>OX104134.1:112031271-112320070 GCA_944470555.2 Heterobilharzia americana | reverse complement strand
ATATCCGTGGGTAAAAAGAAACAACATGCGATATCGTACGCTAATTTGTAACGTCAATGGACGAAACCAAGTGCATCAGGGAAGCTGTATTCACACAGATTTAACCTCGTGGGTTCAAGAATTTCCGCAAACCATTTCGCGATTGAATGATCAGGTGGATTAAGTATATCCAATATTCGACGAACAGAGTACCACTTTTATAAACCCAAGGTAGACCATAAAAACTGCCTATGGTTGGAACAGACGATCTCAGATGTTCATACATATCTAAGTTATTTATGGATTCTTCTTTCAGTTTTCTCAAGATTTTTGAGATCTTATTCTTAATATGTCTTGTCCTATCTATTAGATCTATCGACTTAAACTTATTTTCAACAGTTAGTTTAGTTGAAAATTGTGCGCTTTCGATGTCATTCGTTGTCTATACTGCCTTTTCCAATATCGGAAGCAACAACGTAATATTGTGAATTTGAATCCTTAGAAGCTTGCTGAAAAAGTAGGGAGTAAATCTTTCAGGTGTATCAGGGAAACTTTTCACGCGACTTGGCAGTTTTAACCTTTATCACACTGCTAGAAATCAATTCTTTGTCCTTCAATGACTCTTTTTTTATTTTATCCACCTGAACCAATCCCAGCACCATCGCCAATAGTATCATGTGTACATTGAATGAGCGAATTTCTGGTACAACTACTTGACATTTTACCCTTTATAAATAAAACTGAACAGCTTGATTATAAAGTCGCTAAAGAGAAATATTTTTTCGTTGATACAAAAATTCTTGTTTACCATTGCGAACCCTTACATTAAACGTAGGCGTGCTAATTAATGGTCACATGTGTTGAGAAGTGAGTCAAGTTGATTACTTGCGAGGAAATAGTAGAAGTAAACCTGTTCCAAATGAAGATACTATTCTGAAATCGGAGGTCAAGTACGAGAAACTTTACTGACCAGCAACAAACTCTTCTGTTTCCTCCATAAACATTACTTTCACGGAAAGAGATAGCAATGAATTCAACCTTACTCTGTATAGGATAATAGCCTGCATAAAGTTTGAAACGATAGTCACAGGAAAATACGTTTTGATTTATGTGATAAAACAATAGATGACTACATAAGAGACAAGTACAAAATGGTGTGTTTATACAGTTGAAATTCGTGAATATTGTAAAATACAATTACTGGATGGTGTTGACTGCATGTTATTTGCATACAACTTAGAAAAGGGAGATTTATATAGACACTTGTCTATTCATGCTACAGTTAAAAAGCAACGACTCAGGTATAGTGAAGGAAGTATCAAGTAATCCACATAAGTAATAAGTAGTTAGGCGGTCGAACACCGCTATATCCATATCGCGATATTTGTATTACGCATCATCGATAGTTTGGGTATAACCTTGTCGAATAAACGATAGTTCCCGTCAATCCATGCAAAGTTTTTGCGTACAGTACGGCCGGATTGAGGATCAAGCTGATAGTCAGGTACATCCATGTTGTTTAATTGAAATGTGATAAAATCGAAATACACTCCATCTGAGCATACACACTGAACGGATATAGGCACTTCAAGAACCCCTGTAGTGATACCCATTGTACGAGCTTGAGCAACAGCAGAAGCAAAACAATTCATTAGCGCTATCGCATATCGGTGTTCAGAATAACAGGATCCGCTTCTGGTTCCAAATAGTCTGACCAAGCATTAGGTAAACTGAAGTTAACTGTGAATATATGCGGAAACGAATATCGACGACTCTATAATCGAAAACATTACACGCTAAGCATTATCGTCATGATATTATGTTGATGGTTATGTTCCAACAATTCAGAATAATACTCTTCTTAGTATGTTTTCTCATCGAGTAGAACAATGAACTGGTTTAAGAAAGAACTTATTTAAATAAGTGTAAATAATAAATTAGTGAAAAACACAAACAACAGGAATCTAACAATTTTCTTTGGTTAGAGTGTAAAGTCAACAAGAGGAAAAACACTATTTATAGAACTCGCTTCAGCAGACTTCGAAGAGTGATTTTATATTCAATGCTCATTAGTCTCAGGTGTTCAAGTTCGACTACTACTTTCATACTTTTCTGTAAACCGGAACACTATCTTTTTCAAAAGACACCATGAAAACAGGTGTTTAAAGTGGATTCCAAAAAGCTCTGATTGTGTCACAATGGCAACTTTCTCCTTCTAATTCGAGTGTTGAATACGGAGTTTTCAGCATCCTCTAAGAATACGTGAAGAAATAAAACTACTGCGCACAATACTCACAAACCAACTAACTTCAAACTTTCATCGAATATAAACCATTCAACGTCCAAACGCTATACCAAATCGGAAAAATAATTATTCGATCAGCTTACAGAATCTCGGGCCATCGCCATCAATGCATTCTTGAAATTTACGGGACACTTGATCTCACCTAGGCAACATAAACAAAGTGCGAAACTCGCTTTACAAATCCCAGAAGTTCCGGTGGTTAGTTACCGTGAAATCCTTCGATGAGGTATAGTTTAAAGCGTAGGATAGCAACTGCACTTCTTTACTGGATACCAGTCAACACAAGTCTGTGTTATCTGACTGGATAGATCTATAAGAGTTAGAGAGGATCATATGACTTGCCGATGCCTATTCATACTGTCCGTGAACGCGCCTATAAAATACAGTTCACTTAATACAAAAAATCATGATAACAGCTACAAATTTCACCAAACAAAGCAAAACGTTTAGACACAGTCATAATAGTGGGGTACCTACATGCATTTATCGCAACGTGACAGCGATTCTTATCCTGACGACACCTAGCAAAATATTCAGTCTCATGCAGAAACAGCTATAAAGACGGCTGGTAACCTACAGGTAAAAGTTGACAAAAGCTAGAAGATTTCCTCAACTACATCCGAACTGATTGATGCTAGAATGATTTCAATTGACTGTGACAAAGGATAAGGAGTCTAAGTAGATCAAAAGTAAATTGACTAAGATTTTGAAATGATCGCGAGTAGTGGCATATGGTGAGAGCGAAGGATATGAAGATGGCATCAGCACTAGACAATGCTCGGCAATTACTTAAGCTTAATGAAGATACTAGCAAGAAGAGGATGGTGAGACCATCACCGAAAAGAATGGGTTGCTGATAACGTCTTAGGACAGACGACTAAAACGTTCAGCAGGAAACTCTGAGGCACATTTCAACTGATATACGAGACTACAACAGTCGATCAGCATCCAGCCTGAACCTGAATTGAACCTGGATATTAATTCTTCAAACCACCTCAAAGTCCAGAAGGCTGCCTCTAACCTGAAATGTTGTAAAGCAGCAGTACCTGACAGTTTGTCACTAAAAGCTTTTAAGGCGGGAGGTAGGGAATTATCCAGCTGAGTGACGAAGGAACTAGGTGGTGTATTGGAATCAAAGGTATTCTCGTCAGCCTGATCTGCTCCGTTGATCATTCCAGTCTATAAGAAAATTTTTTTGTGATAATCATACGGAAATCGGTTTGACTGACACCACGTCCAGGATACTAGGGTCAATAGTCATCCCACAGCTTACTAGGGCTCAAAAAAAACCAAACTGGTGAAAATCAGATAGGTTTCAGACCTGCATTTCCGATTATTTAGACTACCCTGCACATCCCTACTCCCCGGTATCGTGCAGACTCTTTGTAAGTCTAAATTTCGGTGGCTTCGCACCTTATTGTGCTTGAATCATACAGAAATGCATGCAATGGTCCAGAAAAAGTCACTCAGCTTTACTGACGTCCTCAAAATATATCTAAGAGTTAGTTTTGGTTTTCAACACTGTTTTTACTCTGACAGCACGATTTGCAATTCTGTTTTGACAACTACATGTTCATGACCAGCACTAACCTCAGGCATATACAGATACACATCTCACATGCCGTCCAACAACACAACAGTAGTCAACGCACATAGATCACAGTCATATAAGCAATCATTGGAGAAGATAGGCAGACGATTACTCACCTTTTCTGGCTTTTGCTTACACTCCGGTAACGCGCTACTACAGATACCTACCTACCCATCTACCTGCATGCTTGCACATGGAAAAATACAGAAACAAAACCAATCAAACTTCTCTGTACCCAAGTGGATAATCAGAACGTCAAGTGTTCAGCTAGTGAACAGATAGCCAAACACTTATCTCAACACGGTAGCGATTCCCCTCCTAATACAGCCTGGGGTAATATTTAGTCAGCTGTAAAAACAGTGGTAAAACCAGTTGGTAGACTACAACCACAGTATGGTAAGATTTAGTGGGTCTTCGAAACCACATCGTAACTAATACATACAACTAGACTTCTTCCGACTGGCTCTGACCATGAAAAATACGAAAAGCTGCTTAGATGGTGACTGATCAAACAATCATCGTAACGACCGTGACCAGTGGTAGGTGGCGAAAGCATAAACCAAACACACGGAAAAGGCATCAACACCAAGTAATACTCGGCATTAATTTAGGCTTATCAAAGAAACTGGTTAGAAAACAATGACAGTCAGAAAGAAGATCACCAAAAGGCATGCGTTACTGATGACCTCTCAAGACATGAGGCTCAAACGTTGTGAGAAACACTTTGAAACACAGTTCCATTGGCTTCACTTACACAGCATTCAACAACAACATCCAAGGAGCATAGTTGTTGGCTTCGAAACGTATACCAAAGTTGAAAGGGCTCTTTCAAACCTGAAACAACGCAAAGCACCAGTACCCGATGAACTGTCAACAAGTGTTTGTGGATAGATCTATAAAACTACTTACTAGAGTAAGTTAGACATACTAGGTAGTAGTGTATAGGAATCAGAGGTAGTCCCATCACATTGGTCTTAATGGTTAGTTTATTCCAGACTGTAAGAAGGAAGGAAAGTCTTCTCGTGGTAACCATAAGGGAATCAGTCTCACCTACAACGAGTCTGAGAATTTAGGTCCCAGAAACACAAAACATTCAAGTGAATCTGAGGAACACCAAATCCTAGGATAACAGGCAGACCTCATATCCCGATGAAGGTGCTTGATATTTCTTGACCTGAAGGTGAAATTTCACTCTGTCGACTGACAGGTGTTGTGGCAGTGTCTGATTGCGAAAAGAGTAGTGAGCAAGTATGCAACACTAATGAGAGCTTTCTTCTCGAAGTGAAATAAGCGTATGAAGGCTATTGAAGAGTTTCCACTTGAATGGACGACAACTAGTAGTATCCGTCAATGGTGCCCGCTGTCATCGTTCAAGGTTAATGTCGTTATCATTGTAGTAATAGGCAGCGAACATAGGCACCTGTGGATTCACAGAGATTAATCTACTCCCTGGATGACTTGGAATATGCAAACGACATCGTCCTGTTAGGTGAAAATGCTAACATAATCCAGAGTCATCTGAACGCCTTGAGAATAAATCTGTGGGTTCGGCATGCACCTCATACCAGTCGAATGTAAGATGATGCTTTTAGTACTGGTCTGCAGCTGCTCCCAGTTTGTGGATATGGAGAGAATTGGTAGAATGTGTTGACAGCCTTCCTTGCTTCAGGGCCTGAAGTGAGCCAGATCCCACTGGTTGCTGATGAAGTCTCAGGTCAGATACAGGAGGCCCGTTCGGTATATTCCAACTTGCACCATTCCTGGCATCAGTGAGACATACATCTGTTAAAGGGCAAGTGTGCTGTGGTGTGATCCGCTCTGTCCTAATAAACGACTAAGACATTGCCACTCAAATGAAGGTTAGGTTAGGTTTTGAAACTTTACCGCGTGAGATGGGTTGGATTCGTTGCAACAGCTGAGTCCTCGCCTGATTCGAAGTGCAACGTTAATTATAGTAAGATTGAGCTGGAAGGAGGCTAAGGATAATCAGGTACAGACGTAACACACGTCCTCACAGTCTCCTTGTTATTCTGAATCATGTAGGGAGATTTGGACTGTCAGGTTGTGGCGCTTGAAACAAAGTAATCAATGGTCAACGAATCTTGCTGACATCTCAACATCCACCAGAATGCTGAAAATTTATTCATCCTCTAAACACCAACGAAAGTTAAAGCATTTCCACTAGCTTCTCGATATTTTTCTCCTCATTCTATACACTTTTGTTGACTTTTATCTACTCCTTTCCTATCCACTACTTTGTTGCATGTTGCTATGTGGTGTGGCAACTTAAACTGCTACATTTCTGTGCGCCGTCATGTGCTGATTTTTTTGTCTGTTAATCAGGATTAGTTATGAGAAATGCGAAGCAAGAACTTGTTCTGAAGGCAAACGACTGCTTGATGATGCAACTGACTTAACGCAAACAGAATCTCTAAAACCCGTGCATTTGTTAAGTGTTGAAACAGAACTATCTATAACTCATAAGATCTGTAGGCCTCTGTGAAGCATGTTGTCCAGTTACGTCGATTGGTGACAGAAATATCTTTCACAGAATTACGAAAGCAGAATGGAATGTGCATATTTTTACGTCAACAAAGCATTTACTGTTGGCTAATTAGCATTTTGATTTCATGTCTGAAATGGTTTTATATACTACACATTGAGTTTATTTTCGCACACTTTGCTAAATTTTCTAAACTTACTGCACTTCATTCCCGCCTCAACCTTATCTTACATTGTTCTTTAGTTTTATGTGTTGATTTGCTGACACATTTTTCTGACGTTTATCTTCTAAATTATGATCAAACGCATACAAACTCTATACCAATAAGCTCCAGGATCCCTAAGTGCATATATCATATCATTTCATACTCAAACATTTCTATTAATTACAGTCACACCAATGTCACAATCCCCAAAAGCAGAGGCTGAGTAGTGTACAAGTCCAGAGAAAGCAGCAAATACTACTCATCAGAGCTACTTTACATAGACTAGTTTACTGTAAGCCACAATAATTGCAATGCAACTAATTTCGGGTGGCTCCACCAAATGCCAAACAAGCAGCTTCTAAAAGCTCGCGAAATAGGACTGACTGATAAGCTGACAAAATCAACGTAGGACTCCACACGCTAGTGCATCGGCCCAAGTTAGCACACTTCACAGGAGTGAACAAAGGACAAGTGGAGAGAAAAAGAGTGACGTCAAAGAAAACAGAGTGACAATAAAAAATCTGAAGATAACGGCTAGTGCAAGTATTCAAGCTTTAGAATATGTCAAAAATTGAATGCACCTGCACAATTGTAACCGATTTTCAGCCATGTCAACAAGGTCCTTCAACCAGTGATTTCTATGCTGTCAGAGACCTCAGCCAGGCAGTCAATATCGCACCACACAGCTCAGACCAACAGTTAAGGACTTCGTTGACTTATGACACATCTTCCAACCTAACCCAAATTCCCCTAGCACATCGGTGGCTCAGCATGTTCACATGTCCAAGCCATCTCAGTCAACTGAGGTTCATAATCTTATCAACCAACTTGCTTGTCTTACCTAGTGCTCTTCGCCAGACCTCAATATTGCTCATAAGGTGATCCCAATAATCCTATGAAGACATCTGTGATCAAAACCCAGCAATCGCTTCATATCTTCTATTTTCAAAGCTAATGGCTCACAGCTGTGTAACAGAACAGAACGAACTGTAGAGCGGAATAATCGTCTTTTGATAGATTACCGTATATCTCGCCGACGCTACAGGTGATGCAAGTTGGCGAATGCCTTTTTTATGCAACCTGAGATTTCACCAGCAACCAACCCGGGCCGATGCAACTTCGCGATTAAGTGAAGTGGTCGACGCATTCCATCACTACTCCCTATCATCAAAATGGGAGTGGTTGCAGATCAGTCCTTCAGCATCATCTTACATTAAACGGGTGCGAAATGTATAGCAACCAAATATACTCAGATTTCTGCTCAACGCGTTTAGAAGACACTGCATTCGTTCAGCGTCTTCACTCAGGACGACAATATTGTCCGCATAATGCAGATGGCTTTAAAAACAAAAAGCTAGAAAGTTCTTCACACTAACCAATCTGAAGTCTTTGTGATTCTCAAGCAAAACTCCTGTGTATAGTTAACAGTATAAGAAAAACGAAACATCAGATCGAAAATTCTTATAAAATTGATAGTATGTGCAGTTTCAGTTTCATAATTACCTTTTCGATGTCAAATCGAATTTGCAGTTGCAACTGGTAACTCCTATGGTTAGACAGCATTAAAATAGTTTGAAAATTCAAACATGAAAATCTTCAAACACGAAATGTTGGGATGAAATGGAAAAAATTAAAAACTGAAGACGAATTCTGAATACTTTGGAGAGAAGAGATAAATGAAAAGACAGTCATCTGACCAAACTGCTTCAAATTGTATTATACTAGTGATACAATATGCATGGAAAATATACTGCTTATAGCATTAAATGACCTAATTAAAGATGGGAAAAGGGAAATTAAACCAATTCTTAAATGAATAGCTGTTTAGGTTAATTAGGGTTTTTTTAACGTTAACTGAGTAGTGATAGGATATTTTGCGTGGCATATATACGAAAACTAAGATAAGATAAATAAAAATGAGATACTAATGATGTCTTATCTTTATCTAATGACTTCCTTTTACTCATATTAGAGTGACACTTAGAGCTAAATCCCATTTTCTTAAACAAAATGAAACAGAGTAGTAACGCAGTAATGACCAAGTAACTTGACCATTCCGTCTTGTAAATGGAAAGTATCGATTGACTTTGAAGGCAACACCCTAGCAACGACTGAAATAGCCAATTAACTTCTACCATTATATGCAGAGCTACCTTTCCAGCCGAAATAAGGGGGAAAGATAAAGGGGGAAAAGGAGGAAGCACTGGAAAAAGTGGAAAGTCATGAAAAGAGAAAGGAGGAATGAATCCATGACGAAGATAGCCATGAAATGTAAGATTGGGAAGATGTGTGAACATATCTGTGCTCTTCAGATCGACTTACAGCTACATCACTCACAGTCTCCGAACAATGGTTTCTGCTGTCACGCCAAACGTAACGAAGAATTCCATATTTCTCTGCACAACGCAGGCGAACAGGTAAAGACTTCATGCAAACATGTCATATTTTAGTCTAGCTGTCCTTTACCTTTTCTAGAATAAACCTACATCATCTAACAAAGTACGACAGACAAGACCGTACCATATACTCTAGCCGTTTGAGCCGATGAAAGTTAACAAAATCATCAACGCACTAACCGCATTTACCTGTTACTCTAAACTTATCTTCCATGTTTCCAATAAGGTGACACCATGACATGGCATAAGCTGCTAAGGTAACATCAATTGAACGCCTGAAGTCTGTCTACTTATGTCCTCCATCTTGTGTGGTCACGCTTTACGATCATATAGTACCCTCGTTGTCAAGATTCACTCGCAATGGTCTTCATGTCATGGCTTTTCTGCCTTTATTTAGGCGCAGGGAAACATAAGCTCAGACCAAAGCGTCTTCATTATCCTAAAACGTGCTCCAGAATGAGTCTTATCTTCCACAGACCAACTCCAAAGATAGTCCTATCACCGGATATTCTTCGTTTTTAGTGGCAGTAAAATTCTCCACATCTCGGTATGTGTTACATCATTCCTGTTGCATGTGTTGGGAGTTGGTTGATTCGATGAAAAAAGATTCAGTGACCAATCTCTCTCCCTACTTAATTATATTGGACTTAAGTACATTGGTTTTATCGCACCCTATCGTGTTGTTGTGTATCAATGAATGCATTGCAATAGCCGAGTGTTTTTCTAGGTTATTGATCTTATTGGGGTCCGTCACTATACATTTTGCTGAATTCCTGTGTTAAGGATAATCTAACTGACCCTGATCTGTTAGTTTTACCTATGTACTTGACTTCACAGTCATTGCCTGGAATTTGGTAGATTATATTATTGTGCTTAGTTGCATCTGTCGGATCCTTAGGCCGACAAAAGCTCATTTCTGAGTTTGTAGATTCGAATGTCACCCTGATTCCAGCCTTGTTGAAATTCCTACGTAAAATCTTAAATGATTTTTCGCTATATAGTAACAGAATTAGAGGCTTTGAACTTATTTCTACACACCTTGTCGCTATTATTCGAATTCGCTTTACTGTTATTATTTTGTTTCTTATGTATTCGTACGAATACAGGATAATTATTAATACCTGTTTCATGTGTTTCAATTCGTCGTTTAAGTTCTTGCAATGACTAGTAAGTTTTCTAGCTCCATTATTTAAACATTTGACTAAACCTGCCTTTACTGCCACTGAATGAGACGACTTGAAGTCTAGATACCTACTAGAATGTGTCGGTTTCCTGTAGACGGTAGTATCCAAATCATCTACTGTTCTTCGTTTTACTCTGCAATGCAACATAAGTAATTCTCCTTGTTCATTTTGTATCTCGTAAGTGAATTGGATTGTGCCTACTACTGAGTTTATGTGAGGAAATTGTTGATATGTTCCAATCTCAACACCGTGAATGTGTCATCCACATATCGCCACCATATTTTAGGTGCAGTACTTGACATTTGTTAAGCCACGTTTTCCCAACTATCTATAAATATATCTACTATGATCGTGGATATGGATCCCTGTTTCTCTGTACATTTTTTCCTTAAACTTAAGGACTGTAGAGGTCGGGCACAACTCTACACCTTCCATGATTTCACCAACCAATACCTTAGTTCTGCAAGTAAGTTCTGAGCCAATATTTAGTTTCTGACTACCTCTGATGCCATATTGATTCGTATTTTACTATAAAGATCTGTTATATCTAAACTAACCATTTTTTTCATCCTCTTCTATATTTTGGTCACTAATTCTTAATTTTAACTCGTAGAAATTGACTAGTCTAAACTTTTAACTGTTTCATGCAACGACTGTAAGGTCAAGTACATAGGTAAAACTAACAGATCAGGGTCAGTTAGATTATCCTTAACACAGGAATTCAGCAAAATGTATAGTGACGGACCCCAATAAGATCAATAACCTAGAAAAACACTCGGCTATTGCAATGCATTCATTGATACACAACAACACGATAGGTGCGATAAAACCAATGTACTTAAGTCCAATATAATTAAGTAGGGAGAGAGATTGGTCACTGAATCTTTTTTCATCGAATCAACCAACTCCCAACACATGCAACAGGAATGATGTAACACATACCGAGATGTGGAGAATTTTACTGCCACTAAAAACGAAGAATATCAAGTGTGATAGGACTATAAAATCAGATGTTGAGAGCTGTTTGACTACGTTGATATGATTATGAGCAATTATGCATGCTTGAAGCTTTATTCAGTCAATAACAGTGTATCACTGTTATCTAATATGGAATTACATTTTAGCACAGTGCCCATGTTTTACACTTATATTTAGCCATCTTGTTCATTTTCGCTGTTTCTTTTACCTACTGTCAATAAATGATGATCTGAAATAATTCATTTTCTCTTATGGTTAATTACCGTTATACAAAATATGAAGTTAGATTTTAAAAAATAATAAATTTTACTCTGTAATTGGTTTATACTTTAGCTAATGTTATAATTATGTTGATTAATTATAACTCTCTTGAAATGTTGAGATTAATAACCTACTGAACAACAATTATCATTACTAGACTGGTATTTTATCAGGTTATATTTTGAAATTCTATATATTATTAGTAGATAGGTATCGATGAGAAGCTAATTGGAAACAAATATTTCTTCGCTCAAACAGCTTTCTTTTTATAATCAAGTATGTAGGGTATTCAGTTGACGAGTCCTACTGAAATCTATGTATTCCTTAAATCTTGCTTTTTCGCATTCATTTTAAATACACGAGTATCAGTTATGCTTATTTGTTTAAACCAAATCCCTATCATACAGTGTTAAACAATGCAGATACTAATATTGACACAAACACACCAGATTACTTATAAGTGATTGAAACTGAAGTATAAAAATCAATTAGTGACCATACTGCATTCTACATGTGCATCAATGAACCAATATTTGGTTAGCTGTCGTTGGAATATATACTGTCCGTTTCTTCAATGAGGATATTTTATAGAAAGGACAAACACTCACTTCAACATAACAGCGAAAAGTGAGTGATACTATATGATATATGCCCCGTCCTGAAAGGCAAATACATTAATTTCGTAAGCGCATAACATAAAAAAATCATCAAAAAACCAAACCCAATTTTGTGTTTTGGAAAACTAACAAATACCAGCTTATATCAAAATTGAACTTTTGCTAATTAGTAAAGTAAATAAAGGTGACTGCAATCAATTTTTCAGATCTGGCTAGAGAAAAACGAAGACAATTCATGCTTACTTGATTGCCAAGCCATCCATTAGTACTATCTTCCCTGTAATACAAAGTGCTGGTGAGATCGATCAAAGGTGACATAGGACCCAGGTTTGCAGTAGGCATAACAGAGGCTTCACTTAACTTGTGAATAGTATCATTATCAGACAGGAACAAAGGAGCAGGTGTCTGACCGAAAACTGCCAAATCATGTTGTTCCGAAAAGTTGATACGACGTTTCTTTGAGCCCCAGTAATAGTATGTCTCCAGTAAACGATCTCGAGTTGTCCATCGGAAAGGCAAACTATTGGAAAGTTGGTTGTGAATAGGAGTTAGTTCTGCATACTTCATATAATAAGGCGCCTAAAGTAATTTAAAACAGGAAGTGTACTACAGAAGAGGAAATTGAAAAGATGATGGTAAAAAAGTAGGAGAGAATTTTCCCTGGAAAATGTTAAAATAGTATACTTTATTGGACGAAATACAATGATCCATAAAGGCATTAGGATGTAATAGATTTATCATTGTGCACTGACTTATTTATCCATCAGTAAACAAACAATCAGTTGAGATCCAGAGAGTATGAAAAAGAAAGTTAATAAATTCATAGTCAGTCAATCGGCCGATATCAACATGGAACTTGGCATTATTGTGTAACGTTAGAGGTTGCCACATCTCATATCAGCGCATCAGCACCAAAGGTGCAAACATGAAAGATAGAGAAATAAGAAAAACAGTAGTCTGAAATGATAGAAATTTGTGGATAGAGAACATAAAGGCGTGAATTAATAATAAAATTCAGTATGCGATGAAGATGAAATGTGTAGATACATCTATGAAACTGGGATCAATTCTCAATCATATCACCTAGGGTCTCTATGCACTGTTTTTGGTTGTCACGCGGACTCCAACAGAGATGTCTGCATTTCCCCATACGGTTCAGACCAGCAATCAAAGACTTCATGAACTGAAGCCACCTTTAAACGTTTTCTAGGCTAAACCAACTTCAATTTTATATAAATGATGGATAGTGGCTAGCAGTGGAATTCAGGAAGCGCGTTTTACCCTGTTTGGGACTAGTCAGGTGGATGTGCCTACCTTTTAACCAGCGATTTTCTATCCGCTAACGCTAGAACCCTGGACTAACTGCCGATATAAACCTACTTCAGTTAACATTCTGTAACGCACCAGACGGTGGATAAACATGGATAGCACATGTCCCAGCCATCTGAGTGGATGATGGATCACAAACTCATAAACTGAGCTACTACCTTCACCTAATACTCTATACCTGACTGCCATTTTACTGATGTGATAGCACCATGACATGGGACCTGTGCTATAAAGGTGAAAGTGGTCAAGCACCTCAATTCTTTTCATGTCTTCCCCCATTCAGTATCTGTATATTGTAGCCATGTAGTAGAACGGAGCAAATTACTACACAAAAATAAGATGAGAAAAATATCAAACACTAAGGTTTATGGTGCATAAAAGTTTTCTCCTCATAAAATAGTGTTGCAATAAGTAGGCTTAAGCTTGATAGTTAGAAGAATATCTTATTTGATAAGTATTCTAACACAAGTTCGGTAGAAATGACTAGCAAAAACGGAGGTCACAGATGATATTGTAATGTTTTGTGTGTTTGGCAGAAGAAACACATGTGCACAACACCGCAGTCAACGTCATGAAGCACTCACCAACCGCCCTTGCAAGAAATCGAATAAATCAGTTACAATCTAACACAAAACAGCTTTGTGAATAAGGTTGATAGGGAGAGACAAAGGTAAACTAATTCAGACTTGATAAACTAGGCAGGAAAAAAATCGTCTCATTTATAGAAGACGAGCAGAGTCTAAAGAGTAACACAAGCCAAATTGTGAAGGTTACTGCATTCAGACGTAAATAACAAGATAAGTAGAAAGAAAATGTTTAAGCTAAATATATATTCCAAAGCATTTTCTCCGTTTAAGACAGCTCATTACTGAAGGCATATGTATACTGTACATGAAACCAGCGCAAGTGAAAACAAGATGTGCTCTTCTGATGGTCAAAATACTATTATAAACATACTGGAATGCACTCATCTACCTTGTGCATATTCGTGCAGTAGACAGTGAGCTACATTCGTTGTGTGGGGGCTAGTGATACAACTTGGTCGTCTACATTTCGATATGTGGGGCGGGCCTCGAACCTGTGACCCATTGATGGTAAGTCATCTCCGTAAACCGATGAGCCACTAATCCACTATCACAAACACAAAGTGCCCAAAACCTGTAGAAACAAAGTCATAACGAAGATAACAGTGATGAGTTAGGTCGACAAACAAACTGTCATAGTTGGGATTGCGGGTAAGCAGTATTTTCACCAACTGTTCACCATTCGGATAATCAAAGCTAGCTACTAGCGACCTGGGTAACAGAAGTGCTTCGGACAGTACATATACAGCTTGATGTGTTGCGTTTTAGGAGAACCGCCATATAGTTACTGAGTAGGTAAGACGTAGAGTACTATGCAAATGACGTCAACGCTTTTGCTAACCAACTTCCATTAGGATGGCTGAAGAATAAATTGCTCACTCCTTTATGTAGATTTGAAACTTTATTCAAGATATATGGTTAGAACGAGAAAAGCTAAGGGTGATCAGACTTAAACGTGATACAAATTCATGATGTATCTCATTGACGACTTCCGTCGTGTAAGAACATTCCAGGGTTCGAGAGGAAACTAAAATCAATGGTTAAGATATCAGATAGGCAAACAAGAATAACTAGCATCGCCTCTGGTACAGCTGCATATCATACCAGTAGATTAAGGGAGGAGTGAACAAGAGAAAGCTAAAACAAATAAAATCCCTATTCGTCAGAAAAGGTTTATAGGGAGAAACGAAAAGCAGATAAAGTATATACATATATAATTGCAGAATTGAGAGGAAAATAAGGCATTGATGCAACTATACGATTGCGATCAATTCTACATTATATTACATGATTTCCCTAATAATCGATTTGAGGAACTTGGAAAACCCGACCAGGTGATTTCGCTCAAAATCTACCGCAGATGAGTACATGCATCTAAGGGTAGTCTAAAAATAAATCTTGAAAATCTTACAGTCACACACTAATGTCCTTCTTTTTAGTTTCGTAACTTATTCTGAGATGGCTGATATTACGTTTTCTCATTTTTGTTGTTCCTTCTGTTCAGTTCTCTTTGCTTTACTGATGCGAAGTTCAGAAACGAACCGATACGAACCAACCCTCATTTTCATTTTATTGACATACACCTTCTTCATACGTTTTTATTCACACAACCGAACAAAATAAAGCAGTACCTATATCAGAAAAATATACCGTCATGAGAAGTTGATCTAAAAAATTTAGTTTTTAAAAACAGTTTCAATTAACAAGCCCATATTCATATTCCTTTGTTAAGAACAGTAGAAAGATGAATACAAACGACGGTTATATTTATTGATGTATGGTGCATCTTAAAGACCCGCACACAAGATTCCAGTTAAGTGCTTCGAATTAGTTCCCCAACTATCAGCTCGAACATGTGCACTTATACGGGGACCATGCGGCATCGACAACCGGCGCCGATGGTGTCAGTGTCGCACTAAGGGCTTGATCCAAAGCTGGACTATTCAACTGGATTCCTATTAAAAGTCGTTTGTGTGCTGTTAGACTAGAAAATCCATTCCGAGTAAGAAGTGACCGCAAGCGAAACGATGTCTTTGTCATCTCAGCTTATGCTCCGACGGATTACAGCCCGGATCCAACCAAGGATGAATTGTACCATCAACTGAGCGACCTTCTCAACCAAGTGCGGTCAACAGATATAGTAGTGCAATACGGGGACTTGAATACGCATGTCGGGTGTCTAAACTCAGAGAAGAGTCGTTTAGGTGGCTAGCAGGGACTACTTGGTCACAAGTCAGATAATGGGGATAGCCTTCTTCAGTTTGGTGTAGATTGCAACCTATTTCTAGCCAGCACCAACTTTCGTCACAGCCATCGTCGTTGTGCTACTTAGCATCTTCCCTCTGCTACTCAAGCCTGAACTCAAATAGATTGTATTGAAATCAGCTACCGATGGCGTGGATGCATACATGACTGCCGTTCCATATGTGGTACTTGTCTGAACCCTGATTATGCTCTAATGTGTGCTAAGATCATCTTGCGTTTTGGTGGTCATCAAAATCGTCGTGCTGATTAAGTTGATGCAAGCAAATTAGTTGTACCTGGTATCCCAGTTAAATACCAATTCAAGCTAGAGTAAAGGCTACCTTACCGATCCTCCAGAAAGAGTAGACAAACATTTGCTGTACTTGTAACACGCCATGAAAATGGCGAGTAAAGCCGCTTGCGGCTTAGAAGAACGTCCATATAATAAACACTGAGTCTTTTCAAGCTCCCTGCAACTTCTTGACGCCCGTCGGACCATTCCGGTGGATTGGGAGTACGATGGCTTACGTACGTCTCTTACGCGAAAGACCACACAACGCTTAAGTAAGAACCGTGAGGCTTCGTGGTCAGAACGTGAGTGAGATGGGGCGGCAGCTATATCTGGCAATAGTCGGAACCTGTTCCAGGTCGTCCGAGCAATCGGCAATAAGAAGCCGTGTCAATGAGACGGTCTGTGACACTTGGAACGCTGGGGGGAGCACTTCGAAAAGCAGTTCAGTTGACCCACTGCTCCAGTGTTGTCAGCTTCAGTGTATCATGCTCAATGGTCAGTTAACACTGACCCACCTAACGAAGCGGAGATCCATAAGGAACTCCACGTTTTGAAACGCCACAAGGCATCCGACCCAGTAAACTTACCCACGGTTCTTCTTAAGTAATGAGGGACGACTCTAGTCAAGTACCAAATAGATCGTTTGAAAAGGTATGGCAGACTGAGAGCGTTCTATCACTCTGGAGTGAAGCCATAGTTAACCCCATCTTTACAAAAGGTCTAAGTAATGTATGTGACAGTCATCTGTGTATTAGTCTGTTATCGGTCGCGTCGGAAATGTTGGCCACTATCATACTCCGCAGACTGTAAAACATGTAGGGACATGATTCGAGAGGAGCAGGCCGGGTTTCTTCCAGCTGGTGCATGCGTCGACCACTTGTTTACCGTCCACCTGATACTTGAGCGTCTCCAAACATATTGCAGGTCAAGAGTCGCTGTGTTTCTTGAAATTAGGGCTGCCTTCGATTCGTTAGACAGGGCTGTACTCTGGCACTATCTGTTGGAGGGAAATTTATTAACATCTTGAAAACTTTATATAATAACACCTCAGGTAGAGTGAGGGCATACAACCACCTGTCTCTATTGTTCCAAACCAGTAGTCAGGTCAGGGAGGGTTGCTCGATTTCGCCATTCCTCTTTAACTTGCCCATGGATGACATTCTTGAGACAGCTGTTAAGGTGGTGCGTGATGGTGATCTAGAACGACCATTTGACCTTGAATATGAGGACGATATCGTCCTACTGTACGATAACACACAGGCTATTCCAATCACAGCTAACCAGTTGGTCATAAGTGTAAGTATGGTATGTGCTTTGCACCATCGAAGTGCAAAGTACTTTTGCAAGGTTAGGAACCTGCCTGCACCTGCGCTCAACCTCAGTGGTGATCCGCTGAAAAAAGTAGAAAATTTTATGCATCTGGGTGGTTGTGTGAGTGCCAGTGGAGGTGTCAGTGATGAAATTTCCAACCACATATCGAAAGTCAAAGTGGCATACGCCATTCTGGGCCACCTTCAATGCCGTCGCGACATTAGTTTGACCGTAAAAGGTTAGGTTTACAGCGTTTCGATGCGGGGGGTTCTGCTCTACGCTTGCGAAACCAGACCTCTCCAGGCTGAGGATATGCGAAGACTGTTTGTCTCCCATCATACTTGTCTCCGTAGGATTGCTCGTATCCAGTGGTAACACCATGTACGTAATTCTGAGGTGTGACAGTGTGTCTGGGCATGACAGCGATCTTTATTCAATAAGTGGTCATCTTAAAACACCAGCTTCGATGGCTCGGACATGTGTTACGCATGTCATCCCAACAGCTTCCACACAGTTTACTGTTTGCTAGCCCTGGAATTAGATGGAATAAGCGGAGGAGCGGTCAATGTATGACGCGGCACCGTGGGATGAAGGATAGTTGTATCCAGTTAGCATCTGTTGGTGTATCGAAACTTCCTGGGTAGGGTCCGAGAGATCACGCGACTTAGTGGCTTGAGATGTTACCAGATATGGCTCAGAATCTAGACCACTTCCGGTCATGCTGTAGCTTCTTCCTATCTTTTGCTGCTGTAAAGTAAAGGATACGACGTTTCAAATGCATCTTACTGGACTGCCCTTCTAATCATGCTATTTTTATTGTTTTTCTTTCTTACTTATCCACTTCCTATCGTTTATGTCTTCACAGTGTTGTTATACTATTTTGTGTGGCGCATTTCTCGGTGCCCTCGCTATACCTTGTTTATGTTGTAATAATGTTATTAATGATTTCCAAAACTGCAGTGAATTAAGAGAGAAGTCATGTAGTTCTTAATAAATGGCTAACCTGGAATTCCAAAATACGAAATAAATCCTGAAATAAGTAACGAGTACTCTGTTCTGGGTGAATTCCATACTCAGGTTTATGTTTCCAAGTAGGGAAATCAGGAGAAAATCTTCGAGGTAATTTTACTTCGTCGGTTTGCCAAATATGCGCATGTAGAATAGATCGTTCGACAGCCAAGCATAGTGAAGATCTCCAGTCCGCAACTGAGTTGTCAGAATTCACATGTTCATTCAACTGACTTATCTTCTGAAAAATTTTGTCCAGAGTAGGTGGAGCATCGAAAGTAACAACCGTCTACAAAATCCAAAACCAGATAAAATAATGGTAAACAGAAAAGACACTCAAAACATGTCATGTAGGTTAATGAATCCCGAAGATAAGTTATATAACAGTAAACTATATTTTTATGATGGGCAACAAGATCTGTAATGAAAAATACACCAAAGTTATTAGTTTAGTAATATCCACATCATGTGATAGACGTTTGACACACAGGTTGTAAAACCCATAAACTTAGACCAACAAGCTTTGACAAAAATTACTGACATAACTTCAGTGATCGATCGACATATTCTAAGGGATTTATTGTAACCAAGTAATCACAACCTCGCCTGGTTAACTAGTTTACTAGTTACTAGCCGGTCCTAAGCCCGGGTAAAGAGGGAAGGTTGGGCATAGGGCTAGCAACCCTACCCCGGAAAACAAGTCTAACCGCTAAACAAACTTCAAAGCACAAACAAAATATAAAAAATGAAAACAAACTTATTCCCCGCTGGAATCGGAGAGGCGAAATGACGCCAGTTGGTGAAAGCCTTCGGGAAGCCAATTGGCCGATGTGTCTTCTCTCGATGAAAGCGAAAGTAAACGTGGGGACATGGAATGTCCGCACCATGTTTGAACCCAGTAAGGCAGCCCAGATTGCAAAGGAGATGAGAAGGTATCACATCGAAGTGCTTGGGATTTGCGAAAGCAGATGGAATGGGAGTGGACTCTCCAAACTGTCAACTGGAGAATCAATAATCTACTCCGGTCACCCAGACGACAACCACGAGCACACTGAGTTATGGAGTGGCTATCATGATGTCACCTTGAAGAGCATCGAAGGCTCTCATGCAGTGGGAACCAATCTCCTTGTGTGGATCATGACAGCAAGATTCAACTCAAAAGGAAGGAAGAAAGGTCACAATCATACAATGTTATGCACCTACAAATAATGCAGAGCAAGAGAAAAAGGAGGATTTCTACAGACAACTTCAATCAACACTGGACAAGACCTCAGTTGGCGATATCAAAATTCTAATGGGTGGGGTGACATGAATGCCAAACTGGGAGCGGAAAACACAGAAAGAGAACTAACCATGGGTCGAGAAGCGCTCGGTGAAGCGATGAACGAGAATGGAGAATCGTTTGCAGAATTCTGCGCATTCAACGATTTGGTGATTGGAGGCAGTGTGTTCAGGCACAAAGATATCCACAAAGCGACATGGATTTCACCAGACACCAGGACACACTAAAAATCAAATCGACTTTATCTCAATCTCAAGAAAATGGAGACGCAGTCTACTTAACACAAGGTCAAGAAGAGGAGCAGATGTAGGTTCAGACCACTCACTATCTAGTGCAAGGAACCTACCTTCCAAATCAAGTTAAAAGCCTTCAAGGAAGCTGGTGATAGACCTCAATTCAAGTACAACACTCGGAAACTGAAGGATGAAACTACAAAGGAGATCTTCAAGGCAGCCATCAAGACAAAATGGGAGACATCGAGCAACATCCCTGAAGAAACCTGTGTGGAATAACACTGGAAGTCTTTGAAAGCTATGTGGAAAGAAACTTGCACAACAGTATTAGGAAGGAAGAAGAAAGAAGACAAGGAATGGATCTCGACGGATACCTGGAAGCTGATAGAGGAGAGGAGGATGGTGAAGCAGAAGATAAACCAGTGCAAGGATGCTCAACGACAAGAGGAACTGAGCACAATGTATAAAACACTGGATAAAGAAGTGAAGAAGAGTGCACACAAAGACAAAAGACACACAACACTACGGCACACTGGCAAGTGAAGCAGAACAGGCTGCAGGTAAGAGAGACCTGACGACATTGTATCAAATAACCAGGTTGCTATCAGGGAAGAGACCAACACAGATGAAACCAATAAAAGATGAAGAAGGAAATTTAATTACAAAAGAAGAGAAACAGAGGAAACGATGGGCCGACCACTTCAAAAAGCTCTTGAATCGACCACCACCACCACCTGCACTTCGTCCAGAAATACCACCAGCAGCCCAGCCGCTGAATTACAAGTGAACATAAATCCCCCAACGAAAATGGAAGTCCTGAACGCCATAAAGCTACTGAAATGCGGGAAAGCAGCAGGACCAGATGGGATACCGCCAGAAGCACTGAGAACAGATGCAGAGACAACAGCAGCGGACATGCTCACACCACACCACTATTGCAGAAGGTGTGGAAGGAAGAGAAGGTACCTGGCTAGTGATTGGAAGAAGGGTTACCTTGTCAAACTGCCGAAGAAAGGAGACCTCAGTGTTTGCCAGAACTGGCGCGGAATCACTCTCCTGTCCACCCAAAGCAAGTAAAATATTAAGCCGCATCATCCTGGAGAGGCTAAGGGAGGCACTGGATTCAAAACTGCGACCGGAACAGGCAGGCTTCAGGAAGTACAAATCATGTGCAGACCAAATTGCAACCCTTCGCATCATCATAGAACAGAGCATAGAATGGCAATCAGCTCTCTGCCTCAACTTCATCGACTTTGAGAAGGCCTTTGACAGCGTCGACCGAGAAGTAATTTGGAAACTGCTTCAATACTACGGAGTACCGCAAACCTTTATCCGCCTCATTCAACAACTATATGAAGATGCCACATGCCAGCCAAGTAATTCACAATGGGAAGCTCAGTGATGCTTTCGAAGTGAAGACAGGAGTAGAACAAGGCTGTCTACCATCACCCCTGATATTCCTGATTGTGGTCGACTGGATCATGCAGCAAACAGTAGGCAGCGAGAAGAGGGGGATACACTGGACGACGGAAAAGAACCTAGAAGACTTGGATTTCGCCGATGACTTGTGCCTAATGTCACATAAACTTGAAGATCTGCAGGCAAAAACTAACAAGTTGATAGAAGAGGCAGAGAAGACGGGACTTCAGGTGAATATAGAGAAGACAGAAGTGATGAAGATACCGCACCACCACCATCAACAACAACAACAAACTCCAATCACCGTCAACGGGAGAAACTTGAAGGAAGTAACCTCCTTCACTTATCTAGGAAGCACTGTTTCAACTACAGGCGGGACGGATGAGGACGTCAAAGTCAGAATCGGAAAAGCAAGACAGGTGTTCATTAGCCTGAAACCAGTGTGGAGATCTTCTGCACTCAGCATGAGGAACAAGATCCAGATTTTCAACACCAGCGTCAAGTCAGTGCTCTTGTATGGTTCAGAGACTTGGCGCGTTACGAAAGGCATTTCCAATAAACTACAGACATTCATCAACAACTGCTTACGCTCGCTGCTGAAGATCAGATGGCCAGAAAAAATAAGCAACAAGGAACTCTGGGAACGAACCAACCAAGAACCTATCACGCAACAAATATGCAGGAAGAAGTGGAGATGGATTGGCCATGCACTGAGAAGGCCGACGGAGGACATCACGCGTCAGGCCAGTTGCTCGAGTGGAATCCCCATGGGAAGCGACGAGTTGGACGTCCGAGGGTGACATGGAGGAGGTCGTGCGAGCAGGAAATGAGAGCTTCTGGGCTGTCGTGGGACCAGGTTCAAAAGATCTCAGAGAACAGAGGTCACTGGAGACGTGCTACTGAGGCCCTATGTTCCACTAGGAACCCAAGGGACTAATAATAATCACAAACTCAAACTCCCTTTTATCTGCATTCTATCTAGCTAACAAATACTATGATATGACAGAAGGTGGATTGTCTCACCCATCCCCTTAAAATAATACAATACAGCCAAACGTTTGGTTTTAACCAAGGAAGTCCTATCATTGTTTGCCTGAGACGCTGCTGTTTCTCAAAAATAGTGGCGGTGAATATTAAATGTTATCGAAGCACTCGTGGACACGAAGAGTTCACTTAAGGTACGTGTTACACAGTGGTTCTAAAGAAGTGGCAACATGGCCTTCAGGATCCACAAAGGAGAAATGAAATATGACTTAGCTTGGTCAACATCATAAGTTGTCACATTAAATTTAACGTTAGACTTGAAATTAACGATTCTGAGTGTAATCCAATCCCCTAAGATGGATTAGGTATCCCGGCAGTATCACATCCCACATGAATGGACATTAACAATTACATGTCCGAAACGTCTACCACATTTCTCATCAGGTAACCTAAGTTGCTGAATGGTCTACTTCCAAAACAAGTATCTAACTTTTGTTCATCTGCATTACTCTTGCATAAATCCTCACCACCATTCTCAAGTTTATAATTACCTATGACATTATTTCACTTACGTAACAGATAAACTCGCAAATAAGTGCAGAAGTTCAAGTTACCACACATCACAGCAGTATGCAGAGAACAAACGGAGACAAAAACAAAAATACCACAGTATACAAAGGTGCAATCGACGAGAACGAGCTTGAAAACCATGTTCAGTGAAAACATAGCAGATAAAGAACATTAAAAAGTGAATGCATCCGCACCATTGTGAATTACAATCGACCATCACAAGAAAAGCCTCCAAACATACATTTCAAATATCATGAGGAGACTAAACATAATATCTTTACGCACATACACATCAACACCAATGTCAACATAGAACCAGGCATTACTCCGCATCAGGCCAAGTTGTCAAAACTCATGTCAGCACGCCAAGTAACAAACCAATAAGATGAAAGATGAAGAACGAAAGAAAAATCGGTCAAAGGCAGTAAAAGAGAAGATGTAGGGATGAGAAAATGCTGAATTCAGTATAACAATTAAGACTAAGATAATGTATTGATACGTCTGCGCCACTGACATCGCTTCTGAGCCATATCATCCAGAATCTCTAACCACTGGTTTCTGTTGTCACGTGGGTCATAACCGATAATTTCCCATCTCCATACATGGGTCGCACCAGCAGTCAAAGACACCATGCACTGATACCCTATTTTAGTCTATCAGCCTTCAGCTTTTTCCCACCCTACACCAACTTCAGCTAACAATGCGCGATGAAGAAGATGGTGACTAAGCATGAGTAATACATGTCCCAGCCACCTGAACCAACCAAGGTTCAAAACATCATCAACTGACTTTCCTCTTCTCCCTAAAACCCTACACCCAACTTCTACGTTACTGACATAAAGGCACTATAATCCACAGCCTACGCGACGACGTGACGATGATCAAGCATTTGAAGCATTCACAGGTCCTCCACTTTGATTGACCACGCTTCACAATCACAGAGGAATAGACAGAAATGCAGTACAGTACACTCCATCACTAATAGACGATAATCAGATATCACGGTGGCATCATAATTCCTGTTTGTTGGCAGTAGCCAATCAAGCCTTTCGTATCCACGCAGAGATCTCACCAGTCACTGACCCACCACAGCTCATCAAACTTCACAGGCAAGTAAACCGGTCAACGCACTGAACTACTTCACTCACCATTTTCAGACAGGACACCAATGGAGATCAGTCCTCCACCAACAATTCGCATTCGGGTGGAGAGAAATCAATACCAAAAATCCACAGAAACTCCCACTCACATGTTCAGAAAAATCTGCATCTTCTCAGCGTCTTCACCTAACACAACTATGTCGTCTGCGTACTTGAAATATACCAAGGGCTATCCTGTGATAACGCCAATCCCGGTGATGTCTCATGACGAGACGAAGACCTCCAAAAGTAAGTCTACGACTAAATTAAATAGGAATGGAGAGAGTAGGCATCCTTAATGTGCACCAATCAACATACATAACTCACCTGATACCTCATCTCACCATAGCCTACATGTAACACACACATCCTCAAATAGAAGGATGTACCTACTCAGTACCCCTTTCAGTAAGAGACATCACCATGAGACCTCAAGATCAACGGAGCCGAATGCCACCTCGACGTCAAGAAATACAGACAGTATCGACAGGCGGTGC
The DNA here is from genome assembly GCA_944470555.2 of Heterobilharzia americana. Lineage (NCBI taxonomy): Eukaryota > Metazoa > Platyhelminthes > Trematoda > Strigeidida > Schistosomatidae > Heterobilharzia > Heterobilharzia americana. The sequence goes on along the minus strand of OX104134.1, from coordinate 112,295,159 downwards.
GTGTGAGTTCCACAACCTGGTGGAGTGTGAAGCCCTGGCCCAAACACACACACACACAACCAGGTCTGAATCGTTTCTGTCTGCCTGGTTCTCTCGTATTTGCCGTTCCTGAGCTACACTCAGAAGTCGAATGATCAGAAACCTGAGACTCTTAGATACAATGTTTGTCACACTGATTATCCTGGGTGGTAATCACAGGATGATTTCGAACCTTTCTTCAACATGGTGACAATCAGTGAATGAGACCGGTCAGAGGGATCATATCTCACTCACATACACCAACTAGTACTACAGTTAGCATGACAAATAATCCCCCAACACCGTCTTCATATACCTCTAGTACTAGTCCATCCAGCTCCCTTGCCCTCTCAGGTTTCAGGCTACCTACAGCCTTCTTGACTTCTGCAAACGTCAGAGGTAGAGATACCATACCGATGTTCCATTCAGGCTACAACTCGATAGCAAGCAACAGAATAGTAGCTGAAAGCCAGATGAACTGTTCCTCGTAGTGTTCCACTTAACAGTTCAGTAGTCGTCTACTCTCCGAGCGAAATACACCATTCTTCCCCCACTGTAGTCTCATTAACCGCTGACCTTTCCCTCCTCTCCATGCAGCTTCCTTAATGAGTTCGAATAACTGTCTACTGCTAATTGTCACTGCTGCCTTTTCCATCTCTTCAGTCTTCGCGAACCACAACCGTTCACGGTCATTCCGTAAAGGCTGCAGAGATGTGCTGGCGTGCATCTATTTATTCGGACGAAGTTGCTGCGATACACTGTTTCATTGTAACCATTCTCTCAGAGTCAGCTACGGTCTTCAATGCTGTTCTTATAGCATGCTGGGGATGGCTACAGGGTTTTTCCACATGAATGGCGTTGCCCTGATCCGACAACTGTCTGGCCAATTGCTCGGTGAAAAAGACGTTAGTGCTTTCATTTTGGAGATGCACTCGCAATTTAGTGTGCGGACATTGGAAGCTGTAGTGTGGTTTTAGAAGACCACGGATATTGTTTCGTGAACTCATATGTTGTCAAGACCTGCAGAGATGGAAGAAATTAATGATGATGTAGGATTATCTGCCGAGAAACGTGGAGGATCAGTCGTTAAAGTTGTGGAAGGTGGATAGGGATCTGAGTCATATTAAGTGCTGACGGAGTTGTGAGGGCAACCGTCACGCTGCTGCCCACGCTGTGGAAGGCTAGTTCTGCTTGAGGTGCCTGAAAAACAATGGTTAGTCCAAGACCGCAGAGCCCAGAGGATATCTTTCTGAGGCCGGTCAAATATTGCTTTAATGGAAGTGTGAGATATAAGGTTTGTTGAAGAAGGCCCGCAAAAGCACCGAAGGCTCTCTCTATTTCTCTCCCTCTCTCATGCAGTGGGAACCTATCTCCTCCTCCTCACACTCATCCTCATCCTCATCCTCCTAATCCTCCTCCACAATCAGGATCATCACAGCAAGACTCAACTCAAAAATAAGGAACGAAAGTCACAATCATTCAATGCTACGCTATGCACCTACAAATTATGCAGATCAAGAGAAGAAGGAGGAAGTCTACAGACAACTCCAATCAACACTGGACAAGACTCCAGTTGGCGACATCAAATTCCAATGGGTAACATGAATGCCAAACTGGGAGCGGACAACACACAAAGAGAACCAACCATGGGTAGAGAAGCACCCGCTGAAATGATCAAAAACAATGGAGAACTGTTTGCAGACTTCTGAGCATTCAACGATTTCGTGATTGCAGACCAGGCAGTCTGTACAAACACAAGGATATTCACAAGGCAGTGACATGGATCTCATTTCGCCAGACACCAGGACACACTACACTAAAAATCAGATCGATTTCATCTCAATGTGAAGAAAGTGGAGACGCAGCCAGACTACTCGACACAAGATCAGATCTAGAAGGGGAGCAAATGTAGGTTCACACCACTCACTTCACTATCTAGTGCAAGGAACCTACCTTCAAAATCAAGTGGAAAGCCTCCACAGAAGTTCGTGATCATCGATCACAGTTCAAGTTGAACAACCACCCACAACAGAAACTGAACTGAAGGACGAAACTACAAAAGAACATCTTCACGTCAGTCAGTTAGCAGGACAAAATGGGAGACATTATGCAACATCCCTGAAGAAACCTGTGTGGAATAACACTGGAACTCTTTGAAACCGACGTGGGAAGAAACCTGCATAACCCTGTTAGGAATGAAGAAGAGACAAGACAAGGAATGGATCTCGACAGATCCCGACATGCAAACTGATAGAGGAGGAAGAGGGAGATGGTGAAACACAAGATGAACAAGTGCAAGGACGCACAACGAAAAGACGAACTGAGTGCAACGTGCAAAACACTGGACAAAGAAGTGAAAAAGAGTGCACGCAAAGACAAAAGACACACAACACTACGACACACTGGCAAGTGAAACAGAACAGGCTGCTGGTAGGAGAGACAGAGACCTGACAACATTGTATCAAATAACCAGGTTACTATCTGGGAGGGAAGAGATCAACACAGATGAGACCAATGAAAGAAAGTGAAGGAAACTTAGTTACCAAAGAGGAGAAACAAAGGGAACAATGGACTGACCACTTCTAAAAAGCTCTTCAATCGACCACCACCATTACCAACTGCAACTAGTACAGAAATATCACCGACAACCGCAGAACCACCAGTGAACACAAACACTCAAACAAAAGCAGAAGCGAAGTCCTGAACGCTGCGCCATAAAGTTGCTGAAATCCAGGAAAGCAGCAGGACCACATAGAATTCCACCAGAAGCACTGAAAACAGACGCAGAGACAACAGCGGACATGCTCACACCACTGCTGCACAAGGTTTGCAAAGGAAAGGTACCTTCCAATTGATTGGGAGAAGGACTACCTTGTCAAACTCCCAAACAAGGGAGACCTAAGCCTTTACAAGAACTGGCATGGAATCATGCTCCACTCCTGTCTCCACCCAAACCAATATATTATGCCGCATCATCCTGGAAAGACTAAAAGATACTCCGCATTCGAAATTACAACAGGAACAGGTTTGATGCCTTCAAGAAGAACAAATCATATCCCGATCGAATTACAACGCTACACTACTCATCACCATAGAACAGAGTATAGAATGGCAGTCAAATCTCTACCTACCTCTCTACCTCTACTTCATCGACACTGAAAAGGCCTTCGATAGTGTCGACCGAGAAGTATTTCGGCAACTGCTGCTTCAACACTACGATCTTAGTGCCACAAACCTTGATCAACCTCACTCAACAGCAGCTGGATGCTATGTGGTGCTACATGCCAAGTGATCCACAATGAAAGCTCAGTGAACTCTTTGGAGTGAAGACAGGGGACAGGAGTAAGACAAGGCTGCCGCCTACTACCACCGATCATCTTCCTGATTGTCGTCGACTGGACTGGACTGGACTAGATCATGCAACAGACAACTGTGAGGAGCTGTGAGAAGATGCGCATACCCTGGCTGGACCGATGAAAGGACCCCAGAAGCAGATTTGGATTCCGCCCATGATGATTTATGTCTAATGTCTTATCGCACAAACTCGAAGATCTACAGGCAAAAACCAACTGGTTGACAGAAGAGGCGAGGCAGCGAAAACGGGACTTCAATTGAACGTAGAGAAGACAGAGTTAATGAAGATACCCAACCAACAACAACAACAAGCACCAATCACCATTAACGGGAGAAACCCAAAGGAAGTAGTCCCTTTCACCTACCTAGGCAGGACAGCATCGTTTCAACTACAGACAGGTGACACTGGCACAGATGAGGACGTCAAAGCCAGCATCGGAAAAAGCAGCAAGACAGGCATTCATCAATCTGAAACCAGTGTGGAGATCTACTGCACTCCACTCCACTCAACATACAGTGTGAACAAGATCCAGATTTCCAACACCAATGTCAAGTCAGTTGTGCTATATGGTTCAGAGACTTGGCGCGTCACGTAAAGCACTTCCAACAGACTAAAGACATTCATCAACATCTGACACCTTTACTGACTCAATACTCAAGATCAGATGGCGAGAAATAATAAGCAACAAGGAACTCTGGGAACGAACCAACCAGGAACCTATCGCCTAACAAATAGGCAGGAGAAAGTGAAGATAGATTGGGCATACACTGAGAAGACCGATTGGGGACACATTACGCGCCAGACCAGGTCGTCGAGTGGAACCCAAATGGGAAACGATGATTGGGGCGTTATAGTTGAGGGTGACATGGAGGAGATCATGTGAGGAAGGAATGAAAGCTTGTGGGCAGTGGTGGAGCGAGGTTGATAAGACTGCAGAGAATAGAGTAAAATGGAGGCGTGCTACTGAGGCCCTATGTTCCACTAGGAACCCAAGGGAAAAATAATTATTATTATTATTATATGGAGTATCGCGTCAACTGTCACATACCATAGTCGATAATAATATAACACAAGCGAGTTATTCAATATAGTGACTACAATTATATTGAAAAAGGTGACCGGGATGGAAACATTAACAATCTTATTTGTATTGTGTTTTTTGAGCTGAGTTATTTATTCGTGGAGCTTTCATCGTCTTTCTAGACAACTTCAATACTAACTCCAGTATGAAGTTACAATCTTCCGATAATTAAACAGTTTGTACGACTTGGTTGAATAACTAGTAGTGGTATTAAGGACGTGTATTTTATTAGACTTGAGATCAGCCGGTTGGATCTATCTGCATCCCAATGAGACTATAAGTTAGCACCCAGAACTTCAAGTGCTAGGGAGCAGACCTCAACACTATGGAATTACGAAGCACACATCTTATTCACAACAAACGTAGAAATTATAACGAATATTTGGCAAAGACTCCTAAAATAATTGGTAAATGCTGAACGTTATAACTTGCGTACTTCATACTGAATGGCAAAGAACCGCAAAATAAAAATATTCATTGTACGAACTCACATTTGTCAAAAGACTGGCTTGATCCACACCCTTTTCAAAACGTCGTGTTTTAGAAAAGATTAGTGATGGCTCAGAATCCTGATGGCAACGCGGATCTCCAAAAAGAGGATGGAAAGTTTTTAACCTTTCAGCATTTTGTTGTTCAATTAAATAAGCTTCTTCTGTAGTCACTCCGATTTCGATTTCTTTCATGAGGTTATCTTCATACCTGGTGGACTTGAACATGTTTTCTGCCTTTTTAATAGGATTATTTGGATTGGTTACGACATGTTCAGGAATACGTAAACAATCAACATACAGTTGCGAACCCACTTTACGCCAATGACGATTGGTCAGAAATTGAAGTTTATCACGACGCATTCGTCTTCCAAAGCACAATATTCCGGTTACCCGCATTTCTTTCACGATTTAATGTATCACTTCGAATAAAAGACATATAAACTAGTTAAAGGTACAAAAAACAAACTTGAATCTTCAGTTTGATGGGAAACTTTACATGCGACATTATTCCTACGATGAATGCTGTTCTGAATAAAAGAATCAAATAAAAATATTATACCTAAATTTACACAGAAAAATGTAATAAAGTATGTTGACATAGAGGGAACGGTCCATCACACAAATACAATTCATCACCCCCATCAATATCAACACAGAACCAGGCATTACTCCGCATCAGGCCAAGTTGTCAAAACTCATGTCAGCACGCCAAGTAACAAACCAATAAGATGAAAGATGAAGAACGAAAGAAAATCGGTCAAAGGCAGTAAAAGAGAAGATGTAGGGATGAGAAAATGCTGAATTCAGTATAACAATTAAGACTAAGATAATGTATTGATACGTCTGCGCCACTGACATCGCTTCTGAGCCATATCATCCAGAATCTCTAACCACTGGTTTCTGTTGTCACGTGGGTCATAACCGATAATTTCCCATCTCCATACATGGGTCGCACCAGCAGTCAAAGACACCATGCACTGATACCCTATTTTAGTCTATCAGCCTTCAGCTTTTTCCCACCCTACACCAACTTCAGCTAACAATGCGCGATGAAGAAGATGGTGACTAAGCATGAGTAATACATGTCCCAGCCACCTGAACCAACCAAGGTTCAAAACATCATCAACTGACTTTCCTCTTCTCCCTAAAACCCTACACCCAACTTCTACGTTACTGACATAAAGGCACTATAATCCACAGCCTACGCGACGACGTGACGATGATCAAGCATTTGAAGCATTCACAGGTCCTCCACTTTGATTGACCACGCTTCACAATCACAGAGGAATAGACAGAAATGCAGTACAGTACACTCCATCACTAATAGACGATAATCAGATATCACGGTGGCATCATAATTCCTGTTTGTTGGCAGTAGCCAATCAAGCCTTTCGTATCCACGCAGAGATCTCACCAGTCACTGACCCACCACAGCTCATCAAACTTCACAGGCAAGTAAACCGGTCAACGCACTGAACTACTTCACTCACCATTTTCAGACAGGACACCAATGGAGATCAGTCCTCCACCAACAATTCGCATTCGGGTGGAGAGAAATCAATACCAAAAATCCACAGAAACTCCCACTCACATGTTCAGAAAAATCTGCATCTTCTCAGCGTCTTCACCTAACACAACTATGTCGTCTGCGTACTTGAAATATACCAAGGGCTATCCTGTGATAACGCCAATCCCGGTGATGTCTCATGACGAGACGAAGACCTCCAAAAGTAAGTCTACGACTAAATTAAATAGGAATGGAGAGAGTAGGCATCCTTAATGTGCACCAATCAACATACATAACTCACCTGATACCTCATCTCACCATAGCCTACATGTAACACACACATCCTCAAATAGAAGGATGTACCTACTCAGTACCCCTTTCAGTAAGAGACATCACCATGAGACCTCAAGATCAACGGAGCCGAATGCCACCTCGACGTCAAGAAATACAGACAGTATCGACAGGCGGTGCGTGTGAGTTCCACAACCTGGTGGAGTGTGAAGCCCTGGCCCAAACACACACACACACAACCAGGTCTGAATCGTTTCTGTCTGCCTGGTTCTCTCGTATTTGCCGTTCCTGAGCTACACTCAGAAGTCGAATGATCAGAAACCTGAGACTCTTAGATACAATGTTTGTCACACTGATTATCCTGGGTGGTAATCACAGGATGATTTCGAACCTTTCTTCAACATGGTGACAATCAGTGAATGAGACCGGTCAGAGGGGATCATATCTCACTCACATACACCAACTAGTACTACAGTTAGCATGACAAATAATCCCCCAACACCGTCTTCATATACCTCTAGTACTAGTCCATCCAGCTCCCTTGCCCTCTCAGGTTTCAGGCTACCTACAGCCTTCTTGACTTCTGCAAACGTCAGAGGTAGAGATACCATACCGATGTTCCATTCAGGCTACAACTCGATAGCAAGCAACAGAATAGTAGCTGAAAGCCAGATGAACTGTTCCTCGTAGTGTTCCACTTAACAGTTCAGTAGTCGTCTACTCTCCGAGCGAAATACACCATTCTTCCCCCACTGTAGTCTCATTAACCGCTGACCTTTCCCTCCTCTCCATGCAGCTTCCTTAATGAGTTCGAATAACTGTCTACTGCTAATTGTCACTGCTGCCTTTTCCATCTCTTCAGTCTTCGCGAACCACAACCGTTCACGGTCATTCCGTAAAGGCTGCAGAGATGTGCTGGCGTGCATCTATTTATTCGGACGAAGTTGCTGCGATACACTGTTTCATTGTAACCATTCTCTCAGAGTCAGCTACGGTCTTCAATGCTGTTCTTATAGCATGCTGGGGATGGCTACAGGGTTTTTCCACATGAATGGCGTTGCCCTGATCCGACAACTGTCTGGCCAATTGCTCGGTGAAAAAGACGTTAGTGCTTTCATTTTGGAGATGCACTCGCAATTTAGTGTGCGGACATTGGAAGCTGTAGTGTGGTTTTAGAAGACCACGGATATTGTTTCGTGAACTCATATGTTGTCAAGACCTGCAGAGATGGAAGAAATTAATGATGATGTAGGATTATCTGCCGAGAAACGTGGAGGATCAGTCGTTAAAGTTGTGGAAGGTGGATAGGGATCTGAGTCATATTAAGTGCTGACGGAGTTGTGAGGGCAACCGTCACGCTGCTGCCCACGCTGTGGAAGGCTAGTTCTGCTTGAGGTGCCTGAAAAACAATGGTTAGTCCAAGACCGCAGAGCCCAGAGGATATCTTTCTGAGGCCGGTCAAATATTGCTTTAATGGAAGTGTGAGATTTAAGGTTTGTTGCATAAAACACTGTCGCGGGCGTCGGCATGCCGCTGTGTGATGGGAGCGTGCTATTTTTTGTGCCGCCCTCCTCTATCCTCTCCTTTTCATAGGGAAGGGACAGCATCAGCGTGGTACGGCTGATCATTCAGGAGAAACACCTAACTGCTGTCAGATATGCCAGCCAGCAGTGCAACTTTCCCCTCGGAGCACTATCACAGCATAAAAATGTACACTATATGGATGACTGTTTGTCATCCTACCGTTATTATCTCGAAGACCTTTCTGATATGGTAGGGCCTCGAGAGAAGAAGCGACTACCAGCATAGTTTGTTGGATTATTGTGATAAGTGAGCCTGACCACCACGTCAAAGTAGTAGCTATCGGCCGGGTAAATACAATTCAACTCAAGAGAATCAAGAAATTGCTGGCACAAACATACTTGCAATCAGTCAGTCAAAAATTGCTTGAGTAAGTAAATTATCTTTCTTTATGCTTCTTGTTTATAACTCGCCTGATCGTCGAAATCTATGTTGGATAAATGACGGCGATATGGCCTGAAATCAGTTGAGATTATGCATATATATATATATATATATATATATATATATATATATATATATATACTCTACTGCTCTACTGAAAAGTAAATATATTATCATTTTGACTGAGATAAACATGGTTTGGTAGGCTAATATTGGTTCGAATGCCGTCACGGTTCAAACTTTCATTTCCCCTTCAATCACCACCCAGTACTAAATATATTACTCCTTTTTCCGTTTTAATCATTGAGTAATTTAATCTCACTAGGCTCATCCAAGTTTCTAAATCATTATTATTGTTCCTGAGGCTGATTTCTACCAGCTGTTTTCAAAAGGGTAACTTGTGAAGGGGTGCTGAGTTGTACTTTCCTACCTAGCTCTGAGAAGTACAGCAATTGTGGGCGAGTTTACGACATAAGCTTCATCTTTGAAATCGCTGCCATGAGGTCTTGGCAACAGATTAAAATATAGGCCACAGTCGTCTAGGTTATCAAAGCATAATAAGGGAAGAATAAATTTTCATCGGTAAGAAGCAATGGAAATGAATTTACACGGCCACGTTTTCGATGTGAAGATTTACGTTTTTGACACATAAGGTGATAATATAAATCTGAATTTTACGAATTAATTCACATGGAAATCTCTGCTGGGAGATAAAAAAAAACACAGTTTTATTCAATGTTTTATGTCAATTTTATGCCAGTTTTGTGTTAATTATATCACTTTCTGGGAATACAGAGAAACAAAATAAAATTAACAAATAACCTCGACAAAAGTGCATCCGTTCAAGTTACCACACTTCACCACAGTATGCAAAGAACAAATTTATAAGAAAAGAATTAAATTATAGTAGACAAATATACATAGAGGGAGAGGAAGTTTATAAACTAGGATCAGTCAAAACATTCAAGCTTTAGAAGACATCAAAGAGTGAATCAATCCGCGCAACTGAGACCAACTATCAGCCATGTCACCAAGAGTTCTCAACCACTGATTCATTTCGTCTCGTCGACTCCAGCCCATGCAACCTTCATCTCCCCATACAGCTCAGACCAACAATAAGAAACATCATCGACTGGTGCCACGCCTTGGTGTAGCCACCGTGAACCCTCTTTCAACCGAATACAACTCCTCCCAGCATAGCATGTTGAGCTTGGTGGTAGCTCGGCATGTGCAGTACATGTCCAAGTCATCCCACCCGATGAAGGTTTACAACCTTATCAATCGACTACCCTATCTTCCGAATTACCTTTCGTCTAACCTCAGCATTACTTACTTGGTGATTCCACCAGACACAAGTAATGTTACGAAGACATCTGTGATCAAAACCCTGTAACAGCTTCATATCTTCTACATTTAATGAGGATGTCTCACAGGCGTAAATCAGAACAGAACAGACTGTAGAGCATTACACTAGACCCTAAAATAGGTAGTTGGATATTTTACCAGTCGGTATCAGGGATAAAGCAAGTTGGCAAATGTCAAACGTTTGTATCTAACCCCAGATTTCATCAGCAAACAGTCTGTCCGGGCAAATGCAACTTCCCAAATAAGTGAATTGGTCTAGGTATTCAACTATCTCATTGCTTATCCTTAGACTGGGAATGGTAGCAAGTCTATCCTGAAGAATCATACTATGCCTCCAAAAGATCCTGCATTCTGTCAGTGTCTTCGCCTAACACGCCAATTTCGTTTGCGTACTACAAGTCGACCACATGCCCTCCAGTGAGTATATCAGTCCCTGTAAAGTTACAGATGCATAAAGTCATCTTGATTGGACATCTGTTACGGAATTTTTTGAGAACGGTGACATTAAGCATCCCTGCCGAACCCTACTAGTTGTCAGCAATTCAGATGATAATTCTCCATAAGCCGTTACACAGCCGCGTGAGTTTCAGTAGAGAACTTCCATTAGCATTACGTAACTGCTCGGTAATCCTTTCACAGCTTGACACTGCCACAACAGCCCACTGTCAAACACCGCCGTTAGGTCAAGAAATATGACAGGTGTCGTTAGCCTGCAAGTATACCTGTGGTACAGAAGCTGTCGAAAGGTGAAACTCTGATTAATGCATCATACCTTCATACCTGGGACCTGACTAGTTCTCTCGAGTTTGTTGTTTTTCAGCTCCAGTTAGGTGTCGGACAACTATGGACTACAGGATCTTGGATATGATAACTTTCAAACGACGAACTTGATGAATGCATGGAGACCATAGACATTTTACTTTCAAGTAATGGAACAAAAGCATAAACTACCTTCACCTTTTTCAGTCCAGATAACTAGATATCACAATCCCTCTCATACATGTTTGTTTCACAAGTTAGTGTTAGAAACTTAGACCGAGCTTAGTTGCATTATAGTCACACAAAATAAGTTTAGACGAATTAATCTGAATTTTGTAGGTACACACTAATAGCAGTGGAGAAATATTTACTACACCTCACAAGTGCCTCCTAATACAACTAATTGATTACAGGTTTCGTTTCATTTTCTCCCTTCTCTGAATATAAACTGAATCAATTAGAAAAGGAAATGACCGATTCTACTGTTGATTAATTCTTTTACACATTTAATTCACACACCAAACCGTCATATACTTTGCTTCCATGTATCTACCAAACTGGAGATTGTTTATTGGTTATGAGTTGCTTAGGTAGTACCTAGACCGTTGAGAAGACCTGATATTATCAGCCTGTTCAATTGTGGACTTGAGTGGTTTTCAGGTTGTCCTTGGAGTGCTAGGCGACTTATGTCCGGTTACTTATCACTAATTATGATAGTTAGGGTTACATCACCGAGCAGATAACCTTAGATTTAATACACAAATACATGCACACACACACATACAGGACGTACAAACACATAAAATTTTGAAAAAAAGAACAACTTATCAAATGGGTAAAAAAGCTTTATTTCTTTTTTCATAATCATTCGTTTAACAGATATGTGACCAAAAATACAAAGACACATAAATACGCAGCTAATCCACACAGAAGTCAACACAGGAAACAAGATCACAGCTCTTGGTAAAGGGGGGAAAGCACGAAAGGAATTCACATCAAAAATTTGTACACAATGACTGCTGCTAACACCACACCAACAGGAATGAGAAGTCCAGTCCACGCTGTGAGACTAGAAACAAATAGAGAATAACTAAGTTGAAAATAACCAGATAAATCCATATATATTCACAAATTGTCAGTACTGTTTAGTATACAATAAAGAATACTTTTTACATTTTGTGCTTTAAGTGCAATCAGGAGACTTCACGACGGTGCACCACTAGTATTGTTTCCTTTGGTGTTTTGAAAAATGCAGATTACACAACATACACGAGAAAAGGTTTTTAATGAAACAGGATGCTCATACGACATTTAAACCAGTAAATCTGCAATGCAAACAAATTAAAAGCACACATTGTGCCGTAAAGCTCAAATGCATCCTAAAACCCATCCATTTGATAAGTTAATACTGAACAGGTTTCTGCATGCAATGAAACTTTAACATGCGTCTCAAGAAATTCTTTACAAGAGGCTTGCAATATTTTGCACAAATATTCTTGACTGGGAAAGTTTCTGATATGCTGTGTTTAGTCAAGTAGAGAGGTAACATGGAAGTTCAACATAGAATACTTCATCCCATGTATAAGAACACTGAGTCAGTGCAATGTGGAACCTTAACTCTACCTAGTTCAGGTGCACCCTTCAATGTAATGTACAGGTTGTATTGTTTGGTTTCTCCCTGTGTTGAAAATTAAGAGTTAGAAACTTGGTTCAAACTGAATACTAGTAAAGAAACTTTCAATCTTCATCTTTTTCAAAACATCATATTATTCTGTTTCATGCTTTTTTTACATCCTCGAATCCATGTCAATTTTTCTCTAATCCCGTTGTTTTTCCTTTCACTGGGATTTTAAACGATAAACTGGATCGCAAAGCGTGTTTGATGACACCTCTGTTGTTCACTTATCTCTTTTTTTTTACTTTTAGTGCATGTATAAATAAGCCTTATTACCAAGCTATGTCGAAAAATGATTATTAGAAATGTTGCAGTGAATTTGTCTAATATGTATGCCACCAGGATTTGGATGTAATTAACTGAGCGGTACAACTTGAAAATCACCCACAGTTAAAGGATTAGAAGTCAGAACAGACATTTAACCCTAGTATTTATGAACGGTAAATGACAGTCAAAAAAGACATACAGCTAATATTAACATTAGCACATGCATTCCTGATTAAGGACCCAATTTGCCATACATCATATTAGTATATCACGGCAGAAGGCATCAAGATGAAAGACGAAGAAATGCAAAAGTAAGCAATCAAAAGCCGCAGAAAGTTATGAAAAGAAAATCAGAAAGAGTGAATCGATGAATTTAGCTATGATATTTAAGGTTAAGAAAATGTGTGAACATATCTGTGGCCCTCAGATCAATTCCGAGCTATATCACCCAGAGTTTCCAACCACTGATTTCTTCTGTCACGCCAATCCTAATCAAGGACTCCACATTTCCCTTCACAAATCAGACCAATAGTCAAAGACTTCCCTTAAGGATGTCATGTTTTAGTCCAGGTGTCCTTACCTTTTTCTAAAATAAAGCTACATCATCTGACAATGTGTGACAGGCTAAACCGTGGCTAGGTATGCGTAACACATGTCCCAGCCATTTGAGCCAACTCACAATATCATCAACGTACTTACTTACCACACCTGACTTCGGCGTTCCCAACCTGGTGACGAAACGAAACAGCCTGTGCTACGAAGGTGACCGTGGTCAAACACCTGAAGCCCACCTTCTCACGTCCTCTACATTGAATGGACATTGACTGCAGCAGTAGCTTAAAGCAATACAGTCCATCACTGAGTTGAAGTCGGCAGACGCAACGTCAGACCACCTTTCCTTCATCATATATGAATTTAGCGCCAGCTAAAAACAGGTGATCGCTTGAGTACATTTTCAGCATGTGATCATCGTTGTGCCTTCGGGCAACTGCGATGCTGAAAGTGCTACCCAAGCGTTTTTCCGTTTGGCTTACCCATCCACTTGTGCATTAAGATCACCTGCAACAACAACCACATCTGAATTTTGATTTTCAGTAGGAGGCTAGGCAGTTCTCGGTAGGATTCATTCTTCACTTCATCTGAGTCGCAGTCAGTGGGTGCATAAGTACAATTTGCAAAGAGACAACGACGAGTTTCACTACCATTTTAGCCTTTACTGGACCATTCTTTCTGACAGCATACAGGTAACTGTCAACTGAAATCCAGTCGGGAAATACACTCTCTTGATGATATGAAAATGCACAACAAATGATGTCCGAAATGTTATCCAGTAAATGGTACTTTTTCAGTGTGTGACATTTCTAAAAAACAGACTAAAATGGAATTACAATTTATCACAGTGCCCAAGTTTTATTCCTATATCAATACCCTCTCTGCTATAGGTAGCTAAAAAATTAATTTCACTAGTAATAGCTATGCGTGATCACGAAGCACAAAAGACATCTGGTTGAGCCCGGTACTAACACATGGTGGTTTCGTGAGCTTGAAATTTAACTGCCTTAAATCTCCCTAGGGAACCCATAACTCCGGCACTAAAAGGCTTCAGGTTACTAGAGTAGGGTGCCACTTTTGGGCGAACCTTTACTAATTTCTTCGTACCATAGAAAAGGTAGCATCAGCTTGTAGTGCTGGTTATCCACACGAAACACCTCAATGCTGTTACACCTAGTCAAACCAGCAGTACTACTTTACCCTCGGATCCCCATCATAGCGTAGTATTTTATACTACAACGGTAACTGTTTTTAGCCTTACCATCATCTGACTGATCTTTCTGGTATGGTAGGACCTCGAGAGAACAAACGTTCACCAGCATAGTTTGTTGAGTCATTGTGATATACAAACCTGACTACCAAATCAAAGCAGCAGCTATCGTTGGGAGGTAGCCAAGAGAGAGTAGCTGAAGAGGTTAAAGTGGTTTACTGATGACCCGAATGAAATCACTTGTAGTTAAATGTGTACAACAAATAAATCGTATAAAGTCATGTGATTCTGGAATATTCCAAGCAGAGTTTTGGAACCGGGTTAAATGGTAGATAATTTAACTGTCTTGCTCATTATAGGATGCCAAAAGTGCACATTTTCTAGAGCTTAAGGGTAATTTGTTCAAATAGGCAGAGTAAACACAATGTTCAGCTAACATTCATGTGCAGACCCGTTTTACAACTCCATACACCATCACAGTCTAGTTAGTCTTACAAAAACACCCTATATTTAATAACAGAACACCAAGTAGTTAAGCGTCGTGCGACTCCTAGGTTCGGTCTTCTAACCTCTACTTCACGGTATGACAGTAAAGAAGGTTTCGAAGCGCTAAAAACACAATGAATACTTTTTGATATTAATGTGGCACAGCTGCGTACTACGAATTCCAGTCCAACAACAGTAGGTGGTTAAATTATTAATTTTCTTAAAGTGAGGACTACGGCAAAAATACTAATTAACAGTCTATTTGAATAGCCTGTTTATTGAAAATTCACAACTATACACGTCTTCAGATAAAAGGTTAATTTAGAAGTCCCGAGAGGATAGATTTAAACAGAAAATTGACAAACAGAAGACAAAGTTTAACTTAAATATGAGGAAATAAAACCACATTTATTCTAACCGACAGCACGAGTTCACCGGACAGTCTATGATTAGGTTAACCCCATTAGTTCGGGTGTCAAGCAGCCACAATATTTAAGGTGATGTGTGCACATATGAAGGCAAAAAGATGAAATACACTGGTTGTTAGTAACCTTTGGCATACTATCAGAATGAGCATTATCTTGTTGCTCAAGTAATATACGATATAGTGTTAGTTCAAATACATAAGCTTTTTCATAGGTAGCTATTACTAACATGTTAAGGGGAAATTCTGCGAACGACGTATTCTACAACAACGACTTACATTCTAACTAAATTTAATCTAACATTAAAACATTGTTTTACGTTTAAATCCCATCATTCCTATATTTCAATGAACAAAATTCAAGCAATTGAATAGCTAGGTAAGAGATCGAATCTCTTTTATTTACAGTGAAAACCAGTCAATAAAAAGTATTCTAGCGAAGAAAGTTGAGATAAAGTACGCTTATTTCAGCTACGCGATCGTTAAGTTTTTAAAGTATCCGATTTGACACTATTTTACTATGCAATATGCACTGTTACACAGATGTAGTGCCTATTAGTTTTCTTTAGAAAATGTTACTGCAAAAACTATTCAACATTTAAAAAGAGTAGCGCCAAAGTATTCAAAAAATGTTGCTCATCTGTTCGGTAGATGTTTTTAAGCTGGGCTAAGGTAAATGTAGAATGTGGGTGACGTTATACTAGCGGTTGCCAGGTGAAATGGAGCTTGACCCTGAATTTGGTTGCTTGGAAAACGAATGCTTAAGCCAGTGATCATAGTGACACGAAGTTTTGTAGAAACACATCCCGTAACTTATTACCTCAGTATTTAATTCGATGAACTAGTATACTACTTATCTAGTACTGTAAATCTGATTTCTCAAATGTTACGTAATAGTTCCAGGATATATGAACAAATGAATGATTACACAAGATTGACAGCCAAATACCTGTAACTCCTTCATATCATCTACCATCAGAGAGAGATTTCTGCAGAGTGGAGCTATACATTCGTGTATTGTAAATACAAATCAGTAGAAAAATACCCACCACTAAATGAAGCATGAGTGGGAAATGTCACCTGTAATTTTTATGTTCGACTCAGCGTTGAGTTTGTGCGAAATGTCACCACTAGCTGGCATTACTAATCAGATAACCAAGCAACTGAAAAGTCAATGGACTTCATGTCCACCCAATGCATGAATTCATATGTATGAGGCAACGTTGCACACTTCACAGATCCATTCCTGAGTTTCATTATAAAACTAAGAATCCTGTTTGATAGTAGGAAGTAGTGTAACTACTTGGCGAAGATTGTAATCTGCTGAAACTATTTTATCCCTGATAAGAATCAAAAATCCAAGTGGTAAAATAAAAACCAATAACAATACACTGTACGAGAATGAGTATCGTAATGAACACAACTGGCAAGACCAAATTCATACATACTATTTAATTGTCTAGCAAAAAAACTGAAAGCACGTCTCAAATATTACGAAAATCTTAATGCATCGTTTGGTGCAGCGAAGATTTTGAAGCCCCGATTTAAAACTACTAACAAATAAATCTGACCAGTCACTGACTATTTACTTAAATATCAAACTTACTATCTCCTCCTTGTTGTTTTACTCGTACTACTTTCGATAGTCTTTTTTCAAGCACTGATATATCATCACTGTTTAAAACTCTGAGCATTAGGTGCCCTTAACAAACGTCACGAATAAAGTCACCTGCAGCTTCGAAAAATGTCCCACTATGTTCTTTCGCAAAGTGATATTTGAAAACCGTTTGCGATAAAACTACACAACACCTGCGCAAACAACGTGAAGATTGGTGGATGAAACAGAAGAGCACGTAGCAACCACAAACTATAATCTGAAAATAACTGGAAGCTGTTCCAGATTATCTGAGTTATACAACATCAAGAAAACTGGTATCAAAAAGACAGCTTTTGAGGTAAGAATAAGCTCTGTAGTATAGTACAATTCTATGCTTTTCGGTAGTTTTGATATATCCAACAGTAACAGTATTGTTAACTGGATGAGATGTTTATTGTCCACTACCACAATAAGCTAACCACTTTGGAAATTAAATTTATAATCGCACAGCTCTTTGCGCTTTTATTTTAAGTGGTAATAGGGTTTGCCAATATTAGGTTGATAGGAAGTGACCAAACACTTCCTATCAACGATGCAGACTAGGTGGTTGGGGTCCACGGGACAAGAGGAACTAGTGGTTGGAGACCCTAGGTGATATGGCTCAGAACCGAAGTCAGTGGCGCAGATGTATACACACATTATCCTCATCTTAACAACGCTATACCGAATCTCACTATTTTGTCACTCCTCTTTCCTTTCTTCTCGTACTTTATACTTCTTTTGACTGCATTCACTTATCTTCATCCTTCACCTCACTACCTTTTTACTTGATGTGCTGATATGAGGTGTGGCAACTCGGACCGTTACGCAGTAATGCCTGGTCCTATGTTGATAATGATGATGATGATGATGAAGTGACCAAACTGGAAATCAATATTTTAGGTCATTAATCAATGAGGTTGAAATTTTTTAGCTTCAGATTTTGACCTATAATGCTATGCGGTCACGATAGATTTTACTAGACAATTTCGTACTTTAGTAAGCCAGTCAGGACAGTTTATTTTATCTTTGATCGAGTACATTCATAAGTTTGTAAAAACTATATATATGGTGTTATTCTTGAAGCCCCATGCCAGTCTATCTCTCCATATTTCGTGGCTCAGTGAACAGTTATTAGTGCATTCAGCTTGTGTTCTATTGCATTGAATATCTTTATTATACCAGTCTTACCACACTCGGTCACTTTACGGGTGTTTAGTCATTCATTTCGAATGTACTATGCGTTGGTTGGATGAGTACATACACCATATATGGAGTGGTTAATCTCTAACCCAGTAAAGATATTCGAACACTGGAATTTAGCCAAGTAGAATATTAAATCTTGATCAGACAAGAAATTTTAAAAAAGCTCAATTACTGCTAACCACGCACCAATAGTTACACTGTACGTTGAAACGGGGTCAGTTATAAAATGTAGTATATTCAAATAGAATACGGGACTGATCGTCTTAGCTGAGTGAAGAAATAATGGAATATGTAAAAGATAAGTTTACAGCAAATAAACCGGAAACAAGAAATATTCTGGCTTCCTTATTTTTTATCCTTTACAGCGAATAGTCACAACGCCATATCAGAGGTAGGAAGCTCTGTTCAGCTGGAAAACTGTAAAGGAAATGTGCTTTAACTAAGAAATATCCTCAAAACAATGGTTATTCTAAAAAATTCAATTTGAAGTATTACGCGTAAAAGCACTTTTTAAGGTCCTCGTAAGCCAGAAAAGCTGATGTTTACCCAAAACGAGATCCGAAAACCGTTATATTTAATCAGTGATGGAAGTTGCACTTAGCAACAACATTCTCTGAAGTGGAAGTACCTCCATTGTACGTCAAGTACCACAGGGATCAACAGTGGAGATAGCTACTTCTTTTGTTTATTCTTCGTGGGTGCTCTGATTAACTCTGCATATAACTGTAAGTTACTTATTGATAAGAAGACTGGTTAGGGTAAGAATAAATGTGATTTTAAAAAATCACTTTGAGAAAATAAGATACATTACCTGAAACCATCCATTTTTTTCAACGTGAAGGAAGAAGTGAATTTACTTTTTCGCTCACGGTCTGCCTATAGCAAAGGAATAACTACCTAGGAGGGGAAAAAACTTACAGGTGCAATATCACCTATGTAATACTGCTCCATAATCTCACGAGCATCTGATGAGTGTCCAACATCTTCAAATGGTTCTGTACCATAATCTCCTGCTTGTTCTTCTAATACTGTTTCACCACCTGGATGCTGAAATGGAAAAATTATATATATAACTAGGGTTAAATGCATCTCAAATAATTTAAGACCTAAGTACTATCAAAAAATTGATTCAAGTGAATGAACGTAACTTGCTGACCATGAGTAAATTCAAGAATCTAGTTGTACACAAATTTAATTACTTTAAAGCCTGTGACACCGTCTCACCAGATTTAAGGAAGAATGAATTTGAACCCCGAAAAACCAACTGTTAAGTATAGTACCTAAATTAGTGAGTGACACTTAATATTATGATGGAGTGTTTACACGAGTAGAAGGCCTAAGTGAACAGAATGTAGAAAGAACGTCTTGACCTTTAGCGATACAAACTATAACTTATGGTATAAGCTTCCTAAGAACAACAGCTGCTTCCCGGATGCAAAATATCATGAATGATAGTCCAGCTGGGTGATGTGATGTGCATAAGTGACTTTGTATGTCAAAAATACTGAGATGTATAATCTAACGAACACTAGTCTATGATAATGATATCTGCTATTTCGTTCACAACAGACTGGCTTTATTTGAAAGGTGAATATCTCCAGAACTCAACCAAATAAATATAAGAACAAAGAACCGTTGATCAAATTGACTGTGTACATATCACCTACTAAAAAAGTGGTTGTCCCTCAAAAGTTGGCCACAGTTAAATGACTAAGCTCGGACTCTTGGTGACATGGTTAAAAATCGATAACAGTGGTTCAGATGTATTCACTCCTTCACGTTTTCTAAAGCTTGGGTATTTACGCTAACCATTGTCTTGAAATTGCTTATTCTCTTCGATATCACTCTTTCTATGCATTTATTCTTTGAAAACTACTGTGAAGTGTGGCGAGTTGAGCCGATGCACTTGTGTGCAAGGTTCTGCGTTGATTTTATGTCTCCGTCTGTCTGACTAAAATCACAATCAATTTCAGTATGAGGCTTGCCATTAATGCGTAACAGCATTGGGTGACACACGATATACAAAGTGACAAGACAGATGAAGAGAAATAAATAAAATAGCCAAAATTTATCGAAAGCTAAAATACAAGAATAACATGGGTTTAAGTAAATAACAAAACGTGATGTACCAGGTGAGATCAAGATGAGGTACCGATGCATTCGTAACATTTAGTTTGGATTACATTCTTTCTTGGAGTACTTTAATTGAGTTTAAACGTACATGAGTTTAAATGAACTTCACCTACCTATAGTAGAACTAGATTTGTCAGCTTTGTGGTTAAGTCAAACTAGAGTTTGAACCTATGACCCAGTATGCGGGTGCTGGATGACTCCACATTAGACCACAGATCTATATTTTTACTAGTCAAGAAAAATATTACCCCATAACACTTTTATGCTTGTACTCAACCATTTTATCTAATATCACTGCTGAATGGGATACAGTCTAATGGTTTCTGCTACCTAGCTAATAAACTGTCTTTTTCTTTATATTCACCCATATAGATCATTGATTAGTAAACTAGGCAGAGATTTAGAAACTTTTCTCATGTATACGACTACAAGAATGGTGGGAAATCTCTAAACACTCCTTAAGTGGACTATTTTACCTCATCTCTGGAATAAAAGTGTGAAGAATGAATAGGCAAGATGATCTACATACGAATATCCCAGAATAGTAAGTTACAAATAAATAGTGGACCGGTGAGTTAAAAATGAATATGCAAATCATGTTTCGCTAATTATGCAAAGACCTACTAGTTTTTATTTACTAGGCAATTGAAGAAGTCAAATTTTAATGAATAAATCAAGCCCAAAATAGCGTCCATAGTGTACTAGAAATAGTTTCCTTATTCTCGAAATCTTCATTTATCTAGAACTATGATTCAAAATTCTGTTTGCGACTATTTGACATCTAAGGCTGCGTAATAGCATTTACGTACAAGCTAGGGTAGATAATAACACATCTTACATCTGCATATTGAGTGAAACAGATGAATCCCAATGATATGTTTAAGGTCGTGAATCATCTTCGCTCAATTTCTCACAGTCTCAACAATGATTACCAATTTAATCATTTTCCACTGGAAATTTTATTTGATAAGCAAGATTTCCCGAAAAGATTGTTGCCTATGGTAGTCAGGTTCATGATGTGATAAATTACAAGCTATAAAACATTATGCTTTAAGATAAGTGAGTTAAAGGTCCATTATTTAATTAGGCTTCGCACTTATTTTACGTGTAAATTGATGCCTCGTAGTACAGTTTACAGTAGTTTTCCAAAGACATTTACCACGTCTGCAAACTAAATAAGACATGGTCAAATCAAAGCGTACTATAAAAATTATAGAAAGACTGAATGTTAGTTTGAATCATAACGAGAAGTGTAATTGTGACTGCGGTCTTTGGAGTCCCTAGAAATAAATTATGGGACACACTTTTTTTATACTTTAAAATTAACCACAATGAGAAATACTTTCTTTTCATTTTTCTCTGAACCTTGAACATATTGTATTTCGTTTATTTGATCGCTTTTTATTTATCACCTTGCTTAAATTGATCTATCACTGCATTGCTAGATGTGCCAAACAGAACCAATACATTTAATGCAAAGGTTCCAAAATGCTATTTGACAATCTCTGTAATCGGATTCTATAATACTTATTAGCTGGAAATAAATGAATAAACTCCTGAAACGTTCACGCCAATCATTCATCCTCCATATGGCATTGATTGACTAGAACCTGGAACCTAGTGACCAACTCCCTGGTCTAGCCTGAAAGAGCATAGAACAATGTATTGGTAATTCCAACTTAATACCATGACTATACAAAGGTCAAATATCATGAAAAGGTTCACAAAAAAAGGACATAGTACTCCAATTAAGGACTTCATCAATTGGAGTCACGTCTTAGTTTGGTCACCGTGGGCTCTCTCTCTCAACCTAATACAACTCCTCCCAGCATAGCATGTTGAGCTTGGTGGTAGCTCGGCATGTGCAGTACATGTCCAAGTCATCCCACCCGATGAAGGTTTACAACCTTATCAATCGACTACCCTATCTTCCGAATTACCTTTCGTCTAACCTCAGCATTACTTACTTGGTGATTCCACCAGACACAAGTAATGTTACGAAGACATCTGTGATCAAAACCCTGTAACAGCTTCATATCTTCTACATTTAATGAGGATGTCTCACAGGCGTAAATCAGAACAGAACAGACTGTAGAGCATTACACTAGACCCTAAAATAGGTAGTTGGATATTTTACCAGTCGGTATCAGGGATAAAGCAAGTTGGCAAATGTCAAACGTTTGTATCTAACCCCAGATTTTAACAGATAGTCGAATATCTCTCCAGTCAGTGTCACAGATGACCCACGTTGACGAACGCCAAACAGGCCTCCTGTATTCAAGCTGGAATTTCGTTAGCAACCAGTCTGTTCAGGCAAAGACAACTCTTCATGTAAGTGAAGTGGTCGCTACATTCCATGACTTCACTCTCGATTATTAAACTGAGAGTACTTGCAACAGACCAGTTCTGTAGCATCATCTTGCATTTGACAGGTGCAAAACGTATGCCAGACATCCTCAGATTTGTGTTCAATGCGTTTACAAGACCCTGAAGTGCATCAGCGTCTTTTCCCAGCAGGACAATATCGTCTGCATACTCCAAGTCAACCAGGTGACCTCCAGGCAGTAGGTCAATCTCTGTGAAGTCAGGCGTACATAAGGTTATGTCTATGACGAAGTGACAGTGACGATGATAGTGGATATCACTGTTGAACACTAGTTGTTGTCAATTCTGACAACTCTCTATGAGTTTTCACAAGGCTGCTTGAATTTGAGTAGAGAGCATTGATTGGTGTCATATACTTGTTGGATACTCTCCTCACAATCAGACACCGCCACATGATTGACTGAGTCAAATGCCATCTTCAGGTCAAGAAATGTGGTGAGTGTTGGTCGCCAGTAGGTATGCCTGTATTCCAGAACCTGTCGGAGGGTGAAAATATGATCGATGCACCCTTGTCCAGGTTTGCCTGAAACCTGCCTGGTTTTCTCGAATTTGCCGTTTTCGAGCTCCAGTTAGGTGTCGGATAACTATGAAATCCAGGATCCTCGACGCAATATTCGTTGAACTAATTTTCCTATGACTGCCGAAAGATTTCTCTCCCTTCTTACAGACTGTGATGATCGGCGAAGTACTCCAGTTTGACGGTACTACCTCTGATTCCCATACACTGTTTAGTATCTCCGTCACTACTCAGCGATTTCCTACTTCCATCCTTGAAATTCCCAGGTGGCAAACTGTCAAGTCGTGCTGCTTTGCATTTTCTAGTTTTTATACAGCTTTCTCAACTTCAAGGAGAGTTAGAGGACCGACATTTGCGTCTTATTCAGGCTCAAGCCGGATACTGGGTAACTGAAGTGTTGCTGAGGGTTGGTCGAACTGTGCTTTAAATTGTTCTGCCCAACATTCTAGCCGCCTGTTCTTGGAGGCTACCAGTGTCCTTTTCTATGGTGGTTTAACTCACTGTCACCTTCCTGCCAGAATCCTGAATAAGCCTGAGTAGCTGCCGGCTGTTACCCAACTATGATACCTTCTCTATCTTTCTCGCTTTGACCACGGACCGCTGCTCGCGATCATTGCGGAGATTCTTGGTCAATTTACGTCCCAGCTGGTTCCGCTCTTCATCATGGTCAGAGTCATCCGGAGTCAGTCTCCTAGCATCCAGTTCGAATGAAATAGCGGAAATCCAATGACGTCTGATAATCTTCGGGTGTAGGTTACCAGCTGTCTTTACTGCTGTTTCTACAGAGGACCTAATACCACGTTGTTTCATATATCATGTGTAAGGAGTAACAGATATTCTTTACTCCTTTAGACAGCTTGTAAATACGCAAGCTATATGGTGGGAACAAAAGGATTGCTAATCTACTTCTTATAAGGCCAATCTACCTACTGGCTAACTTCACACCCGACAATGACTGCAACAACTATGAAAGCACCTTGTTTCTGTATCGAAAATAGATTTAGCCACTAATGGAACTGATTGGCACATAAAGAAATATAGTGTGTCAAACAAATAATGATTACAGCCACTCACAAATGCAGACCACACGAAGTGACAAAGTTGATTTAATATCTACACCACACATTCGTACAGTGTACACAGACAGAACACAAGTCTATATTATGGAAGGTGACCCAATATCTCAGCATAAGTGTATGGACTAGGCTGAGCTACGAATTGTATAATACATGTAACTACTTGGTAACCTTGTCCAATAGAGATTGATTTTCTTACCCATTACTTGAAAAACTAGTGCCAACATGAATGAGTAACACCACATACTGTTGTTTAAACTGGTATAAAAAATATCATGAGGTGGAAATTATTATACATAATTGCAACGAACAGTCTCACAAAAAAGTCAAAGCTTCAGCACCAATCATTCCAGACTCACAAGCTAAAGAAAGACACATTCCGGGGTTTATTCAGTGGTTTAGGTTGGGATTTAACGCTAGATCTCAACGATATCACACCATCAAAAGAAACTTGGATGAAAGATGGCTGTGTGCATCAATAGACAATTTATTACCACAAAAACAAATGAAAACCCGATAGTTGGTCTTAAAACAGACAATTTGCCTCCACTTATTACGCATGTGTTTCACAAACAGCTATGCCGAGCAAGCTTTGAGAATGCAAGACCGGTCTTTCCTTTCGTCTAGTAATTCACTGGGCGTTGTAGTAACAAGACCACATTAAGTACCAATAACAAATCCTTTTTGAGAAGCCTTTCTTGGCAATTGAGTGGAAAGCGCTTTTTTTTTTAATGCATGGGTCATTATGATTTAACAACAGTAGAGATTACGAGGACTTCGCATTTGGATGCACACAATGATTTAGGATAAAACATCTTCGATACATTTAAAAATTCTAAACCCCAAACCACCTAACCATAATAGTGGATTGTAACACAATGCGACCTACATATAGTGAAAAAGAACAAAGGAATACATGTACAACTGCATGCATGAACCTACTTCGGACACAAACTTTGTCAAATCATAGACCTTGTCGTGAATTATAATCCAGAGGTCATCTGATTTATTGTGCTTTCTGACCTCTGCAAGTGTGAAAATCTTCACTTCTGTAGACATATCGGAGGACACGAAAATACCGACCACGAATTGACCTTAACTTAACATGTGCACCTTTAGGACTCATCCCTTCAATATCCAATCGATTATATTTGTTTAACAAGCTTGTGTAAACCAGTTGATTTCTTCTTGCTCGCTTCTCCGCCCTGCAGAAAAGTTCCAGATCTTTGGGGGATTATGATACAGTGGATCCAGCCACTCGTCTGCTATAGCTCTGGTAAACAGAACAGGAAGTTGAATGTTGGTTAGGTTGCCTTGGACTGTGGTGTAGTTGGGTTCTCCAGATGTCGAGTTGCCTGGCAGTTGTCCGAACAGACCGTTAGAGATAGTTATGGGTAGTGAAGAGAAAACCTAGAAAGACAAAGTTATGTGAGTAAAAGGCAAAGAAAAGTGAACTGATGGAGTAATCTACTTACACCCAAGTAAGGCGGGGGGTGTGTAAAGATATGAAGAACTTAGGTGGGTGACACTGATTCCTGGCAAGTGGGAGGGATGAAAAGGGCTTAAATGATTGCAGTGGAAAGAAAACTGGTATACAGGTAACATAGTTGGAATGGCGTGACAGTAGTTGACTTCTGTTAGGTTCGCATTCCAGCTACATGGGGGTAGACCATGGGTCTCTGTCTAACCTTTTATTGAAACGTTCAACAGATGGGACAGAGACC
This sequence comes from Heterobilharzia americana, assembly GCA_944470555.2. Taxonomy (NCBI): domain Eukaryota; kingdom Metazoa; phylum Platyhelminthes; class Trematoda; order Strigeidida; family Schistosomatidae; genus Heterobilharzia; species Heterobilharzia americana. The sequence continues at coordinate 112,269,036 of OX104134.1, read as the reverse complement.
ACCTCTGCTGGCAATGCATTCCAGTGCCCGCAGAAGTGTGGACGCACATGAGTTTTTGACCTATGGTGGGTAATTCCACGAAGATCACTATGGTGGCCATTCGGTAGTATTCCTCTGTTCGGATGGCTCAGGTCATTCAGTATTTTGTAGGCCGTTAGCAGGTCACCTCGTAACCTTTGGTAACTAAGAAAGTATAGGCCTAGGTCTTTCAGTCTATCCTCATGTGATTTTTGTTGCATCCCAACAACCCCTTTTGTGGCTCGCCACTGAACTTTCTCCGGTAGGTTCGTGACTTTTTCAGTTGTGGTGGAGCAAGACCTTATGGACCTCCAAGTGGGGTCGTATGTGAGTCTCACAGAGCTTCGAAAAGAGCTCTAGGGTGAGGGCGCCTAGTTACCTGCGCACAAAGTGTAGTACAACGTATACTTTCGAGGCGTCTCCTAGGCAATTAGAACTAGTGTCCAGTTTCTCCGTCACCATTAAGCCTAGGTCTTCCTCTGTTGCGGTTCGAGATAGGTGTGAACGAAAGAGAAAGTAAGATACTTTTCGTGGATCAGGTGTGCGGAAAAACATGAGCCGGTATTTGTCCAGGTCAAATGCCAATTCGCTATTCTCAGCCAATTCCTCTAGTGTTTGAGGTCGTTCTGTGGTGCACCGTATTCCGTTTTGCAAGTTACTGCCCTCTGTAACTTGACGTCATCCGTGTAGAGGAGAGCCGGAGAGATGATATGCAGCGGGAGGCCATTCACGAGCAGTAGGAACAACAATGAACCCGAAGTTGGTTCTTGTGAGATGACGATGTTCTCCAGGTTAAGTAGACCTCGTTGGCTCTCCTCACATTACTGAGTGTCTGCTTTGTTTTCAGATATTCCCTGATGTGGTCGTCTATCACACGTCCGATCACTTTTGATGCTGCTGGTAGAGGCACTATGGGTCTGTAACAGTTTGGCTTCTGCCTCTCTCCTCCTTTTAAGATAGGAGACAAAATGGCCCGTTTCCACACTCGTGTGAGTTTTTGTTCATTCAAGGAGTGTCGAAAGAGACTGCAGAGTGGGCCACCAAGGGTACTGGAGCATTATTTCAACACAGATGGAAGAATGTCGTTGCACCCTGGGGATTTTCCCGCACTTAGCTTCGATAGCTTAAAACAACATCTCAAAATGAAATTAATCACAACAAAACTATGTTTGAGTCAACTTAGTTGCTTTTCGCTTTTCCCTGGTATTCAGAAGTCATCTTCATCCTCTTAAAGTCCTTAATTCCGTGAGTGCAGCTTTTTGTGCATCCTGAACGTCTGGCAAAAGGTACCGCCCCATGGTGGGCTCAACCGGAACAGAAACCTGGAAAAGAGTGGATTGGCAAAAGCTTGTTTGATTTTGATTTTGATAGGAATACAGATCGTGAAAGCTGGGCCTATCTACCCACTTGAATGCAATTTTCATGGTGTGAAGCATGAGGTGTCAGCAAAAATATCAAGAGGCAAAACTGACGTGTGGCGGAAAAACGTTCGAAGAATCATTGCTTTTGATCCTTAGATGTCGTCTCTTTCCTTATATTGAGGTGGAATTTACCAATAAGGGACGTAAGTTGGAGTTAAAGGGCTGTGGAGCAGTTTAAATCAGGAAGACAGCAACAACATGTTGTCTTAGCAACTGCTGATAAGTGAATCCTACTGTTTCGAGAAGTGATACGCTGGTAAATAGGAAGAAACATCTAAAGATGTCATACGTTTCCCGTTCATATTCACATTTTCTAACTTAGAGATGAAGTTGAATACATCTTTTTCGCTATTTTTTACAACTTGTTTGTGTAGTGGTTATGGAACTCTGAATAACCACCTCGGGATTTTATCATGAAGGGAATCGGAAATATTTAAAGCTGGACGAGGAGGGAGTTGCGGTTTGTGAACTTTAGATAGGCCGTATGTCTGCTTTTATCCTTTCAGGTGCTCAAGTGGAGAAAGCTACTTTAGACGTACAACTAGGCAGCTTAACAAACTTGTTGCTGAGCGCTTATTGTTACGGCTAAGAAAGGGACAACTAGAGTCAATACGAAGTTCAGCTCTATCACACTCAGTCGATAGTTGACTTCTGATAGATAGGACCGAAGTGTTCAAAAGCATCCATGGCATTCCAAAAAATCTTTCGGATGGAACTGGCATTCGCATCTAACATGTGGCTGAGGCTGTGGGACTTGAGTAAACAACCCTAGTCTTAGTGTGCAGAAAAGGTTTGCGCAACGCTCATCTCTACTTTGACCAGAGAAAACCTAATGGATGACCGTGAGTATAGGTTTAGTTTCCACCCGCTCCCCTCCACCACTCTTCCGCGTGCATGTCTACTTGCTCAGACTTTGATTATCTACACAAATCACCCTTTAGTATTACGCAGCCTTTATTTTTCTGGGTTTTGACTTACACTGATATTTTAAGTGCCTACGATACTATGCCATTCTCATTTTTCTTGTGATCAGCAGGGCTATCATTATTATCATTGCTGTAATTATTATTATCTAGATATCAACTATTTGCATACTTTGCTTTCTCGTCACCACAGCCAAAGAGTATACCAAGATCGGTTTACTGCTTCATATTTGAGCGTGAAGCTTCGTTAAAGCAAAGTGAAAACAATATTGTTCTCTTATGTGTGCTCTAGGTTAGTCTTACCTCACTAATGAGAATATTTATCAATCCACTACAGCCAAGACGCTGTCATGTCATTACTTTTTAGTACAAGGGTAAGGCTGGGTTCAAATAAATGAACGACTGTCTGCAACCAGCTTGCTAGCAAACAGTCATTAATCCAACATTCCTCCCGTTTCTTCGGATATCACTTGTAACAGAGAATGCAAATCAGAACATAGGTTAACATGGACTGCAAAAAACACGATAATTTTGATCCATTACTTCCCTATCAGCTCTAGAGTTGGCCAAACAACAGATTAAGATTTTTGGCCTCTTACTCTGAGCCGCTGATCTTGGAGTCCGCGGAGGGATATCGAGGATGCAACCAACCACATACATCACTCTCAGGCCCCAAATAACTGAGAGGCGTCAGCAGAAAGGAATACAAGAAGGGTTTAATGGATCCCGGTAGCGGTACCAACACCCCTAAGCACCCGTCATATGCAGAACCAAACTTGACCACCCTGTGTGGAATAGATGCAGATGCTGGAGACCGCTTCTGCACTGCGCCAAACTTCGTGCATACGGATATGATCCGATCAATGAACACTTTGATTTAGGACATTACCCCATTCTCCTCTAATATAGCTTGTGCCGTTTCAAATCACTGTGTGGTTGATCTACCGCTGGGATATTCTGGTAATAATAAATAAATAAATATAAATTCGAAATAAGAGCACAAAAATACGCAGGAGTAGATCAACCATGATACATCTGAGTGAGTTCTTTGTACTGACTGTAAAACTTACTTCAAGAAGTCTCCAGAACCAACTGTTTAGAGGTAAACTTAGGTAGAAAAGGATGAAGGTGCGCACGACGGTAATGAAAATCAGTCTGAAGCCAAGGATATCACTACGAAACAGAGAGATTAGAGGATTCTGGACCAGGTATTCACTTGTCATATACCTGTGTACGAGCGTTTGATGAAGTTATAAACATTTAAGTGAAATTCACGGTTTTTTCTGAGACGGTAACCACCCTTTATCTGGTCACGGGGGGGATGACCATGGTGTTGCCTGTTGAGTACTACCCTATCGGGGCTACCGAGACAATATGTTGGTGCAGAGTACTTACATGCAAGTACTCATAACAAAGGGCAAATAATAAAGTGTTACATGCTACGAAAATGCACTGACGGACAGTTCTTTTATCTTTTCGGAGTAGAGATTATTTTAAGGGACGAATTTTAGGAAATAGGTGTCAAGTCGTGAGATCAGTTAGGTTATGAAGAAATGTAGGTTACATTAGAGTAGCTACTGAGTTCACTGTTGCAAATTGTATCGCACCCCGCTTCCCTTCCACTCTCGGACATTTTTTTAAAAGAAATTAGATTTTAACTTAACTATCGCGTTTAGTTTTCGGCTTTGTATACTTTTGTCATTGCTATTAGTCTCCTTGAGTCTAGGTACCAGTAGCACCATTGTACATGGTATTACCATTTGTGGTTTGGCCGTCAACGAATTGATGAGATTCGTTAGAGGGGAGGAATTCACTAAGTAATCGTTGAAACTGGCCGAGAGAACGGCATGCCCGTACAGGAGCGGGAGGTTTGTTCCACAGCATACTGTATTGCATTATGAAAAACCTACATCGAAGTTTTGAGTGATACTTATTTATTGGGATGATGTACTCGCTGTTACGCAGGTTATATGCCTGTGTTGATTTAAAAGTGATAGCACATTTCGTTTTAGAGTTTCTAAATAAAAGGCGAAAAAGAAATGTTAGGCTGAGCTACAGGCGCCTCAGCCAGAGTGATTCTAGTCCTAGTTTTTTGCATCTTGCCTCGTAGGTAAGTTCTTCGTTGTGTATTAGTGGGCGCCGAGTAAAGTTTCGTTGAATTCTGTCCGATACTTTCATGTTACCATAGATAACCGTGCAATACTCTAATATTGGGCTAACCATAGACTTGTACAGTATAAGTTTTGCCTCAGGTGTATGTTCCTGTGTAGAAGACCAATGAGTCTCCTGCCTTTGGAAACTACTGAATCTGCACGCTCCGTAAAAGTCAAACTTCTAGAGTAAGTGATTCCGAGGTCTTTCACCGTTGTATATCTGCAGTGCGATGTCACCCAAGTGTAGTGTTACTTCTGGGTGGAATTTCTTGAAATGGAGGATGCCACCTTTATTTGGGTTTAGAGAGAGCTGCCAGTTCACGCTGTGTATGAATATTCTCTTCAGATCCTCTTGTATTTGAGAGAAATCCTGTGTTATTGCTGCAGGAGAAAAGCTGTAGACTATCTTCAAGTCATCTGCGAAAAGGTAGGGTATGCTGTTTCGGATAACACTGCAGATATCGCTTACATAGATTAGGAAAAGTATTGGTCCTAGCACACTACTCTGGACGACACCACCTTGTATAGGTCTAGGGGAGGAGTAGCAATTATTGAATTTTACTGCTTGGAAGCAACCTCGCCTGGTTAACTAGTTTACTAGTTACTAGCCGGTCCTAAGCCCGGGTAAAGAGGGAAGGTTGGGCATAGGGCTAGCAACCCTACCCCGTAAAACAAATCTAACCGCTAAAGAAACTTCACAGCACAAACAAAATATAAAAAATGAAAACAAACTTATTCCCCGCTGGAATCGGAGAGGCGAAATGACGCCAGTTGGTGAAAGCCTTCGGGAAGCCAATTGGCCGATGTGTCTTCACCTCTCTCGATGAAAGCGAAAGTAAACGTGGGGACATGGAATGTCCGCACGATGTTTGAACCCAGTAAGGCAGCCCAGATTGCAAGGGAGATGAGAAGGTATAACATCGAAGTGCTTGGGATTTGCGAAAGCAGATGGAATGGGAGTGGACTCTCCAAACTGTCAACTGGAGAATCAATAATCTACTCCGATATTGTCACCCAGACGACAACCACGAGCACACTGAGTTATGGAGTGGCTATCATGATGTCCCCAAGAGTATCGAAGGCTCTCATGCAGTGGGAACCAATCTCCTTGTGGATCATGACAGCAAGATTCAACTCAAAAGGAAGAAAGGTCACAATCATACAATGTTATGCACCTACAAATAATGCAGAGCAAGAGAAAAAGGAGGATTTCTACAGACAACTTCAATCAACACTGGACAAGACGTCAGTTGGCGATATCAAAATTCTAATGGGCGACATGAATGCCAAACTGGGAGGGGACAACACAGGAAGAGAACTAACCATGGGTCGAGAGGCGCTAGGTGAAATGAATGAGAATGGAGAATTGTTTGCAGAATTCTGCGCATTCAACGATTTGGTGATTGGAGGCAGTGTGTTCAGGCACAAAGATATCCACAAAGCGACATGGATTTCACCAGACGGACACACTAAAAATCAAATCGACTTTATCTCAATCTCAAGAAAATGGAGACGCAGTCTACTTAACACAAGGTCAAGAAGAGGAGCAGATGTAGGTTCAGACCACTACCTAGTGCAAGGAACCTTCCAAATCAAGTTAAAAGCCTTCAAGGAAGCTGGTGATAGACCTCAACCCAAGTACAACACTCGGAAACTGAAGGATGAAACTACAAAGGAGATCTTCAAGGCAGCCATCAAGACAAAATGGGAGACATCGAGCAACATCCCTGAAGAAACCTGTGTGGAAGAACACTGGAAGTCTTTGAAAGCTATGTGGAAAGAAACCTGCACAACAGTATTAGGAAGGAAGAAGAAAGAAGACAAGGAATGGATCTCGACGGATACCTGGAAGCTGATAGAGGAGAGGAGGATGGTGAAGCAGAAGATAAACCAGTGCAAGGATGCTCAACGACAAGAGGAACTGAGCACAATGTATAAAACACTGGACAAAGAAGTGAAGAAGAGTGCACGCAAAGACAAAAGACACTTCTACGACACACTGGCAAGTGAAGCAGAACAGGCTGCAGGTAAGAGAGACCTGACGACATTGTATCAAATAACCAGGTTGCTATCAGGGAAGAGACCAACACAGATGAAACCAATAAAAGATGAAGAAGGAAATTTAATTACAAAAGAAGAGAAACAGAGGAAACGATGGGCCGACCACTTCAAGAAGCTCTTGAATCGACCACCACCTGCACTTCGTCCAGAAATACCACCTGCAGCCGCTGAATTACAGGTGAACATAAATCCCCCAACGAAAATGGAAGTCCTGAACGCCATAAAGCTACTGAAATGCGGGAAAGCAGCAGGACCAGATGGAATACCGCCAGAAGCACTGAGAACAGATGCAGAGACAACAGCAGCGGACATGCTCACACCACACCACTATTGCAGAAGGTGTGGAAGGAAGAGAAGGTACCTGGCTAGTGATTGGAAGAAGGGTTACCTTGTCAAACTGCCGAAGAAGGGAGACCTCAGTGCTTGCAAGAACTGGCGCGGAATCACTCTCCTGTCCACCCCAAGTAAAATATTAAGCCGCATCATCCTAGAGAGGCTTAAAGACGCACTGGATTCAAAACTGCGACCGGAACAGGCAGGCTTCAGGAAGTACAAATCATGTGCAGACCAAATTGCAACCCTTCGCATCATCATAGAACAGAGCATAGAATGGCAATCAGCTCTCTGCCTCAACTTCATCGACTTTGAGAAGGCCTTTGATAGCGTCGACCGAGAAGTAATTTGGAAACTGCTTCAATACTACGGAGTACCGCAAACCTTTATCCGCCTCATTCAACAACTATATGAAGATGCCACATGCCAAGTAATTCACAATGGGAAGCTCAGTGATGCTTTCGAAGTGAAGACAGGAGTGAAACAAGGTTGCCTACTATCCCCCATGATATTCCTTATTGTGGTGGACTGGATCATGCAGCAAACAGTAGGCAGCGAGAAGAGGGGGATACACTGGACGACGGAAAAGAACCTAGAAGACTTGGATTTCGCCGATGACTTGTGCCTAATGTCACATAAACTTGAAGATCTGCAGGCAAAAACTAACAAGTTGATAGAAGAGGCAGAGAAGACGGGACTTCAGGTGAATATAGAGAAGACAGAAGTGATGAAGATACCGCACCACCACCATCAACAACAACAACAAACTCCAATCACCGTCAACGGGAGAAACTTGAAGGAAGTAACCTCCTTCACTTATCTAGGAAGCACTGTTTCAACTACAGGCGGGACGGACGAGGACGTCAAAGTCAGAATCGGAAAAGCAAGACAGGTGTTCATTAGCCTGAAACCAGTGTGGGGATCTTCTGCACTCAGCATGCGGAACAAGATACGGATTTTCAACACCAACGTCAAGTCAGTGCTCTTGTATGGTTCAGAGACTTGGCGCGTCACGAAAGGCATTTCCAATAAACTACAGACATTCATCAACAACTGCTTACGCTCGCCACTGAAGATCAGATGGCCAGAAAAAATAAGCAACAAGGAACTCTAGGAACGAACCAACCAAGAACCTATCACGCAACAAATATGCAGGAAGAAGTGGAGATGGATTGGCCATGCACTGAGAAGGCCGACTGAGGACATCACGCGTCAGGCCAGTTGCTCGAGTGGAATCCCCATGGGAAGCGACGAGTTGGACGTCCGAGGGTGACATGGAGGAGGTCATGCGAGGAGGAAATGAGAGCTTCTGGGCTGTCGTGGGACCAGGTTCAAAAGATCTCAGAGAACAGAGTGTACTGGAGGCGTGCTACTGAGGCCCTATGTTCCACTAGGAACCCAAGGGACTAATAAATAATAATAATAACTGCTTGGAAGCAACCCTCTAAAGATGTTCTAAGCCAGGACAGTAAAGGGCCTTGGAAACCATATTATTGCAACTTAGTGACCAGGCGTTTGTGAGGCACCTTATCGAATGCTTGCTTGAAGTCTAAGAAAAGGGTAGTTACAAATAGTCTTTGGTCACGCTTGCCTGTAATGTCGTCTAGATAGTCAAGATAGCTAGTGGCACATGACCGGCCTTTTAAGAATCCATGTTGTGCTAGTGAGAGTAATGGTTTGGTCGTCATGTGGTCGACAACTGCTTTCACAATCACCTTTTCCATAGTCCTGGATACTACTGACGTGACGTTTATAGGTCGGTAGTTTTCTATATTAGATGTTGGTCCACATTTATGCTTAGGACATATGTATGATAGTTTCCGGTTCCCAGGGTAATTGCCAGTGCAGAGGGACGTATTAGAGAGCTTCAAGAGAATCAGCGGTATATCTTCGCCACCTCTTTTTAACAGGACGGTTGGAATTCCATCAGGTCCCACACTGTATGAGGTTCGAAGTGGTGCTATGGCTAAAGAAATGTTTTGTTTAGTGAAGGGCACAGTACTTATCGAGTGAGTTGGTGTTAACGGTGCACCAATGGCTTTAATTTTGTCCCCTTGTGTAAAGCAGCTAGCAAACTGGTAACCGAACGGCTCGCTGGTTTGTAGTGGGTCGTCGTAAAGGATGCCGTTGTCCATGATTAAACTAGGGGTACTATTTCTGGAGCTGCTCATCCGGGTTTTCATCAGTCTCATTAGTGCTTCTGTATTACTAGCTTTACTACATTGAATGCGTTCTTGTTTAACGGCTTCTAGTACTCTTTCTACCTTGAATGTGTCGTATGTGTCTTTGAGCGTGACAAGCGATGAAAAGTCGTTCGACTTATAGTACTCTCTGGCATGGTTTCGCATGCGGTTGCGTAATTTCTTAGGTGTATAGTCAACTCTGTCTTTCTTAAGTTCTCTTTAGAGCGGTGGAGCAATATAGTCTTGAGGTGTGCCTATATATATTCAAGGAATAGATCACAGAATTCCTTGACTGAACTGTTGGTAAAGTGGGGGCTCCAATCTAGGCAGCGCACAAACGATTGTAGTTCGTCCCATTTGGCATACTTGTAATTTCTAGTTGGTATTGCTCCTGACTTTTGGGCTAATTTTGTGCTGGTTATATTGAAGTATCCATATACAACCTTGTGACCGCTACCTGGAAGTTGTGTACCCACCTGGAGTTTTGTGGGTGTGGTTCCGCTTTTGAAGACTAGGTCCAGGACACTATTGTAAATGGTAGGGTGTTAAACATGTTGTTGTCAACCCTCTGTTTCAAGAATGCTTATGAATTTATCAAAGCACTCTAGATAGCTGATGGGTTGCTACGTTATATCTGTCATGTTAAACTCACCGCATATAATTTTCGCTGTGTGAGGTAGTGTTGCTACACAAGCTAACACGCTTGTCAGCTTGACTTCGTATTCGATTGAATAGGAAGGGCGTCGGTAAATGTTTAGGATTTGTCCTGGTGCGAACTTGACAGACGCAAAGACCAATCACTAATTATTCGAACTTGTTATATACCCACGAATACGAGACCAAGGAAGAACACGATAGCGTAGTCGGATGGAATAGTATATTTGGATGGTTATGCCAAAATACCGATGCGTTCCAACTAACTGGCTAGAGAGTCGAATACGAGCAATGCAACGTAACACGACAGCGTGCCAAATGGCCAGGATGCTTGACCGGGTGCCTTCAGCTTAGCGAGTCCAGTTAAACTATCAAGGTCAGCATCAATGTCGAAAGTCGTCAAACCCTAGGCTATTGATTTTGGGGAAGTGTATGACGCTACAGATCACTCCCCCCCTAGTGGGTTCGTGAGGACCCTAAGACGATACCAGCCGGAAGTAAAAACCCAGTGGTTTCTCCACTGGTAAAACTCTTCCGATGGGCTCACTGCGTGAGGTGGCCCCTGGTTGTCTGAACCTTATTCTAGGGTGTCGTGGCGATTAAATAAATAAAATACAATAAATGGAATTGTACGTCGGTCGCGGTCATCTGTTCCTTTCGACGTTCCGTCCAGTGCTCGTTGCACCTGGAATATAAATAAAAGTCTTTAATACCACGAAAACGTTGCGTAAAAATGGGAATTATTTATATATAAACATATCGAAAAATAAAAATTTACGCTTATCTTTACCGTTTTTTTTAAATTTTATTACATGGTAAAAAAATTGATATAAAAAGGCAAAGTGTACGAGGGTTTGTATTGATGTATCGGGTAGGAGTCCGGAGTTGTTTTGGCGTTGAGCCTTCGGTAATCACCGGTTGGACGCCAGTCACTGCTATCCTTTTGGGAACCATGTGCAATGGCGATGCCCAAGGATTGTTCGACGGTCTGATAATGCCCAGGTCGAGCATGTGGTCGAATTCATTTTTCGCCGTTTGGAGCTTATCGGGGGCTAGACGGCGCGCTTTGGATGCCACAGGTGGACCTGTGGTTGTGACGTGATGCATAACATTGCTGGTTATGCACGGAAGAGTGTGCTTCGGTTGCTGTAACTCTGGATATTTCTCCAGAACTGCCTGGTAGGACGCGTCGCCTGATTGTTTAGTCCTAACGATGGCTAAACTCGGACCTACATAGGTGGTGCCGCCAATAGATAACTTTGTGCTGTTATCTATCAGTCGTCGACGGCGAGCATCTACGAGTAGATCGTAATGGTTTAGCAAATCTATGCCAATGATGGGCATAGAGACGTCTGCCAGGAGGAAAATCCAGTGGATAGGTTTGCGTAAACCTAAGTTGAGGTAGGCATACCGTCTCCCGAATGTCGCGATTGCCTTGCCGTTGGCTGCTTGAAGATTGAAGGATGGGTCAAGATGACGCTCCTTTGTCGTTGCTGGAAGAACGCTAACTTCTGCGCCGGTGTCGACGAGGTAGCGGACTTTCGTTTTAACGTCGGTGACGTAGAGCAAACGGCTTTTTCCGCCGGCTACGGTTGCCGTGAGCACGTGCCGGCGTGACCGTTTCCCGAGTTCGGGTCCTTCTTAAAACGGCATGGTTTACGACATTTTCTGGCTTCATCCCCGTAAGTGTTATGAAACCAGCACCATTCAGGGTTTTCCACCCTGTTGGGTTTCGTTTTAGGGCTACCACGCGACTTGCTGCGATGCGCCAAGGTGCGTTTCCGTGAAGTGCTACGTGATCTAGGACTTCGAGATCGTAGCAACCGTCTCACAGAGTTGCACAACTTGGTCACCTCTGAATCCTGGCGCTCTGTTTTGTCGCAGATAGAATATACGTTGGAGACGGGTCTGCTGGATATCTCCAGTATTTTATCTGCTGAGGCTGCCAGGTCGTCGAGTGGGACTGACTGGAGTGTCACCAACACGGTTTGCACCGGTTGTGGTAGTTTCGAGAGAAATAGTTCTCGGAAGAAACCATCGTCAAATGTTCGTGCACCGATTACTTCTCGCATGCGTGCGAGGACTTCAGTAGCTGAGTGGCTGCCTAGCTCGATGTTACGAAGCAATTCGTCTAGACGTTGGCGATCTGTGAGATCGCTTTTCTTCAAGAGTGCGGCCTTTAGAAGTGCATAAGGGTCACTTACTTCAGGATTAAACATGTTTGCTGTAACATACCTGTTTAATTCTCGCGGTAGTGACGTATGACAGCAAGAAATCGAGAATGAGGATCTGAGACACCCTGTTCTCGAAAATCGGCTTCGGCATACAGAAACCATGTTTCTGCATTGTCTGGCCAATATGGCACGAGTTGGATCGTGTTCGTAGTCGGCTTAATACGAATAAGCTTGGGAGTGTGGTCGGACATGAGAAAGTGTAGTAAATGGATATATAAATGTTATCGAAATGAAAACAATAAACAAATATAAAATGGAACAGGCTCACCAATTCAATACTTGTTATTGGTCGGGATATGTGATCACGTCGGGTGATCACGTCGGGCTCACCAATTTAGGATTTGTCCTGGTGCGAACTTGACAGACGCAAAGACCAATCACTAATTATTCGAACTTGTTATATACCCACGAATACGAGACCAAGGAAGAACACGATAGCGTAGTCGGATGGAATAGTATATTTGGATGGTTATGCCAAAATACCGATGCGTTCCAACTAACTGGCTAGAGAGTCGAATACGAGCAATGCAACGTAACACGACAGCGTGCCAAATGGCGAGGATGCTTGACCGGGTGCCTTCAGCTTAGCGAGTCCAGTTAAACTATCAAGGTCAGCATCAATGTCGAAAGTCGTCAAACCCTAGGCTATTGATTTTGGGGAAGTGTATGGTGCTACAAATGCATCCTATTAGGAGCGAAGTGGAGAAGTATGTTTGGCGATAATCCATACTGAGTCGTCAATCTCCTTTAGCTCATAGGCTGGGCACTGCGCAGCAGTGATGTCGGACTTTATATAGGAAATATACCCTCCTCCCTTACCATGTAGTTTGTCCCTCCTGAGCAAGGAACAGTTGTCGATGGAGATCTCTGCGTCACAAATATCAGAGGTACACCATGTTTCTGTAACCGTTATCACGGACCGATCACTTATCAGAGATAGCGGCATAATCTCTTTCATTTTGTTGCGTACAGAGCGGGCGTTAATCAGGCAAAACGAGAGACAGTTAAGAGTACAAAGGTGTTTGGATATATCTCAGAGAAAGTCAGCACTTCTGTACATTTCTTATGGGTCCTTTGCGTACATCGTGCTAGAGATGTCATGACCTTTTGTACAGGGCGACGATTCGGTACTGTTTACCTCGAAAAAAGCGAGGTATTTACCACATTGTGACTGGTATAGAGACTGTTGGTCAGGGTAGAGAGCAGATGATCCGACAGCACCCGAATCACCTGCATTACTGGTGGCGTTGCAGCCGTAGGCTGTCCAAGAAAACCCTGCTCATAAGAAGTAACGGGGATTGATGAGTTGTGTGGCATACCTATCCGCTGGTTGCCGTATGCATTTTGGTCATAGCCAAATTCATATTCCCCAAGATTTTTCTAGGGGATCTGTTGTAAGTTTGCCCTTGTGTGGCGTATGACCCACTTTTTGCGGCGTATGGGTAAGGCGGAAAGCATAGTCTGTGGCTACCATTTGGCTCCCTATCCAACAACTGTGATTGTTGAGGGGTCCAACCGTGATGTGTGTCTGCTAGTGACCGCGGAAGTGCTAAGAAGCGTGGATCGCCTGGAGAGTAGTTATTTGACTTGGTCACAGGATGACCTGAGAAATAGCGTTTGGCATTTTCCCTAGTGTGACTTTGCGAGGGTGCAATGGTCTTTCGGCTATTCGTATTGCTTTTTGTCCTCTGGCTTGGCTGCTTAATTGCCTTCTTGGCAGTTTATTTAACTTGGGTAGGTGCATAGTGGGGTTTGTAGAAGAGTGTCTAGTGCTATCTGTACTCATCATCTGCACATTTGATGCATATAAGTCATGCACTGGCTGAAGTGGGGTAGATTAGACTGTTTACGCGCCAAGCTTCGGGACGGTCCCATGGTAACAGCGTGCTTGTGGCTGGTGTTGGGTATGTTTATAGGCTGAGTGACACCTTGTGACGAGATAATGCCTTCAGTAATTTGTTGGGTCTATAGCGTAGCACTTAATCTCGCCTGGTTAACTAGTTTACTAGTTACTAGCCGGTCCTAAGCCCGGGTAAAGAGGGAAGGTTGGGCATAGGGCTAGCAACCCTACCCCGTAAAACAAATCTAACCGCTAAAGAAACTTCACAGCACAAACAAAATATAAAAAATGAAAACAAACTTATTCCCCGCTGGAATCGGAGAGGCGAAATGACGCCAGTTGGTGAAAGCCTTCGGGAAGCCAATTGGCCGATGTGTCTTCACTCTCTCGATGAAAGCGAAAGTAAACGTGGGGACATGGAATGTCCGCACGATGTTTGAACCCAGTAAGGCAGCCCAGATTGCAAGGGAGATGAGAAGGTATAACATCGAAGTGCTTGGGATTTGCGAAAGCAGATGGAATGGGAGTGGACTCTCCAAACTGTCAACTGGAGAATCAATAATCTACTCCGATATTGTCACACAGACGACAACCACGAGCACACTGAGTTATGGAGTGGCTACCATGATGTCCCCAAGAGTATCGAAGGCTCTCATGCAGTGGGAACCAATCTCCTTGTGGATCATGACAGCAAGATTCAACTCAAAAGGAAGAAAGGTCACAATCATACAATGTTATGCACCTACAAATAATGCAGAGCAAGAGAAAAAGGAGGATTTCTACAGACAACTTCAATCAACACTGGACAAGACCTCAGTTGGCGATATCAAAATTCTAATGGGCGACATGAATGCCAAACTGGGAGGGGACAACACAGGAAGAGAACTAACCATGGGTCGAGAGGCGCTAGGTGAAATGAATGAGAATGGAGAATTGTTTGCAGAATTCTGCGCATTCAACGATTTGGTGATTGGAGGCAGTGTGTTCAGGCACAAAGATATCCACAAAGCGACATGGATTTCACCAGACACCAGGACACACTAAAAATCAAATCGACTTTATCTCAATCTCAAGAAAATGGAGACGCAGTCTACTTAACACAAGGTCAAGAAGAGGAGCAGATGTAGGCTCAGACCACTACCTAGTGCAAGGAACCTTCCAAATCAAGTTAAAAGCCTTCAAGGAAGCTGGTGATAGACCTCAACCCAAGTACAACACTCGGAAACTGAAGGATGAAACTACAAAGGAGATCTTCAAGGCAGCCATCAAGACAAAATGGGAGACATCGAGCAACATCCCTGAAGAAACCTGTGTGGAATAACACTGGAAGTCTTTGAAAGCTATGTGGAAAGGAACCTGCACAACAGTATTAGGAAGGAAGAAGAAAGAAGACAAGGAATGGATCTCGACGGATACGTGGAAGCTGATAGAGGAGAGGAGGATGGTGAAGCAGGAGATAAATCAGTGCAAGGATGCTCAACGACAAGAGGAACTGAGCACAATGTATAAAGCACTGGACAAAGAAGTGAAGAAGAGTGCACGCAAAGACAAAAGACACTTCTACGACACACTGGCAAGTGAAGCAGAACAGGCTGCAGGTAAGAGAGACCTGACGACATTGTATCAAATAACCAGGTTGCTATCAGGGAAGAGACCAACACAGATGAAACCAATAAAAGATGAAGAAGGAAATTTAATTACAAAAGAAGAGAAACAGAGGAAACGATGGGCCGACCACTTCAAGAAGCTCTTGAATCGACCACCACCACCACTGCACTTCGTCCAGAAATACCACCAGCAGCCCAGCCGCTGAATTACAGGTGAACATAAATCCCCCAACGAAAATGGAAGTCCTGAACGCCATAAAGCTACTGAAATGCGGGAAAGCAGCAGGACCAGATGGAATACCGCCAGAAGCACTGAGAACAGATGCAGAGACAACAGCAGCGGACATGCTCACACCACACCACTATTGCAGAAGGTGTGGAAGGAAGAGAAGGTACCTGGCTAGTGATTGGAAGAAGGGTTACCTTGTCAAACTGCCGAAGAAGGGAGACCTCAGTGCTTGCAAGAACTGGCGCGGAATCACTCTCCTGTCCACCCCAAGTAAAATATTAAGCCGCATCATCCTAGAGAGGCTTAAAGACGCACTGGATTCAAAACTGCGACCGGAACAGGCAGGCTTCAGGAAGTACAAATCATGTGCAGACCAAATTGCAACCCTTCGCATCATCATAGAACAGAGCATAGAATGGCAATCAGCTCTCTGCCTCAACTTCATCGACTTTGAGAAGGCCTTTGACAGCGTCGACCGAGAAGTAATTTGGAAACTGCTTCAATACTACGGAGTACCGCAAACCTTTATCCGCCTCATTCAACAACTATATGAAGATGCCACATGCCAAGTAATTCACAATGGGAAGCTCAGTGATGCTTTCGAAGTGAAGACAGGAGTGAAACAAGGTTGCCTACTATCCCCCATGATATTCCTTATTGTGGTGGACTGGATCATGCAGCAAACAGTAGGCAGCGAGAAGAGGGGGATACACTGGACGACGGAAAAGAACCTAGAAGACTTGGATTTCGCCGATGACTTGTGCCTAATGTCACATAAACTTGAAGATCTGCAGGCAAAAACTAACAAGTTGATAGAAGAGGCAGAGAAGACGGGACTTCAGGTGAATATAGAGAAGACAGAAGTGATGAAGATACCGCACCACCACCATCAACAACAACAACAAACTCCAATCACCGTCAACGGGAGAAACTTGAAGGAAGTAACCTCCTTCACTTATCTAGGAAGCACTGTTTCAACTACAGGCGGGACGGACGAGGACGTCAAAGTCAGAATCGGAAAAGCAAGACAGGTGTTCATTAGCCTGAAACCAGTGTGGGGATCTTCTGCACTCAGCATGCGGAACAAGATACGGATTTTCAACACCAACGTCAAGTCAGTGCTCTTGTATGGTTCAGAGACTTGGCGCGTCACGAAAGGCATTTCCAATAAACTACAGACATTCATCAACAACTGCTTACGCTCGCCACTGAAGATCAGATGGCCAGAAAAAATAAGCAACAAGGAACTCTAGGAACGAACCAACCAAGAACCTATCACGCAACAAATATGCAGGAAGAAGTGGAGATGGATTGGCCATGCACTGAGAAGGCCGACTGAGGACATCACGCGTCAGGCCAGTTGCTCGAGTGGAATCCCCATGGGAAGCGACGAGTTGGACGTCCGAGGGTGACATGGAGGAGGTCATGCGAGGAGGAAATGAGAGCTTCTGGGCTGTCGTGGGACCAGGTTCAAAAGATCTCAGAGAACAGAGTGTACTGGAGGCGTGCTACTGAAGCCCTATGTTCCACTAGGAACCCAAGGGACTAATAATAATAATAATAATAATAATAATAATAGCGTAGCACTTGGTTTGGGGGTGACCTGTGTGATGGGGTAGTATGGGGACTGGCTTTCCACTTCTGTAGGCAGTGAAATCAACTTTACGAGATCGTGTGCCTGTTTTCGGGTGTAGTTCATAGATTTGTCCAGGCCTACCGTCGTGTCATCGGCTCTACTACGTCTGTGTGTGAGTGGGCTAATTTATGGGCTTTGGTGTTCCTCATTTTATCGTGTTGGTACAGTAACCAGTCGGCTAATAGATTGTGTTGCTGTTTTGGGTACCAGAGCTTGACCAGAATTTGCAGCTTTTGGTATTTTTGTGCTACCACATCTCTGACTAGGTGTTAAGTCTTGTGAAAGTTTGACACTTTTATGTGGTGTGGATACACTAATAAGTTGCTTGAATGATAGGAAGTGTCTGGCGTGGTAAGAGCCACTAAATGTGAACAACAAGGGGCAGGTATATTTCCCCAACTTCTTGCGGAGACGGGTAACTTGGCATTCTGCAGGAGACATGTTACAAGCCTGCAGACATAAGGCTTTTACTTGTTTGATCGGTTCGTGGCCTGGTATGTTGTGTACCAATACATTGTTTGAGGACATAATCCTTTTATTAACCTCTGTAGCAATGAAATCTAGGATACTTTCTGTTTTCAATAAGGTTTCAGTACTGGCTTCTAGGCTGACAAAGATGTAGCAGTAGCAGAACAACTTCAAGCTTGGCGTTCATATCTTGTAGTGACTTCTGGAGGGTTATCAAATCTTCCTTGTTTTTACGCAAAGTGTTATGTAGCTGCGGTATCAGATCGACTACTTTAAGTTCAGGACCTCTTTTAGGGCTTGATGTCGAAACACTTAGTGGACGTGCTCTTTTAGTTGAGGCGCTAGGGTTAGGTTTAGGTGTATATACAGCACGTATACGTTTGTTAGGCTGGACCATGGTGATGCAGTAGTGGTTACTCGTTTATTGGGTTCGTCAGTACCGAAGAGCTAGTAAAATAATCAGCAGTTACAGAAGGTTTAGCAACGACCTATGTATCAAATATGACAGTTACCAGCAAGTGTTTCTTCACACTTCAGGTAACGTATATTGCGAAACTATTATGTCTCGAAGCTAACAGCGTTGGTTAGTAACCAAACTGGGTGTTACAGACAGATAACTTTTCTTTAAGTTAGTCCTCGTTTTGGTTTCCCTGTTTCCTCAGTAGTTTCTTGGGTTTCGCTGTGTATATCAAAATGGGTGTCCCTCTAACGTTCCAGAATAGGCGTATGGTTCTCAAAAGTTGAGTTTCTGAGAAAGAGAAGCAACATATGCTCCGAGTCTTTCTTTTGTACAGACAGATCTACTAAACCGCGGAAATTACCGATATAGAATGCCACGTTATGCAGGAGCAACGTAACGTAACCTTTGGTGCTCAAAAGTACGACTGGTAACGTTAAGGTTATAGTATAACAGATCACTTGTAAGTGTAACGCAAGTTACGAACTCACCGCCAGGGGGTCGCCTGATGCGCTTCATGAACACCCGCTGTATTGGAATAGTAAAATGTAGTGCTAGATAAGCGACCTTCTATGAGTCACCGTGCCCTGCAGGAATGTCATGATACTCATTGGATATGTCTATAAAGCACCCGGTGCTTTTGGCAACCAAGAGATTTCACCAGCCACACCTCTAGAGTATGCATCCTCCCTTTCATATGATCATGAGACCACGTGCGGTGACTTCAAGCCATCTGAAATCAAATGGGACTCATTCATCTAGCTATGTGTGACAACACTTTTAGCAGACCGGATGCCTTTGGGTGGGAGCACGTTTTGCCTACTTGTACAAGAGGCGCCAGTGTAGTCGACCTAATATCTCGCGGCAGCATAAGTCCCCCTTGACAAATGTAAGCCCAGAGTTACCCGGAAATTATCACAGAAAGGGACTTGTGCACTATTACTTCCTTTAGTTAGTACCTCAGTTAATACTCACACTCTATAACAAACAGTATATGGTGATAGGTATGTAGGGCGAAAAAGACCGTCTGGAAATGGACCAGTCGAATATACTTTATGCTAATCACATCTGCAGCTGAACTGAGAGACTATCGATCAGCCATTCATTGCCATTGCTTTAAGCTCCGAGCTCTTTATATATGTAAATATGTCCCCCTGTCTTGTGTTTTCAGCTCAAACGCACGTTCATTGTGTCTTCTCAACTTAGTTAGCCTGGTCGAGAACCAACCAAGAAGTCTTTGAACGTTGGTGGCTGACAGTAGGTATCCGCGCATAGTTAGCGGTTGCATAACAGATCCCAACTCACATTATATAGAGATCACGGTAGGGTGCACTGAGAGCCGACGTGTTCACTGATTGGGCGCATTGACTAGGGATCACACTAAGCCATCGCTGACCTCATTTTAATCCTTAATATGTTTTATTGTAGCTCCAAAACCTGTCTCCTTATCGTTATTCCATTGAAAGCTTTCGAAAATACACCCTCAAACAATGTGCCTTATGTACCTCATAGTGCTCGCAGAAAGTTATATTTATCTGTCGGCGAGATACTACCAGTACCATGACTTCTGTGAACCCCGGTTGATTAACGGTGTTTTAACCTTTTCTCGCTTCACCATGATATGAGTATGAGGGGTGAGGACAACAGTGCGCTAGCTACCTCATCCTGGACACATGCCTTCTTAGTATTCCCCACGAAGCGATCTAACAGGATTAAACATAATGTTGCCCTTCTACCCTTCCAGGCAACTTACAGATATGTGTGAAATATTCACTGGCGTATCTGCAGTTAGTTACCAGTAGTCTACAACTCTTTTCTGTAATACAAATGCTGTCCGCACATAAAAAGCGCTCTTCTCTGTCGCTAACGCCAGTAGGCATTGCTGAACTGACGTATTATAATATAAGCCAAGCCATTAAGACGCTAAAATACCTTAGTAGCTCTGACACAGATGGAGCACCGTCATATTTCCTTGAATATGGTGGGTAGGATATTCAATCACTGATACTAATGATATTTTCCAGGTCTTTAAAATCTTTTGAGTACCCTGGCATCTGGAAAACATCATCACTTTTACTTAGATATAAATCCTGTTCCAAAAGTTGGTTGGGAACCACAGACCAATAAATATTGTGACTGCAGCTTCCAGAATTAAGGAGAAAGTTGTTACGGAAAACGTTCGGCCAAGATGCCCACTAACGGCGTTACCACACCCAGTTTAGATCCTGCACAACTTGTCATCTTGTCTTCTTTAACTTCACAACCAGAATGCATGACCGACACTTATTGGTCCTTGTACTTAGTGAAGACATTTCCAAAGCATTTGACAAGTTTGACCACCTGCTCTTAATAGGTAGTTTGCAGTCTCTAGGGCTAGACCACCCATCGATAGGATGTATCATATCTTTACTCAGAAACCACACCAAGGGGTAAAAGTGAAGTCACACTTCGAAACCTATGCCAACTACCTCTGGCGTAGTTCACAGTAGTGTATTAGGTAATTTCTATCCCCCTATGTGTGAATGACCTTCGCAGCTGATTTACGGATGGCAAACGACTTTGCCTCCTAGTGACCTCAGAGTTTCATACACGCTTTACAATGATGTGTTTAGATATTGGAACATTTACAACTGTCTGGTCCCTACAGTTCTCCTTTCGTTGGTCCACCATAGTTTCGCCCTGGTGTCACGAGTTTGTTAAATCACCGTGATCATGGGGGCATTACGGTCGGAATTTTTGATGAACGTTGCTCCTCTGTGTTGTCACATTGTGATCAGCTGTTCGAATAAATGTAACTTTCAGATACAAGGGTTGTTTTCGGGTATTGTTCTGGAACTTAGCATTCATTGCTGGGGCTCCACAATGGATTCATCCACCGGGGAACGCCACGGCTTCACTTACAACACCGGCCTATGCTGATCTACCACAATCACAAGCAGTGGTTCAAATGAGCTTCACCTAATATCCAAACGGTCCATTCATTAGAAACTTCGGTTCAATACAAGAAAGTGAGAATGGAGATGTTTTCCGCCTCCACGTATGCGTCCAGCCACGTTTACAATCTGTGAAACCACCTGTTCACAGGGGGTCCGTGACCTTGGACTAAGGTGATGGTCTCACACTTTCTGAACAGGTTGCATCACAGACACGCAAATCCGGAATCCTGTTGGGGTGCGTTATCGGGAACTTTACTCTAGAGACACCAGGTTACTTTTCTATAAAACCTGCACACGTCCTTGCCAGGATACTGCCAACTTATCTTGAGTGGAATGCGCGTTAGCGGGACACAAAAAATGGAGGGTGTCGAAAGACAATTAAAAACAAGACTACTAGGACACAAGTGCAAGCAGGACTATGGTCCAGGTGAATGAATCTGAATCAGGAACCGCTTTGGGTGGGATGACTGAAAATCAACCTCACACTTTTCTTCATTTGCTGTACAAAGTGACGTTTAAAGCATTGGCGGGCTCTTTGAAAACACGAAGTGAACTTTACCACGTTTCTGACATATTTGGCTCTCGTTGTGTGGTCTTTGTCAAATCCTTCATTATGAACCCTAACTCAGAGTAATTTAATGAATGTGTTAATTTTTATCGTTTCGAGGCTCGACGTTCGGTTTTGTGCTGCCGCTTTTGTTGTTATAGTAATTGAGGCCTTCCTGACGTAATTAAGACCGGACATCTCAGTTAAAGTACGGTTCTAATTGGGAAGCGCAGCTTAGTTGTGAGCAACGTGGTTGGAAACAGTCATACCCGCGGTCGATCTGAGTGCCAATTTCCATTCTATCAAGGCACAGTAATGTAGCGTCACACACTTCCCCCAAATGGCTTTCTTGACTCTGGACAAGGTGACTAGGCTTGCTTTCTCTAAAGTCAAGGAAGCAATTTCAAACACAGCCATGCTCATGCATCGCGACCCCAATGCTCCTTTGAGTACTGCTGTTGATGCATCTGACTCAGCAATTGGAGCAGTTCTGCAGCAATTGACTGACAACCAGCGGCAGCCGTTAGCCTTCATCTCGAGGCGGCTGCAAGACGTGGAAACAAGATACGGTACATTTGGTAGGGAACTCCTAGCTATGTACTGTTCTGTACGCCACTTTCGACATTCGGTGGAAGGTAGTGATTTCATTATTTTCACAGACCACAAACCGTTAACCTTTTCCCTCAGCTCGGCATCTGACAAATACTCCCCGCATGGCTCGCGACAGCTGGATTACATTTCCCAGTTCACGTCAGACATCCGCCGCATTTCTCGAGCAAATAACTCCGTAGCCAGTACACTATCACGAATAGCTTAGATAAATCATATCGAGGGCGTTGATCTCGTTGAACTAACCCGGCGTCGAAAGGAAGACCTTGAGCTGCATCATGAGTTGTCGTCCACAACTCTCAAGCTGCAACTCTGTCCGGTTGGATCAGACGAGGACACAGTTCTGTGCGATGTCTCTGCTAGTCAACCACGCCCAATAGCTCCGAAGAGTTGTCGATGCAACGTCTTCAATGCGTTGCACAAACTGTCCCATCCAGGTGTACGAGCCACCATCAGGCTTATCGCACAGCGTTTCTGCTGGCCTGGGATGAACAAAGACGTTAAGGAGTGGGCTCAGTCGTGCTTAGCTTGTCAAAAGTGCAAAGTCACGCAACACATGAAAGGCCCTTTAGGCTCATTTCTAGCCCCAGACATGAGCTTCGACCACGTCCATATAGATATAGTAGGACCCTTACCAGAATCTAATGCATGTACCTACCTTTTCACTTGTGTTGATCGTTTCACACAATGGCCGCAAGCAGTACCTATTAAGGATATTACTGCTGAAACAGTAGCTCACGTTTTCGTAGAAAGATGGATCGCGAACTTCGGATGTCCATCTTAAGTCACAACCGACCGTGGGCGCCAATTTGAGTGTGGATTATTCCGCGCTCTAACGGCACTTCTAGGTTGCACCCGGTTCCGAACGACAGCCTACCATCCACGGGTAAATGGCATGGTAGAGCGTTTCCATCGACAGCTGAAAGCCTCCCTTCCATCTGCAAACATACCTCAGTGGACCGAGGCTCTGCCTCTAGTCCTACTAGGTATTCGTAACCCCTTGAAAGTCGATGCTGGATGTACCCCTGCAGAACTCGTCTATGGGACCACTCTTCGTCTACCAGGTGAGTTTGTTTCTCCTTCAACTTTCGAACATGTTTCCGACAGGGCATCGTATGTGACCAGGCTTACAAAGGCAATGCGTTCAGTTAGGCCATCTCCGGTTAGACCTCAAAAGACTGACGTCTCCGTTCACCCCAGTTTACGAAAGACATCACACGTGTTTATTCGCCACGACGCCGTTCGCCGACCACCCGAACCACCCTACGAAGGGCCATTCAAAGCGATCAAGCGACACTAGAGATTCAACATAATTGAGCGAGACGGACGTGAAGATACTGTCAGTATCGACCGTTTGAAACCAGCTTATTTCGAAGGCAACCCCATTATAAGTGACGTTTCAGCCGGCCACAGCCGACCGACGGATAGCTCAATCATCAAAATTCTTGACGATGTGTCTGGTAATGCACAGTTACAGCAACCATCGGCGCAACAGAAAACACGACCAGGTCGAACCGTCAGGTTCCCGGAGTATTTGAAGTCGTCTTCAACTTAGTGGTGTGAAATAAGATGTGCCAACCATATTTTTTGAATTCAATATTCTTTCTCCAAGGCACTATTTTTCTTATTCACCAGCAATGAGAGACTCCTCGTACATTTCGCCTTTTCACATCAACTTTTTGTTACCATGTAATGAAACTTTAGAAGAAGGAAAACGGTGAGAATAAGCGTTAACTTTACTTCCGATATATTTGTACATACATAATTCCCATTTTTACGAAACGTTTTCATGGTATTAAAGACTTTTATTTATATTCCAGGTGCAACGAGCACCGGATGGAACATCAAAGGAAACTGGGGACCGCGATTCACTTTTTTTTCACTTGCCACGACACCCTAGAATAAGTTCAGACAACCAGGGGCCACCTCACGCAGTGAGCCCATCGGAAGAGTTTTACCAGTGGAGAAACCACCGGTGTTTTACTTCCGGCTGGTATCGTCTTAGGGTCATCACAACCCACTGGGTTCGACGACTTTCGACAGTCATGCTGACCCTGATAGTTTGACCGGAACGCTAAGCTGAAGGCACTCGGTCGGGCATCCTCGCCATTTGGCAAGCTGTCGTGTTACGTTGCACTGCTCGTATTCGACTCTCTAGCCAGTTAGTTGGGAAGCATCGGTATCTTTGCACAACCGTCGAAATATACTATTCCATCCGACTAAGCTATCGTGTCCTTCCTTGGTCTCGTACTCGTGTGTACGTAGTAAGTCCGAATAATTGGTGGTTGGTCTTTGAGTCTGTCAAGTTCGCCGCAGGACAAATCCTAAATTAACTATAATTTATCCTTTCGAATTCAAGTACACATCAGTTTGCAAGCGTGATTGCATAGTTATACCAGTTCGACCGTTTTGGCCATTAAAGCTTCATTGCTTAAAGATAATCGGCAGTTTTGTATTAGTAGAATCAATGTACAGTGCAGAATGAGATAATGGATGTCCAAGGTTTCCACACCTGTCGGTCTTCCACGAGGTCGAATTAATTTCGTATTTCCAAAAGGAAGAAATGTGAGAGAAGTATTACCAGAATAGTAACTCACCCCAAATGCACAGAAATGATAATTTATCGAAAATTGTCTTGTAAGCTGAAAGCAAAAGAAAATATATATATATATATATATATATATATATATGTATAACGATAACAGTCTGGTTAAACTTTGTAGTTACTAGGACTTCATTAATTCGTACTTTCGAGACAATGAAGAAATATGAGTGCAAAATGAGAAGGAGCAATTGGCGATTTGGCGCGCAAGATTCGCTACCGCTGTTACAAAAGGTCATTTTAATGTGGCTTTACAAATGCTTATTGTTACAAAAACGCGTCGGTCCAACGCATGAACGAAGCCTCAATGTTTCCAAAATTAGAAATACCGTTTTTCTGTTGTATGGGCTATATCGCACTGACCAATCAGCAAACGACAACTAACGCTTTATCTGACTCGCGCGAATTAGGAAATTTCGTGCATTGAATGTCACTACAAAAAGAAGTGGTTGCAAATAACACTTATATTTAATATGAACATAAAGGCTGCAGAGTTTGTAAATTGCGAGTATTTTTCGACAAGCAGCATAATAGTGGTAGTTTAATTTCACAAAAGGTTCGTCGGATGTGCAATTACTACGTTAGGTAGTAGTTTTGGAGCACATAGTTTTGTGATTGGATGAAAATACAAAGCTTCTGTACTTGCTACTGGTTGAAGAAAAATGTAGTTTTCCCGCAGTAGTTCGAATAGGTGGGATATCAGTTTCACCGTGCCTAATTTTAGAGCAGCATTTGCAGAAGAGAAGGAAAAACGAAGACGAGGGGATACAGAATTTCAAGAATAGAAGTATTTGGTAAAAGTGCCTCATGGAACCTATAAGAATAGCAGTCAACAGAGATTTTTATGAAAGGTAATAATTATGATAATTCTGCAAGTCACAACACGTCTTGATTCAAATGGCGGTATTACCGTCACATATGTGACTTCTACTGTAAGCATTGGCCAACTCTAATTCAGGAAGCTGTCGGAATTTTATTGATTAAAATCACTCCTATAGTAATGATGGCTGTCAGTCCAATACAGTATCAGATTATGATGCTAGAGATGCTATTGCCATCACGTCTGACACGAGGTCTTAAAGGGGACTGTCACATACCAGCCACCTAGTCGACAAGGCTACACCAGTTCCGACACTTAATCGATGTGGACGGAATCCAAAGGTGACTAGTTCACCAAATTTGATGTCCAAGTGTTCAACGAAAGACTGGGTCCATGTATGCTGCATTGAAGCGTGTTTTCAATTCTGAGTAGCTCTAAAGGTCACGTTTCAATGATGGATAGTAGCTAACAAGTAGACTTATTTGCTATACAAAAGGTACTTTCTCAAGATAAAGAGATCTAGGTAGTTATTCAGAGGTTGTTAGGGTGATCTTTAAAGTGATTCGATAATTTTCGGAAAGGATATGCCTCTGTTCAGCAAGTTTTTTTTCTAACGTTGGTATGGAGGTGATAATTGTTAATCAAAAGTCTATATTATCCCGTATCAATCATTTCTACAGTTGATTGTCTGTCTTTTTGAAATCGTTTATTGGTTAGTCACGTTGTAGCGATCATAAACAAGGATTCATTTGTCTTCCACGTGAGAAAACTGACTGCATGTAACCTTTTTTGGTGAAATATTTGGAACTTCTAGTTTCTTCTGAACTCTGATTTTTATGAGCCTGTTGTACGCCAAAATAACTTTCTTTTTAGTCGGTAGGAAAAGCGAATGAATCTTCTGAATTGTTGGACGACTATATGAGATGTTATTTGCATGGTATTACTGTTTTATGTGACCTCCTGTATGAATCGCGAACGAAAAGTGCCGTCGATCTTTTGCGTAGCTATATTAACCCTGTAAGTCAAGTTTACTTGATGTACATTTTATTTACCTTTCACTATTTTTTCAGTCTCGCTATTGTGCACTAACAAGCTATTTAATCCTGTTCATTATTAATTCGTGAGATTTTCATTTTCGGCTTGAATTTCATCTGATTCCGTAGTTGTTCATAGATTTAAGTTGAGGTTTCAAATGACTTTAATGATTGTATCATAATCATCATTTTCAAGCACCTACCTGTATACCTCACGATTGGCTTATTTTTGCTCTCGTAAAGTGTGAACAATCTTGCCTTGTTCTGGATTACTCTATTTCTCTTGTGATTTAACAGTTTCTTTTAGTACATTGACAACCAATCAATATTTTAATGTACAACTAGAGCAACCATCTACAGTTTTCAGATGTAGCTTCTGTTTTCTCATCCTGTAATCATTGTAACTACTACATTGTACAACTGTTGCATAAGCGTGGGTAGCTCAATTCTCTACCCTAAAAACTTGAAGCTTATTACCTGTAATTGTACAAGATGAGCTACTGATACTACATTGTTGCTGCATATTATTCACCCATGTAGTATGCATCTTGAAGCTAGTGCATTAAGAATCGAATTAAAAAATACAGAAACTAACCAAAATTTAGTAGAATGCTGGGCCGCTTTTTGAAGTGAATGTAAACGTAAAAACTATTTTATGTATAAGTGCCCTGAAAAATTACGCTGAATAATGTAGCACTCATGATTCGGTAAACTTGGTTTGTTGCAGTGAAGTTTTATTGTGAAATCTTATGCCATCTGAATGTGCTAAGGATATTTAGAGGAGAAAAATAATTTTTTGTTATTTTAGTGGCTACACTTTATTTGGTTCTTGTGATCTGGTTGTATTATCTTACCATCCATTCTTCTCAATAATTTCATCTTTAGGCTATAGCTCTAGCCCAACGTTTAAGTGTAAACCTGAATGCCAGTGCTTATGCGACTTTGGCTAAATATTGTGATGCACAGTTTACTGCCTTAGATGCTTATTTAACTTCATCTGAGTTTGCAGCAAGACGGAATTTCTTGAAACAGGCTCAAAAGAACGTTGTTGATTTGTCAAATTTAGGTGAACAGAGGTAGGTATCCATTGAATTCTTTTGTGCACGATTGTTTTCATAAACTTTCTATTTTTCTGCATTTATGATGGATGTTGTTTATTTATGGGAACGAAAAATCTATTACAACAATTTTACGGAAATCTAAATGCCACCTGTAATATGTAATATGGTTATAACGACGTAAAAAAGCACCCGACAAAGAATTAATTGTGATGAGAAGTTAGTTCATGTGTTTAGATTTCTAATTCATTAAAATTTTGTGTTGCATCAAAAACTCCACACAGTGTCGGCAAGTCTAACTGGTTTCACTAGAATGCTGCGGCCAGTTCACTTTGCACAGTGGCTTAAGGAAGGAAGAACGCCTGTTTCATTTGCCACTGAGATCTGCCTTCGTTTCGTAGTGAGTGATTCAATACGGGTAGCAAGTGCACGCATTCGTGTGAACCAGTTTTGTAGTACTTGTCTGCCCTTTATCAAGTGAGAGCAGTAAGAAGTCTTTTTTCCGTTCATTTTTTATGAATGTCGCACTACACCATATTACAACTAGTGATCTTCCCACCAAGCGACTGGTATTCAAAGACAAGGTCACGAAAAACTGTCAGTTTTTCGTGCTGGTAAGTTCAATTTTTTGTATTTTTAATGTGTTCATGTAAAGTTTAAAATACGTAGTGTGTTTTGTTATCATTAACCACTCTATTAAAAAGAATCCCAGTCTTGGTGCATTTCTGGACCTTAAGACTCAACATGTCGTACAAAAGATCGACTTAGTTGTTTTCATTCATGAATGCGAGGCGAACCAGTAGATTCCGTCACTATGTATCTGTTGTGGTAACAAACGTCTAGTTGTGATTTTTCAATGTCTTTTAGAAGATCAGGGTTGTTTATCAAACGTAATGGTATTGCCCACTTTTATAAGACCATCATCCTGTAATCAGCCAGCTGAAATAGTCTCCTTCATAGCATACAGAGGTCTTTCTTAATAACTATTATTCAGATTAAAGCTGTATGTTATGTCTGTCGTATGTTACTTAGACTATTTCTTGGTGCAATATCAAGAAAACAACTGTGAATATCAGACTGCAAATGCATTTGTCTACTGCTGTATTCTGTACTCGTGTATGAGAAGTAGATATGCAACCACTACTCATACCTCTATCCTTCTATAATGCCTACATTGTTGATGGAAGATTGGTTATATATATAAATAATTGAACATGCGTTATGTACAGTTAGCTGCTCATTTCTGATCAACCATCCATTAATCGTAAACAATATATATAGACCACAACGAGTATAGATGTAATGAAATTTTTTTGTTTATCTTGATATAAATCTTGGTCTTATCACCTTCAATGTTTCTATTTTAGTTCTGTTGTACATAAGTAAAACCTGTGCTACTTTTCTGTATTTTACCCAGTCGATTATTACGATTACTCCAACGTCAATCAGCTCTCGAAGATATTGAGTTAACTGCACTGAAAAAAGATGCTGATCATTTCTTAGAAGCAGCAGTTGATGCATATGCTAAATCCTTACCTTTATCGGATGACCATGATTTGACGGTATGTTTTACTAAGTGCAGTTGAAATTGTAATGCGAAAGTTTTTCCTCATCGTTTCCATACTATTAGCTAATAAAAGTAGTAGTGTGTGGTATTTTAAAATACCTGTTTACACCGTGTCATGATAGCTCCTGATATTTGTATTATAATTATTACACACATCAGAGTAAACTTGGCTGCTTTTTTAAATTTAAATCTTGGTATGTGGCAAGTTACTTCTATAGAATTTTTGAGTGAAGTATTTTTCACCTGTGGAGCCGCCGTCATATCCGACTGTATATTGAGGGTCACATGTACCGCACAGCAGTTCGCTCTGTTCTACTGTATGTCTGTGAATCATCACTATTGAAGGTGGAAGACATGAGAAGACTTCACGTGTTTGATCACCGTCGCCTTCGTAGTATAAGCCGTATTCCGTGGTGTCACCACGTGAGTAATGCAGAAGTCAGGTGTAGAGTTTTAGGGCGAAAGAGGTAAGTCAGTTGACGAGATTGTGAACTTTCATCGACTGAGATGGTTGGGACACGCGTTACGTATGTCTAGTCGCTGATTGCCTCGTCATACAATGTTGGCCGAAGTAGGTTCAGGCTGGCCCGAGGCCCGATGCGGCCAGATCAAAATATGACATCGATGTATGAAGTCTGACTGTTGGTTTGAACCATGTGGGGCGATGCGGACTAGCCGGTTGGGGTCTGCGGGACAAAAGGAACCAGTGAGTGGTTGCAGAATCTAAGTGATATGGCTCAGAACCGTTGTCAGTGGCTCGGATGTATACACGCACTATCCTCATCTTGACGACGCTATACTGAATCTCACCATTTTCTCATTCTTCCTTTCTCTCTTTTAGTACTTTATGTTTTTTTTGACTGAATTTTCTTTTCTTCATCTTACACTTCACTGCCTTTTTACTTGATGTATTGATATGAGGTGTGGCAACTCGGACCGTTACTCAGTGATGCATGGTCCTACATTGATTCGGATGGATAGATAATGATTTTTCATTGTAAACACATTTTGACAACCCAGCATAAAATTGATTTGCTGTCTTGTAGAGCTTCGAATAATTGGGCACCTGAAACTACAGATTTGTGATCTTTTCTTTCTGTATATCTTTGTGGTTTTCTCTAATTCTGTGGAGTTCCACTGAAGTCACCTGTGAGTTATTACGTTGTTATAAAAAGTATCACTTACTCACCTAAATCATTAAAGTTGTCTCGTTCAATTGGTAGCAGTTTTATGTAGTTCTTCATTGTTCCGAGTTATTACTCCTTATTTTTTTTCATGCCACCTTTCATCCCAGATCTTCCGTCTTATATCTCTATGGCTTTCCGCAAACAGTTCACCGTATCCAGAGAGAAGAGAGAATGTCAATAAAGTTCTGTCGGAACAATTAACGAAAATTGAAGCGCACAAATTTCTCCCGCTGGTTCCTCAGTTAGTTGCCCGGTTGTCAACTAATAGTGAAGGTGAATCATCCTTCCAAACTATCTTGACAAAAGTGGGTGTCTACATATTTTTTCATGAAATTGTTGACCTAACGGCTTATTTTCTTGCACATCTAGTTGTTTCAACCTTTTTCTTGTGGTGTAGGTTTTCCCGTAAGTTGAATTTCTCACCTATCTTGTTGAGAAAGTTCACTCTTTTGAAAAGATAGAGGAATCAACGTATAACCTGATTCGAATGTCCACCGGTTCAATTTACCACACTTCACAGTAGTACACAAAGAAATGAGATTGATATTCAGGTTAACAGAAAAATTTGAGCGAATAGAACAAATCGATGAAGAATGATGAAAATATTCAAGACTTTCAAGAGTGGTAATCATAAATATTGCGATCGATTTTGAACCATATCACCAGGAATCCTCAAGTATTGATTCCTGTAGTCTCGAAGAACCAAATCAGGCTATATCCGTCTTCCTACGTGGCACAAACCAACAATCAGAGACTTCGTGAACCGGTGCTACGCTCTGAATTGGTCTTTGTCGCTGTTCTTCACACTCAGCCTCACGTCGAGGCAAGTGGTGCTTCAGCATGCGCAGTACGTGTTCATACCATCTTAGTCGGTAAAAGTTCACAATTTAATTGACAGATTTGGTTGCCAGGTTTAACGTCTTATGTTTAGGCTCTTCATTGCTCTTACTGTAATTCCACCATATACGAGCAATGCTACAAAATCGATATCTGATTTTGACTGTCAAGAATGAAGTGGAGTACTGGAACAGTACACCCGTCCTTCGATGCATAGTGGAGTATTTTTGCTTGCTTTGTATGAAGTATTTTGTCAAACTTTGAACTCATTATGGTATCCAAAGTATCCACCTAAATTTGATATTGATCAAACTGACTCCTTTGTTGTTACGACTTCAAGACTTACTTTTTTTTCGCATGACTTCAAAGATTAAAGGAGATCTGCTTGAGGTCGATTTCACAGTTATTTCGGAAGTTTTATATTTCATCATGATGAACTCAGTCTATTATAACCCATTTTGTCATCACAAAAATACAACAAAGGAAAAAGAGTTGTGCTATTCCTAGGGACAAAAGAAGAGAAAGTTCACATACAATGCTGATCATCTGCAATTGACACCTTATTGTTGTCATACAATACAGCCAGAAAAAGCAACCTCGCTCTCAAGCTTATATCTTCGGCTGAATGGATGCGGTTCACAGTAAAACTACTCATCTAAAAGAGACCTGACGTTAGAAAGGTCCAGTGAATCTCAGCAGCTTCTTCCGAAGTAATGGATGCATGCGTGCGCACCCCTGAAGCCTCCAAGGACAGTGAAGAGCAGAAGCAACGCAAATGTAGACTGGTACATATTCCCACTGGCCTCCATCTACTGTTCCATTCCCCGTTATCCAATCGGATCATGAATGGAAATTAGAGATAAGACCCTGGAAACTTACAGAAGTTGAGGAAGCTTTAATTAGTGTGAAACAAGGAAGGGTAACAGCCAAACCAACTAGTACCACAGGTAATTAAGGACTATTGGATTATTGTTCATGTTAACTGAAGTATCAGCTCTTGAGTGGGAGTCAAATGTGATCTCTGACTGGTCTCAGTTTTCAAAAAAGGGGGTAAGTCCTCCCAGTATTAACCATCCCGGGTAATCAATCTGATAAACTTAGTGTCTAAGATCCTAGACTTTACAATCACTAGGCACCTGAGTGAAGATGATAATGCCTGCAATTCGGCAGGAGACTGAATATTTTTGTGGGTGGTGGTGTATCAGTTAGATGTTTAGACTCCATGAGGTACTGAAATATACTTTCGCGAGCAGCTGGCACTAGTTGTATTTGTTGACAGGTGGCCTGTTTAAACCTTGGGCTACTAAAAAAATTTCCACCAGATATATTGCATCAAATTTCCTCCTTTTAATTTATCTTTTAAACGCTCATGTACTTTTGCATACTTTTAAAGTGGTTCCAAACTGCTGCTTCCCCGGCTAACAACAAGATAGAGAAGAAACAATACGCCGGTAAAAGATGGGCTTATAAATGCACAAAAATACAGTACATTACTATTCCTTGGATAACTACGTCGAATCGCAGATTTTGGTACTGCCTGAATAAACCTCTACCTAAATTACGCTTGAATTTCTGTTCATTAACTAGTCCACACCAGACACTAATGTTATGCTGGGTGCCTGTTTCACATTGGCTTTTATTACTGTTATTATTAGCACTATTCAAACATAATGTCTATTTCTCTTAAACATATTGTACAGGGAATGAATTTGTTGAACTGTTACTTGCTGAGAATTCCATACTGTACCATACATGTTGTTTGGAATAAAGTTAATATTATTATTATAAAGGCGGCATTGAACTTCATCGATTGGAAAGTCTCATGACAGTGTCTCTCAATAACAAGCGTGCACAGTAATCACATCGTCCCGTCAAGGTCTCTGCACTGGAACACCCGTGGTCGTGTTAGACCCTATGGTGGGTTGTTGACGTCGAATGATATCCGTCAAGGATGTCCATTTTTACTGAACTTTATCGTACACTTGTTATGGAGATGTCTCCCTCTCACCGTCTGACTTCATGGGACTTGGTCTTATCACAGGAGAATACTCGGTTGATCTGGAATATGCAGGCAGCATACTCCTGTTGAATGGAAACTTTGATAAAATACAGTCTTCTGGAAACCTTGAGCAACAATTCAAGGATGTTCAAAATGCGTCTTTCGTCACCCAGATTTAAACTGTTGCCTCGGTTGTACTGTCTAACAATTGGGAGGTAAACATTTGAGTACGTTGACCACTTCACTTACCTGGAAATTGGGACTAGCCCTGGTCGATCAGTGGCTGACAAAATCTCTGCATGAATACAATGGGTTGGCTTGACTTTCGCCAGCTTACATCATTTATGGTACTCCTGTGATATTCGATTATTTATTGAGAATCGAGTGTACTGCACTGCAGTTTTCTAAATTCTACCGTCTGACTGTAAAACATGACCAGTGAAAGTATAGGGCATGCAAAGGCTTTTGTTTTTCGACCACCGTCGCCTTCATAGCATAGCCCTTGTGTCATGGTGTCACCGTGTCAGTAATTTAGAAGTCATCTGTAGAGTTTTGAGTAGGAGATGAAAGTTAATCAATGAGACTGTGCACTTTTAAGCGATAAGGTAGTTAGGAAATGTTTCACTCATGTCTAATTACCGTCTGCCTCGTCACTCAATGTTAGCTGAAGTAGGCTCAGACTAACAATTAGTTAGAGGTTCCCAGACTGAAACATGGCGTGAGTGCATAAAACCTTTTGTTTTTGATCTGAGCCGTGATATGGTTCAGAATCGGCCTTAGTGGCACAGTTGTATACCTACTTTATCGTCATCTTATTCGTCGGACTGAATTCCAGTACTCTCCTACTCTTCCTTTCTCTCTTTCGAAAACTTTCTACCACATTTGACTGCTTCCTTATTTATTTCTTGATGTGTCATCTGGATGCTTTCTCACTCGATTTGCTGACATTGATTAGGTGTGGCGAATATATCTGCTACTTAGTAATGCTAGGTCCAACAATCAACATAGTTGATTTGTTTTCAAACAGTTTTTGCGTTCAATGAGTAATTGTCAGAAAATTTGTTGCAGAGTTTTGATTTATGGTAACTGATCATCTGCGTAACACCTATGTTCACTCACTTTTTATCCAAATGCTTTTTAAAGTGTCTACTGATTAGTAATTTGCTTCAAGTAGATCTCACTCGTAATACAACCATTGTAATGCTATCTACAGTATCTTAACACCAATTCGTCAGCTTATTACCGACAGCCATCGTTGTAGTTAGTTTTTGGCATCAGTGCCATGGGACTCATGAACAACCAGTGATCATTATCAAAGTTGATGAGACCCCTACCCCCACAGGTAGTGCGTAACTCATCGAAAAACAGTTAACAGTGATAAGCAGAAGCATTCACTGTCTTTTTTTTTTAACTGATCCTTCCCCTCATGTTTGGGAAATTTCGACTATTTGATTTGTTTCATAATAATCTTATAATGCTTTTACTTTTCTACTTGTGAAGCTAATCATACGAATAGTCGATATGCATCCGCACCACTCTGCATTTGCTATACTGTTTCTTATCAATGCCGAATTGGATTATTTCTACAGTCAGACACCAAAAAGTTCTGGTCGCCAGCTTCCCAACCCTACGAATTCATCCAAAGTATATAAACAGCAAATTAATGAGGTTAGTTGATTATTAACTTGCATATTCAGTGTTTACTACTTGATTAAGAATCTGCAATAATTGACTGTTCAAACCATCATTGTGAAGAAAGTAACCCCCTTTTTGCATGTAACATACTTTTGATAATTCGGTTTGACAAAACCGGTAAAAGTGACGAAAAACGAATAGTAGTAATGATAATAATATATTTAGTTTATTCCAAACCATAATTATGTTTACAGTACAGATTTCTCAGTATATGATACCCCATTAGTTTACTCGTTGTACAGCAATTTTCATATATATATATATATATATATATATATATATATATATATATATATATATATATATATATTGCAAAGTTGATTGATAAGACTAAGTCTAACATGATTACTTCACACAATACATAGGCTTAATAAGGTATGATTGAATTTTCGTATACAGTGCTCACATAGAGTTTAATATATTTGCTTCTTGCCTATAGTATAATAAATTATCTTGGATGATGACTATAACTGTACGTGATAAAGATTCAGTCGAGGTGTAGTTATCGTCTAGGTTTCCTACTTGCTTTGGTAAAATACTGACTCATCAGTCTTTAAGTCTTTATTTGAAATCCTGTTTCGGACTATTGTTTGAATTGGTTGCAGTCATATAGTGTTCGTATAAACCTTCGATATTTTTTGGATGTTGGTATCTGCTGCTCTTTCTCTTTCCTTTTCTAAAAGTTATGTCAGGGCGACTCTTATTCAATCTAGGGAAATACTTTTGTTTAGTCATCGTGTGGATATACGCTTGCTTGCACAAACCTTCGGGAATTATGATTGCCATACACAATGTTGGTTTTCATCGTGTTAGGTGGCATGTTATGCTCGTCGTTTAACTACTGACAAACAGTAAAAATAATTACTTCGTTTTATCCTGCATATTGATTTTATGTAATTTTTTGAAGTAAATCACCTGAATCGAAATTTTTCACTTATTAGTGTGCTTTTAATGCGCTGTTATTAACTGATTTTCCTCCGCTTCCTATTTACTCCAAGGCATTACATTTGACAGGTGGTAGGAGGTAACTTGAACTCTAGTCAGCAACTGTTAACAGCAATATAGATGAACTGATTCAGTGCTTCTAAAGTTTTTTACATAAACTGAGATACAATGCCTTTGATATCTGAACCAAAATATACACTGGTTTGTATAATCGGATCGTTAGCAGGCAGCTAAATATCCAGGTTTTTATGGTAACCTAGTTCTCAGTTTAGCTGTGATTCGAAGTTTCGTACAGGCTTAGTAGTCTTTATAAAGGTAATATGAGGCAGAATAGACTACTAAATCAATTGAATTTTTCGATGTACTAGAGATTATTCCTTATTGGTGTAATTTCAAGAAAACATAACCTAGCGTAATCACAAAAATAGGAAGTATTTTATCCATGAATAAAGGCAGAAGAACGACACAATATGTTGTAATACTTAAGCAGTAAATCGATGTTCTTGGCGCTTTCTAAACGTTACCAAACCCACTGTCATGTGCAGCTTTTATCAGCAATGAGTTGTCATATTTGTCTTTTAGGCATCTGTGGGGTCAAGTTGCCGCAAAACGGCTGCTCTAAAAGTCTTTGACCAGTTATGTCGTGGTCGACGTGGAGAACTTTTAAGGCAAATGCAACGTTTAGCTCAAGCTTACATAGATTTGGCAAATACGAAGGTTGACAAATACAAAACAAATGCAGGTAAAACATTGGATCTTTTGGTTGTTTGTTGATAT
The DNA here is from genome assembly GCA_944470555.2 of Heterobilharzia americana. NCBI lineage: Eukaryota > Metazoa > Platyhelminthes > Trematoda > Strigeidida > Schistosomatidae > Heterobilharzia > Heterobilharzia americana. The sequence continues at coordinate 112,232,206 of OX104134.1, read as the reverse complement.
TTTACAAAACGGTTTCCTAGACTCCTTTTAGTGTAATCTATTGGGCAACAATTATTTCTATTATAATTTCACTTCAATTATTTAACATATTTTTCTTTTGGTGTTGTACATTTTCTGTACCCTGGCTTTTCGCGTTCGAATTATCGATCCTCTAAACCTTATGTGAACTGTAATCAAGGTTCGACCAAATAGTGTCACAAATATTGGTCGCTGAGTAAAAGGCTGATACTAGATATAGTTTGTATTTGTGTTTGTCACTGCTTGTTTGAAATGAAATGACTCCAGCGTTTCGCTTAAAAGTCTGGTCCGAGCTTCTTCAGAGAAAAAGTTTTATTTGTCTGGAGAAGCTTGGACCAGGCTTCCGTGTAAAAAGTTGGAATCATTTCATTTCAAACACGCTGTGACTTACACGAATTCGAACTATATCTAGTTTTATACCTTATTGAGCTTAAATTTCACCTGTCCAATCTAGTGTACTGTTCAGACAGTACATCAGTTTTTTCGTTTTTCCCGTCCAAGCTTTTCAGTTCAAAATATAATGGATGCTTAAAAGCTCTGTGATCATTTCTCATACCCTAAACCACTACTTGTGCCTATTCCCATTATTTCAGGTGATTAGAAGTTTCATGCAGAGATTTCGGAATTCACTCCTCCCACTTTTCATTTAAAGCATGTATGTCGACTGGTTCACCTTTTCATAAGTGGTCGTAAACATCTTATCACGACTATTGAGATTTAATTCTGATTCTCACCTGTTTAAAAACAGTCCTTAGAGTATTTAGATATTTTTAGCTTGTCAGCAATATCTTGTCGCTTTATCTGAAAAGTTACTTGTCTTGTTTAAATGATCTGAAAATGAGACACGCTGATCTTGAAGTCTTCGCTTATGCTGATCAACCTATAAACCCAACAATAAAATTCCCAGAACTTAATTACCAAAATGTTCAACTAATGGTATTGGTTAATCATTTCCAGTAGGTGTGTTGGAAAGTTTGTCAACAGAACTACACCTAAAGATTGGGTATCAAGGTATTTTGTAACAGTAAATAAAGTTCGAATGCTGTTTTGTTACAGTGTGCGATGAGATTTTCCAAATGTTTCAAAGAAGCCGTAAATCTCTTAAGGCTTACGAAACCAGTCATTTTGCTTCGGAAATTTGAGAAAAGGTACCTCATCCTCCGTGCTAAAGAGGAAATAACCATTGTGGTGGGTAATGTAAAGTTAAGCTGCGACCTAATTGGTCTACACACTTGGCTTCTAGTTGATAAGCCTCGAGTTGTATTTCCACCCCACTTAACCGGGGTCTGGGCAGCGGTGTGGTACCATTAGACTGCACGCCGTGTGGCTCATTGCTTACCTCATAAAGTGCACATAGGTGCTGAGTGCGCTTCAGTTTTCCATTTGGATGCTGAACAAGTTTCCGTTCCCACAACTGTTGCAGACAGTTCGGAATTCAGGGGTTGTATAGCGAATGCCAGTTGTAACTGCTAAGCGACAGAAAAAACTCAATTCTCATCATTTATGGGCCTCTATGGGTCTTGTTTTTTTTAATTCAAGTATTATGAAGTTCTTTTCATTTTCAGATAGCATTCCACTTCCGACTGGATGCGAACTGTATCGTTTAATATCGCTGGGTTCGCATAGTTCTCATCGTGCTGGGGATTTTCAACTTGGACTTGTTACCGTGCCAACTTGTAATGTTCCTATAGACCGTTCTGGGCACTATCCAGATTCAAAAGCCACTCGTATTGCTGGTTTTTCTCCAAAATTTCGCCTTGTTGGCGGAATTAATAGTCCTATACTCATCAGCTGTTTGGGTACTGATGGGAAAATCTATCGACAGTTGGTCAAAGGTAATGATGATCCAAGACAGGATGCGGTCATGCAACAGGTTTGTTCAAAAAATATATCTGAGTATTCAAGTGCTTCCCGTTGTCTTCTTCCTACATTATTTTTGAATTGAAATCTGTCTCTGAATTCCTAACCCAGTTATTTGGTCAACCTTCTCAACCACTTAACCGTTTTGAAAATGAAGTACAAAACTAGATCAGTCCTGGAGCAATAGTTTACACTTGTGAGATGAGAATCGCTTCTTCTGTTTTCTTAATTTTTAACTATCGATCATGCCGGCATCTTCACCTAACATGGCTGTATCGTCTGCGTATTGTATATCTGTGGTAAGATCATGCTAAGTCAGACGAGAAGGTGACCTCTGTAGCCGACTGTGTGAATGAAGAGAGTGACGTACGCAACTCAACTGACTCCTCAGCATAGGCTGTAACACACCCACAGATGTTTGAATATGATGTCTTTTGAAGAGTGATGTGACTTATTGCCAGTCGTTTCAATGACAGAAGCCATTATTGGATGTTTCGATTAACGTAGTCGCAGTTAGTGTTGACCGCAAGTATGTTTGCGCTTGAAGATTATTCGTTTAGTGGTGATCGATGCACCCCAAGCATCGAGTGACTTGAATCTGATTCCTCTGTCATTACAAGAGGAGGATTTGTATCTCTTCATGAAAACTGGGATAGTCAATGATGGGTCTGACTCAGAGGAGATCGTATCTGATTCCCACAAACCAGCCAACGCTTCGGTTAATGTAACCACTAAACGTCGGTCACCATCCTTTCTGTCTCGACTTTTTTGGTAAGTCTAAATAGGTGTCCACTGTTACCTATCGTCACTGACCTTTCCATTTCTTTCTTTATTCTTCATTGTCTTTTCTCACGGTGATTTCGTAAACTTTTTCCAGTCTACAGTTAAGTTATTTCTGTGCCTCATTGTGCTTGAAGCTTGTAGGAATGCATTCATGTGCTACTGAATTTGTTTTTTTCCACAGCAAACTGGAAATAGCATTGAGCTTTTTCAGGTTGAATAGCGCTGAATAAATAATTTATTTGTACACATGTATTTTAACAGGGCGGTAGGAACCTTGTCTTTCAGATCTTCATCGTTCGATATTTTTGTCTACTGTTTGATACTGGATCAGTAAGATAAATTCATGAAGTGGGTTTTTTGTCAGACTTCTGTGGTCATTCTTTCTGTATGGTAGTATCCGCAATGTCTTCATTCATGTAAGATCATACAATAACATTTCTAAGTAGGTATTTTTCCGATTGTTATTTATTTACTTAACTTGTAGGTATTTACCGCTGCTAACCTTTTGTTAGGGCAGTATGAGAAAATCAGTTCCGGTGCGTCGCTGCAGTGCTCGACTTCCCTCATCAATGTACCCAAATATCGCGGTAACTGGTTGTATGTGAATAATGGGCTTTGTATACGCACATATAAAGTAAGATATTTATTCCAATCTATCCACAATTTTTTTCTGGTTTTGAAGTGAAATGTAAAGACGCTATTTCTCACAGTTTTCACCCACTTTGTTCTTCTTATCATTATTATTATTATTTATTGTCACCTCAGGTTGTACCGGTGTCTCAACGCTGTGGTGTCATCGAATGGTGCGAAGGTACAGTACCATTGGGTGAATGGTTGGCCAATGAGCGTTCTGGTGCTCATCAACGTTACAGACCACGTGATATGTTTCCAAATCAAGCCAAACAACGTTTAGCAGCAGTTAGAGACAAGGGGATTGATGTTAAATTAGCAGTATATAGTGAGATATGCGAAAAAACAAAGTAAATACTCTTTTTATTTGTTATTAAGTATGTAAATTGCCGCTCCCTCTGGAGTTCCTGTTTGGATACCAATCTGAAGTGACAAGTAAATAGTAAGAAATACGGTAACGATACTAGCACGGTGAGACTCTTCGACCGAATGAGGTTAGCGACTGTTCTCCTTTAGTACCTTACTTCACTGAACCAAAAAAATATATGGCAGATAAAGAGAGTGGTCTGTGACTGTAAGGAAGACACTTTATTCGACAATACACATCATTTATGTACAGTTTTCATGAACACATAAGACCACTAGATCAAAAGTTAAATGGCTTGTTGTATTGGTCAACTGTAGGATAAATTGTCCAACAAGGTTTTCCTGGTCACAAAATGAAATGAAGCAAAAATAGAAATACGAGCACCGCCTTGTTTGCTGGTGTCTCAAAATGTTTAGGCCGCTTCCTGTCACTATCACGTGTTGGTTCGAGCATGCGTATTTCTGCACTTAATTGGACGTAGAAAAACTGCAGCTGCAAGAATGTTCCAAGCGTCGCTTAGTGATGAGAATACTAGTGGCTCTTAGAATAACTGACAAAATCAACATAGAACTGGCTAGATATTTATCCGGACTGGACAGTATCAGTCATCTAGAAGAAGCCTTGGACAAAATCGAAATTTCTACAAAAACAGGTGAATTGCGTGATGGATTCAGAAAGAGTTGGTGAATATCAAAAGCTTCAGCATTAAAGGGTGATCTAGATTGACTTCCCTCAAGCTCAAAGCACAATGAGGAGCGAAATCAGGCAACAAAAAATAATGGAAAGTCTAAGATGAGTGAGAATAATGCGTGGAGATTGATATATGTCGACTGAGAATACGCCTGAAAAATAAGTAATGTACATATTTGTGGCTTGGCATTTATGGTCTCCATCTACTGGTAAGTACAATATCAATGATCCTTGTCGAAAAAGCCTCGTCTGCTGATTATCTCCATTAATTGAACTCTGATTAACACCTGAACGACTGTCGGGATTATCATTTAAATGGGTTTCGATAAAAGTGATGTTTTGCATATACCAGCAGTAGTGTTCCTATATTTTCGATTGCCATATTGTGTCGCATATTTGTATATTATTTCATAGTAGAAAGAATCTCGTCTTCGAATTCGACTATCCTTTGTTCTACTGCTAACCACCACATACCATTAGTATCAAAATAGAATTATGGATAATATCCGCATATCCTCACAGAAGCCCATGTGTCGCTGGTGATTTATCAAAAGGGTTCAGAAAAACCAACAACGCAGCACAACATTCTACGACATTAATTATCTCATGTGTTCAAACAGTGTTTCACCTTCTGAGGTTAGAGCAACTAGGAAGCAACACAGTCTTCACGAAACGGGAGTGCATTAAAGTCTAGTAAACGAAATGACACGTGACTACTGAATTATTTCTACCTACCAGGTAGCGTTTCTTATGTATCTTAAAATTCAGCACCCTTTTAACGCATCTAAAAGGTTATGAGTCATCGTGTCAGATGCGATTTCAAAACTATAGGAATCTTTACTATTGCTATGTATGATTTTCTCGGTAAGGACGACTCGTATTCGTTGTGTCTGCAAAGGATTTGGTAACTTGTCTCTCAGAGGGTGTTTATAATAAGTATGATGTTGGTGTTAATAATAATAATAGCTTTATTCCAAACAATATGTTCGGTACAGTATGCAATTCTCAGTATATAATACTTTAACAGATTCACTCTTAAAACAACATGTTTAAACAGACTAATAATTGCATCTGAATGATGTTTATAGTAGCAATATTCAATGAAATGATGTAAAGCAACTGGTTACTATTGGATTAGCCTCCGGTGTTTGGTGATGGTGGTTCATTCAGCCAGTAGAAGAATGTGCTATTCGAGATAGGCATATGAGGAAGAAAAATATGATATGCATTCAAAAGTCCATTTCCGTCTAACACATTTTTCCTTCGTTTTTGTTATTCGAAAAACGGCTAGTTCAGAACATCTTAGGAATCCGAAAAAGTATGCGATACTTTTGCAGGACATATTTCAAAAGATTAAAACAAACTAAAAGGGGATAATTTAATTGAATGTGTCTGGTGTAAAATTTCATTGGTAACCCAAAGTTCAAGCAGGCCGCAGGATACTGTGCAGAAAAATCGAAAAGAACACCGTATCATGGTGAATATGAATTTGACATTATCACTGCTACTTTGTGAATAACCGTTAACATGTGATTTACTTGACTTCCTCCTATCACTAGGCCGGTACTTGCCTATTTCTTTTTGGAGCAATTTTCTAATCCAGCGGATTGGTGCAAAGCTCGATTGGCTTATACTCGGTCACTAGCTGTAACTAGTGTAGTAGGATACCTTGTTGGGTTAGGTGATAGACATCCGCATAATATATTATTGCACAAGTCTTCTGGTGAACTCGTTCACATTGATTTTGGTGTAGCTTTTGATCAAGTAAGTCTGTGTTGTTGACTAAGCATGAAATTTCATGCTTTTTGTTTTTGAATGACATTATATTATAATACTTAGGTTTAATTCAAATTCTTCATATATTTAACTGACAGCACTATTTCATGTATTCATAATGAATTCGTGCCAGGCAGAAACAAACAATATAGGTATTGGCTGAACTGTGCATGCAATGTTAGCCTGTCAAAGTGAATTTCAACAAGAGAAAGGAAGAAGAAATTACTAGAATGATATTTGCTGTTATGAGAGCCAATAGGCACAGGATGAATACATCTATGGGTTTCCAGTCGATTTTGTTACCTTGTTGATGCAGATCGCAAATCCTGTGTTTCCTTGTACACCTGAGATCAATTGTCAGAAATTTCACGGATTCATACCACGTTTTTCCACTGTGATCTTATTTTAGAATTCAGCTTCGAAGCAGATGTTAGTTTTGCACTCATAACACATATCCCAGCCATCTCAGTTCATGAAAGTTTATAGCTTCACCAACTGACTTAGCTTTCTTTCCCAGTACTTTACGCCAGATGTAACTCGACAAATAACTTCACACTACCAGTTGCTTTTTATCTATCTAAGCGAAGAAAATATCACGAAGTGTAGTTTTCTCACTTCTAGTTAAGTGTATTCTGAAAATATACGTTTGTAAAGCTATGTTTTATGGTTATGAAGTACGACTTCGCCCTCCAAGCCCCATCAGAGTGTAGTAATTTACATCATAACGGTAACTGCTTTTCGCGTTACCACTATCTAACAAACTTTTTTGGAACGGTAAGACCTCTAGGGAATAAGTGTTCTAGCCAGTGTAGCTCGTTGGGCTGTTATGATATGCCAGCTCTCCCTAAATATAGAACAGAAGATTGACAAGATGATTTCTACTTTAGTTACCATGATAACAACTGAAGTTAGGAACTAACTCGTTTACAGATGAAAATATCGTCTCGAAACGTCATCTCAGTTAGTCACTAACTAATTATTTCAAGGCTTATGCTTGGAATTTTTACTTTGCGGTAAATATGTGCTGTTGTTTTCATCGGTCTTAAGGTTCTCATTGTTGTCAAACTAAGCATATCTGGGTTTGTTCTAGTTCATAACTTTGTTGAACCTTTTCAGGGTCGTCTTCTGCCAACCCCCGAAACAGTTCCCTTTCGCCTAACACGTGACCTTGTCCACGCCTTAGGTCCTTTAGGTTTGCAGACAGGATTTATCCCAGCTGCCGAAGCCGTGCTGAGAAAACTTCGGGAAGGATCTAATGTTATTCTGACCCTTTTGCAGGTATAGTGGGTTTTTTTATTCTGATGGAAAATTGTTATCAGATTTTGATGAGGTAGGGGAGTAAATATATGACCTTGTGAAAACCTCTTCTTTAGAGATTAAAACATGTTAAGGCTATCACTTGCCTTTAAAATAGTGAGTGGAACAAATCAGAATCGACTTTCATGAGGTTGTGAAATTTACTCTTTTCTTTTACTTCTTTGAGATGTTAAGGATGTATATCGTTTATTAACACTTTACCTAGCGCTCAACGTATTTACCTATACCAATTTAAATTTCGATCCCGTTATTCACAAAATTATTTTGCATTCCTTCTAAAATCACTGTTCAACACATTTACCAAAACAAAACAGTGGTACAAGCATGTTTCGTGTTCATTCTTAGAAGGCCCAAAGGAAAATTTCATCATTTCTTGCCGAACAACTATTTTTTTGAGCTCATTCTCCAATCACATTTCATTTTTGCGTAAGTGTAGTTAGTTGGACTATCTGCAGCTGACTTGCAAGTTATAAATTCATGATTCCCATTGTGACTTTAAAAACAAGATATTCAACGAAAACGACTCTTTTCAACGAATTTATTCTCAAGCTGTACATTTGTGTATATATGATATTTAAAAACTGGAATCCGTGAGGAAGTTTAAACTTGAAAAACGGGAGATCAAAATAACAAAATGGTGGTTATCATAGTAATCTTGAGTGATAATAAACGCAGACAATTTGAGGATTATATCTCTGTTGTCTCAGAAAAACAGTCTCAGTTTGTCAGCTTGAAATATTCTGGTGCAACTTGAAAACCTAACTATTCAGACTTTCGATCTTGCGCCATCATCATTTCTAACACTTTAAATCAACTGTTCCTGACTTCTGTCAGCAGTTCACTAGTTCAAAATATAGTTCAAATCATCTGACGAAGGATCATATTGAACAACTCACGTCGCTCACTGATAATAGTGGCGTAATCTTAAGTCGTCCTGATAAAGGAAGGGGTTTTGTTCTGATGAGTCGTCGGGAACACGTCGACAAAATCCTGTCGAGTTTCTACGATCAGACTAATTTCGATAAACCTGAAGGTGAGAGGAATAGAACACAACAGATCGAGATCCTACCCACGGGTATCTTGAAAAAAATGAGGGATATTACGTTAGTTTTTCTGGTTCGTATGAGCGCATCCGACCTGGTGATTCAGTATTTCCACGTCCATATGAATTGCCGAAAATACTTAAAACAGGATTACCCCTCCATCCGATTTTGGATATATCAGGTTTTTTTATCATTATATCGTCCAGTTGTTAGGTGAGATACTGGGACCAGTCCTGTTATTCTACTCGTGATAAATTTTAGTTTATTGATAGTATTAGGATCGTTGACACCACGGTAAAGTCATGTTCTCCTCAGAAGTCACCTCATTATTCATCACTGTACCACCCACTGAAACCGTTTGTTGCATATGTGATTTCATCTATCCATATGATGTAGAAGTAGAAATTCCAACAAACTACTTGAGAAGAGCTCCTGTTGAGTTGTATTTTGAACGTGCAATTGGTTTCGATGATGAGATATACCGGCAACATGATGGGATTGTAATGAGATACCCACTGAGGCCTCTAATGGCAGACTGCTTTATGTCAAAATTGGAAAATTCTAATCTTAGCCAAACTATTAACCGTTTCGATATCTACAAAAGATACATGGATGATGAATTCGTTATTTGTGACTTAGATATCTATCTGGATGACGTGCTACACGACCTCAACAATTATCACTCAGCGTTGGAATTCACCGTAAGGATGGCATTGGAATCAGCTATTCTTTTCCTTGACGTGCTAATTATGAGATGTGGCAATGGAACACCAAAAAGATGAATCTACAGAAAACTGACATGGGACGGATAGCTTACTAATTTCTACAGTTGGATAAGGATCATGAGAAAAAAACTTCACTCACTCACTCAACGAATACGAAATATCTGTAACGGACTTTGGAAGTTGAACTTGACTTTTTAAGAGGTACGCTTGCAGAAAACGGTTATCCCAGCCTTTGATAAGAATATGCGAGAAAAACATGCAAAATCAGTCATCAACTCTGTTTCCAAAAAGACTTTTTTACGAATATAGAATTTAAATGTAATGTAGCTTCAGACATCGTGAAAAATCGTCTTTTAAGATCAATTAGTAGTACTTTTTCGCAGCTAAACTTCCTTTGACCTTCAGTAGTCGTAAATTGTTCTCCGTTTGTGTGAAAGACAATATCCCTCTAGAGGCCACTTCCATATGTATCTACCAGTTCACCTGCTCCTGTAGAGCAAGGTACATCGGTCGTAGTCAGAGATTGCTGTCAACACATACGAGAACATATTCCAGCCTGGTTTTATAAGGGTGAAAAGAAATGCATTAGAAGTTCTATCATTCATCATCTAATTGATTCCAACCACTCGATCGACCCGAATTCGATCAAAGATTTCATATTTCCTCTGTCTTCAACTTTTAAAAACGGCGCAGAGGTGTTGGCTATCCATGAACTGACCTATGTGTGCAAGATAAGTACATACAGTCTTTATCTCTACCTGGGCCTTAACTTGATTTAGTCTTGGTTTGTTTTGTTTCTTCCTTTTGTTTTTTAAACTTCGTTCTTTTTTCCATTAATAAAACATTTTCAGTTAACTTGTTTCATTCATACTACCTAATCTTTTGATTGTTTATTAACTCTACCATGTTTTCACTCCTTTTTAAATTATATGCACCTTATAACCGATTTAAAAAATCTTACGTCATCTCTTTGTTATCATTCAACCTTCACGTCAACGACTCGCAAGTTGTACAATTTAAACCAATATTCCTTCCAACTTAATGCTTTTTATCTCATCTAGCTCATGTTGATGTGGATCTTTCTAGATTGTGCTCTCTCACTTGATTTCTGTTAACACCGAAAGTGTGTCCTAACTGTATAAAACAGTCGTAAAACATATAGGCACAAACTTTACAGCTTACAAGAGATTTGCAGATAATTCAGTCGACTTTCTACATCACTGTGTAAAGATGAGCATTTATTAAGAATTCGCTTGTATTGTAACTGAGTGGGATTTCGAAAAATTTTCTGAGATAGATTTTGACCAAAGAAGTGTTGGATTTGGTTAGGACCCACCTCCCCGTTGATATAATCTACATAAGTTGCAGTCGTCTCAAACTTTGGCAGTAAAATTGATATATGAAAGACCAAGTTTTACTGCTCGTTTGAGTTAATTTTCGTTTTGGGGATTGAAATTACTAACAGTGTATACAGATGTTGCAAACAAAAAACAATTAGTTATTTAAAAAGACCAGTAAATTTCTGTATCACTAGATGTAAGATTACCGAAACCTATAAGGCAGGTCGTACAACCCGGCGGATGTACACAGTGTCTCAGGTGCTATTGTGTGTTTTTTAGTGAAATAACAAACATAACATAGTTATAAGTGGTAATGCAGTGTTAACTGAACTACCATAACATCTTTTGATTCTTAAGTCTTATGATCAACAGAAACAGTACTATTCATAATGATCTCTTTCAATAACTTCCACAAAATTTCATTTTATTCAATAATTTTTATCCCATTTATGCAGTGGAAATATTTGTTTTTTGTCAAATTCACCACTATCAAATGGAAAACCTACTGCAGTATCCATACATCTTATTTTATTCAGGTTTTGCTGTATGACCCCTTGTATTCTTGGTCATTAACCCCTGCCCAGTTATGCGCATTAGAAGCCAAACGTGCTGAAATTAATGCAACACTAGACAAGTCGAAATCACATTTTCCAGTGAATGATCAATGCACTAACATATCCAGATCTATGAATAAAGAAAATATTGGGATGAATGTACCATCAGCTGCAAACAGTAGCCATTGTCAGCAAGATGACTCTGAGACGAGAGAAAAAGGTAATTGAATGAATAGCAAAGATGTTTGTTCCGTTTCTCATATCACTTACTAACGTTCAAAATTTTCATCTTTCACCTTTATGCCCAATAATCTTTCTATACATTGTGTGAAAACGAAAACTAGTTATTGTGACGGTATTCAAAGCAATTATCGTGTCAGTTGAACTATCCAAACTGACTGCTACTGCTAACCAGATATCAATCTCACTTCATTACAGGTGATTAAAGCTGGTGTTTGTCTGTCTGCGCATACCATTGTAATGATGTGTCATGTTAACTAACTTTGTTATCACTACCACCACTTCCTAGCATCTCCCTCTACTTTAGATTGTTATCAGCAGTGTTGATTAATTTAAGGCAAGTTAAAACGCGCTAATAATATGTTTCATATTGCATAGATCATCTATGTCAGTTCTACTATATGCGAATATTTTAGTTACTACCTTTACATGCTTGTTGGACTGAATGGGTCACTGATGGTAGAAAACTACTGAATGGAGCAACGGAGATGCTAGCCGGTGTATGACAATCGAGGGTAGTCCCACCAGAAAAGTCGTTCAGTGACAATGATAGTGAAATCAATTTGACTATTATCATGTCTACAACCCTAGACTTCATGGTTAAGTTATTCGACGCCTAACTGAAACTCGAAGGCGCTACGCAGGTTTCAGACCTGAACGTGAGTACTTTGATCAAATCTGTACGCTTCGACAGATTTTAGAACACAGGTATAGTCACCTCTTCCTGACACTTCTCATATTCCTTGACTTAAGGGCAGCATTCCATGTGAAGTTAGTCATGGCTCTGTCTATAAACTGAGTTGAAGTCTATGGAGAAACGTCTTAGTAAGTAATGACGACCAGTAGTGTTCGCTAGAAAAGTACTGTCGTGATTCCTGTTTAACTTAGTTGTAGACGTACTAATGGATATAATTCTAGGTGTCTTCTACTACTATGAAAGCAAGTCTCTGGTTCCGACGTAGGGAAATAAGATAGTCTCTGACAAAATGCAATCTCCTGAACACGGATAAAAATCTTAATGTTTGCCACACGTCTTGCACCTATCAAATGTAAAACGATGCTTCATGACTGGTGTAGACCAACTCCTAGTGAAATGGTGGAATGGGTTCACCACTTTACTCATTTTGTGAGGTTACACCTCGAATGGGCGCTAGTTGCTGAAAGAATCTCAGTTCGGAGACAAACGTGTTTAGCAAATTACACTGTCTCTAATGGCAGTGGGGTATTTGAATATACATCACAGGATGAGTTTACTGTTTATCATTTCAGTCTGTCTTATTGTATAACTAACTATAGGACAAGGTCGTTGAAAGTGCAGTACTTAAGGAGTCTGTAAGTTGTTGACCGATGTCGCTCGATTTTTGTAGAATCACTGTGTGAGCAGTGTTGATGTTAGGCTTGATGCGCTAAGCAAGGGAATCAGGTCAGTCGGTGAATTTTTAAACCAACTGAGGTGGATTGAGCATACCGAGTCATCAACTACCTCAATGCGCAATGTTAACCTAAGTGACCTTTGATGGATAAAAGTGTGACGAGGTCAAGACTCAGCACCAGAGGATTAGTTCTTTTACCGATGGTCTGAGCCATGTAGGGAGGTGTAGACTACGTGACTGAGGTTGTCCGGACGATAGGAATCAAGACTGTTAGTGACATTACTGAAAATCGGTCACAATGGAGATGTAATTATCCTTTGTTAGAATTGCCTTGGTTGTGGCTGACAGTGGTATCCAGGTGACGAGTCCCAAACAGGACGAAACGCACTTCCTGGAACCCACCGCTAGCCACGACCAAGTCAGTTATAACAATAAATATACAGGCAATATCGAGGCATCCACATAGGAGTCCATATACCGATGAGTCGAATTACAAGTAACAAAAAGCACTAGTGTCCTTTGTTAGCTTCAAAGTTCAGAATATTTTCACTATTTGTTATGTATTTAATAAACTTTCTCCTCGCATTCACTTTTGAACACTTTAATTTCCACTCGTTCTTTGTATGCTGTTTTAGAGTGTAGCAGCGTGAACCACTGCACTTATGTGCCATGTTCTTCGTTGATTTTGTATTCTTTTGTGTAATCTTTTCCTTAAAATGAAACTTGGCGATTGGAAATTCAAATACGTACCGTCATGAATGGTCAAACTGACTGATTGCTTACAATAAAAGTGTGCATCTGATACCTTAAATTTTGCAGTTTCTGGGAAGGTCTTAGTGATAAGCTTGATAAATTCAATTTCTGTTATTGACTCCTAGGGGTTACATTCAAGCTCATGCCATGGCATTACAGAACTGAAAACCCTGATACATTCTAAAGCGGGAGGACTATTCCATTCTCATAATCTAAATTCCTGAATTTAAAACAATTCAGTTGTGTCGACAAGTATCTCCCGAATTATAGAAACTACATCACCTTTGATCTATTATAGATTTGTGTTAATTCATCTTCAAGGACTATCAAGTGTTATAGGTACATAGGTTTATTAGGGAGTCATATTACTGAATGCTCTGCATATGATCATTTTATTTGTGTTAGCTTTGTTATAAGCACGGTTGAACGCTGATCGGTTTATAATGCAAATGACGTAGTAACTCAGGAAAACGGTTACCACTGCATTGCAGTGATGGTATTTCACAAACACAGTGATTGACTAGGACGTATTGATGAGACCAGCCTTCCTTTATAGCATTCAGTTTAGCCTCACTGCGTTTCATAAGGGGAATACAGTCAAGACTAACCGGAATAAATTCTAGATATGCAAATCTTTCTACATCTTGAGATCAGCGTCTTATCGAATACCTCTTTGAATGCTACTCAATGGTGAATGGACGAGATAGTGAGGGCACATACTCATCATAAAATAACTCAAGTGATGACTGTTTTTATGGGAAACAGTTGGTTTTTAGACAACAGTCAAACGCTAACTCTATACTTATATTTTTAAGTATCTTAGGATGATGCTTAGAAGTTACGCTTATTCATAAGTTAAATTACAACAGGTAATGAATGATATTGCTATCTGGTTGTACTGAAATGAACTGTAGTATACAAGTAAAACTCTAAGAATAAAAAGCAGTGCTAGAAACTTAGAGTCTTCAGCATGTTTAATCTTTAGTTGGCCATTTTCTCTAATCAATGTTAACAGAAACTTGACTTCCTAGTTTACGGCATCTAAGATATTGCGAAATGAAATTATTGTTGTTCTAAGCTTTCGCTGTTATATCTTTCTCATGGCTTCAGTTGACTTCCTTTCAGATGGGTTGATTGACGAAGGTGAAACAGAATCAGCGACCTCACCTTGGATGGCAGGCAGCAACATCTGGGTTTTGAGATAGTAGAAAAGATTTGTAACTCAGGATGAGGATGATGATAATAATTATTTAGGGCTCTCCGAGCTTGAGGTTCGCTCTTGGACGATTTTACGTATACTCCTAGTACCATCGCATGGTCATATTTTCTTCGTAGGTTTAAGGAAGTTCAGAAATCTATGCACAGTCCTTTGAGTCACTGTAGATTGTTACGGGGAATAATTTATCGTCGGTGACATTTGCCAGCCCTTTAATCGTACACTGCTTCTACAGATGATGTCAGTAAACCTTTCCACGAACACCTTATCCGATTACTTATTATTTTAATACGGTAGTCACATTAAAGACATCATCCCGATTCAAAGTAAGTGCGATTTCTAGTATTTTATGTGCATTCAGTTGACCTGAGCTACTGATTACTTAAATTAGATGTTAGTAGTCACGATTAATCTGTCGATTTTTGCTTAGATGCACCCTGTTAGTATTGATGTTTTACCAAAACTTTGTTCTTTTCTTCTTGACTAAATTGTTTCCTAGATTCGCTCCATATAGTATAAGCTTTAAAATATCGCAGAATAATAATTTGATGAGTATTTTGCAAAGTTTCACTGGAAGTCATTTCTCAGCTACACATAAGTTGTTTGCATATTTGAAGTGGTTTGCTGAATATTGCATGAATTGTCTTTCATCCTCAAAGTTATTGACCGAAAGGTATACAAGTATACTCACATACATTTCAATTCACTAAACATAACTGATGTATCTCAAAAATGGACTAGATTGTAACGAACATACTAATCACGCTATTAAATGCTGAATGAAAGTGTTTTCATCTACTTGGAGGTTGTCGATCTGACATTTACATAGCACTGTGGACTTCCTGTTGATTTAAAGCAAATTAACACGATCGATACTTAAGAACTTGGAATCAACTCATTTAAAATAAAAACTGTCTACTGTCATGCAAGTATGATTGTTGACATGAATTGGCAATATCTGAAACGCGAAACTAGTGTCTGCTTCATTTTTTATTTGCTTTAATCCATTTTCTTTGCAGAGCAAGTTAATCAACTTGCTGAACGTGTTCTCCTCGATGTGAGAAGTAAACTTCAAGGTCTTGTCAGTGGGAACTTAGTTACTAATTCATCGAATGAAGTTCCAAATACTTGTAGTAATGCCGGCGGCGGACTTGATCAACTCGATGTTTCTGGACATATTGGTTTACTAGTACATGCAGCCACAGATCCTTCGAATTTGTCAAGAATGTATTTTGGTTGGCAAGCTTATCTATGAATTAAAATAACTTGCATTCAGTTTTTTAGGTTGTACTTAGTTACTTTGTTTTCATCTATGCTACCATTGAAACCATGTAATCATTGGCTATATGTTTTCTTGGTGATAAGAAGTTCAGTTTATATTTTTCTAAATGTACTTGTAAATTTCAGATGTTGAGAACTTATTACCTCAATTAAAGACTGTAAATAATATATCATGAATTTTTTCGTCATGTTATTTGTTGCATTCATGCTTCCATGTCGGTAGTATTAACTGTTTACTGTCAACCAGCTTCCTTCCGTTAACCCAACTAAATAGTACAATTGATTCACAGTTTATTACCATAACTTGACTTGAAGTGTATTTTATTTGCCAATTATGAGCAGTACTGAAAAGAGGGTTGGTGAAACGAGTCAACACTTCTCTCTGGCATGTAAATATACTGTATTATGTATAAAGTAGTTTGGACCCATCTGTACAAAATTACTGCGTTTGACTATTTCTAGTCACTACATTATGGTTATCAGAACTCGAACAAACAATCTCGATAACATACATTGTTGCAAATTATTCGAATCACCGTAGGACTCTTTATCATTCGTAATCTTGACCTGTTGCAACCCTAACACGTTGAAAACACCAGTTATCGTCTGTACGGCCTGTTGCACAGAGTGGAAAATTTGGAGGTCTTGGTTTCTGATAGAGCTTCACTTCGTGATGATCAACTGTCTTAAAGTTACACAATGCAATACGCTCTTAAGTCAGCGATATTACCCCTGATGCGTGCATAAATGTGTACCATCCCTGCCCTGATCATTTTATATCCCCGTGTAGTCCTATATTCCTTTTTTTCAGCGATCGCAGAACTCTATCAAATTACACTTTCCTTACATAGGTTGGTGATATCGCGAAAATGGTAGTCAGTGAATAAGAGGGATAAAAATATAACAAACTCAGCAATCATGCTCAGATTTGTAGCATAACTTTCTTTCCTCGGACTGCACATCATTCCGCTTTGTTCTACTGTATGTCTGTGAATCATCACTATTGAAGGTGAAGACATGAGAAGACTTCACGTGTTTGATCACCGTCGCCTTCGTAGTATAAGCCGTATTCCGTGGTGTCACCACGTGAGTAATGCAGAAGTCGGGTGTAGAGTTTTAGGGCGAAAGAGGTAAGTCAGTTGACGAGATTGTGAACTTTCATCGACTGAGATGGTTGGGACACGCGTTACGTATGTCTAGTCGCTGATTGCCTCGTCACACAATGTTGGCCGAAGTAGGTTCAGGCTGGCCCGAGGCCCGATGCGGCCAGATCAAAATATGACATCGATGTATGAAGTCTTACTGTTGGTTTGAACCATGTGGGGCGATGCGGACTAGCCGGTTGGGGTCTGCGGGACAAAAGGAACCAGTGAGTGGTTGCAGAATCTAAGTGATATGGCTCAGAACCGTTGTCAGTGGCTCGGATGTATACACGCACTATCCTCATCTTGACGACGCTATACTGAATCTCACCATTTTCTCATTCTTCCTTTCTCTCTTTTAGTACTTTATGTTTTTTTGACTGAATTTCTTTTCTTCATCTTACACTTCACTGCCTTTTTACTTGATGTATTGATATGAGGTGTGGCAACTCGGACCGTTACTCAGTGATGCATGGTCCTACATTGATTCGGATGGATAAATCCTTCCTCGTATGGTTTAGGTAATGCCTTACTGGATCGTTAGTCCGTGATGACAAAAGAAAGCCGAGTAACATTCTTTATTGCTTGGAAATGAAAGCTACTAAATATGGTAAGTGATTATGTGGTAACTTTGTGAGCAAATAGTTGGTCAGTTTAAAAAGACCGAAACACACATCCATCTTTTATAGTTAGTTTCCGTCATCAGTTGACTGGACGTATATTGCACTATTCTGAAATGGTCGGTCAGTATCAACGTGGGTTTGTGTAATGGTCCAAGGGACCACACTTTACACCAGGATTTGGACAGCAACACAAAAGGGTAATATGATAATAAGTTATTAGAAGCAAACAGAAAAATGTGTGTTGTGGCTGTTAACAAATTTTTTTCCTTGGGTGTCTAGTGGAACATAAGGCTTCAGTAGCACGTCTCCATTGCATTCTCTCCTCTCTCTCTCTCTCTGCAGTCTTCTCAACCTGGCTCCACCACTGCCCAGAAGCTCTCATTTCTTCCTCACACGATCTCTTCCATGTGACCCTCAGCTTGGACGCCCAACTCGTCGTTTCCCCTTTGGTTTCCACTCGACGACCTGACCTGGTGCATGATGTCCCCAATTGGTCTTCTCAGTGTGTGCCCAATCCAATCCATCTCCACTTCCTTCTGCATATTTGTTGAGCGATGGGATTTTCATTGGTCAGCTGCTAGTCAGTCAGCCAGAGTTCCTTGTTACTTATTCTCACTATTCTGGCCATCTGATATGTTCTTCAGTATCGAGTGAGCGTAGGCGGCAGCTGTTGATGAAGTATGTCTGTGGTTTGTTGGAAATGCTTTTCGTGACACGCCAAGTCTCTGAACCATCACATAGAAGCACTGACTTACTTGACATTAGTGTTGAAGATCCGGATCTTGTTCACACTGTATGCTGAGTGGAGTGGAGTGGAGTGCAGTGCAGTGCAGTAGATCTCTATACTGATTTCAGGTTACTGAAAGCCTGTCTCGCTGTTTTTCCAATCATGGCTGCCGTAACATACTCGTTTGTGCCTGTGTCGCTTGTAGTTGAAACGATGCTGTCCTGCCTAGGTAGGTGAAAGTGACAACTTTCTTTGAGTTTCTCCGTTGGTTGGTGATTGGTGCTTGCTGTTGATGCTGTTGTTGGTTGGATATCTTCATCACCTCCGTCCTCTCTACATTCACTTGAAGTCCCGTTTTCTCTGCCCTGCCTCTTCTGTCAACTTGTTGGTTTTCGCCTGTAGATCTTCGAGTTTGTGCGACAAGACATTAGACATAAATTATCTGAGGCGAAATCCAAATCTTCTTCTGTGGTCTTTCTATCGGTTCGACCAGCGTATGCCCCTCGTCTAGCCCCTCAGAGTAAGCTGCATGATGTATTTCAGTCGACGACAACCAGGAAGATCATGGGTGATGGTAGGCGGCAGCCTTGTCTTACTCCTGTCTTCACTGAGCTTTCCGTTGAGAAACACTTGACATGTAGCATCATATAGCATCTAGCTGCTGTTGAATGAGGTTGATAAAGGTTTGTGGCACTAAAACCTCAGTGTTGGAGCAGCAGATGCCAAATTACTTCTCGGTCAACACTGTGGAAGGCCTTTTCAGTGTCGATGAAGTTGAGGTTGAGTTGAGTTGACTGCCATTCTGTGCTCTGTTGTATGATGATGCTTAGCGTAGCGTTGCAATTTGATCGGGATATGATTTGTTCTTCCTGAAGGCAGCCAGCCTGTTTGTGTGGTAATTTTGAATCCAGTGCATCGTTTGGTCTCGCCAGGATGATGTGGCTTAGTGTTTTGCTTAGGGTGGACAGGAGTGAAGCATGATTCCGTGCCAGTTCTTTCAGAGATTTAGGTCTCCCTTGTTTGGGAGTTTGATAAGGTAGCCCTTCTCCCAATCACTTGGCAGGTACCCTTCTTTCCCTCCTTGCAAACCTTGTGTGCTCCCATGTATACGTGGAGATGCATTCCTTGTCTTCTTTCCTCTTCCCTCCTAACACGGTTATACAAGTTTCTTTCCACATAGCTTTCAAAGAGTTCCAGTGTTGTTCCACACAGGTTTCCTCAGGGATGTTGCCTTATGTCCCCCATTTTGTTCTGATGGCTGAGGTGAAGATGTCCTTTACAGTTTTGTCCTTCAGTTTCTGGTTGTTGAACTTGAACTGTGGTTGATCATCACCAACTTCTGTGAAGGCTTTCCACTTGATTTTGAAGGTAGGTTCCTTGCACTAGATAGTGAAGTGAGTGGTGTGAACCTACATTTGCTCCTCTTCGTGATCTGATCTTGTGTCGAGTAGGCTGACTGCGTCTCCATTTTCTTGAGATTGAGATGAAGTCGATCTGATTTTTAGTGTAGTGTGTCCTGGTGTCTAGTGAAATGAGATCCATGTCACTGCCTTGTAATATCCTTGTGTTTGTACAGACTGCCTGGCCTGCAATCACGAAATCGTTGAATGCTCAGAAGTCTGCAAACAGTTCTCCATTGTTTTTGATCATTTCAGCGGGTGCTCTCGACCCATGATGAGTTAGTTCTCTTTGTGTGTTGTCCGCTCGTAGTTTTGCATTCATGTCACCCATTAGAATGAGTTTTGATGTGGCCATCTAGGGTGTTGTGTTTTCCACTAGTGATTGGAGTTGTCTGTAGAATTCCTCCTTCTTCTCTTGATCTGCATAATTTGTAGGTGCGTATCGTTGCATTGTATGATTGTGATTTTCCTTCCTTTTGAGTTGAATCTTTCTGTCATGATCCTGGTTTCCACTGCATGAGAGACAGCCTTCGGTGCTGTTGGGGACATCATGATAGCCACTGAATAACTCAGTGTACTTGTGGTTGTCGTCTGGGTGAGAATATCGGAGTAGATTATTGACTCTTCAGTTGCGAGTTTTGAGAGTCCACTTCCATTACATCTGCTTTTGGGGATTTCTCGCACTTCTATGCTATACCTTCTCATCTTGTTTGCAATCTGGGTAGCCTTTCTAGGTTCAGATATGGTGCGTATACTCCATGTTCACCTTTGCTTTCATCGAGGGAGAGAAGACACATCGGCCAATTGGTTTGTCGAAGGCTTTTGCCAACCGACGTCGTTTGGTCTCCTCGATTCTTTCGAGGAGTAAGTTAATTTTAATTTTTTATATTTTCTTTGTGCATTGAAGTTTCTTTGGTGATTAGACTGGTTTTGTGGGTGTAGGGTTGCTAGCCCTATGCCCAACGTTCCCTCTTTATCCGGGCTTAAGACCGGCTAGTAACTAGTAAACTAGGCGAGGTTACAGGGCCGAATTGGTCGACTTTTATTGTCAGAAGGGCTTTTATGCGGATGCCTCGTTACTACCGGATACTCATAATGTTATATGCATCTTGGTGACTGACTAGCAGAGGAATCCACAACGCGCGTTTCACACTATTCTGGACTGTCAGCAATATGTACCTGGACCCCAGTGATTGATATTGTTCCCACTGAGGCTCAAACCCAGTACCTATCGCTTCACAATAGTGCCTCAGTGGTTTGGTGGATAATGGTCGGCATTCGAAGCGAGACTATGTAACTGCAAATATGGCGATGGTAACCATGCTGGTGATTATAAGTGCTTTTACTTGAATAAAGTCAGAAAGCTTATGATCACTTGAAACTTAAGTCATCGTTTGTGTTTCTTAAGTAAAATAGATATTTTTCATCTCGGTTTCCTTCGTATTTGTGTGAATTGCAGCTAGACGTCATGAGTCTGGTGTCGTGTTAATTAGATTTCACTGCTAGTTCAAAAGTTTCTTGAATGTCCTGATAGTTCTGAAATATGGCATTAGGTTGTCTTTTGGATACCAAGATTAGAGTAACGATCGTTATTTATAATCGAAACACATCTATCACTGTGGAAGATATCGGTTTTTATTTTGGATGTAAATTCTAGAAGTGCATAGTTTTCCCTGCAATAAATCTACATCATGTAAATTGGCTAGATTAATGCACTCAAACGACAGTATTACTGACCATGGAATCTCAACTGTTTTGAGGCTAAATATATTTGCCATTTTTCTACAACTCCGTTGCCACCAAATAAATTAGAGAACTGTAAGTTTAACTGCAGACTGACACAATAATACTGATAATCTGTTTCACTGGACAGCTTACCGATCCCACTTTGTGACCCATCAGTAGTATAGACAGACAGAAAATCAGTGCAGAACTAGAACACAAAAGCATAGGTTCAAGTTGCCACGCTTCTCAGTAGTGTACGAAGAACAAGTGGATAGAAAAAGTGATATTAAGCTAGATCAAGTTATATGAAAGCATAAGAAATTTGAAGATAGAGGCTAGCGCAAATAATCCCGACCTATATCTGTGACCTTGACATGGTGGCCGGGCTTGTATATCACTTTGACCCAACGAGCTATGCTGATGGAACACTTGTTCCTTGAGGTTCCACCATACCAGGTCTGTTGGATAGTGGTAAGTTGAAAAGCAGTTACCGCTGTGGTATAAATCGCCACACCACGATAGGAGTCCGAGGGCGAAGTCACATTGCTGCTAGCTGGATGGGGTATGACAACAGTGGGGTGTTCCCCATGGATAACCAGATGTGCCATGTTGATGCTGCCTTCCCTCAAGGAACGGAGGGTTGGAAAACGACCACAAGAACAGTAAATACCTCCCTGTCCGACAGTATTCCGGGTCAGGTGGTATGGATTTCTTCTGTCCGGCGCTAGGACAAACAAATCTAAGACAAAAATCCTCAAAAGGCTGTGTGTGAAAGGGCTCTGAGGTCACACAAATCTTCTCTTTCCAGTATCTTAAGAAGAAACAGCTTTCAACGGTGTGGACAGCCGGGAAGTGTCATCGCCCACACGCTTCCAGTAGTACACAAGACCCAATCAAACATAACCTATCCTCCTCGACTCTGTAACCTCCTGATACTAATATTATGCCTCTTACACCTTCTCCAACTTCTCA
Source organism: Heterobilharzia americana (assembly GCA_944470555.2). NCBI lineage: Eukaryota > Metazoa > Platyhelminthes > Trematoda > Strigeidida > Schistosomatidae > Heterobilharzia > Heterobilharzia americana. The sequence goes on along the minus strand of OX104134.1, from coordinate 112,209,651 downwards.
CTCTGCAACCATCAGCAAAGATCAAAGCCACCGAAACCTCATTCCTAGTCTCCTAAGACCCCACCATCGATATCATATCGGAGCTTTCAGTGTCCGAACTCTATACCGAATAAGACAGCAAGCACCGCTCTCCAGAACTCTGGAATCTCAAGCCAGGGATGTGCGCTGTGTCTCAGAGCCACGAGTACAGGACCCGAGTGTGGTTATCACGTTGACCTCACCTGGCCATTCTAGAGAATCTTCGAAATCCACCTTACGGTAGGATTCAGCAGTTGAGGATTCGGTGACATGACTGAGAATCGGTTACAGTAGTGAAGGTGTATTCACTCATCGACGTCTTCCAAGGCTTCGTTATTTTTACCGACTGATTGACAAAATCAACGTAAAACCTTGCACAAACATGCATTCGCTCCAGTTGTCACACTTTACAGAAGTGTGCAAAGAATAGGTGAATAGAAAAGTGATATCAAAGTAGATAAAGTAGTGTAAGGTAATAAACAATCTGAAGATAAAGGTTAGTGTAAATATTCAAGTTTTAGATGCCAAGAAGTGAATTCATCTGCTCCATTGTGACCGATTTTGAGCCATGTCACCAAGTATCCTCAATCACTGATTTTTTTCATCCAGCGGACCCAAACCAGGTAGTCTGTATCTCCACACATGGCTCAAGTCAACATTCAGGGACTTCATCAACTGGTGCCAGGCATTGGTCTGTCCCCGTGAACACTCTTTAAACCTAATCCAACTTACCCTAGCATGTCACGCTGATGTAGGCGGTGGCTCGGCGTGTACAGTACATATCCAAGCCATCTCAGTCGACGAAACTTTACAACCTAATCAACCAACTTGCCTAGTACCCTTCGCCTAACCGTAACGTTGCTCGCATGGTGATTCCGCCAAACGAGAGCAATTCTACTTATGATCGAAAAACTGTAACTATTTCATTTCTCCTACATATCTCACAGCCATATAACAGGATAGAACGGACTACAGAACAGTATACTCGTCCTTTGATAGATAGATATCTCGCGGATGCCACAGGTGACGGAAGTTGGCAAATGCCAAACGGGGCTTCTGTATATAAGCTGGGATTTCAGCAGCAACCAGCCAGTTCGAGCTGATGTAACTCCCTAAGTAAGCGAAGTCGTGGTCACATTCCATCACTTCATCTCCTATCATTAAGCTGGGAGTCGTTACACACCAGTCCTGGAGCATCATCTTACATTTCATAGGTGAGAAAAGCATGACGAATATGCTCAGATTTCTGCTCAATGTGTTCAGAAGACACTGCATTTCGTCAGCGTCTTTACCTAGTAGGATACTGTCGTCTGCATATTTCAAGTCAACCGTATGACCTCCAGGGAGTAAATCAATCCTTGTGAGGTCAGGCGTACCTAAGGTGACGTCTATTAGTACGTCTATGACTAGGTTAAGTAGGAACGATGATAGTAGACATCCCTGCCGGACACCTCTAGTTGCAACTTACTTGACAACTTTCCATAAGCTCTGAAACAGCTGCTTGAGTTCGACTAGACAGCTTTGATAAGCACTATATACTTGCTCCGTACTCCCTTCAGTTAGACACTGCCACAACGCCTCACAATCGACAGAGTCAAATGCCACCTTCGGATCAAGAAATATGGCATTATCGGCTGCCGGTAGGTAAGCCTGTATTCCAGAAACTGTCGGAGGGTGAAAATCTGATTGATGCGCCCTCGATCAGGTCTGCCTGGTTTTCTCAAGCTCCAGTTAGGTGTCGCATAACTATGGACCCTAGGATCTTAGACACAAAATTAGTCAAGCTAATTCCCTACGGTTGTCACAAGATATCTCTCGCTTCTTGTAGACTGGGATGATTAGTGAACTAGACCAGTCTGATGGTACTACCTCTGATTCCCATACACTACCTAGTACCTCCGTCACTCTCATCAACAATTTCCTATCTCAGTACTTGAAAACATGGACTGGCAAACTGTCAGGTCCTGCTGCTTTGCATCGTTTCAGGTTCGATATAGCTTTCTCAATTTCAAGCAGAGTTGGAGGACCCACATCTGTCTCATTCAGGTTCATGCTGGATGTCGGGCAACTGGAGCGCTGCTGAGGACCAGCTGGACTGGGCTTCAAAGTGTTCTGCCCAACGATCTAGCCGTCTGTCCTGGGAGGTTGTCAGCATCCCATCCTTTTCGGTGATGGTTTCACTCACCATCGTCTTTTCTTGCTAAAACCTCTAATAAGCCTAAATAGTTCCAGAGTGTTACGTAAAGCTGATGCCTTCTCCACCTCTCTCACTTTCTTCACCCACCACTGCTCGCGATCGACGCGAAGACTCTTGGTCAGTTTAAGTTTAATTGAATTCGGGACTTTATGGGGACTTAGAGAGTTTTTTCGCTCTTCATTGTGGTCAGAGCCAGCTGGGATCAGTCCTCTCGTACCAATCAGTTCATATGATGTCGCGGAAATCCAATAACATCTGTTATCCTTCGGGTGTAGTTTGCAGTTGTCTTTACCGCTGTTTATGCAGCAAACTTAGTATCACACCACATCAGGTTTACTCAGTATGAGCATTCTTGTCATGTTCAGATAAACATTTGGCTATCGCTTCCCTAAATTCAGACTTGACATTTTCATCTTCCAATCGACCATAGACAGGCTTTACTGTAGCTTGATTCTTGCAACCAGTAGGGGGCAGAAATACACGATCTCATACTAGCGTGTGATCAGAGTCTAAACTGCTACTCCATAAAGAGGGACAACCCTCTCCAATGATGACTTGTAACAGCGTGGTCTGTGTCCAACGTTGATTTGAAGTCAGCGGACGCTACATGAGACAGTTCTCCTCTTTATGCCTAAAGTTAGTGCTGGTCATATACAAGTGATTGTCGGAGCGAAATTGTAACAAACGATCACCGTCGTCCGTTCGTTGGCATGGGATTCTGTTGCTGCCTTTCCGATAGGCTCAACCTCCCTACATGAGCGTTGAAGTCACCTGCCATTATGACCATGTCTGAACGCTTTGCTTTCTGTAGCAAAATTGACAGCTTCTCATAGAATTCATCCTCCGTATCATCCGAACTACAGTCGGTAGGTGCGTAGGCGGGAACTACGAATAAGCATCGGTTAGTCTCACGAATTTTCCTAGTCCTTACAGATACATTCAGCCACACAGCACACAGACAGCTGTTTATTGGAAACCAGTCGAGGAGAGCACTTTCTGTTCTACGACTCAATGCTATGCCTACACCAGTGAGTCCGCAAAAGCTTGGGTCATTGCCTTTCCGGATACTCTTCAAGTGAATTTTGAAGATTCTCTAGAATGGCCAGGTGAGGTCAACGTGATAACCACACTCGGGTCCTGTACTCGTGGCTCTGAGACACAGCGCACATCCCTGGCTTGAGATTCCAGAGTTCTGGAGAGCGGTGCTTGCTGTCTTATTCGGTATAGAGTTCGGACACTGAAAGCTCCGATATGATATCGATGGTGGGGTCTTAGGAGACTAGGAATGAGGTTTCGGTGGCTTTGATCTTTGCTGATGGTTGCAGAGTGAGAAGTTGGAGAAGGTGTAAGAGGCATAATATTAGTATCAGGAGGTTACAGAGTCGAGGAGGATAGGTTATGTTTGATTGGGTCTTGTGTACTACTGGAAGCGTGTGGGCGATGACACTTCCCGGCTGTCCACACCGTTGAAAGCTGTTTCTTCTTAAGATACTGGAAAGAGAAGATTTGTGTGACCTCAGAGCCCTTTCACACACAGCCTTTTGAGGATTTTTGTCTTAGATTTGTTTGTCCTAGCGCCGGACAGAAGAAATCCATACCACCTGACCCGGAATACTGTCGGACAGGGAGGTATTTACTGTTCTTGTGGTCGTTTTCCAACCCTCCGTTCCTTGAGGGAAGGCAGCATCAACATGGCACATCTGGTTATCCATGGGGAACACCCCACTGTTGTCATACCCCATCCAGCTAGCAGCAATGTGACTTCGCCCTCGGACTCCTATCGTGGTGTGGCGATTTATACCACAGCGGTAACTGCTTTTCAACTTACCACTATCCAACAGACCTGGTATGGTGGAACCTCAAGGAACAAGTGTTCCATCAGCATAGCTCGTTGGGTCAAAGTGATATACAAGCCCGGCCACCATGTCAAGGTAGTAGCCTTCAGGACGTTCAGCTCTTTTGCAAACACTAGGTTTAACATCCTGTGGCACATGTTTTTTCCTTTTATTTCGAAAGGTAGCCTTATCATCCGAGGTAAGAAGGAACTATTCATGCTCTTACTCGACCTAAGCCAAAATAGATAGTAATATCATGACTGTCATGGAAACGGAGACGTCTTTTTCGAGAATTCTGATGGCTGTTTTTCTCAACTCTGCTTACCATTTGCGTGGATAAGAATCGGTCAGTGGGAGCTATCTCAGCCAACAGAACATTGTGGTATGGTGTACTGAATCGTATCAGTTCAAGTTTACTTCACAAAAGCCCAGAAACAGAAAGATATAAACAAGGAATATCCATGGGGATGAGAGACAAATAAGTTCAGGTCGGCGACATTTCAAATATGATTGGGGGTGAGTATACTTGGCTCATTGTAATCAGTTTTCAGTCATTTCACTAAGTCTTTGGCTGTTGATTCCTAACATTTCGGATAGTCAACAGATGAATATCATGAAAACTACGAATAAACACAAAATAGATAACACTGAGATTATGGTCACTTTCCTTCGGTATCAGTCGGTTGTCAGCACTTGATCGGTTACAATTTTACAGACTTAAAACCAATGAACAAATTCATATAAGCTGAACATAATGGATTTCGCATTAAGTTCCGATTCTGCATCTCGAAGATGACAAGCAGTAGTTTAGAAATATTAAAGCAGTTCAGTCTTTTATACTCGTTCCAAATATAAGGCGAATGCTGGACTTCCCTACGTAACGCACACTTAGAAGGTTATCATCGGGATTTATCAGTGCTTCTTACTGTTCTGTCAGCGTACTAGAGAAAGGTATTAGATTAGTTTCAAGTGTCTTTCTGCTTTAACTACCATGTATTTAAAGTGACGTGTGGATGGGAAGTTTAAGGGATTCAGACTACTGTATTTCTCAGAGTGTACTTTCTGTATGATTAGCATCATGTGGCAATGAAACGACTGAAATAAAAACCCACTGGGCTATTGAAGAATGCCAAACCTTTGTCTGATAAATATACTTACACCAGTATTATTACCCATTTGAATACACTGTAACACCTTGGTTGTAACTGTAACTTGCTTGAGTGTAAATACTGACTGATGAAATATGCACTAGACTCAGTGATTGGACCGTTATCTTAAGTCAGGACTTCCATGATATTTAATCACGACGTGTGAATGTCCTGCAGTTCGACCAGCTGAACTCAAAAGACCTAACTGCGAGTACTCATGTCTGGCTGCCTTTATTATTATTATTATTATTATTATTATTATTATTATTATTATTATTATTATTATTTGTCCCTTGGGTTCCTAGCGGAACATAGGGCTTCAGTAGCACGTCTCCATTGCATTCTCTCCTCTCTCTCTCTCTGCAGTCTTCTCAACCTGGCTCCACCACTGCCCAGAAGCTCTCATTTCTTCCTCACACGATCTCCTCGATGTGACCCTCAGCTTGGACGCCCAACTCGTCGTTTCCCCTTTGGTTTCCACTCGACGACCTGACCTGGTGCATGATGTCCCCAATTGGTCTTCTCAGTGTGTGCCCAATCCAATCCATCTCCACTTCCTTCTGCATATTTGTTGGGTGAAAGGTTCTTGGTTGGTTCGTTGCCCAGCCAGAGTTCCATGTTGCTTATTCTTTCTGGCCATCTGAGCTTCAGTAACGAGCCAGTGTAGGCAGTTGTTGATGAATGTCTGCAGTTTCTTGGAAATGACTTTCGTAACGTGACAAGTCTCTGAACTATATAGGAGCACTGACTTGACATTAGCGTTGGAAATCTGGATCTTGTTCCACATGCTGAGTTCAGTCGATCTCCACACTGGTTTCAGGCTAATGAACGCCTGTCTTGATGCTTTTCCGATGCTGGCTTTGACGCCCCGTCTCTGCCGCCACCTGTAGTTGAAACGGTGCTACCTAGATAGGTGGAAAAGGCTACTTCCTTTAAGTTTCTCCATTGATGGTGATTGGAGCTTGTTGTTGGTGGTGGTGGTGGTGTTGGTTGGGTAGTTTCATCACCTCTGTCTTCTCTACGTTCACTTGAAGTCCCGTTTTCTCTGCCTCGCCTCTTCTGTCAACTTGTTAGTTTTCGCCTGTAGATCTTCAAGCTTGTGCAACATCAGACATAAGTCATCGGCGAAATCCAAATCTTTCAGGATCTTCTCCTCGGTCCAGCGTATCCCTCTCTTCTCGCTCCTCACTGTTTGTTGCATGATCCAGTCCACTACAATCAGGAATATCATGGGTGATAGTAGACAGCCTTATTTTACTCCTGTCTTCACTTCAAAAGCACCACTGAGCTTCCCATTTTGAATTACTTGGCTGGCATGTGGCATCTTCATATAGTTGCTGAATGAGGCTGATAAAGGTTTGTGGCACTAAAACCTTAGTGTTGGGGCAGTTTCTAAATTACTTCTCGGTCGACACTGTCGAAGGGCTTTTCAAAGTCGATGAAGTTGAGGTTGAGTTGACTGTCATTCTATGCTCTGTTGTATGATGATGCGTGGCGTAGCGTTGCAATTTGGTCCGCACATGATTTGTACTTCCTGAAGGCAGCCAGCCTGTCCCGGTCGTAGTTTTGAATCCAAATATATTTGTTGGGGTGGACAGGAGTGAAGCATGATTCCGTGCCAGTTCTTGCAAAGACTTAGGTCTCCCTTGTTTGGGAGTTTGATAAGGTAGCCCTTCTCCCAATCACTTGGCAGGTACCTTTCCTTCCTTCCTTGTAAACCTGGTGCAACAGTGGTATGAGCATGTCCGCTGTTGTCCCTGCTTCTGTTTTCAGTAATTCTGAAGGAATTTCATCTGATCCTGCTGCTTCCCCGCACTTCAGTAGCTTTATGGCATTCAGGACTTCGACTTTCATCGGAGGGTTTGTGTTCACTGGTAGTTCTGTGGCTGGGATGCAGGTGGTATTTCTGGACGAAGTGCAGGTGGTGATGGTGATCGATTCGGGAGTTTTTCGAAGTGGTCAGTTTATTGTCGCCTTTGTTTCTGCTCTTTGGTAACTAAGTTTCTTCTACAATTTTTCACTGGCTTCGTCTGCGTTGATCTCTTCCTCCCTCCAGATAGTAACCTGATTATTTGACATAATATTGTCAGGTCTCTCCCACCAGCAGCCTAGTCTACTTCACTTGCAAGTGTGTCGTAGTGTTGTGTGTCTTTTGTCTTTGTGCGCACTCTTCTTCACTTCTTTGTCCAGTATTTTTACGTTGTACTCAGTTCGTCTTCTCGTTGTGCATCCTTGCACTGGTTCATCTTATGCTTCACCATCTTCCTCTTCCTCCTCTATCAGTTTGCATGTCGGGATCTGTTGAGATGCATTCCTTGTCTTCTTTCCTCTTCCCTCCTAACACGGTTATACAAGTTTCTTTCCACATAGCTTTCAAAGAGTTCCAGTGTTGTTCCACACAGGTTTCCTCAGGGATGTTGCCTTATGTCCCCCATTTTGTTCTGATGGCTGAGGTGAAGATGTCCTTTACAGTTTTGTCCTTCAGTTTCTGGTTGTTGAACTTGAACTGTGGTTGATCATCACCAACTTCTGTGAAGGCTTTCCACTTGATTTGAAGGTAGGTTCCTTGCACTAGATAGTGAAGTGAGTGGTGTGAACCTACATTTGCTCCTCTTCGTGATCTGATCTTGTGTCGAGTAGGCTGACTGCGTCTCCATTTTCTTGAGATTGAGATGAAGTCGATCTGATTTTTAGTGTAGTGTGTCCTGGTGTCTAGTGAAATGAGATCCATGTCACTGCCTTGTGAATATCCTTGTGTTTGTACAGACTGCCTGGCCTGCAATCACGAAATCGTTGAATGCTCAGAAGTCTGCAAACAGTTCTCCATTGTTTTTGATCATTTCAGCGGGTGCTCCTCGACCCATGATGAGTTAGTTCTCTTTGTGTGTTGTCCGCTCGTAGTTTTGCATTCATGTCGCCCATTAAAATTTTGATGTCGCTAACTGAGGTCTTGCTGGCTGCCTTTAATGTCCGATAATGACCAGCTTCAATGATCAGAATAAGAACGTTTAATTAAGTAAAATAATCATTTATGTACTGAAATCTTGTTAGGATCTAAATCGTACTGTAATTATTCACTGGAAAGTACTAATATAACAGTTAAATACTAAGTGCTCAGCACTGACTGACGATTGTCTACCAAGTTTAGAGTGTGGCCACTAAGCTAATTGGGGCAGCATTATGATACACTATATTTTACTGTTTATATTACAAGTCAATCTTCAGGAAGCTTTAAATCTAGCTTTTGTGCTTGCTGGTGTTCATCAACAATATGCATCTTTGATTTTCGGAAAGTAAGGTTTCTCCGCATACACGAACCCGTGAATTCTAAGACTTTAAGTAGCCTTATGGTGCGCAGTGTTACCAAGAAAGCCCGAAATTAACTGAAGACATTCACAGCTAACCACCATAAGCAGAATATCCATGGTTTTATTTCGGTTAATGAGATTTAATAAGAAAAGTCAAGGCTACTGAAACCTATGTATACCGGTGCATTTTATAAGAATTTTTGCCTGAAAGTTACCATTCTTAGTGAAACAATGACGACAAATTCCGCAGAAAGTGAGTAATTCATTATATTACATTACCTTCTAAACTGCATACTGGTTATAAAAATTAAGATATAAACAGAGAAATTCAGTTTACATACGTAGTGACTGCTAGGAGAATAGACGATTAGTGAAAAATAATGAAAACATTCAGCTCCTCTGGAGATGTCTGAAAGTAAATGACTACCCTCACAGGTTTATGGATAAAGTCGAGACATAAGCAGTAGAAATAGTTGAACTCGATAATCCCGAAAAAAAACTTCCTTCTGTCCGTATGACTTCCGACGGCGTTGAAATGATGGACAAGGTTGACAGAAGAATAAGAACTACATTGGAAGTCACTTCCCCAACAGCTAAATCAGTCTCTTTATGCCAGACAAAGTGTTCACTACAAAAATTTAGAAGTCCATGTCATCTGAGATTGTATTTGCCGATTCACGCGTACGTACCAGGTTGCGTACATACGAAGAACAGGGAAGAAGCCTGAGACTTGATTTCACTAACACACCCCAAAGAAGTTAAACATAAAGCTGTCTTACAATTTCCAATGCTAAATATTTTATACGCACACGACAAAAAGTCCAGATCTCAAGTGCATCTAAATTAATCAACAATGCTTATTATTCTAGATTCACAGAAGGGATTGCCATCAGAAGAAATAAACCGAGTTTCTGTGTTCAAAAGGAGGTAGTTGTTAGCCTCCAACTTCCATGTTAGCCGTTGAGTTGTTTTGTTGCTCAGCATAAAGCCTCCCATAATTATATATATATATATATATATATATATATATATATATATATATATATATATATATATATTACAGTCAGTTTCTATTTATGTCCACAATTTTGTGATCCAGTCGAAACAGATTCTACCTCATTCAACTTCCACTTTTGTTTTTACATTATTGACTTATACATTACTAAATCTTTTCCATTTATCACATATATCAAAATGACAGTTTAATTACACAAACTTCGGACAACTTTGATTTTTGTCTCAATGATTCATTTCATTCAAACTTCTCTACTTTGCATCATCGTCTATCGAAAATATTACTTACTACCTTACCGTCGATCACCAACGTGTGTAGATTGCACTTTTCTATTTATTTCTTATTATTTTTAAAGCGTGTACATAGTTGAAAACAAAAAGATGAAATATGGTTAGTGATTTACTTGTAATATGCCAAATTTTTGTTGATCATTCCTCACTTAAAATTTTGAAACTAACTAATTGTATGAAGTGACCATTTTTCTGCTTGTTTGTATTTTCGTGAAACCGAGTGAACCCCATAGGTGAAATCTTAAGATTATTGTTCAAGAGTGCCTACGTATGTTAGCTAATCACGTGATGCCAACCAATAAGATATTGAGGTCACAACTAACGTTCAGATAGCAGATAAACAGTCAACCGTGATACAGAGGTTAGAGTTAGGTCTAACTTCACTCACAAGGTGCATAAGTTATTGAATGTTGAGTTGAAAGAACTAGCTGCAGCACCCTCAGTTGAAGCTACTGAGCAGATGCTGAATAAGTATGCGACCACATTTGGCTAACCACAAAGAAACGTCGGTACCTAATGAACTTTTGCTTATCCGTCCGTTTGTACCATCAACCTCTGCGCTATTGTTTACACACCTCGCCTAAAATATTTACTAATACAATTTGCCTACTCGCAAGTAGTCCAAACGTAGATGTCGATTTTCGTGGTTCAGTTTTCAGAAAAATACGTGTTGAATATTTCAGTGTGATACAAATTTTAATAAATGAAGTGTAAGTTTTACTATTTGATCACAACTAATATTCATCTAGAAATCACCATAATTTTAATTCCTCATAACAAATTTAGCCACATTATACTTTGCGAAAATATTTCTCGATCTAAGTGTGCTGAGACGACGGCAAACAATTTCCAGCTACCCACATACCAAGGGTTACTTCTTCTTGAAGTACTTGAAGAAGAAATTGTGTTTGTAATAATTGTGAGTGACCGCATAGCTTATTTTGGAATCACCTGAGGCTGTTCACATACAATCTTTTCGTAAGTTTAAGATTTTACTTTGATTATCTTAACCCTGTCTAGAAAAATCATACCTCCAGCTCTTAAAGACTTAAGGGAAGCAAGGAGTGTGTTGTTTTGGCAGCCAACTTTTCTACCTGTCTTTTCCATAGAGAATGTAGTATCAGTATGGGGTTCTGACCATCCAAGAGATACTGCATACTGATACTGATCATAATAGCGCACTTTTTTGCACGGTGATGGTAACTGATTTTAGCCTTAACACTAATTAGTTGACCTTTGGGTATGTCAGGGCCTTAAGGAAAAAGTCATTCCATCAGCGTAAATAGTCAGTCCACTGAGATATCTAATTCTAACCACCATACCAAGATAGCAGCCATCGATCTACACTATCTGGTGTTACCTATCATCATAGCACTTCTTCATCTTTAAATGGTGCAATCTTTAAGTAGACTTTATAACGTTTTCTTTATTTACATGTAAATTGATTCGTTAGATAATGAAGCTCTTTTCACTACATATTTTGCCAATTCATATTCATTCCAACCAAGCAACTTAACCTTGTAGTCCTATCATTTCATCGTCAAGTGGACAAGCCATTGATGTTGGTTCAATTATTTCTTTATCTTAGACTGCATTCGTCAGCTGCATCTAATATCTACTGACTTATTGGAATTGTATAATTCTAATTGTTCGTAGTAGATTATAAAGTCAATCACAAGATAAAAGGTTAGCTATTTCAATACCTGTTTTATTAGTCTATAAGAAGTAACCTCAGATAACCGTTTGACTATTAAAAAATTACTGGAAATCGAACAGTAAGTAGAGTATTTTTTGTCCTCAACCCTAAACATTTTTTCCATTTATCAGTATCAGCTATAAAACTCCTGGACTATTCAGTGATTCTTTGGGCTCTTTTATTTGTTATTGCGTGTAATCTCCTGTCGTTGATTGGACTGAACTGATTGGCCTCTGGTGAGTCTGAAATGGGATGAAACACTTATTCTGGATTTCACTGCTAGCCACTATCCATTATTAATGTCAAACTGATCTTGTCAGACTTTAAAACAATGTACGCGAGTTCATTGGTTAGTTCTTTTGACTTTTATCAACTACTAACCATTTGGAACGACTTAAAATCTTGTTTTATACTTCTATCAACCATCACAAAATACTTTGTTAGCCCTAGCTAGTGTGAACTCCTATTGAGATGCTTGAATATCTTTCTCTTAAAAAGGTATTGGACCTCGTGACAGGATGAAACCACTGCGTAACTCTAAAGGCCATCCTAACAACAAGTGAAATAGCCAATTAAATTTGGATGTTTCTGTAGAGAAGGTGGAAAGAGAAAGCAAACTAGTTACTTCAGTAGTTGTTAGAGTGGCCTTCGGAGGCACTCAAAGCGTTATCTAGTGCACCCTTATCCTTTGCTTTTCTCAAAACTGATACCAGTTTGTGGCAAATAAAGTTTTTAGGGTCACCAAACTTCTGCTATCCCGTAACGTAAAAAGATATAGACGTAACTGGGAGTTTAGTTTATGAAAGAGATTGTTTCTTTAGTCATTTACAAACTTATTCGTACTTACAGAAGGATGATCCATTCATTCATATCACTTACTATTACATGAATCAACTAATAGGAAATGGTCAAATGGACTATATTATGGTCGATCATCATATATGCTAGATCACATTACTTAATATTCAGAAATATCATCATGTTTGTTAGTTTATGTATTTGTGTATGTACGAGGTAGGGAAGGATGAAAAGGCCGAAAGTAAGAAACAACATTATTATTATCTGATCACTCTTATGCGCATCACAAAACCAAAATGTATGTTACCTTAAGATTATTGGATTAACACATAGGGTTTTCCTTTAATTCAGAGTTGAAAAATATGAATATCATGTGATTGAACAGAAGAAAGTACATTTCCTCTTACCATTGTAGTTATCATTGCTACTACCAACAGACTTTCGTCTTCTCCCAGTACTAGCTGTTTTCTATTCTGTGTTTTACGTTCAAACAAACAAAAAGACATAAAAGTATTTTGATCAGGTTGAATTGTTATCATCACCGTGATTTTTGAAGTGCGAGACTACAGTAGATTAACACAAGATAGATGCTTAATTTTTGATGTGGTTAGTTTAACAAAAGAAGCTATATTCAAGATTCGGTCGGATAGTTGGTTTTGCCAAAGGAAAAATAGAGTGGACAGCTTTGTTACCTGCATTATATCCATTCGTCCCTCCTATATATGATGGCGGAAAAAGCTGAAGTTTGGAATTCATGATGACTAGTGACTAGCAGTGGAATCTAAGAAGCCCCTTTCGTCGTATTTGATACCCGTCAGCTTGGTGTACCTGCCTCTCAGTGTGTGATGTTGTTCCCACTAAGACACGAACCCGGGACCCGTCGCTTCAAACGCCAGAAAGTAGTCTACTAGGCCACTAAGTCACTCACTGAGAGGCAGGTACGTCCGGCTGGGAAGTCTTAAAAAGAACAAAACGTACATCTCGGATTCCACTGCTAGCCACTATTCATCATCAGTGTTGAAATATTCAATTACTTTATAAATCTACGACTTTATATTCGACGGTAAACTGTATTGTACAAAACGACATGGTTCAAGCAGAAAATCATCCTATGATTGTCAAAATTTACTTTCGTTTATAGGATGAAATAAAACTATTATTCACCGTATGTAGACCAACCCTTGTAGTGACTTGCTGCAGACCATTATCATCAACAATGAATCCAGATTAGGTCAATTTCTTCAGTGTCTAAATCTGACCAGTTTATTAAGTACATTGGATTTTGGTCGAAATCTCTATGTAAATTTAAAAGTATACCTCACCCTCTTCTTTATGATATTAATGTATCAGCATAATATGATAAGTATGCCGAATATAGTGAGTAGTTTCATCAAATTAATGGTCAAATATGCATCAGCTCTAACATGGTAACAAAGTGACCAATTCATGCACAGAACATGCCTAGACATTAATATCCCTGAAAAGCCTAGTTTCAAGGAGAAATTTTATATTACTGAACTTCTTTACCATAATTTTAGTAAGAAGCTGGGACAACGGTTGCTAATTTTGTACATTTCAGTCTACTTAAAGATCGCTTGGCATGAAAAACAAAGTGTTTAAAATTTATTCATTTTTATGTATATTATATCACTAAAAAATACAACTTGACAGCAGAATTTGCATTCATAATACAGATAAACGAATAGTGAGATTTAGATCAAGAGGAAAGAAACAACAATTACGATCACTACGTCAATAATTTCCAAAGGAAACAATAAATAACATCATTAGAAGAGTATATTGGACAAAATTACCAATATCATTGATTTTATTGACATGTAGCAAGTTTATTTTATGCTGTTTTTTTTATCATGATGATGATAATATTATTTAGAGATCCAGCATCAACTTAAACCAAAGATAAATGGGTTTAACTATGTCTTAGGAAGATAAATACATACACTAAATTTAAAAGTATTTTCCCAGATTAATTGGAAATTTTATGTACAAATAAGGGTTGGTACTGATTCAACTTAATAAGCTTTATAATCAAATTGCCATTGTAATTTATCATTGAAATAGATTTGATGAAACGTTGACTCCCACTATTCAAAAATACTTGAAGTATTAAAACAACATAACTAGAAAATTAGTAATTCACTTCAAGCAGTAATCTCCGTCAAACACTTTACGAAATCACTAAAATATTATATGAAACAACAAAAGAAAAAAATTTAAGCCGGAGAGGGGATAAAAAACAAATACACAAATAAGTTCATGCAATTTCATTTTGCAGATTGATAGGTAGGTGAGTTGGCAGATCAATAAACATAATAAAGATTCATTTGAGTAATATCAACGACAATTGTAATTTACTTTGCCACTTGTTCAGCAGTATACTGACATCATTAAAATATCTTGAGGAATAATTTATCAGCAGAGTATGTGGTAAACAAGTTTGTTTCTCGGTTAAAACTGTAAACAAATGACTGACATCTCGTTTTATGTAAAAAAACTTTATAGCATACATATTTTGTTCACACCAAAAATAACTTCACTGTGGGGAAAAAAATAGACAGACAAGGAAATGTTGTCTCTTCTTGTGAAACTAAAGCAACCAGCAAGATTGTGCAGAGTATGAACGAATAATAATCAAACAGATAAATAAACAAGGCACTTCGTATAAATAACTCAACTTACAGAACAAAATAAATGTCGAAATGATGAAGGAAAATAGAAAGATGAAGCAGAAAAAAGTGAAGCTTAAAATGGGATTGTCTTGTTCAAAAGAATTCAGTCACCCTTTTCACTATTCTAACTACAAACATACTTCTATGGAAGACGCACTTTTGTTTTCGATACTAATTTAATTGGTTTCTAATGTTACAGTCCCATTGTTTATACATTTATTTTTTGTGCAATACCACGATCATTGTTGTCATTCGTTGTATTTGTATCAGTAGCAATAGCTGAAAAATCTTTAATTGTCAAATTTGTAATCGTCGGAGCTGATGAACAATCCGAAGTATTGCTGTTCGTTTCTTCAGTTATAATTAAAACAGACTCGTGTTCACATGTAACAGATTTTATTTCGATGCCTTCTTTAATCTGTTTTTCTGGCGGTGTTTTGTTTGTTTTTTGCTGTTTATTATATTCTGCATCTGATAAAGATGATGACGCGGAGGAGGAGGATGAGGAGGATGAAGGCGATGATAATGTGTCTAAACGATTAGTTGGAGAATTCAGTCTATGGTTAATATGAACATGCAGTGTAGGTGGTGATGAAGCGGAGTAACATACAGAATCAGAAGGATTTATCGAATTATTTATCAGAATCATTTGATTGTCGTTGTTTTCCTGACTGTCATCGGATGCTATTGAATTATCTTCCAATGGGATATTCATCACTTCATCTTCACCATCTACTTTCGAAGTTTCCACTAAATTATCGTTACTTGTGGTGCTATTGTAATTAGATGTTGACAATAATACAGTTTTAATACATTCTTGGTTAATTTGTAAATGAGATGAAATGAGACTGGATACAAATTCTGTTTCATTCTCATTTTCAGTTTTAGGGATACTCAAATCTGCATACGGTTGCGATGTGAATGAAAGTGGTTTTGGTTTGAGCAGAAATGGTTGGAGAGACAAGGCGGCATCACTATCACTAATACTAGCAGCAATTGTAGCAACATTGGAAGGGGTGTTCACTGTAGTTGTGGGCGTGGATGTTATAACATTGCCACTATCTGCAACTGCTGAAGTTGCAGCGGCCACAGCTGCTGCCACAATAGCTGCAGCAGCTGAAGGATCTGTAGATGAGTCAGGTGCTAATGGGGGCGTAGGCTTCGGGAGACCACTGGATGTAGAACGTGCACGCTTATTGGCAAACCACTTTTTCACCTGAGTAAATGCAAAAATAAGATTGATTTGAAGTGCATTCATGTTTCCATTAAGCGTTCTACAGAGAGGTAGTGAATGTTAATTTTAGTGAATATTAATTCTACCAGTTTTCAAGCGCTTTACAGAGAATTAGTCTGGACCACTGAACTTAAAAAGTAAAGGCTCAATAAGTAAATGTAGTGGAGTCACTTGGTGTTTTTTCTACATAAACTAAATCCAAATACTTAAGTTTAAAAGTCAGAGAGTTAAACAAGAAGGCCTCGATCATTGGTTTATCGTTACTTAAGGTACACAGGCTTTTACGGCCTGGCAGAGTTCCTATTAATAAACAATGGTCATCATCCACTACAAGTATGACCTTAAAAAAGGCAAAAGTTTTGGATGAATAATCCCATTAGTGTAAACTATGAGAAGTAGGTGGTATTATCAAAATCTGGTCAACTGTCAAGTAAAAACAAATTTCCTTAATTATCTTTCATAATACACCAGACATGAATAAAGTGATTTCGATCAACGATCAATCTTTTTTAAAATAATCTAATAAAATTAAAGGTAAGAGAGTTGACACCATATTATTATTTTATTCCATCTCCCCCATTCAACAAAAAAGGTTTACCCATCTTTTCCTAAACATTCACTCCTATCTTTTCATTCCTTTCTTCTTCTCTTTTTCTTCCCTTCTCTCTCCCTCCTTCCCTCTATGTGAGACTATCCCCCTTCATATACTTATAAATTATTGAATCTTACTAGCCTCCAATTATAAGCATTGTCATATGCATAATACTGCGTAAATTGCAAAACTTAAATGAACTGGTTTTCAGAAAGACACTAAAATTGAGTAAAAAAGTTAGAACTCTATGATTGATTATTGTTCATTAAGAATCTACTGCGGAAGAAGTGTTTTATTTATTCGATATAATATATATGTGAATTCAGCAACATGGCGAGGAAGAAAACCATAGTAAACAATTACATGTAACAGATCAGAACTTCCTCTTCTTTATACACATGACATGTAGTCGGCATCGTTTAATACAAATGTAACTTATGTGACTAGCCTTTACAATGAATTCATCAAATTATTATGTTTTTCCCAAAAGTGATAAGCAGGTTATAGTGTGAATACACTATATACATCCTTTAAACTAAGATCAGACTACCATTCCATTATGTTAGCCGAATATAACTTATAGCTTAACGAATTCACTGAAGGACGCATATATTTCATATCAGTTTCCCTTAGATGACTATAAGTTTAGTGCTTCTTAAAAGTTAAACACGGTAAACCGCATACATTCAATATGTAAACCAATAGTTTTTTTCCTAATTTTATAGGCGTATAATGTTGGGGGAATTTAAAGGTCACCCTAGCAACGATTGAAATAACCAATTAGGTTTCTTCATTTCAGCCAGAAGGGCAGGTTTTCATAAAGTGTAATTGGTTATTACAGTTGTTGCTAGGGTGGCCTTTAAAGTTACTCTATAATGTTACTGATATATCTGGGTGAAAAATTTTGATCGAGAAGGATTACTTGAATTGGTTGGGGAAAAAACACTGTTGTCACTCTCATTGGCTGGTTGTACACGTTACACACTATGTGTACCCTTTTTACAGATGGTACATTTTCCAATGTTCAATGAAGATATCAGAACGATTTCTGCTATAATAACAAGAATACAAATCACTATTATTATGGAGTTCAAATATTGATTGAGGTAAGGTAGTGAGTGGTCAACTAATAAACAGAACCAAAGAAGCATGCTAGTAAGTGATCAAACTAACTGAACATCATCTGCAAAGCATATTGATCAGTGTGCATGTGTGATAGGGTTCCAACCATTTACTCAAGTGAGTTACATATCTAGAATATGTAGAGAATTTGTGAACAGATAATAAATGCTAATATTTTACTGTTATGAAAAATCAGTAGACTTAAGAAGTTAGTATTCTGAAGCATTGGTATCACTATAAAACAGTAATCAGGCATTTTTGTTTTTCGATGATCCCTTGGTAGCTGATTCCATTTGTAATAAATGCTACCTACAAACTAGAGCTAGATGAAAATACAGTGAAAGTAAACTTTACACATCACTGTTTACCTCTCTACTGATGATAATAATGCACTTTTAAAACTATGCTTTCATTATTTTATATTTTTGTTTGAAAGGCTGCTCTAATCTTATTTGGAAATAGGCATTTTATCTGTCCCATTTTCATTCTTCTGTTTCTTCATATCACATATACTCGCCTCTTTATTATATCCCAGGAATTGGCAGCTACAAATGTGTTTTTCTTTTTTTTGCTTCATTGATTGTAAAATGCACCTCAAGCCTACAAACAGAATTAGAGAAACTATTGGGCGTAGGCGTAAATGGGCACAAAGAAGATGACCGAATAAGCATCTGACCTATAAAAAAACCTAGGCCGTTGAGGCATGAAAGATAGGAGATTAGTGTGCTTTTTTGGAAGTCTATACGATGAAAGGAAGTTTAAAATAAATCGATTGAACAACAGTTGGACATAAGTCTGCTAGTTGTGTGCACTCTAAAACAGGCATACTAAGAGTAGGGCAAAAGGGATTGAAAGATTACAGGAACTGTTCATGCACATTTATGTGCATTCCTATATGTTTGTTTATCCATTACTACCTTGATTGTGTGTGTAGGTGTGTTCTGGTATCTTAGGTATGAGAAAACGAGCACATATCTATTGACCTAAACTTAGGGTAATGCCGCACTGAGTACCACCGAAACAAGTCTAGTGTGTTAACAATAAAAATTGTTGTGTTGTTGTAAGCCCTCAGAGATTGCCATCCCACTCACTATTTCAGGTCAGAGATTGAATTCAGTGAAATTTAACTGAAACGGATGTACACTAAACCTACACACATACAAGTATGGATAGATTAAATGAGTTAAGCACGTCTAGACGCTGGGAAAGTGGGAGGAATATGAGGCACAAATAAATGCATTCGCACAAAAACAGAGATTTCATCTAAACATACGTGATTCAGCGTAAGAACATACTTTTTATTAGATTGGCACCCTGTAGCTAACCTAACGTGTTCACAAAGGACCACATACAAACAGTCTGGTGGTCTCAACAATTATCAGAGTGCCTATAAAATGCCTTTAGATTTTGGGGTCATGACTGATATGGTATGTGAGATTACTCACCATCTGTTTTGCTCATTCAAATACAGAAATATATTTTCAAGCACCAACAGTGTATGATTGATAGCGACAGACAAAATTTTGTTGCTAAGCCGTGAGATATTCCAGACAAACAGTCAACTAGTCAGATTTACAGGAGGAAATTTTTTAACTCAATCTGCGGATAAGACCAATGAAGTTGAAATCAAATCAAATAACACTGTAGTTTCAAAGGATAGATTGATTTACATTTGCATACTTAGAGTTACTCCAACGGCCACCCTAGCAACTGCTGAAATAACCAATTAGGTTTCTTTGTTTAGGTTGGGAAGATAGTTTTTCATAAATATCTAATTAAAAAGGTTATTTCAATGGGTGCTAAAGTGGTCTTTATAGACATCCCATATCTATAACTGAAGTGTTATCTATTCTTTGTTAGACAATAGAAGAAGCATTGCGTTTATGTTCAAAGATTATTTTTCTGAAAAATTTCGAATTAAAGGTGAAAAATCAGTTGTTACTGTTCACTGTCAATAAAATTTCAGTTTTTAAAATTCTAAAATTTCATTGATGAAACATACCTGTGAATAACTCAAACCGGATATATTTGCCAGTTCCTTAGTATCATCAGTAGACGGGTAAGGTTTTGCTTGATGCAACTGATACCACTCAGTTAATATTCGGTTCTGGGTTGGTGTAAAGTTCTGTCGATGTGGACGTAATTGTTGTTGATTATTTGGATCGTTTAAACGATGATAAACCACGCCTACCACCTGACGAGCTTGCACCACTTGTTCTAGCTGAACCTGAGAACCGTTTATTACTAGATCCGGTAACAAGCTGCATGAAATGTCAGTTTTTAGAATAGTTTCACCTTTCTGGTCTGATTTGCTTGGAGATTCTGAATCTCCACTAGTTTTGTCGCAAATCCTATCATTCTGTTTAGAACATAAATGTTGTGGACCACTATGGACTGAGCATGTTTC
Organism: Heterobilharzia americana; assembly: GCA_944470555.2. Classification (NCBI taxonomy): domain Eukaryota; kingdom Metazoa; phylum Platyhelminthes; class Trematoda; order Strigeidida; family Schistosomatidae; genus Heterobilharzia; species Heterobilharzia americana. Next base: position 112,189,301 of record OX104134.1, on the reverse strand, counting down.
ATCTTGTTCTGCTTCCCACTCTTCATCCATTTGATCTTCATAATTCGAACCCGTTTCAAGCTCACTTGTATGATTTAAGTCCGTCTCACTTGTTATACCTCGAGTTGAGTCGTTAACTTGTGTTTCGGTTTGATCATTTTCTAATGTATGAGAGTAAGTGGCATTATTAAAACAGTTAGATAAACTGGCAGATGTCAAAATAGTAGATACTGTTGATGATGCATCTGCAACACGCAACTGGAGAGCAGCACGTGGATCCAAAAGACCAATTACTGGAGTACTTGTACCAATATGTCTTCCACCAGCATTCGATGTTTTAAGATTAGCCAAGGCAATCTGGTTTACAGCATTCTGTATGGCGCCCGGTCTTTGGATATTTTGAGCAGCAGCAGCGGCAGCAGCAGCGAATAACGCTTGTTGAGGATCTAAAAGACTGATTGCTCCACTAGGTAAACTAGCTGCTCCCAATAAAGTACCACCACACACACTTACATTAGTGCTGATGGACCCGTTGTTTGCCATAGGTAATACATTGGTTCCTGTTGATGTTGTGAGACTATTCAATAAACGTGCTGCGTTTGCTGAAGTCAGTGTCACACTGGATTGCATGGGAGATTTGTTCCCTGAAATAAAGTTAATTAAGGCTGGGTTGCCCACAACTGTGTGTCCTAAATGTCCAGAATTGCCATGTAAGCTAGCTACATTACCAGAAAGAACTCCCGTCAAAGAGATACCTAGAAAACAATGGAAAATAAATGAAAACAGTATGTTATGACAAAAATATCACTTCATCAGAGGAAACAACAAAATAATATGTCAGCATCATATGGGGAAGAGGAGTTAGCTTTTTGGCTTTGAAAACTTATCAATTAGAACAAGTTACTAATACCGTTGATCACAAGTGTAAATATAACATCAACACTGAATTATGCGTTTACCTTACAAGAGTCAAACATGAGTTCTTATTCACAATTACAAAATGAAGACACCAGAACAAACAATCACTTCATTAGCATCTTAAGTATATTCATAAATGTGAAATCTGTCACAAGAGGTAGAGAAATGAATATATATACTTCGAATAGTATAAATCCTATAGTCAATAAATCCGTTCTCCATTACTTTTCTCTATCTCCCACTCCAACTTTTGTCCACTATGTTCATTTTACACTACATCGGGTCACAGAATAATTGAGCACCCAATCAAATTCATATTCTTATTTCTAGATAAAAATGCTAATTTTACTCAGATTTAGGCGAGAATTGAGTTGATTTGTTAAGAACTCGATGACAAAGAGTAAAACACCTCATATAATGACTGAATTGGTAAACCAAGTGTAATACAAATAATAAGGATAATGTGTCTAATCATAAACACATAGTAAAGTCTGTCTTGAATTAACGACGGAACAGATATTTCATAGTTTCTTATGTTCTTTTTGAGATGCTCAACAACAACAACAACAACAACAACAACAACAAAGAGCAATACATAAAGTATATAAGGATGTTACCGTGGGTAACTAGTGAATGACATTTTATTGTTAGGTGCAATAAGTAAGTACTAGAGCCCAATTTTAGTGGGAAATGTACTCTGGTACCCTGTCCTGTCTGAAACCTATTGAAAAAGAAACCCATTACTATTTACCACTTTTTTCCAGAATACATCTGCCATACAGGTAGTTGATGATAGCCTGGTTAAACTTTTAGTGTTTGAGGATTTACAGGCGTAATCACTGATTACTTCACGATTTATCCACAGGTCCAATTAGTTTTTAGCTTTCATATACTTGATCAATCCAATATCACCCGTAGTTTTTCAATATTCATTACTGGTGGCTAGCATTTTCTTAGGGTGGTAGTTATATATGGGTTCTAGGTACGTTAACTAGCGAGCAATAGCTAGGACCTTCAGGTTTCACAGGAAGTATATTGATATTGGACCACCAGTTTGGAATTCATTTATCTTCATTTTTCAACCCAAATATTTTATCATATATAGTGCACATCATCAATGTAATCTATAGTTAGTTGTTCATAAACTGAACTTCATTCAACTAACGGATTATAGGCTTGAGAAAATTGTGTTGGGACAGTGAGTTTTTATAAGAAATGAAAAGTTATTCAATTAGCTGCCTTGTAAACTATCTAAGAAAAGTAATTTACTACATGTTAGTGGATTGTATGGTTTCTGAAAACATGCATTACATTATAAGTTGAATCAGTGGTTCAATAGGTAGTGTTCATCATAAGACGTGAAGATGCTGAATTAACCCCTGGATTTTATCAGACTCAGTTATCCTGGAAGAGAGATTAAGGCTTTAAAATAACACTTAAGTCAATATTGTAGCATTTCAAATACTGCAGTAGAAGCTTATAGTGGTGAACAAAGTGGAGCGAACATTTTCTTATAATGTTTTACTCATACGAGGAGTAAATTAAACGGTAGAAAAATTCTTCTTGTAGGACCTAAATGTCGTGGATTTAGTTGCTGAACAAGTCAGAAATTTCGAGGCAAGGATGAGATAGCTGGTCTATTAATTCTGCTTTCCACATGTTCTTCATCTGATGTCAATCTGACCAGACAATTATTCAGAATTAAAGCGTTTTAAATATATATGTAAACTTAAAACATTTCCAAAGATATTTGGGCACAAATCGAGTGACCCACTTTCTCATTTATCAGAAATGAAAATCATTTGAAAATGGATGCTAAAAGCCTTGCTCTGTCAAATAATAATGCACCTTTACAATGTGAACCACTTAGCTTCCACACTTATCATGGAATCCTGAGGGATTTATTTCTAAGTCCCTGGGTTTTGAAGCAAGCTTTCCAGCATCTTTATATTCCAAACAAGTAATTCACTGGTTTACACTAAACATCTCCGATACACAACATTTTACGATGAGTACACTGAAATATGGATGATGATAAGTGAACTACGTGAAAGTTCCACTCATTAGTCTCAAAGTACTAATAATTCGGTAGTGTACTTGGATGGGTTCACTTCATTTCATACTGACTTCAACCTTGTTTTAAAGTACTGTGAAGAGTTAAAATAGAATACTTGTCAGTAATAACGTTTTTTATTTAAAATTTTTTAAAAACAAAATCACTTACATTCCCCTGGTGGCACCGTAATACCTTTGATACTTGAATTAATGGTCCCCAAATTCTTTGACGCTGATGGACTATATGTTGTGCTGTTGTTCACTAAACCTGATGCTCCAGAGAGGGTAAAGCCACATACACTCGTTAAGTTATTTAAGCCAGGAACTAATGAAGTACTTCCAGCCTCTGAAGCAGTTACAGATCCTGACATAGTTAAGTTTGAAGTAGGAATCGGAGTATTTATCAATACGCCTGTATTTGAAGAAGATACTGTAGGCGTTGTATGGTTTATGATTTGTTGAAATGAAAGGTTTGGAGTATTTAGCGATGATAAAGCATTGGTACATGTGGGTGTCACCGACAAGGATGACCCTGATACTGTTGAGTTGGCTGGTACAGAAATCGAAACAGAGGAGGCGTTCACCAGCGCAGCCATAATTGCTTGTAACTGGGTTAAACTTACGACGTGAGAAGACGTAGACGGTGAATTCGCCAATGCACCGGTTGAAATAGTAGTCTGAACGGATTTATTATCTACACCTGTGAAAGTTAGTGGTTCTGAATTTCGAACACTTGATACCATACTAGAGTTCGTCATCGGTTTCTTAATATTCGTAGCATTATTATGACATTCAGTTTGACAATTCACATTTTGGTTAAGTTTATCGGCGGAATGATCTGAATTAATGACCGTTTCATTCACACTCGGTAAGCTAGATATGGTGTTTGTAAGAGCAGTTAGACAATGTGCTGGATTCGGAACAAACTGGACACTGGAACTTCAATGGACTGTATTAAACGTTGTTTTAAGCCACCTTTAAGAGCTGCGTTTATCACATCAGCAACATTATTTACAACACTGAATGTAGGTTGTTCAAGTGTATTCGTTTCTTTATATGATGAGTCATTAACATCAATCCCGGTAAACAGATTTATACTTTTATCATCAGATTTTATCAAACTTGACATTCCTAGAAGAGAATTAGAGTGTTCAGATGGCATAGTTATTGACCGCACCTATTTATTAAATAGAGAAAAGTAATATAGTTTTATTCGTAAGTAAAAATTGTAGTCTGAAGCAGTAAACCTTTGAAATATTTAAGACCATTATGAGAACTTAAGTGAAAACAAATATTTTTGCTCAATTCGCTGTTTTGTAAATCCCGCTAGACTTTTTCTCTAACGAGTAATAAATGTCTAAAGACTATTATAGAAATTAGAAAATACGCATACTTGTGTGAATAACTACCCAGTTCAGTGCGAAGGGTTCATCTGAAAAACCAGAGTATACTAGAGGTATGAAAAAATGCAGTATTTTCAATGACATCCATTTGAGTATTATCAACTCAACCTACTAAAGTGAAGTGTTACAAAAAACTGAAAGTTGTACTCATGTATGCATTTGTACAAAAGATGCTATTTGATTGGTATAAAGTGTGATATAGAAAAAAATTTTAAAATTTACAACAAATGAATCATTGAATAATTTTCATACCAAAACAACTAGATTCAAAGTGGTTTCATATCGTAATACGACAGTCAATAGTAACAGTGAACGTAGCAATACTGCCTAACGGTTCAAATTACCACAATTGTCATTATCAAAAGTCAACAAGATTAAAAATGGAGAAATAGGAAAAGGTGTAATCAAACTTTGTAAATAGCTCTAAGGAAAGAGGAAAAGGGTAAAAACAATAGCGAGATATAATATGACGACTAAAGTGAAGGTAACCGAACACCTGAAGACTTCTCATGTGCACAACCTTTGTTGGTTATATTTCACACGCAATAAAAAGCCCCCAAAGAGTCAGTGTACATATGCAGGATATAATATATGTGGAAATGTTCGGCACCTTTACCATATTCTATCTAACATGTCATGTTAGTAGGAAATTTTACTCCATTCACTGATTTTCTTTTCAACACATACTACGATACTTTTACTGCTTTCTGCACTGAATAATTCAACCAGCTAAGTGATAAAAATGCAGTAACAGTTTTATTTCTACCTGGTTACGAACAAAAATATTTCGAAGACAAAAATAAAAAGGAGCACTCATTAGTTTAGAGTACATAAATCAATGAGGTTGAATGTGTCAATAGAAAGCTGAGCATTTCATTCAGGCAGATCACGTCTAAACTTGCTTTCCAGCTAAGTCTAACTGTAGTTGCTAAGATGCTGAAAGTTTGAGCAACTGACTTAGATACCTGTTTATGTGTTAAGTGTAAACGAAGAAACTCTTAGTGGATCCTTTTTACAAAAACTACACTTTAGTTAATTTAAAACTGTGATCTACTATGGTCATCATGTGTCATGGATGTGAAAAAATATGGTCATTTCTATATGCGGGTATTTGGCGCCAGTATACCATTAGTGATCAAAACATACTTATATGCTAAAGAACCTCTGAATTTAGAAGATAGTTCAGTGTTGTTAGCATGTATACAATCATCAATTTCTAATGGAAGGTCGTCTATAGGCATGAATGAGGTCAACGGGGTATAATGGCTTTTAGTAGTAACAGAGATACTAGAAGTAATGATAATTACTGTGAGTAGTCCAAATGCATATATACATACAGACATACATACCTTCACACACGCATACATACATATATGAACACTAAGTGATTCAACTTTCTGATCGTAAGTAAACGCTAAGCACTATAAATCACAGTCTAATACTATTTGCATGAATCTACGGGTAATATATTTACATATTTCAGTAACTAAATAATGAGTAGAACCAGTTTCTGCTCTGATTATAAGTACATTTTCCCCATAATTTCAAATTCATTATAGCATATTAAGGAAGATTCACAAAGAATACGATGAAATTATTTATTGTGACCAGCGCTCTTTGTGCAGATTTGTCTCTCACTTATTATTTACGAGCGTAGAGTGATTTACAGAATAGAAATGAATAAAATAATTTTTCATTAAACTTCAAACCCTCTAAATACTTTACAAATAAGTCAATTTTAAGGTTAACTAAAGTTGGATTCCCATCTTAAAACAATAAGTGAAAAGAGTGAAAGTATTGGAAAGAGCATACAAATGGTGGGAAAACATCCAAACAAATAAATAACCTTTTGATGATAGTCTCCATTTTCTATTTTCTCATTCCTTTCTCTTTAGAACTCAACGAAGTGATAGGGTGTTTAGGTTCTTTTATATAATAAAAAGCGAAAATAGTAGTAGACTAACAGTATAGGACAACGGAAAAACGTGTATACCATGTTCTCTAAGTCTAGACGCACCTTTACTACTCTCATACTAAGTGGGAAATCCATTTGACAAATTTAGCCCTTACAAGATTGGATTTGTGCAGGGTACATAGGAGTCAATATCATCAATGTAGTGACTCCGTAAAATTAAAAAAGTAGACATTACTAAGTTGGTGTGGTTAATAGTCAAATAATTTCAGATAGTTCATAACATTACCAAGTAGAAATAACTACGTTTAAAAAACTCTACTTCTAAGGTTTAGAAAACTTTCCTGGAAGATATGTAAACTTAATTCCTGTAATGGTAACTCCAGATTAACAGAATATCGATAGTGTCTTATAGCTGATCCGCATCTTCAAAACATATCAACTATTGGTTTGTGCTCTTATTGCACATAAGAGGCTGACTGAAGACAGTCGATCATAATACCTGCATATGGCTGCCTAGTTGATCCTTTAATACATAAATGATCCTATTTTTATTTTATCAGCTTGCCAACTTTCTCCTGCTTGCATACTACCAATTGTCAGAACCTATATCACGATATTTCGCTTGAATTGAATCTTATGAATAAGGAATATGGTATGTCGTGCATTCAGTTATACATAAACCTCTATCTCTTTAATGATGGATTAGGAGTTGACTTAATCATCTGTCGTCTAAGCATTTCTTACGATGTAAAACATAATGTTCTTAAATAGTTTATCTACCGTATCAACCTTTTTCAAAATTTAAAAGGTTGTTACAGCCGTTAATCACTGAAATACTGGATTTTTAGCTTAATAGGTTTAGAGAAAACGTGTTATTACGATAAAAATGGTTGTCTTTGATAAGTTTTCTACTTTTCGCATTCTAGACAGACAAAGTAACAATAACTACGATCACTTTACGTATATTAACGCTTTTAGTTGATTTTTATAACGATATGGTGAAATCCAGAATAAATTCGAGTCATTTATTCTGTTTATTTCTATATGGGTTAATATGCAATACGATAAGCCTTCATGAAATACAGGGGACTGGCAACGTAGTACATGCAGCTGTTAACAGATACTGTGTCAATCGGTAACATCTTATGATTTACATGACTTTCTATTACCAGTCAGTAATGTTACATTTTTCTCTCTCTGGGTTTCACGGGTTGTAATCTGAAATGAAAATTAGTCTCAATATTTAGCAAATATCTTTATTCACCGCTGTTTTCAAGCCCTTGCTAACTTTTAATAACGACATTTAGTGAATGATAGAGAGGTTCGTTTGATGGAATAGATGAAGAAGGACGAAATAAGGGAGACAAAGAGCAGCTATTAGGAATTCGGGTATTTCCTGAGGCGAATAGAAAGATTAAACATTACTTTTTCTAAGCCACTATTTAAGTCATGTATGGTAAAACTGCCGAGACTATATCTTCTTGGTTGTACATGATGCTGAACAGCTCACAACTTTCATGTTGTCGCCACACTATGATCGAATAGTGACTATTCCCAAAGCTCACCTACATGAATGTCAAGAAATCAAACAAATGTCTAAGTAAACTTTGGAGGGTTGCTATGCAAATAGACATAGCAAGCTGATCCAACAAATAAACGATATGAGACTGCAACTATATACAAATAACAAATTATACATGTTGTTAAAGGGCCAGTTCCCTTGAGTAAGTAGCCTATTGGATGACATTCGATCGTCTGACGTGATGCTTACAGAATTCGAATTTCAGTGGGATAACTCCACTTAGTATAAAAGTAAAACTTGGGCAATTTGATAGAGCATAATTCCATGTTAGATTGTTTATTTGGTCTCACTTTTACATGAATATGAGCAAAAAATTGTGATGGAAACGTCATCCAGTAAATAATACTGAATCGCGTATGCCATATAACTAGAATAACGTCACTTATTGAGATACAGGTACAGTCAGTCGATGAACCTTAAATGATACGAAGCATGGGTCATGGATCCCACTGTTACACATCACTGATAAAATAATATCAACTGAAACTTTTATGAGGGTATCATGGACTAATGAGAAATGTTAGTTCTGGACAGACTTAGTGTTACTATCTGCTTATAAAATGGTTAAGTTCGTCGCTTTGGTTTTCTTCAGCAAATAAAGAGGTGTATTCTCAGTAAATCAGAATTAAACGACAGACTGGTAATATACAAGCAAACCGAGTTATTTATAAAAAGGAAACAGATCGAACCTAAGCACATTCTAGTAGGAAGGAAATGATATTTAATCAATACTCATTTCACTTGTTCTTCTGCTTTCAAAAATATGAACAACTAGATGAAGGTGAAAAACAGATTTCTTCTGCTTGCACATACTAGCGTTAAAGACAGGCAGTATAAGGAAGATATAAGGAGAGGAAACAGTATAGTTTATGTATAGAAAGAGGAAGAGAAATGGGGGTAGAAGACAGAAAGTGGAAAGGAAAAACCAGAGTTAAGCATTCCTCAGTAATAAACGGTTAAGACACATTTGCTATGAAATTAGTTCGATTGGACTCTGTCATCTAAAATGAACAGCAGGCTGTAAAAGCATCTAAGGCATAAAACTGACTTGCTTCTGACCTAAAAATATGAGATTATCAGTGTATGTGAACAGCACCAACACACAAGTGATTTGAATGTCTGTGCATCAATACAAAATATGGGATAGCAAAGTTAGTGAATTTAAGTGTAGAAATGCAACTCGTTTCCTAAAAGAACAAAAAGTCCACTCAGTATGTGCGAAATCAAACATTTATGTGTGCACACAAACGCATGAATGCATAAACATATGTGTATGCCCTTAAGCAAAAGACTGGAATCACAGTCAACGTCAAAGCCGAGCAGTGTGCTAATGGTAGATAGAATGCACCTACTGTCTGCCTGTTTATCTCAGGTTCAAGGCAGAACAGTTGTTACAAAAATGCATGTTTTCCTCTGTTCTATCAGAAAGAATGGGCTCAAGGCTGTTAACTGATAAAATAGATTAGTTTAAATAAAATAAATAGAGAAGTAGTCTTATATTCATAGTGCACCCCTGACTTCAATCGAACGATAGGCAATAGCTATGAGAAAGAATGTTGAATAACACCACCTGAAGTCAACATTTAATCAAGGAAATGTACTATGTGGGTTTGGAATTTTTCTGCCATTACCATAAGTCTAGTTAAACATTACATAAAGGTTACACTTATACAATTGGGCATTTAGTCTATCAGATAGGAACTTTCAGCCATCTTCAAGAAATTCAAAACTTAGAACCAACTTTGATATAAATGAGCTGGTAAATGCACCAAATAAGACTTAACTGGTGGACTATTTCCATCCCTACAGAAGTCAAAATATAGAATGAAGCTAATGAAGAAATTATTGTTAACTACTCTGAAGACTGTCAGCTCTAAATGTATAAACCAGAGTTAAGTCGTCTAAACACTTTGTGAAGACACACTAAGCGGTTAAACTTTTCTGTTTTATCATCTAGTGTTTGAATGGCTGTTTTCGTAATATTTACAAAAGTGGTTTCAAGCACTAAATCAACCCTCGAATGCTAAACGTGTAAATGTGAGCAAAACCGATAATATGTATTTCTGTGTGAAGTAAATGCTGATGAAGTCGTCTAGCCTGGTGATGAAACGTCCAAGAAAAAACTCAAGACTCGAAGAATACAAAACATTTATCGTCCTAATCCTGAGCCACAAATTTTTTCTACTTTTTCAAATGTGTTTTATTTGGGGTGAGACATCGTTAAAATGAATCGGTAATACCTTAGTAAGAGAATGGTTTATACACTGAAATGGTTTTCTCTTCAGCAATACATGAACAAAAGACAATGTCAGTTTGACATTTTTGACGAAAACACTCATAGCAATAGCAAACTACGGAAATTCAGTCTTGAAGAAGAGCGAATAGAAACCGTGAATAGTGAAACAAACCCATTTGTTCGTAGGAAAACACAAAAGACGATTTTAGCATAGAAAAATTTTCCTTTCAACGAAATTATTCTCTTAGCTGTACATCCATAAAATATATATTAGAAAGGACGGAACATTCTAGAGTAGTTTCGGTTCAAAGGTCAGTGTAAATTGCGTGACAAAAGGAAGGTACGTAATGTCGATAAGGGTGACAAATGATGAAATAAGCAGAGTGATTAAGTAAAAATGCTTACGTCATATGGGAATTATCTAAAATGATCGATATTCTATAATGCCCATGGCAGGAAAGATATTTTACATGCTTCTACTTCTCTGACAATCATAGGATCATATTCTTTGGTCATAAACTCCTTCATCAGTACGCAAAGGATAAGCAGGAGTATTCGGCCACATCACTGTGTGCATATCAACCTACTTGTTCCTGTGGAGCCGAATGTATTTACCGTACTATGTAGCAGCTTATGCAACACGCACGCCAACACTACCCAACTTGGTCGACAAGGGGAGAATGGGAATGCATCATCAACCCTGTAAACTCAAGACATTTGACTTCTTTTGACAAGTTCTTCAAATGTTGTATAAATTGAGACCAAGCCACTCAAAATGAGTGAGGTTAAGACATCTAGGCCCAGCTGAAGTATTAGCGACTCAAACGTTCAAAACATCATTATGCATTCAAAAGAATTATGGACAGTCTTTTTCTTTGCCATGGTCATTGTAGATTATCGATCACTTCGGATGACTTCTATATGATGTAACTATTTTTAGCATGTAATCGTTTTTTTATTCCTCATTTTAAATGCCCATTGAAATCACGCACCTTCTCTTTATCATACAATTTAAACTGACCTACCCTAAATCGCTCTGCAATGTTCTGTCCTTCCTACCATATATTCCCGAACGTACAGCTCAGAGAATGATTTCGCGGAAAAAACACGAATATTCGAAAAACCAGTTGTCGAATACGACCTCACTTTAATGTAGCAGTAACATAATCGATGTTATAACTTATAAATATTTTCAGCTCGTTGGTAATTTTCTCGTAATGAATTACTGAGGCACCTGTAAGAGTGAGACATGAAACAACTGCTTTCATGCATAGTCAAAGCCTCTTAGCCTCTCGATTTATCCTGTATACTACCTGATGACCAGTTCGATTGCAGTGAATCCGTCACACAATGTTGGCCGAAGTAGGTTCGAGCTGGAAAAAGGCCCGAGGTGACCAGACTAAAACATGGCACCAATGCATGAAGTCTCTGACTGTTGGTTTGAACCATGTGGGGCGATGCAGACAAGGTGGTTGGGGTCCACGGGACAAGAGCAACCAGTGGCTACAGACTCTCGGGGATATGGCTCAGGTCCGATGTCAGTGGCTCAGACGTGTACGCACATTATCCTCATCTTTACGACACTATACCGAGTCTCACCATTTTGTCATTGTTCCTTTCTTTCTTCTCGTTCTTTGTATTTCTTTTGACTGAATTTTCTTATCTTCATCTTTCACCTCACTACTTTTCTACTTGATGTGTTGATATGAGCTGTGGCAACTCGGGCCGTTACACAGTAATGCCTGGTCCTATGTTGATATTGATGATGATGATGATGATGATGATGATGATGATGATGATGATGATGATGATGATGATGATGATGATGATGATGATGATGATGATGATGATGATGATGATGATGATGATGCAGTGAATCCGTTGTTGCCATAAAATTATCTGGATTCACAGTAAACTAATTCTACTCACATTACTCGAATAACACTGAAGGTGAATCTAGCAGCCACTGAAAAGATCAATTGAGAGTCGCTATTTTGACTTGAAAGATAGTTCTTGCATAAAATAAAGAGAACCAGTTGGTTATTTCACTAGTTGTTAGGGTGGCCCTTAAAAATACGCTACAATTCTATCTTCATTGCTTTTTTTCGAAGTATGAGTATAGAAGAGTAAGAGAAAGGTCTCAACCAGTTACCTGATTTATCTATTCGCTCTTACATTACGTTTAAACAGATTTTTCAGCAGTGCTTGTAAACTGGGAGAAGTACAGGAGAGGAAAAGGGTTTGATGAGAACAACAACAACGATGAGGGCCTATGACAGTTAAGTTATAAAACACCTTGACTAAAACTACACTATTGGCACAGAAGCCACTTATGTGGCAGTTTCTCTACAATCTTAATTATTAACTAAACGTTTTATAATCACTAGAGTTAAGCAGTTTGTATTCGATTAATATAAAGTCAACTTATACTGATCTGGAGACTAGCAGAGGAATCCAGGATGGGCGTTTCATCCTATTTGGGACTCGTTAGCCAGATGTACCTGTACCTCAGTGAATGATGTTGATCCCACTGAGGTCCAAACCAAGTACCCATCGCTTCAAATGCCAGACCATTATCCACCAAACCACTGAGGCACTATTGTGAAGCGATAGGTACTGGGTTTGAGCCTCAGTGGGAACAATATCAATCACTGGGGTCCAGGTACATATTGCTGACAGTCCAGAATAGTGTGAAACGCGCGTTGTGGATTCCTCTGCTAGTCAGTCACCAAGATGCATATAACATTATGAGTATCCGGTAGTAACGAGGCATCCGCATAAAAGCCCTTCTGACAATAAAAGTCGACCAATTCGGCCCTGTAACCTCGCCTAGTTTACTAGTTACTAGCCGGTCTTAAGCCCGGATAAAGAGGGAACGTTGGGCATAGGGCTAGCAACCCTACACCCACAAAACCAGTCTAATCACCAAAGAAACTTCAATGCACAAAGAAAATATAAAAAATTAAAATTAACTTACTCCTCGAAAGAATCGAGGAGACCAAACGACGTCGGTTGGCAAAAGCCTTCGACAAACCAATTGGCCGATGTGTCTTCTCTCCCTCGATGAAAGCAAAGGTGAACATGGAGTATACGCACCATATCTGAACCTAGAAAGGCTACCCAGATTGCAAACAAGATGAGAAGGTATAGCATAGAAGTGCGAGAAATCCCCAAAAGCAGATGTAATGGAAGTGGACTCTCAAAACTCGCAACTGAAGAGTCAATAATCTACTCCGATATTCTCACCCAGACGACAACCACAAGTACACTGAGTTATTCAGTGGCTATCATGATGTCCCCAACAGCACCGAAGGCTGTCTCTCATGCAGTGGAAACCAGGATCATGACAGAAAGATTCAACTCAAAAGGAAGGAAAATCACAATCATACAATGCAACGATACGCACCTACAAATTATGCAGATCAAGAGAAGAAGGAGGAATTCTACAGACAACTCCAATCACTAGTGGAAAACACAACACCCTAGATGGCCACATCAAAACTCATTCTAATGGGTGACATGAATGCAAAACTACGAGCGGACAACACACAAAGAGAACTAACTCATCATGGGTCGAGAGCACCCGCTGAAATGATCAAAAACAATGGAGAACTGTTTGCAGACTTCTGAGCATTCAACGATTTCGTGATTGCAGGCCAGGCAGTCTGTACAAACACAAGGATATTCACAAGGCAGTGACATGGATCTCATTTCACTAGACACCAGGACACACTACACTAAAAATCAGATCGACTTCATCTCAATCTCAAGAAAATGGAGACGCAGTCAGCCTACTCGACACAAGATCAGATCACGAAGAGGAGCAAATGTAGGTTCACACCACTCACTTCACTATCTAGTGCAAGGAACCTACCTTCAAAATCAAGTGGAAAGCCTTCACAGAAGTTGGTGATGATCAACCACAGTTCAAGTTCAACAACCAGAAACTGAAGGACAAAACTGTAAAGGACATCTTCACCTCAGCCATCAGAACAAAATGGGGGACATAAGGCAACATCCCTGAGGAAACCTGTGTGGAACAACACTGGAACTCTTTGAAAGCTATGTGGAAAGAAACTTGTATAACCGTGTTAGGAGGGAAGAGGAAAGAAGACAAGGAATGCATCTCCACGTATACATGGGAGCACACAAGGTTTGCAAGGAGGGAAAGAAGGGTACCTGCCAAGTGATTGGGAGAAGGGCTACCTTATCAAACTCCCAAACAAGGGAGACCTAAATCTCTGAAAGAACTGGCACGGAATCATGCTTCACTCCTGTCCACCCTAAGCAAAACACTAAGCCACATCATCCTGGCGAGACCAAACGATGCACTGGATTCAAAATTACCACACAAACAGGCTGGCTGCCTTCAGGAAGAACAAATCATATCCCGATCAAATTGCAACGCTACGCTAAGCATCATCATACAACAGAGCACAGAATGGCAGTCAACTCAACTCAACCTCAACTTCATCGACACTGAAAAGGCCTTCCACAGTGTTGACCGAGAAGTAATCTGGCATCTGCTGCTCCAACACTGAGGTTTTAGTGCCACAAACCTTTATCAACCTCATTCAACAGCAGCTAGATGCTATATGATGCTACATGTCAAGTGATTCTCAACGGAAAGCTCAGTGAAGACAGGAGTAAGACAAGGCTGCCGCCTACCATCACCCATGATCTTCCTGGTTGTCGTCGACTGAAATACATCATGCAGCTTACTCTGAGGGGCTAGATGAGGGGCATACGCTGGTCGAACCGATGAAAAGACCACAGAAGAAGATTTGGATTTCGCCTCAGATAATTTATGTCTAATGTCTTGTCGCACAAACTCGAAGATCTACAGGCGAAAACCAACAAGTTGACAGAAGAGGCAGGGCAGAGAAAACGGGACTTCAAGTGAATGTAGAGAGGACGGAGGTGATGAAGATATCCAACCAACAACAGCATCAACAGCAAGCACCAGTCACCAACCAACGGGAGAAACTCAAAGAAAGTTGTCACTTTCACCTACCTAGGCAGGACAGCATCGTTTCAACTACAAGCGACACAGGCACAAACGAGTATGTTACGGCAGCCATGATTGGAAAAACAGCGAGACAGGCTTTCAGTAACCTGAAATCAGTATAGAGATCTACTGCACTGCACTCCACTCCACTCAGCATACAGTGTGAACAAGATCCGGATCTTCAACACTAATGTCAAGTAAGTCAGTGCTTCTATGTGATGGTTCAGAGACTTGGCGTGTCACGAAAAGCATTTCCAACAAACCACAGACATACTTCATCAACAGCTGCCGCCTACGCTCACTCGATACTGAAGAACATATCAGATGGCCAGAATAGTGAGAATAAGTAACAAGGAACTCTGGCTGACTGACTAGCAGCTGACCAATGAAAATCCCATCGCTCAACAAATATGCAGAAGGAAGTGGAGATGGATTGGATTGGACACACACTGAGAAGACCAATTGGGGACATCATGCACCAGGTCAGGTCGTCGAGTGGAAACCAAAGGGGAAACGACGAGTTGGGCGTCCAAGCTGAGGGTCACATGGAAGAGATCGTGTGAGGAAGAAATGAGAGCTTCTGGGCAGTGGTGGAGCCAGGTTGAGAAGACTGCAGAGAGAGAGAGAGAGGAGAGAATGCAATGGAGACGTGCTACTGAAGCCTTATGTTCCACTAGGAACCGAAGGGATAAATAATAACAAAAATGATTCGGCCCTGTATGACAACGGGAAATTACAAGTATCATAACAACGAAGTCAACTAATTCAAAATTATCTCTCTGCCAACTTAGATTCTGTATGAAGTGATAGGCAATAAATTTATGTTTTCATCCTTCTCTGAAAACTAACTACTTCGTCAGTGAAAAAAGGGGAGAAAGAAATTTACGGTTGAAACAGGCATCATGTGTTAACATCTAATAAAATGTCAAATCTTGAGGGTCATATCATGTGTTGAGTGATGCCATATGGTGGTGGAAGTAGTTATGTTGGCGGCTGATGGTAAGAGAAAGGAGGCGACTATAAAGCGTATAATGACTAGAGGGGAGGTTATAACTACAACAAACAGTATGTAGAGTTTTAAGGATAAACAGACACGTAATCCAATTGGAAGATGAACTCGACAGACAGAAACAAACCAATTTTTCTTGCCCTAAAACGTACAGATTGCTAGAGAAAGAACACTGATTTATCTATCAACTCGGTCATTAAAATGCAAAATAAGCACAGCGAATATTTATTGTGTTAATACAGGGTGCATGTATGTTAACGAGGAAAGAACTCCCAAACCATCAAATAGCACTCATGTTCTTGTTAAATAGAGATTGTTATGGGTTAAGACTAGATCTCTAAATAAAGAAATTTTATCTTAGTAGGTGCATAGATTAGAAAAGCAGAAATTACTGTTTCATAAAACCAAGATGTTTGCTTATTGCTCAAAAAATTATTGATGCATACATCTTTTCCCCTGTATGTTACTCACTTCAATGAAGATTTAATTACAAGAGCATGAAAAAGAGAAGAAAACAGGAAATAATTAATAGTTTCACTAAAGCGGCAGAACATTTTCGAGATCACCGGAAATGTAGTACCAGTGAAAAATTCGTGAATCAAGTTTCATAAAAAAATGAAAGTTATAAATATTTTCTGATTATATAGTTTGTTACTGGTGAGTTGTGTACCTCACGTGTTTTATCCCACTTGAGGATGATCAGACTGATCCACTAACACGTCCGTTTGTACCCCATTTGAGACGTTAGCTCAGCAACTAACATTTCAAAACACAATACTGCATCTCGATAACGATATTATGTACAACTGTCATTAATTGCCATCATTCCTTTTGCATTATTGATGTACAGGGCATGAGTGGTCAACCTCTTTTAGCCTATAGGTTGGTTGTTTAGATGTCCCCATATTACGCTAAGTTTCACTAAGATATCACTTGATGTAGAGTTAACTAATTCACTAGGCTATTGTTTTCAAGATCACTCTCTTAATTAATAAATAACACTGCAATAATAAGTTTACTTTGATGTTTGGTGGAGTTAGTTGACAGTAGTATTCAGAACACTCCAGAACCAGAGTACTGTTGGAGCTTACCAATTACTTCACAGACAGACTTTCGAGAAGCACCCTAAATTATTTATCACATACTAAAAAAGTGAGGAATCACGCTGCACTTCTACCTTATACAAGCATATATACACTGCTTACATCAGATTTATTGATGAGGCAAAGAGTAATGTAACATGAAAGAAAATTCATAATGATTTTTGAATAGTCAGTATGTAAATCAACAAACAGGTTTGCAAAAGCTTTAAGAATATACATAAATCTTAGTTATGGAATTATTTACTTACAGACATGTCTAGAGCTTGGTCATTTGACGCAAAACTGATATCTTCATTGGCTTCAATACTATTCACAGGAATTAAATTAGTTCGATCTGACCCTGCCCTATCAACTTTAGAGTATACTGGTGCATGAGAAACTAATGTAGTGAAACTCGGAATATTTGACATTTCAGATGTAGAGGTTGCACAAAAAGATAAAGGATCAATAACATTATTGTCGGTTGGTGTAACACTACTATTTATTGTTATTGGCATATGTATTCCCATTGGTTGTGGACCTGCTTGTGAATGATTCGATGCAGTTAGATGGGCTACTAAGGCTGCAAGGCTTTCTGAACTAGATAAGTTAGATGGGCTTATATGTGAAACAGACTGTAAACGACCAATGTTATCAGCAACATTTATTGAGTTGTTTCCTGTAGTAGGTAGATTTGTGGAATACGATGATGCCGGTACATTAATAGATGAAATAAGGTTTCCGTTAGCTGCCATACATTTCAAAGCTTCAATTATATCAGGATAACGTAAAATTCCAGCGCCGTTTGCAGAGGGATTAGACGCTGCCGAAGTATCTCCAGACTGTGGAACCTTTATGGATGACGATATAGATGAATCACCTAGAGTTGGTACTGGCACAAATAAAGTAGGCTGTAATGCATTTAATGCAGTTTGTTGGCTTAAGTTGGCTGACAGATTAGTAGATGGATTAGTTAGGACCCATGCAGAAGGGGGATTATTTGCTGTCGACATTTCATGATGATTTTCTGTACTCGTTACTGGCAAAGTATCAGTAATATTGCTCATTGTTGACGTTTGCAGATTATGCATAAGTGTTGCTGACAAACCACAAATGAGATTTTCAGGTAAACTGGAGAGTGGGATTAGTTGTCCAAGGAAAGGACTAGCAACCGTCATTGAATTAAGACCATTTAAATGGGGAGAACTGAATGTTACTACAGGTACTTGCTTGGTGTCAGCCACCGAATTCCCAATAGATAAACAGAGTGGTGTGACGTTTGAAACAAAAAGGCTTTTAGAAGTGTTTATATCAGCTACTTTACTATCCATATCCTTGCATATTCGTTTAGACTTTGGTGACTTAATATCTTTTATCTGACCGTCAACTTCATCCACACCAGATGAAAAAGTACGCTTAATCGCAGGTGAACTGCCAAGAAGTGGATTCTCAATTTTTATAGAGTTGACTAATGATTGGTTCGGACCACATGTTCCCGTATCCATTTCTTCAACTGGCAAACATTCCTTTGTTGATTTTGATGCAGATAAACAGATACGTCCCTAAAAGTATGTGGATAAGTGTAAAATTAAAAAAATTAATAATTCACTGTGCAATTTACAGTACTCAATCAAAAATTATCATATAAATATTGCGAGTTTAAAAAAATTATCAGTTACATTTGATAGCTTTCTATTATTGAATAAGCTAATACTTACATATGTCTCATTTTACCAGAAATCAAAATATCGAGTGCAAACAGATACTGATTTCATAGTATGCAAAGTGGTCTTTCAGAGAAACATATAACACAGCTAGTAAGTAGTTGAAGTTCTGTCGAAGAAAATAAATGTGAATTTGTCTTTAATCGTGGTATTTCTTCCATTCAGTACGCTATTAAAAGTTTAAGCCCTATCACCTTTCCCACTCATAATATCAGTTAACAGTAGTTAATAATAGTGCGTAAAAATCATAATTATCGCATTTAGGAATATGGAACAACTCATAAACCTTTTCTGGTTCCTACCAACTTAATTGATTAATCCTAAGAATTACTGTTTTTATGCACAGTAACATAATTCATCAGGTGAAAAAGTCCTATAATCAAAGAAATAGGGACTTGGAAAAAAACGGAGATGAGAAATGAGCAGAATGCTCATTTCCCAGGGAATTCATAGTATTCAACTAGATCAAATGCATAGATCTTGTTCTGCACTCTATAGGCGTTGTTTACCTTTTTAATAGTCACATAACGAAAATGATATTTCGAGTGGTTTTCAGGAAGTGATTAACTTCACAATGAGTTTCATTAAGTCAACAGCCTTTGAACAATAAGTGAAAGTCGAAAACCAATGAGCAATTTTATTTTCTTATAGGCTTTCAAACATATGGCGCAATTGAATTTCTCATCTTCTAACCTTTAAAAATGTAACATAAGAATGGAAAACCAATGGTATACATAAGGTATTTTAACTATCCTAACCATCCATTCGGTCAACTCAGATATCATAAGTTTTAAGAAGCATACGTTGATTAACTGTGTTCAGTGAATAGTGAGAAATTTTACAGGTTCTAATAATGAAGAAAACCCGGTAAATGTGGAATATCATTCATTTTACATAACGCTGTAACGCTTTGAAGTTACTGATGCTGTATTCAAAGAGTCAAAAAACCAATTTTAAGTACATCTAGTTAGTTCGTCTGAAACAAGAGGATACCGGTGTCAAGTGATACCAAATAAAATTAAAACTACAATTTCCCTACCATTTAGAAGCAATATATTTCTTACCTTCCACAACATACTTAACTATCAGAACTCAAATTATTTAATTGGCTGTTTTTTGTCAATCATTTGTATCCTCCAACATATACTCATTTAATTTACGCGTTAACGCTCATTTTGTTAATACGATTAAAGCTATTGGTTGATATGAACTAACATTTAAAAAGGGAAGGAATATTAAAAAAGTATAAAACTGAGGAATGAAAACAAACTGAGCAAGAATAAAAACTAATGGTTAGGGTATGTACAATTTAATCCAATCAAAACTTTTAATTTTGTTTCACTTTTTTGAGAACAGTCTAAATATATTGATTAGTATAATTCTGGAACTAGTTGGCAAATAATCATTGATACTAAACGACTAGTCCCCATGCTTGCAGGGCAATACAAAAACATTGATTTTATGGGTACGTACTCGAATGCATACATATACAGTTAATCAGAATGAATTATTCGACTGACCCACTGATTGTGCTGAATATGTACATGTGCAGTGAATTCAAAGGCCACCGTAACAACCAATGAATTAACCTATTAGGTTTCTTTACTTCAGTCAGTACGATAAAATAATCCAAATTAATTAGTTAATTGGTCAATTGTAACACATTTGTAACACACTCGCACACATGTAACTCACTGTATGGAAAAAAATAAGATGGGGATCAGCAGTTAGCTCATAAATAAACATGAACACAAACCTACCTGTATTCTTCTAGAACACTGCAAAACGCAATCAGAAGAAATGAATCATTACCCTTAATGTACACTCTGACTAGTCTATGGATAGGAAGCAATTCTTCTTCGAATAAAAATAAATTTTAGTCAAGTAGCCTGAAAAACAAAAGTCAGTAAAACAAGTTTTTCCGTGTATGACTGAGATTAGAATTAGCAATGTGAGTTGTTATTGTTGATTACCATTCTGATGGTTAGAAAAGTCTGAATTATTTGTGTTCTTTGAGCTGGGTTGTTTAGTCATCCAGCTTTCATCGTCTTTCTAGACGACATCTTCAGCTCCACGACTAAACAACCCAGCTCAGAGAACTCAATACAACCAAGACCATCCACTTGAGCTACATTCTCCACCATTCCAAAATCATACGTGGTCAGAAAAGTTTCATCGTTACCGAAAAGCTGATAAAAAGTAACATTCTATGCCTTATATATATGGAGATTACGATTTATTTCAAGTGCATTGATAATTTGTACTATTCACAAGCATCGCTTAAATGTTCGAATAACAAATTATGTGAGAATGTTCGATACAAACAACACTATGATTGAATATTGAGTTCCATTACATAATTTACTCCTTCTGGATATCAAGTTAATAGATTTATTCATAAAAAATGAATCCAAGCGAAGGTACTGAAATTGTAGCTATATAGTCTTGACATTCCTACTCTCACTCGTTAACCAATATAGATATCAACGCCTGTTATCGCTAACCTAACAAATAAAAACCCATAACCTTCTGTGTAAACCTGTATATAGTTGTTAGGATGTTAGTCAATTGCATATTGCATGTCTGGTTATCTTTCATACTGTAATGATTTAATGACCGATTTCCTTATGGTAAATCTGAAATGCTAGTTTTAAATACACCGACGATAAGATTCCCTATTACTAAAGTAAAGCTGCAACTGATTGGCAATTAGGATTTGTTGCTCAGTTATTAGGACATAAGGTTGGCTTGTTTCAACAACCTTGGTTTTCACCTAAACTTCAGTGGTCATATTACTTCATTAAGTACTGTCTGCTAACTAAGTCTATCTCAGGTGGTATAATCAACAATTAAGATATGCACCGAACAACTATTGCAATCAAATGTCAATATCAACTAGACTTCTATGGTCTGATCAATAAGAATCGAGTATAGCATTTTTTTTTTCCCGACCGAAAGCTGCTACCTTGACGTGGTGGTCGGGCTTGCATATCACAATGACCCAACGAGCTATGCTGGTGGAACGCTTGTTCCCTCGAGGTCCTACCATACCAGAAAGGTCTGTTGGGTAGTGGTTAGACGAAAAGCAGTTACCGTCATAGTGTAAATTGCTACACTATGATGGGGGTCTGAGGGCGAAGTCGTACTGCTGCTAGCTGGATGGGGTGTGACAGCAGTAAGGTGTTTCCCTTGGATGACCAGCAGTGCCAAGCTGATGCTGCCTTCTCAGTGGAAGGGGGGGTTAGAAAAGGTCGGCCCCAAAAATAACACACTCCACCACGCCCCACGGTCTGCCGGGCCGGCGGTGTTGGTTCACTTGTCGTTTCCTTTCGCTCATCCGGCCCCAAAAATACAAAAATTCAAAATAATCATACTCAAAAGGCTGGGTGTGACAGGCCTCAAGCAGATGTCCGATGGGCTCTGCGGTCACACAAATCTCTTTCAGGTACCTTAAGAAGAAATAGCCTTCCACGGTGTGGGCAGCCGGGAAGTGTCAACCGCCCTCACAACTCTGTCAGCACCCAAGTTTCTTCTGACTGCTATCCTCCTCCTCCATCATTACCTTCTAATCTTCCTTCACGTCTCTTAATTAATGATGCTGCATCATCTTCAATTTCTCCTACCTCTGCAGCCTTCGACAACGATCTGAGTCCACAGAACAGTGTCCCTGGTCTCCTTAAACCACGCTCCAAATTACATATTGGAGCCTTCAATGTCCGCACCCTCCGTCAAATTGGCCAACAGGCTTCGTTGGCAAAGACTCTAGCAACTCGAGGCATGGATGTGTGCTGTGTTTGTGAGACACGCATACAGGACCCAAGTGTGGTTATTCACCTGACCTCTCCTGACCAATCTGGTGAATCTGCAAAATTCACCCTTCGAGTTTCTGGAGATTCGATAGCTAGCTCTCGTGGTCTTGCAGGTGTAGGTATAGCATTAAGCACCAGGGCAGAAAACTCACTACTAGACTGGATCCCAGTTGATAGTCGCCTCTGCGCTATGAGGCTGAACGGCACAGTGAGAACTAAAAGGAATAGTGAGACTCGCCGTTGTCTCTTTGTAATCTCTGCTTACGCACCCACTGACTGTAGTTCGGATGAAGTGAAGGACGAGTTCTACCATAAACTGTCTAACCTCCTCTCGAAAGCCAAACGTTCGGACGTAGTGGTTGTTGCAGGTGACCTCAACGCACAGGTGGGTAGACTGAGTGAGGCAGAAAGGCACTTAGGTGGCACTTTCGGAATCCCAGCTGAACGTACAGATAACGGTGATCGCCTATTACAACTATGCTCAGATAACCGCCTATTTTTAGCCAGCACAAATTTCAGACATAAAGAAAGGCACTGTCTGACCTGGCGTCCACCGAGCTCGACTCAGCGATGGACACAGATAGACCACATTGCTATTAGTCATCGCTGGAGAGGATCGGTGGAAGACTGCCGCTCCTTCTGGAGTACGTGTTTGGACAGCGATCATGCGTTGGTCCGAGCACGTATATGCCTGCGTCTCAATGGACGTAGAAAAAATTTGGCAACAAAACCACTACGAGTTCTGCTGGACAACGAAAACACCAAAGCCGTGTTCAGTGAGAAGTTGGCTAGGCAGTTATCGGAACAAAAGACTGTCACTCATCCAGAAGAAGCTTGGTGCCATCTTCAGTCTACTGTAAAAGCAGCACTGGAGACTGTAGCCGACTCCAAGATAATGGCTAAAAAGAGCCAGTGGATATCAGCAGCTTCTTCCAAACTAATGGATGCACGTGAATGCATCCCTGCAGGCTCTGAGTACAATGAAGAGCGAGCGCAACTTAAAAATAAACTGACGAAAAGTCTGCGCAACGATCGTGAACAGTGGTGGGCAGCAAAGGCTAAAGAGATGGAAAAGGCAGCGGCGATCGGTAACAGTAGACAGTTATTTAGACTTATTAAGGAGACTGGGGGGAAATGGTCAACAACAGTTAGTGAGGTTATAGCGGAGAAGGACGGATCGGCGATTCACTCGCAGGGAAGGCGACTGGGACGATGGGCAGAACACTTTGAGGAACAGTTTAACTGGCCTCCAGCCACCATTGCGCTGCCCGCTATCCAGTCGGACCCTGAATGGGACATAGAGACAGGTCCCCCAACACTAGAAGAAGTTGAGAAAGCGGTAGGTAGCCTGAAACGAGGAAGGGCAGCAGGACCAGACGGACTACCTGCTGAGGTATACAAGAATGGTGGTAGAGTTCTCTTAGTCAGGCTAACGGAAGTGTTAGCCAGTATATGGGAATCAAATACGATCCCCTCCGACTGGTCTAAGTCACTGATCATCCCAGTCTTCAAGAAAGGCGAGAAGTCCTCTTGTGATAACCACAGAGGAATCAGCCTGACAAACATAGTGTCTAAGATCCTAAGTTCTATAATTCTCCGACGCCTGAGTGGAGCTCGGGAACAGCAAGCCCGAGAAAACCAGGCAGGCTTTAGACCTGGCCGTGGATGTATCGACCAAATATTCACACTGCGCCAGGTCCTGGAACATAGGCATGCTTACAGACGCCCGACAATAGCTGTATTTCTCGACCTGAAGGCGGCATTTGACTCCGTTGATCGAGAAGTCTTATGGCAGTGTCTGTCACTGAAAGGCGTGCCTAGTAAGTACATCACCTTATTGAAAGCTCTCTACTCGAACACTTGTGGGCATGTTAGAGCCTATGGTGAGTTGTCCAGGGAGCTATACTCATCAAGTGGTGTCCGTCAAGGATGCCCACTATCCCCATTCTTATTTAATTTTATCATAGATATTCTTATGGAGGTTTCCCTCTCGTCACCTAATTACAAAG
Organism: Heterobilharzia americana; assembly: GCA_944470555.2. Taxonomy (NCBI): domain Eukaryota; kingdom Metazoa; phylum Platyhelminthes; class Trematoda; order Strigeidida; family Schistosomatidae; genus Heterobilharzia; species Heterobilharzia americana. The sequence continues at coordinate 112,164,572 of OX104134.1, read as the reverse complement.
ACGTTGACCGGATCACAGGTGAATTTTCCTTAGATCTAGAATATGCAGATGACATAGTCCTGTTAGGTGAAGACGCTGACAAGATGCAGAGTCTTCTGAACACTTTGAGTGGGAATTTGAGAATGTTTGGGATGCGATTTTCACCACCCAAATGCAAATTTTTGCTCCAGGACTGGTCTTCAGCGGTACCGCGGTTAACAATAGAGAGTGAAGTGGTTGAGTGTGTTGACCACTTCACTTACCTGGGAAGTAGGATCAACCCGGTGGGTTAGTTGCCGATGAGATTTCTGCACGGATACAAAAGGCTCGATTGGCTTTTGCCAATTTGCGCCACCTATGGCGCCGCCGTGATATTCGTTTGTCTATTAAGGGTCGCGTGTACTGCACAGCAGTCCGCTCTGTTCTACTGTATGGCTGTGAAACATGGCCATTGAAAGTGGAAGACATGAGAAGGTTACAGGTATTTGACCACCGTTGCCTTCGTAGTATAGGACGTATTCCGTGGTGTCACCATGTGAGTAATGCAGAAGTTAGGTGTAGAGTTTTAGGGAGAAGAGGTAAGTCAGTCGACGAGGTTGTGAACCTTCATCGACTGAGATGGTTGGGACACGTACTACGTATGCCTAGTCACCGATTGCCTCGTCACACAATGTTGGCTGAGGTGGGTTCAGGCTGGAAAAAGGCCCGAGGTGGCCAGACTAAAACATGGCACCAATGTATGAAGTCTCTGACTGTTGGTTTAAGCCATGTAGGACGATGCAGACTAGGTGGTTGGGGTCCACGGGACAAGAGGAACCAGTGGTTGGAGACCCTAGGTGATATGGCTCAGAACCGAAGTCAGTGGCGCAGATGTATACACACATTATCCTCATCTTAACAACGCTATACCGAATCTCACTATTTTGTCACTCCTCTTTCCTTTCTTCTCATACTTTATATTTCTTTTGACTGCATTCACTTATCTTCATCCTTCACCTCACTACCTTTTTACTTGATGTGCTGATATGAGGTGTGGCAACTCGGACCGTTACGCAGTAATGCCTGGTCCTATGTTGATAGTGATGATGATGATAGCATTTTTTGTGTTGGTTTTAATAGGAAATTAGTGTTGGCACCAAACAACCCATAGTTGAGCAATTCTTTTAAGTGTTTTTCGTTGTAGCTATATAGAGTGATATGGAGGACATTAATATATTATTAAATTGCACTTCAGCGATGATAAAAATATTGGTGGAAGTAACAAACATAAATAACCTCAAGAAACAGACATTTATTAATTGTTTTCATATACTTAAGGAATTAAATCATTTTAAAATGATCAAGTGAAGCTGCTTAAAAATGCATTCAAATTTAAAACGTTTGACCTTTATGTTTAAAATATACAGTTCACAACCAGCACAGAGATTAAGCGTAGTCCTGCTGACTCATTAACTATCATTTATCTATGCACATGTAGAATTAATGGATTGCAGAATCACAACATGCACAGGCACTATCCATCTCACTGAGAAAATGTATAGAGGAGAATAGGTTGCAAGAGGAAGTGGGGTGGGAGTAGGCGAATCATTTTTCTATCAAGTGTTAGGTAGCTGAGACAGCGAAAAGTTTCTTCCCCACCACTCAGAATACTAGCACATTCAAGGGGTAGAAAATCGCTAGTCTGGTCAGATTAACTAAGTTGCCTAGATTTGGTAGGTCATTGATGAAAAATGCTTTGTTAGACTCAGAAGGCAGACTCAAGGCTGAGTGTGTTCTGTTCTGTTTGTCTAAACTAATTCTTTCAGAATGGATCATACACGGAAGTGAATAAATGTGGTAGATGGGAGGGGTGGGGAAATACAGAGAATGGAATTGTTATGAGAAATTAAATACAAAGGACAAATCATAGAGATTCATCTACTGTCTAACCTGTGAAAGCAGTTCACTAAATGTCTAATTTGAAGACTGAACAAAATGCAGTAAAAAAACAAGTTACTGCAGAATAACTTTTGAAAATAAGCTATTTTCAGATAAAGTACAACGACAGGAATGAAATGAAGTCCCGGGGGAAAACCATAATGTAACATCAGAAGTACGTTTTAACGTCTGTGTAGCTTCAAAATTACAGGTGTCTCAAGTAAATGGTCATTTGTGTGAATTTTATTAGCAGTGCACGTTATAACGATTTCATTTCAAACAACCTTTGGCTTACACAAATACAATACAATACTCAGCCCCCAATATTTACAATGCTATTCGGTCAAATTTTGATCATAGTTCATATAAACTGCATTCATATCTGAAAAAAAAATTTTAATTGGGAAAAGGCAACATATCAAACATCAGTGTTCATTGATAAGTCGCACATGGAAATAATGTTCTAAACATTTGCTCATTTTGAGTATCCTTATTGCAATGTCAAGAGTACTACCTTCAGACTAAAAGACTAATGACACTAATGTGCTATACTGTCCTTACAAAAACAAAATACAACTAGAAAGAATAGTTAGTTAAAATGTTCTGTTGCAGCTAGGCATTTTCTCTGGATGGAAAAGTAACCTAAGTTAAATACAACCACTATAGTTTTTATAAAGAATTCAAGGTTTTGTGATGGGCATGGCAAAGACAAACGTTTAACGTAATTTTCCAGGACAAATGGCGCTGGTTTGAACTTCTGGATGGCTAGTACTTCAGCTATACCCAAACTGATTGATCTCACCGCAAAAAAATACATCCAGCCTTTTTCGCCATGGCCATTATAATACCCTGACACTATTTTTTTGAATACTATATAGACAAACAATGTTCATTTCGCACAAACGTATGAACACAAAATTATATTTAAACCCCTGAATTCCTCATGATCAAAATGTAATAAGGAAACGTAAGAAAGTGAAGCGAATAATTTCAAGCTTACCTTTCTGTTGGATCAAAACACAGTGACAGCGTATTATTTATTAGATGATCTTTGGTAAACAGTTTAACAAAACCATATCAAGGTGAATCACCTATCTCTATAGACAAACAACAATGCTTTTACCACGTCAAGTACAAATATTGTGCAAGCTGACTGTTTGAAACATCATGAATCAGTTTGTGAAGCAACACTAAATTTTCAATGGAAACTGGAACTTGTTAAAAAAGCTCAATGTGAACGAAAGGAAGTTACAATAAGCCAGGTTCCTTCATAGTAGTGCTTACTTGCGGTGGGACAACAGAGTGAGTATTCAGGAAGCTAAGCATACCGTTTCAGATAAGGGATCTGTATCATTTGATGGAGTAATGTACCAATAGTGATTGAGTTGGAAGGGGGTGTCGGACATACCCAAACACTGTCTACGGTGAAATGCAATTTTATCTAGGGCAAAGGAGCTAAGAGGAAGTAGACGAATATATTACGCCAGTATGCAACATCACCGACTATTGTGCTCAGTCACTCAACCAAGTGTAGCTTCTGACTAGTGTCATCGAGACTTTAAAAACGTGTGGTTCCAGACATTCAGTCATTAAGCGTATGGTTGTTTTCAATGTTATTCATTTTCAAAGTTCTGAGCATGTTTTGTTATAGTTCATTGATGTTTTCACCACTTATATGCTTTTTTAAAATTTCCCTATGTTTTGCTTATGGTGGGTTTGCTAACTTCAGCCATTACAGTTTTATGAAAGGTTTCATGTTGTTTCATAAGATGTTATCATCATTAAAAACCGACTCATCAATCAGAAAGTTGCAGTTCACTTTTCTTTGAGCCTTGATTTCCATGTTTGTAAGAGAATTGTAAGTAACACTGGTTTACAGTGTCATCACGGAAACTTCTCATACTATAAGTGAATAAAGTGAAGACTTAGTACGCTTTTCAGAAGAAAGACTATCAGTTAACATAAAAATGACATTATGTACGTTTTCACATGTAGAAAAATGTAGATGTAGTCTGATTTTGAAATGTCATCTAATTAACAAGAATTCATTGCGTTTTCAATTGAATTATAAGCTCAGACTACTAATGAGGGAATGTGAGTTATGCCGTCGTGAACGCACTACTCTAAATACAGGCATGTAATACTGTACAATTCAAAAACAATGCAATTAATGTTGATTGAAAATCGTTGGACATTTTACTACGTTTTTGATACCTATCCAAATAAGAAATTGCTAAGTCGACATTTATTCCTTCATACACATCTCTTTTTCTCTATTTGTTACTATAACCTATTTACAAATTCGGTATTTCGAAAAATGATCACTTAGTGAAAAGGCCAAGTGACTCTTCAGTTGACTGTGATGTTGATAATAATAAAAATAATAGCATTAGCAACACGTGATTCCCTGATTAGGGCTTCATGCATCTGAAACACATGAAGGGAAGAGAAGAAAACATTGTTAAAAAGATCAACACAGCAGGTTAAAGAAGGAGAAGAAGAAAAAAAGGAAAACAAGATATGTTAATGTCGACATGGGGCCAAAATAGATGAGTTAAGGCAACTGTGTTGTCTCCGATATATATCGAGCGCATCTGTCAACGCTCAAGATACACAGTTTTGTATATGTATGTGTGTCTAGGTATATATGCAGAAGATGAAAAATAAACTGAAGAAAAAGACAACTTGATATGGCCAGGCTTGATATAGTGCAGCACTCATCTAGTAATTATTTAAATGATTACATTGTTAAAATTCTTGCTTTACAAAAGATAAAGACAACAAATAAATATGCACAACACACAAACAAAAAAACAGAAAAGGAATATTCAAGAAAGTATAAAGTAAGTAGTTGAAATTAAAGGCAAGAAAGCACATGTATATTAGGAGGGAGAGACAGACTACATCAGTTAGAGAGACGGACTGAACATGAAAAGAAAAGAAAAGAAAGGGTAGAGTACTTTCTTCTAAATAAACGTGAAACAAAAATGGAAAATAAATAACAGTTCGTTAAATTCTAAAGGAAATAGATATAGGTAGAAATCACTCAGAAAGAATTCATGTAACTTTATGCAGCTAAGTGCAGCACCTTGTTTGATTGTTTTCATGTTTAGTGATCTTCCTCTTCCATTTAAGAGTTTTTTATTATTTCCTATACAACAGGGTGTATTGGATAACAGTTTGACCTAATCTTAGAACAAACCAGTATTGTGTGACATCGCCCATCAGATAACAAAATAAGTGCCATCATTCTCCTTCAGATACATTGTAATCTTCAAAGCGCAAGTAGTAATGATGCATGATGTTGTTGGGTAATGTTCAATTTCTGCTTCTTGACCGTAAGCGTTCAATACAAAAGTAAGTAGGGATATAACGCAGGTACGCTGCAGATATCAAATTTGATTCCTTACACATACTTTATGGTCCTCAGTTGCTCTTATTATGAGTATAATAGTTGATAATTAATAAAGATATGCAAAATGGCTTGCATACTAAATATTCTTTGCGCATATAATTTATTGCTCTACCCTGTGATATGTATATGCTCCTGAAGTTGGTTGCAATTATTCCACAGGAGTAACCGCTAGTTTCAAATATCAAAATAGGTCAGAAGGTCTAAATTAGTTTAGTACTGGATTAGTGACACATTCGCACAATGTGAAGTAGTGTATATCTATTTCCTTCTCGTCTAAAGTCTCAATAAGTTTATGCATACACACACGCACACACATACATGAATGCCATTTCATTCAATTAAGATAAACCGGATGTGAATAAATATTTAATTGATATAAGACCGATGAGTAGTAAGTTGAGCTGTCATCACCTTATAGTTTATCTCATTCATTCACTCACTAACTCACCAACTACTTATCCACCCTTAATATTTTTGGTCCACGCTTTGTAGTAAACGAATCACAAACATATTCATCGCAAGTTTAAACAACAACAGCAGCCGGAACAACAACACTATTACACATTGAAATAATCACGTGAATATTTTGAACTAACTTTACAGACTGAGATATAAACAATAGAGTGAAAGTGCCTCATGAATAGATAGATAGATATGTTGAGTGTAAATTCGAGTTGTTTACACTATAATATGAATATGTATTTGTATGTGTAGTAGCTAGCACAACGATAAAACTGTTATTAAACATCTAACACTTAAAATAATGGTTTAATCAATTTTTAGTCATACTACTAACAAACATAAAATACTGTGCACACTGTAATACTAGTCTACACGTTTCATAGGCATTTAGTATTCTTAATGTAGTCATAACATATACATTTAGACTGAGTTTGGACAATAATCAGTAGTCATTTCATTAGCCATTAGGTTTTGAGTCCTACCTATCTGTTTTAGGTCTGAGAAAATAAGCAGTCTCATGTATGCTTGCATTTGGGATTCTGGAGCTGATTTAAGAGGAATATGCTGTGTGCTTTACCATAAATGACTTCGATACTGTTTAGTTGATGGACCATATTAAAAATGAAACTGAAATGAAGTAGGCATATAACTTCTCTGATTATAGGATGATCTGAAACAAAACCTAAGTTGACTTACGAATTATATTCCCTTTCTTATTAGCGTCTAGTTTCCTACATGGCAATTATGCAAAACAAACGATTAGACTAAATTGAAAGTAATCAGTTTTTTTAAATCACTGATGATTCAACTTAAAATTAATTCTATCAAATTGTTAACACTTTCATACTAGGCAAGATTGGTATATGACGAAAATTTAATGGAGTATAAATTTTTGGAGTAGTACAGGAATACTGCATTTATGAGCTAACATCATAAACAGCTTTTGTTCCATACTTGTAGTGATGGAAATCCATGGACTATGAGACCAATAACTTCATTCATCATGCACACTATTAAAAAGATTCTACACTACCAATGTTCCAAAAACTTTATAGATTACACGATTGTGCTCCTTAAACGAAATCACACAAGTACTTTTGTTTCTGCAGTCATTACATAATCATGGAGGATGAATCAAAGGTCTAGGAAACCACAGTAACTATTATACATGAATAACATTCATTTTTTCCCCTGCTAAGTTACATTAGTTAAACAAGCATGTTTCATGAAACATTTGATGCTTTAATTCATTTAATAATGTTAAATATTCATCTGCTCAAGTCAGTATTGATTCCACACAATAATTCTCATTCCATTTATTCCTATTATCATCGCTCTTCCAAACGATCTCCTAGCAAGGTCGAAATATTGTTTATTTTGTTATTTGTTTTAGTATACTACGACGGGACTACACAAGTAAAAACACCTCATACGATGTAGTTTTATCATTACTATTTATTAAAAATAGATATACTGTTCCACCATCCTCATCATTATTTCTTCTCATATAATGAACACTGAATGTTAAGCTACGAAACCGGAAGCTAATTGCCAAAAATTTCTAAGTAATGCCTACTAGTGAATGAGTTAAAGATGAGCAATTAGAGTGAGTAAAAAGTTGGACTAGCATATCATTATCTATTGATTAGTACTAATGATCAGGATAATTTATGCGATATCCAGTTAAAGAGAAGTATATGCAGATAAACAACCAAGATTTTTGTAGAAACAGCAGGTCAGTATATTTTAATGAATGTGGTAAATAATATCATGAGGAATACATTCAGATTTTAGCAGTTGCAGAAAGCAGTCGAATACCACCAGACAGATGACACAGTTACAGCGCGAAAATAGAGACTGCTAGTTCAAATGACAAACATTGGGTGGCGGTTGCGGTATGTCGTGAACTGACAGAAGTTGGAAATATGGACCATTGGATTCCAACCCAGTGGCTCAATGGCAACGTGCTGGCTACGGAACCTGGAGGTTTCGGGTTAGATCCCTGCGGGGTCGTGGGTATGCACTGCTGAGGAGTCCCACACTAGGACAAAACAGCTGTCCAGTGCCTTCAGGTTTCCATTGTTCCTCCAACTGATGTCAGTCTACGATGAATACTAACTTGAAAATATTTCTAAATCCCCAAAAACCCCTCGAAATTTGAATCCGCCTATAGGCATAATAACTGTATGTGCATATGACCTTTTTAACTGAAGTTTTGATAGGTGGACAACTTGAAGTGTGAACTATGTGAATATAAGGATCATTATAATAATGAGGGTAGCATATCATTATATTGTTATAGGAGTACATTGGCTAGTACACAGAAACGACTCACAGTTTGTACTAAGAAGCTGACAATGTATTATCTTGTAATACCAAATTACTGTAAATAACAATTATGAATGGCAGTGGATGAAATAATTACAGTTATTTGTTAACAGAAAAGAAGTTAGAGGTATCAATGGAAAGCACATTTGCACAATCAGAAACTCCACAGATAAAGTTATTGCTGATCATATTCTTTAATGATATCTGAAACTAAAGAAACTCAAAGAATGGGAACCTTAACTGAAAGCCTTACAAATAAAGGATATCAGCGATTTACTAATTTGAGAAGAATCGAGGAGTAAGGCTCTGAATTACATCTATCTTATGGGCACTAACGGTGAGTTGCTGATTAAGGTAGGTCTAGTTGGTGTGAAACTGTAATTCAGTGGCTGTGAGCCAAATATTTAAACTACTGTGAAGTAATTCTCCTTTACATATTCAGAATATACCATTTGTCATTAACCTGAGGCCTGTCATATCATTGTATTACAACACACCCAAATAACTTAACTATAACGCGAAATAGGAAAGATTGGCACATCCATGTTATTGCAAGTATGAACCTCAGAGATAAATTATGCATCAATATTCTAATCTATACTGTAAAATAACAGGTCATCAAAAATCTTAGTTTATGAAAGATGATCATGAGAGTTGAGAAAAGTGATCACGATAAAATATCTTCACATAGTAGGACAAGTATATCTGAGATAATATAGGCAGTTAGCCAATTCACACAACAAATTGTATGTGAAGTTTGTGTACCAAACCGGATTTACAGTTATGGACCAGCTAATCCATAACAAAAGTAATACCATTAAATCAAAAATTATGTTTAGTATTGTCCAGGAATCCCACAACTCGAGTAGAGTATAAATGGAGGTGCACGAGTAACATAACTGATGATTATGCCAAGTAAATATTCCACCGCTGAAGAAGCTTTGGCATACGCATCGAAATGTCCTGTAAAAATCTTGTTTTAATTTCTTAAATACACTGTGACTACAGTAAGGTCTATTTATATAGTGAGATATTCTACTGAGGTGAAAATTGTAATTAGTGTTTTCATTGATTTCATCAGTGCCGAAAATTGTCACGAAACTTATTAGATGAATTAATTTGCCATTTTACACGATTTATTTTAGGTTTACCGTTGTACAAAAAGTTTGTGGACATATCTAATCTGAAACAATGAGTCCTTTTTATGAATTTCGATAGGGTAGTTAGAAGACGAAGTTTATCGCAACAGTGTGATGTATTTGCGCAGTTCTTAATCTAGAGATCCTCCCAAAACCTACCAATTATTCAGAAAAAACTGTACAGTAAGAACTGGTATTTCGACATCTACGATATTTAGAGGGGAAAAGAATGGATATCAGTTGTGTTTTAGATAAGGTAAGGTAACTTGAAGCGTGGCCCCCTTAACAATCAAATATCTTACAATAAATGTTTATGACATCAGCCGAAAAGGAGGTTTAAAGTTGTCATTAGAAGAAATCGATAGACTGAGTGGACGATGAGTGAGTAGAATCCCACTTAGTAAAACTGTGCAATGCATTTCGGATTAATACGCAATGTAGACTTAAAACTTGCCTATCATTGCAAAAACATTAACCATAATTTGCTGGTGTACACTTAAAATTATCTAAATTTATTTGAAGTAGTACGCACTGAAAATGATGTCAGAACTCAACGTTTAAATAATGAAGAGATAATTCAGCGAAGAAAATTTTCTTTTTCGACGATATCATTTTCTAAAGCTGTACAATCGTATTTATATATATCATAAACATATAACAGTCCATTATAAAACAATAGGGTATAATTACATCACTAACCAAGTGCTACGAAAAACCGAATCTCTATGACTCAATGGGCATGTTTCGTAGTCTAAAGCTGAGCAAGGACCCAGTGACTGAAGGAACTCGATGGGTTTCTGAAGTTTTCTGTCAAGCTTGCTGTAGCGAATATACGAATCAGTTTTCTCAAAAGCTGCATAGGTAAACGCGAATATCCAACTCCGTATTGGAAAAGTTTACGTCGAAATCACATTCGTCCAAATCATCGTTCTCTAAAGCGCCACACTTTGAATATCACTGATGAAACGAAATCGCGATTACCTGAATTGGAGCGTAATCTCTTATTAAGATCCCATGCATTATTCGATCTATCGGAAGACGAGCGCGTTAAATTCACATAATATGTCGAGACGGTGTCAAAATGTCGATCAGAAGACGCTAAACTGAAGTTGATGAGATGTCTTAAAGAGTCAGAAATACATTCTCGTTTTCCAGAAGCACCAGAAAAATATGTATTCAATTACTCCAAGGTAGATTTGACTCCCATTCAAATGCAGGTTTTATCTCTCGGTCCAAAATTTTGCGATACCTCAGTAACTACCAATGATTTAGACATAAAAGTCCAGTTTGGAAATCTGATCAACCAAACAAATGATCTCCTACCAGTTTCAAACAAGAGACTTGAACAGTTCAAATCTGCTGTCTTTAATTGTTGTCATCAATACCTTAATACGAAGCCACAATGCAATCGATTGCTGACAAATGAGCATAGAAAGCAACTGCGTGAAATCTTGAAAAATAAAGATTTGCTGCTAGTTCGTCCAGATAAAGGTGCTGGTATTCTCCTCATGGATCGTTTGGATTACAACACAAAAATGGTCTCTATCTTATCAGATATGAGTAAATTTTCCAAAGAGTCTGCTCAAGATGATGCCACAGAACAAATTGAACGAAAGCTCACCCAAATTCTAAAGAAAGTGAAGAATGAGTCTATCATCAGCCCCGAACTATTCGAGCAGTTGCGACCTTCTGGTTCTGTCACTTGTCGCTTATATGGTCATCTGAAAGTCCACAAAGAAAATCTTCCCCTTCGTCCAATTTTGGACATGAATAATTCACCATATCATTCTATCGCCAAGCGGTTGTCTGACATCCTCCAGCCAGTCAGAAAACAGCTAAGCATACATAGCTTATTGGATTCCTTCGAATTTGTCAACTCAGTTAGTAATGTCATTATATCCGGTAAGCGAATGATTTCTCTGGACGCGGTCTCGCTCTTTACTAATGTCCCACTCACGGAAACTATCTGCTTTCTATGTGAGTTCACTGAAAATAATAATGTTCAAGTGGATATCCCAAAGCACTATTTAAAGGAATTGCTTCTAAGATGTACTTTCAATGTGCAGTTCAAATTCAACAATGATCTATACAGACAAAAGGATGGGGTTGCTATAGGGTCGCCACTTGGACTGTTGCTGGCTGACTGGCTTTATGGCGAAGCTAGAGAATGGTGTGCTGCATTCATGAATTGATAGTTTCTACCTATATAAAAGATATATGGATGACACTTTCATCATAGTCGATCAAAATACAAATATTGAGGCTGTAGCTAAAACGTTCAATGACTGTCACCCATCGATCGGCTTCACACCAGAATTTGAAGACAACTCGGAATTCCATTTTCTCGATGTTTTATTGAAACGGAGATCAGATGGTTCTCTTCAGCGATCAATTTATAGGAAGCCTACTTGGAATGGACAATATTTGAATTTCCACAGTTGGATACCTCTCAGCAGAAAGAGGAATTTAATCCATTCTTTATCTTCAAGAATCAAAAGAATCTGCACCAGTGATACTATTGACGAAAAATTAGATAAACTACGGAAGATTCTCATGCAAAATGGATATCCATCCAGATTTATCGATAAGAACTTGAAAGTAAATCAGAATACAGAGCGAGTACTTACAGTTCCTAAGAAGACCTTGTTTATGAGCGTTGTTTTCAAAGGCGATACGGCAGCAGAGATCCTGAAGAATCGGCTGTCCAGATCACTGAAGAAGACATTCTTCTCTGCAAAACTTCAGATCAGTTTCTCTAGTCAACAACTCATTCCGGAGTGCGTTAAGGACAAGTTACCACTTTGGGCCACCTCGATGTGTGTCTACAAATTTACTTGCTCCTGTGGAGCTAGTTATGTAGGCCGCGCAAAGCGCACGCTTTCCAGACGTATCTCGGAGCACTATCCTGCATAGTTGTCGAGGGGAGAATGTAAATCAATTAACAGTTCAATTCTTGAACATTTGGTCAACTCTGGACATAAAGCTAGACCAGAATCTTCCTTCAATGTCATCTATCGTGTCAGATGGAATTGTTCAAAAGGAGTAGGCCTTCGACAGTTGTGCACAGCGGAGGCACTGGCAATCCATCAATTCAAGCCTGATCTCTGCGTACAAAAGAAGTATGTTCAATCTCTCATCTTACCATGGTCTTAACAGTTTCATTTTTTCGATTTCATTATAATTAATTAGTTTATTATTATCACCTTCATTATGACCCTTGTCTCATTCTTCACCTTCTTTACGCCTATCTTTCAAGTGGACACTCAATATTTGCCTTTCTTATCTACCAACAATTTTCACCTTGTCAAACTCCTCTCCTTCCTCGATATTTCTACTGTCTTGGATTATTACGCAACTACTGTGCATTCTTGATTCGGTTTTTCGTAGCACTTGGTTAGTGATATAATTATACCCTATTGTTTTATAATGGACTGTTATATGTTTATGATATATATAAATACGATTGTATAGCTTTAGAAAATGATATCGTCGAAAAAGAAAAATTTCTTCGCTGAATTATCTCTTCTCTATGACCCGATGGGCATGTTTCTTAATTTAAATAATGCATTTACAACCCCGAAATTCTACGTTAAAATAAACATCTAATACACCGCCGTTCTTTACCCTCACAATAGTTATATCACCCGTTCTCATTGTAGTTTGCATATTTTTTCGGTTTCAATTCGTACGATGGATTAATATATACGTTCATTAAAGTTCTCTGCATGTCTACTTAATCTTAGTTCTACCAGTATTTAACGAGCCATGGTTATGATACCACAGAATTTAAACTAAACTGCTAATTCTTCTTTGTTGAATTATAAAATATATAATACAGGTTGGTCATGCCGATAACTGCGTCGTCGAAGTTAGAAAAATTGATAAGCGAAAAAAACTCAGTAATCCGTAGTTTCCACAAAATACCAACATTTTCCGACCGTTTAGAGTTTGACAAGTACATCACTCATTTGTAATGAAAGTCGACTACTGACAAAGACATGCAATCTAATGCACACATATAATTAGATAGTGCCTTGAGTGGACAGAATTGTATAATTGAATTCAGTCGGCCAATTTCACTAACTTCTATGAAATAAGAATCTTACGAACTTTACCATGCATATATATATATATATATATATATATATATATATATATATATATATGCATATATACACAGAGGGTCAAAGACCACCATACACTGCAGGTTAGAACTCAACGACACAGTTTTAGTTTGTAAGTACACAGTTCACGTGTCCAGTATTTCACAGTAGCACCAAAGCCATAAAATCGACCTCAAAACTATAAAGTTGTTTTAAATAAAAGTCATACATAATTCTTGTTCCAAAATGAGTGAATATATGTACGAATAGTTAGTTAATCAAGTAACCAGTGGATATTCTGAGAGTGAGAGAGTAGAGGTGAGGCTAAGTCTAGCGTAAACTTTCTCATATATATATATATATATATATATATATATATATATATATATATATATATATATATATATATATATACCGGTATAGTAAATATAAAACAGTTTTATGTGTATATAGCCTAACGAAAGTTTATTAAACTAAATCTCAAATGAATGTGCTGTTATATAAGAAATAGTATCCCACAATCATGATTATAAATATTATTATCAAGTAGCACATCATCACCATTACTAATATAGCTACTCGTAACTGTTATATGTTTCTAGAAAGAAGTGTAAACATACTCTGGTATTTTCCTGTGATGTGACTTGACATCAAGCCCTTAGCAATGAACCTCTCTATCGCAACTGCAAAGAGAAAGATAGATCTTAAAAACAGATAAGAAGTAAAATTAAAAAGTCAAATTCAATCAAAAAGCATTCCTGTTACTCAAAATAGGTAAGTACGGGAGTTGATGTTTAAGTAGTGTATAGTTGCATTCCATCAACAACTGTTTACAGCAATATTAAGTAGCATGATATGGGAAGATTCATAGAACATAGAAACACAGTAAAACCATATACTTAAGCGCAAATGGAAAGTAAATTCTGTTGGTGTAAAGTTTATATCCAGCATTACCTACTTCTAACAAACATGATTTCATACGTTTGTACAATCAGGGTGAAGATATGATTTTATGATAATGGAAGTAGATCACTGTCACATACTTAAACTCCGCGGGTTCCCTTATAACAATGTTCATCACATCTAGTAAAAATCATTTCTAACAGATTGTGATACCGTAGTGATATAAGTTCCTATTGCAGTCGCTTTCAAAAGCTTCATACTCTTGTAATAAATTCTTCCGTACGCCCTAATAGAAAAAGTACCACAATAGAAACGCTAGAACGATGCAAAATAATAAAAAAAAAATATGAACGCTTTAAAACTTCAGATTATTCATTTCCGATTTATTACTTTTATTTCTATACTTAGATTTTAAATAAGAAGTGTTTTTTGCAGAGGTAACGGAATAGGGTATATAAGAGTCATGGTTAGGAGAAAAAACCAGTTAAACCTATTACAATTGCAAATCTGATGGAAAGAAGACAATGTAGTGGTGTATTTTCTGAATCAAAACTATTGATGACAACTGGAAAGTATTTATCGATCGTTTTTGTTCATAATAGGTCTTATCTGACAGCAGGTGACACTTGTCAAAATATGCTGATTGTGGAGTCTACGATGTTTTTCCATTTCTACGAAGGTCCAGGTAAGTAGCCGATTTCTAGACTTGATCATGATATGCAGCAGAAACTCTCGAATTCAGTGTTACCAGAAACTTCAGCTGCAGAGCATATATACCACATTTTTAGCTAAATCAACTGTGTGCTCAGGCTGTCAGTAACAAATTCGAGAAAACGCCAGGTATGTGTGTAAAGGAAAAGTTATGCGGAACAACAGTTTACAGTTCCTCAGGTTAGGGATAATGAAAGGAAAGAAATTAACTGAAAGACAAGCTTATCAAAATTCCATGTAAATTCGCAGTAAGCATTTATTTTATAAGTTAGTACTAGTGATTACAGTGCACCAGGCAGACAGACCTTCAGTACAAATTCTTAAACATTATATTGAATAAGTAAACAAGTTGGGGAAATTAAAGTTGTAGAATTTCCAGAGTTCCTCCAATAAAAATAAATATGTCAGATTCGTGTACTTACAGCTGGTACATGGAATCTTTTTATTTAGTGATATCTACATATGATATCTTTCAACCAGAATATAAGTTGTAATAAAGCTAAAGTTTCACTGATGAATATTTCACACTGTCAGTTTAAGGGATTGATATTGGTTTACATTATAAATCAATATCACTCGAAATCTGATTGTACATCTGTTCATTAACTTCTCAGGTAATTCAGATTGTTAAAATGATTACTTATGTTACTTTGATCAAAAATAAAATTAATGAGAATTAAAAACAGGATGTTTCAATCATTTACGTCATCCCTATGGCTGAATTTTTGTGTGTGAATGTGTATTCTTTACTAGTGTTGACAATAGCAAATACGACACTAGTATGAATGATTGGGAATATGAACTCAGCTGGACTAAAACAACAAAGCCATCCAGCTTTATCAGATAATTATCATTGATTCAGTATTATTTTTGTCAAACTGAGTTATTTCATCTGATCCCACTCTATATACGTACAATTTTCCGTTTTGGGTTAGTCAACGAATGTGAAAGTGGACACACATACAAAAACAAACGAAGAGAATAAAGTTTCTGAATTGTGCAACTTATTCGTTTATTCGTCTACACCTTTTAACAACCATCACCACCACCACCACTGAAAATGCTATCAACAAAATCTAGTGAGCAACTCAATCATGTGACTGATTTTTAACCAACTAACCAACTGGCTGACAAGTGTGTATAAATCAATCGAATACAACAAAGGGAAGTATGAATTTCAATTATCACGGTGAGTAAACTTGTGTGAGTAAGAATAACAATTACATGTATCAACATTCTACTACAATATGCTAATGATGGACACATCAGAATTTTTGAGACGAGAATTCGATCAACTCAAATCAGGGGCAGGTGTGATATAGACTAATTTGCGTTAAACTAACAATGAAGAAAACACACTGACAATTCGACTGGCTTATTAGGTCGATTTTGCATCTGCCTTTATTCACTGGGCTTATTTCATAGTAAATTCTATTGACTGGTTATCCGAACACATTCGTGATTATGCAAACAAGTGAGAATAAATAATAACAAACACCTTGGTTTTTTCAAAAGCTTGAAAAGTCGGACAACTTTCGCGACAAAGTAACACAGGTCGAGGAACTGAAGTAAATAATGTAGGCCGGACCTCAACACCACTTAGCTTTAAAATCCACTCAAAGACTGAATCTCGAACTCTGTTTTTTGCTGAGTAACTTTACAGTCAAGTTACTGAGTTGGAATTTTACATTAAGTTATTGATTAACTTTGATTCTGAACCACCTCAACTATGCTACAATACTGACAGTGGTCGCCTATCCAATACTCCTCGAGTTTGGGTGGTTCCTTTACTGATACCCATTCCTGAAGAGAATTACTTCTATAATTAATAAGCAATCATAGAGCCACCAGTGTATGAGACTGATATTGAAGGAAAGACTGGGTTACAGAAGACTCAAACAACCAGTTTTCCCACTTACCAGTCCAGTTCTCAGTGGAACAAACCATGAGACCCAATAGCCTACCGGATCAAAACGTATGAGTGATATGTGGTTACCTGTTCATTATCATGTACACATCAGCTGGGTGATTGGATTATCTCAGATTGTGGTGATAGATTTGTCTCACTGTAGTAATGTGATGACCAACGCTTAAAAAAGGTTGGTTGAACTATAGCTTTAGATTAACCGGTTAGGTGGATATCTTTTTATTTGACGTACAATCTAAATCAAACAAAACAAACTCATCATATTTTTGGCCATTAGAAAGAAAGCTTAATTTGGTCACACCTCATATGAAATTTGTGTAAGATAATCCAATCACCTGATATCTGGCAAGGAGAGTACACAAATTCGAAAGCTTATTTTTCGAAACAATCCTATGACACAAAAGTATGGAAGTAGTTGGAATGAGTTTATTGAGATTAATTTCCTACTTTCTAGGCATTATAATGTAGTAGTTTGCTTGGTGGTAGTTAGCAGTGGAATCAATGAGTGATTATAATATGGTAGTCTACAAGTTTTTTAAGTCCACTAACTGTATAACAGATGAAAACTGCACGCCAAATTCTGTATAAGGCTATCACCAAATGAACAACAACAAACGTACCAAAGGCCCTAAACTTATGAATACATATTGTCGGTGAGCTTTATAGGTCCCACAAAGTAACAGATGTGTCCTATTACATATAGCATTGCAATTTTGGGTGACACAGGTTTGGATCTCAGGATAAATTAGTCCCCTGGAAGTTGCAAATACGCTTTGTAAACGGGTGCCAGGAACCACCAAAATTAGGTCCACGGCATCCTACCTACCACCTCTAACCATCTAACACATCCAGTCGACAAGTGTTTCATATCATTTAACATTCTTCCATTCAAAGATTTCTTAAAAATATGGATAATATTCAGTAAGCTGTTTGTAGATAGTGGAGCTGTGGCCCAGTGTTTTGGCGGAGATGACTACCAACCAATGGCTTAGAACTCTGCCCCACTTACCGAGGTTTGGGCAGCCAGGTAGTATCACTAGCCTTCATACAATAGGTGTGGCTCAGTGTCTACTGCACGGGTGTGTACAACGTGTCTGAATGCGTTCCGCTCTAGATAGTAAAGAGTTTGTATGAATAACCAGTACAGCAGTAAAACTTGGTAATTGACTTTTCACACTCTCCGGTATATAAGTGAATTAAAGTTTAACGCTTTATTCAGTCGTAATGCAGTAAACTGTGATTAACTACTGATTCAAAGTAAATTTCGATAGATTTTCTAGAAACTAAACTACTAGCTTTACATATCTTGATTATATATCGTTAAACAAATGTTAGAAAGTTCATTTTATTAGTAATTAGTACTCAGTCAACCAGTAAATGTGAATATATTAGTGCTACTAAAGTTGTGCATGAAATAAATGATCACTTACAGGGGTAGTTGCCTTTCTTCTACGAGATCCACTGATAGCGAAAGCTGGGTTACTTAAAGTCGATATCTGAGCTTCAGATGAAATAGAACCATCTTGAAATATTTGTGAATCGGCGTTCGCATCTTGCTCGGAGTTTTCCGGGCTAACAAAAGTG
Organism: Heterobilharzia americana; assembly: GCA_944470555.2. Taxonomy (NCBI): domain Eukaryota; kingdom Metazoa; phylum Platyhelminthes; class Trematoda; order Strigeidida; family Schistosomatidae; genus Heterobilharzia; species Heterobilharzia americana. The sequence continues at coordinate 112,146,104 of OX104134.1, read as the reverse complement.
GTAGTGACTGGGGTTTTGGCTGATGAGACAGTTGAAATTGTGTAGGTGGTGCAAGAGGATGACTCAGCACTCACTATTGTCTGTTGTGATTGAGCTTTGTTAGCATTTTGGAGAGCTGTAATAGCGTTAGCCAGATTTAACGCAAGACTGTTTTGTGCAAATGTTGTATTGGAATTCATCACACTAAAAGGAAGTCCGCTTCCAGAAACTGTAGGGGGTGAAACACAGTTAACGCTGAAGACATCAGTTGTTGGCACCGAAGTATGGAATCTTTCAATAAGTTTTGCAGTTGGGTTCTGTAAGTAAATGAGAAAATATAACTGTGTGGACATCAGGTAGGCATGTGATAGCTGAATGATAGATGTATGGTTCTAAAAGCATTATTTTTCTCATCTTTGTTCTGGACAAACGCTGGTTTACAACGGTTATTTTTTTGAAAACATACCAGACTAAATGCAACTGTATGACTATGTGCACACCTGTACTGTTATCTTACTACAAAAGGAATTCGGACAGTGTTACCATTTTTACTGAAAATATCGCACTATTAAAATAAGCTGAACTACACTTAGCTTCTAGTGAACTGTAAAAAGCATGATATAGAGTCTCATCATTGGTTTGAACAAGATTAATTAGACATTTTTATGCCTGAACTTATTGCATCCATATTCCACTCTTGAGGATGGATGCTGAAGTGTCTCAAGCTTATAAAATAGCTTTCCTTTGTACCAATCATAAGATCAATAACTAATTTTCACACATAACTATTACCAAAACAGTGAATACTGAAAACATTTGGACTTAAAGGTACACATAAGACTGTTATAAAAGTAACTCTTAAATAAACAGTAAAAACTGTAAGTCAGTTTGAGTGATCTCTGACTACTCACATTACTTAGTAGCATATTTCAAAAGTGGCAGGTCATTCATAAGTTACAGTCAACAAATCACCAGCCGTTACTAAATATGAAGTATAATTTTTGGGGTGTTTTTCATTTAAACCAGTGGATCAGAATGAAATATGACTTACTGCTACCCTTACTTACCTGTCTAACTCAGTTAAGTAGCTCAGGGGAGGTATGTACACTTCTTTCAACTTTAAAAACATCGTTTAAATCCTGGTTATTAGGCGTAAGAAAATAGGATTTACGGCCTGTCACGAGTTGTAAGGTGGTAATTACTTCTCAAAAGTAAAACTTTTTCCTGATAAATAAAGTATAAACATACAGACTATAAATGTTTTTGGGAATCATAAAACAAGCCATTTCATTCTACATGCAGGGAAACTTGAAATGCTATACTTTCTTCTAAGGATAAACCAGATACACTATAAACACTGGATAAGTTGCTACAAATAACTGCAGAGATCAAATTATAGAAATGTAATCCACATTTTTGTTCATTTTTTAAAAGATTTACAGAGATGAATGAATTTGGATATGACGCTTTATTTGAGGTGGTTTTGGTTGTTATCTAACAAATGAATACAGACGGTAGACAAACAGATTCCTTATGGTGACAACCAAGATAGTGAATCATTTAATTCTCATATAAACCGAAGGGAAATATCTGCTTAACTTTCGTGGTCACTGACAATGTAGCATGAATTTGAGAGAAAATCACGACAATTCGCCTTCATTAGTTTAATGAAAATGCTTCCTACAATGCTGAACCACTTGTTGAATACAATACAAACTTACGATATCTTTTGAAAATAATGTACCACTCAATGTGGCGTTTGTTGTTCTTGTTTTGAATTTATGCAGATATACAGCTTTTCTTAAATAAAGAAACTTTTCAGTGCTACAAGTAGTAAGTACACTTGATATTCTTCAAGCAATAAAAGTTATTTCTTCTGTTAATTGATGACTCCCAATCGATTTAGCGTAATTCAGATGATGCCTGCAACTGGTTAATCTCTCAAACGGGTTTGGTCCGGTAATAAAAAACCAGCATAGGTACCACATCAGTGTAATAAAATCCCAGTGAATATGAAACTGGCTATTGGTTATTCCTGACCATTATGCAAACATTTATCGCTAGTTTGTAAACTTCAGGATCAAAATTTGACCTAACAGAGTTGAACAAGTTGAGTATTGGGTAATTGGACTATAAATGAAATATATTTTGTAAAATCATCGTTTACTATTTAAACTATAGATAATTTGTACAGGTTTTATTCTATGAAGAAGCGATTTCCACGAAGTCGCGAAACGTCAGAAATTTATTTTCCCTCTTCATTGGGATTTTACAAAATATATTTTACTTATCACGATGTTAGTTATCTGTTTCAAATACCATCAACTAAATGCAAGATTCTGGTACCTTTTTCCCTACATAGAGTTGGATGAATTCTTGATAATATATATTTTAAGCTTCCTCTTGACATTTAGTTATGAACATCTCATGGATCCCCACGGTACACAGAAGTGACAAAAAAGAAATTTGATAAATCGTACTGCATCTCACAAGTGTGATGATTTTCCAACCATGAACTTGGAAACTGAAGAGTTAAGAAACCTTAACTCTTATCAGACCACCAAAGTTCCATCTGAACATCTACAAGTGAAATTAATGTGTCACTGCAAATCTTTAATAATCGAGGTACAAAGGTATTCATAGTAAGGTGCACATATGTTTACTATAAAAAATTACGTAAGTGAATTGAATTTGAAGCTGTAATATTTAGCGTGCATGCATATTTTAAAACCTTATGTAATAAGCCATACTCTTTGTGTGAAAGTCCGCAGTCATCTTCAAGAGACTAAATATGAGTTTCTACAAAACAACATATTTCGCAGTTTCAATTGTTTGCAAGCGAAGAAGAATGTGAGAAGGACTCGTTGACTGTATCATAGGATACTACTACTACACAAAAGAGCCACAGAATGATACTACATTGTGTTTTTGTGATTATTAAGATTTCTCCAGAATGTAAAGTCCCAGGATGTTTGGAAAATCCACGCCCAGGAAAACTTTGAAGATAACCCTTTCATTGTGAGGGTTTATTTCATTGTTAAAACTTCGAAATAAAATAATTCCTCAGTTTGAGTTTGGAGTTTCCCAGAAATTCAGTCATCAAAGGATTTGAGAGACTATTCTTACGAAGAAGATTTCTTATGTTGTGCTTCGGTCCCTCTTTGAGCTAAATGTATAAGTTTGCATATAAAACCCTGTATTATTCATTCATTTTATGACAGCTAAGAAGGAAGCTGTGTTTATCACAAAAGTTGTTTACTAGAAGCTTGTTCATGGAAAACGCTGTGTTATACAGAGACCATACTGGAATTGACCTAATGTCACGCCAATCAATACACTACCTAATCACTGGACGGCCTGATACAGTGAAACACGAAAATCTCAATACCAAATGGAGTAGTTAGGAGGGTTTACTGTGGGCCTTTATTAATCAATGATGAATTTGATCGTATACACATATATGGATATTCAAGGAACAGTACATAATCTTTGAGGATTAGTAGAAAATGAGGTTTTCTAGGACTCCCACTAAATAGATAGGGAAATTTCCATACTAATTTAGATGGATATGTGCTGAAGAATTCAGGAACTCAGCATAAAACTGTGACACAGAATGAGCACAGAAACAATTTCTAATATACTTAATCTCGATCAGATATCGAAGAACTGTGAGCTTTTTTACTGCGGTCATTCACAAAGGTTAGTAGTGTATTACTCCCATTTATTTAGGACCACCTTTTGTGTAAATCATATTATAGTCTTGTATTTATTAATCTCGAAGTTGAGGAAAACAACGAGTTATTCCATTGTAAGATTCCCATCATCATATGATTAGGAAGTACACATAATGTCATTTAATTTACAAGGAAATCCTATCTTGTAGGACTTTGGCTATGTCCACATATCACATTTAAATCTTCACATTTTTGCTTTAAATGGGACTAGAATACATTCATCTACTCATGTTAAGTGACTGCGATATAAACCTAAGCCTAACCGTCCAATTTAATAAAACTTAATGGATAGTCATTAAAAACCTCGTTTTAGTGAGTAGAGTTATACTTGAAGACTAATGTGTTAAATAAGGATTTTATGACTCATATTTGTTCAGAATTGAGGTGACAAGAGAATCTAGTTCAAATAATGCAATGTGAGTGTATATTAAGAAGCCCAAATAAGTAGCAAGATCTAGTACGACAAGGTTTTGGACTAGATGAAACACCTGCTGAAGCCTAGTATTTTCGTGACGCAATAAAAGAGGTGATTTGTACCACAAAGCTGGCTATAAGGTGGATTTAAATGAGGCCTACATGTACTTGTATGTGATTTCTGTGCAAAAAAGTAAGTGTTATTGTCATTGATATCTAAAGTTTTACCCGGCACATGTCTAGAATGTTCGCTACTTATGTTGAACTCTAAAAAAAGGTAGAAACCCATAGTACATCGTCCTAAAAGTTGCAGACCAATGGTGCTCATTGGATTTACCATGCTGAAACCAATTGTTATTAGTAGTAATTTCCTTGGATGTGACAGAGCTATAACTACGACTGTTCATAGACCGAATGAAGTGGGATACACCAAGATCTTTAATTCAATATACAGCCTCAGAGAACAGTGTATATTATAACAGTAGGCACTTAACTTATTTGGAGGTGAGTCTATCAGGAAAAGGATTCGACGAATTTTGGATTTCAGGTATTAAAATACTTATGCTATCAAAAGCTTCGTTGTATTGTATAAATAGTGACGTAAAATAATGCTTACAGTATTTTACACTTAACGTGAACCATGTAAGAGACAGAGTCACCAGTAAGTCATTGAAAGATGTTCAAGGAAGAATAACTAGTACCAGTATTTGACTTCAGCAGTGGCGAAAGTACCGAAATGACCGAAACTTGGAACGTCTAGACACCGAAATGTTTACCAAGACTTTTTTTATGTTTGGCTTTTAATGAATTTGAACAAGTCAACCGGCACTTGGTGGCAAAACTTTCAAAGAACTATGATATATGACCAAACCACCAGCTCAACAAATTAAGCCGAAAGTATGACTATCAAACACTGGAAATGTTATAATTTGCAACAAATATATAATCAGAGTAATGAAAGATTACCCGTTTGTCGCAGAAGTGATTACAGATATCTCTGTTACATTTGATCTACTAAATGATCATGGAGATACTAAGAGCATTATATGAAGTATTCGTAGCGACAGCTATCTTGATAGTTCATTATATTACAGAGAAAATCTTGTTTCGCATCAAGAGGTTAGAGGAAACCTTAAGGGAAGTGGGTAAAGCTACATTAAAGTGCTCAGTAGTTGTATCAAAACTACCTCACCAATAGATACAGTGTCAATAACAAAGGAAACAGTCTTCCAACTGTCCAGCAGTTTTAAACCCGGAAAATCCCCGGGTCCCGATGAATTGTAGTCTTTGCTAGCGGAAGTTGTTGCTGAGCTAGTCACTGATCTTCTCAATATGTTCTTATCTTAGACTCAAATCCATAGAGACTCGAAAGATGCTGTAATCAGTACAGATTTTAAGACCGGTTGTTGCCAGTTGGTAGGTAACCATCGCTGAGTGAGTATAATTAGCACAGCTTTTTAAGGTTTTGGGGAAATAACTTGTGATTAAGTATTTAGCCATGTTGACTCAAAAAATCTTCCGTCACCACACCAACAAGGTTTTTGTGCTGGACACTTGTTCAGAAAACCTCCTAATCGCGAGACAGAAATGGGTTGCAGACTGCCAATAGATGCCATGTTTATATACTTCGGTGGGGCATTTGACAAAATGTTCCGTGTAAAAGTACTTAGATTGAATCGACTTAGCATGAATCTGTGTTTCTCTTATCGTGCAGTCAAAGACTGGAACTCTTTACCTCAGCAAATAGTATCAGGACCTTCAGCAAACGCGTTCAAGGAGAAACTAGATTTTCACAGAGATATTTTCTGTGAGGATTAACAAAGGCCAACTGGTCTATAACCCTCATTACAAAAGACAGAAGTACTATGAGGATCGGTCTATTGGTAAATAACTTGAGGTTTACCATAAACCCAGTATATCACACAAGCTTGACAAGTAGTGCTGTGCAACTTCTTGGACGGTCAAAGGGCAAACTGTTATGGTTAGAATATCATCTCAAATTTCTTAGCGCTGAACTCTGGGATACATGAGGCAAATGAAAATAAGACTTGGTGTTGAAATAACGTTAAGTCAAGTGTTTCAAACTAAGTGCGTTTGAAATATGTATTTTTTATTTGACTGATACCTCGGTTTTCCAATTTGACTGACACTAAAGAAGATAATGTTGCCAAACCATTAACGCAGCACTTAAACAGGTGGTTGTCAACCATGTGGATAAGAGCGAGAAGTCTTGTTAGGATCGTTGTCATTACCTGTTACATGTTAGCAAAGTACCATGACAAATTGAAGAAAAACGGTGTTCACAGTACATCAAAGGATTTAGAAGGGGAAAGAGAATACAATTAGCTGAATGATTTAGACATGAAAGCATTTTGGACAGCCGCCTTCAATAATTTGGAACCCTGCCAATATGGATTAGATAAAACGACTCATTAAATTAGTACATTTCATACAAACCCACATGTTTCAGGGAAACAAAATGGTCTAAATACATGTACTAGAAACAATCAGTCAATGGGCTAGATATAGAGAATAGCCTCACCATATTCCCCCAGTCAAAAAGTTTTCAGCCAACTGAATCACTCTGCTGTTGTTTCAGGTTTCCGAATTCCACTCACTTTTTTAAATTACACTAGTGACTCCAACTGAAAAACGAACTTCGAAAGGCTAAGAGATTGATAAGTGAGTAAGAATGTCATCATATTATTCTCAGAGTTTTTTCGGAAGGTTGCTTTCAATGTTTCTAACGACAGACGTCTAGGAATACGGTAAATTATCAGGAATGTAGAACCATGGTTAATAATCTATTTCAAAGAGGAAAACGTTTAAGTAGAAACCACTTACCTCAGTTATCCGGTGATATATCCGTAAGTGTTCTTCCATCAAACATCGTTCTGTAGACAAACTAGAGCATTGAGAACAGGTATATGTAAGGAAACCAAGAGATGATGGATGCTGTAGATGAAAATGTTCCTTTAAGGTGGATGGATTGAGAGTCAAGTAATCACAAACATTGCATCGAAGAACGTGAACATAGGAGGTCGCCGCATTGGTTAAACGAGTTAAGACCACAGAAACAGTCTTAGCTGCCTGCTGATTAGTGTTCCCGTCATTTTTTAACACACAAAAATTGTCAGGTGAACATTGCTTTAGCACGTTGTTATTCAGAGTAAGCGAAGCAATACACTGCTTTAAAAGGGGTTCATGAAGTTGCTCCATCTCGAATAATACCTACTGGGATATAAACTACTGTCAGGAGTAAAAATATAAACAGTAATTTCAGTGGCTGTTCAACGAAATTCTCAGTATGTGCGCATCAGTTAAAGAGTATGTGATATCGAACATGTATTATGAATTGATGCAGAAAAACATATTCCAGGCGCCGGTACGACTGTCAATATCATGCGATCAGGATAGGAAATTATTGAAATCCTGAATATTCTATTTATTATTGACTGAATTGTTTTTAAGCTCTGAATATTCGTTAATGCTGTACTGTTTGTTGATATCATCAAGGTCGTGAGGAGGATGCTTCATACAGGGCTGAAGAAGCTTGCTAGATTCAGCACTAGAAACCATAAGACAGAAGATTAAGGACTGGTTAAAAACCATAAGGAGGGGAGTGAAAGTAAATAGGACACTGGTATTATGAAAAGCAGTCAAAAGTGGTGTCGCTAGGTAAACTGTACTTACACATATGTTCTGAAAGAGTGTGTCGTGGCATTCCTTGCCCTCTGAAGTAACTCACATTTGTGTCGTTTAACACATTGAAAGTTCTTTTTGTTAGCCATAACTGAGTTTCTTATTTTTAAGTGCGTCTTCAGACATTGCTTGTTTGAAATTTGTGCTTTTTACAGTTTTTGCTGTCTGATCTAATGTAATGCGCTAGTGCTAATTTCCCTTTTAGCCACCTGTTCTATTATAGACAGAACAATTATCCATAACCACACATTTAGCCAGCCGGAATATCACTACTCAGTTTACAACAGCAAGCAATGCGCTTGGCTTGGGTTGTGGCCTTACGTAATATGTATTGGCTTCACAACAGCTGCAAATAAGCGGCGCAACAAACCGATTTCAACCTGTCAGCGTAGCTGTTGCTATAAACATGTTTCTCCTTTGATAAGGCCACCCGCTGAGGTTTTATTGACAAGAAGTTTTTTGTATTGTAGGGGGAGACTGTCGTCAGACCAACACATAATCGGACAACTATGCAACTGGCCTAGTTGACAACACAACTGGTGAGATAGTAGAAGATCAATAAGTGTTGGGTGATCTCGCGCTGGAGAGTGAGGCGATTGCACCAGTTGAAACCCTTGACAAACGACACTAGATTTGGATGTGACTGGCTCGTCGACTATGGGACTACTGAATCATAAAGGGTTTTATCTTTATTGGTGTAACAAATGCAAGCGGCGTGTGACACCTCAAGCACGTAGAACGGACTGCACACCATTGAATACAGCACCGAGAACAAAATACCAGTGCATTGGGATTTAGTCTTTGAAATCAGTTGCGATGCCACCTGGCAAACCTCTATTTGTATTTGTTCGTGCCATAGGTCTACTGGTATACCATCCTCTCAGCATTCGGGTACTAGACCTGGTATTACGCTGGGTAAATTACGAGAAAAACTGCAGCCAGTCGGAAGTTGGACGGAAGAAACAAGCTTTAAAACCACATGGGTGTTTAGGGTTGCCGGAAATGAGGAGTACTGAAGGGTCGAAGCACACGTGGTTTTGAATGAGAATGAAAACTGAGTAGAACTACCCTGTGAGCTTGTTAATCTTTTCTAACCAACCAGTCCTGGAGGGCCACTATCTCCCCGGGTGCTAAGCACATTTGCAAAGTGAGCAACTGTCAAGGAAGTAGATCAGATGAAACAACGTCCCTGATCCAAATGGTTCATGAACTCCCATAAGCCGAGGTATTCACTGACGACGGACAACTTGCTGCGTACTAGAAATTTTTTTGGGGAGAGGGGGTTTAATTTGCATTCGGTGTCGAAGTCTCAAGATGTTAGTCACCGTTAATTTTATTCCTAAACTACTGTAGGGGGCAGCCATGGGGGGCTATAGAAGGTCATATCAAGCCAACATCACCCCTGGCTACCAGAGGGCGTGTGAGGCGCTGGAACGATAGACCTCATGAAGTAACGCCAAGTTTTAGCAATAATGGACAGTGGCTAGCAGTGAAATCCGGGACACGCATTTCGTCCCGTTTGAGGCTCGTCAGCTGGATGTACCTGCTTCCCGGTGGGTGGCGTTGTTTCCACCGGCATCCGGGCTCGGGCGAGATCACCCAAACAGGAAGAAATGAGTATTGTGGATTCCACTACCAGCCACCATTACTTCAAATAAAACACAGGTAATGTCGAGGCATTCCTGAGGGGGCCCACATACCAATAGAGACCGATCACTTCGTCCAATCAACGACGGTGTATTGAGAGGTTTGTTTGATATCCTTAGCATAGAACATAACGATGCCGAAGCTGTGTCGCACTTGGCTCTTTGGGAATGCTAGAGTGGGTAGTGAACAGACTGCACCCATGTCTATAGATGAAGTGCGTTGAAACTGTAGAAGGGCTGATGATAATTGTTGTGAACTGACGTTCACAGAATTTTCATGGCTTCAGGAAAAATCCAGTCGAGTAGATATGGTAGATCAGGCACCAGTAACAAACAAAACCTCATCAAGGTAACATGCATAACTTAGCAACGGGAATTCAGGCATGCTTGTGCAGACCAACTTGCATACTACTTATACGAAACCATACATTCGGTCTCTTTCCACAGTTCATGGCATTGTCTGCTAACTAAAGGGGGGTCAAAGGCGAAGGGGAAGGCGCCTGCCATTTCTGTCTCAAAAGTTTACGCCAAGAAAGTGAAGTGCTTGTGCTCTGCGTGATACAGTTAGCTGCAGTGGTCCTACCTATACCCTGCTGCGCAGATACACACCGACGCGAGGGAATATAAACGAACTCAAGAGGCAAGGTTATTGCAAGTATATTGAGCCACCAAAAGAAGGTTTGAATCTCGGATTGGTAACGATACGTCTGATGGCTGTTTCAATAGAGGTTTCGGGCTATGCCCTCTCAGATAACGGTTCAATTACATTACCCCAACGAAGTAAGATATCTTACCATATTTAGAGTTACAGTCAGGTGTAAGAATGACCACCGAAACGGTGGGTGGCGACAAAACAAAAGGCGCGACGAGTGGCCTCTGTTTTTGGTGCATTTGAGGCTCACAGTGTTCCGAAAGCGGTAGGGAGGTAGGAAGAACATGTACGCTGCAAAAACGTCGGGTAGGTCGTGTTTTGACTAAGGCGCTATCATGTGCTCAAAAAGTGATTTTCAAGTCGTGTCTCAGTTAGACTCACTGGTAGGTCGGCCTAAGAGAGATTACGGATATCATTGCGGTGATTCACACTCCGTGGAAAAGTCGCCATCACTGGATGACTCGGTTGTGGCAGATATGGTAGAGTGGGATGCTTATGCGGATGGCAAGCGCTTTGTTGTCCCCTTGATTAGTGAGATGGGGATGAAGACGGTGGACGGCAGTTGTGAAGTTGCCAGACAGCCTTTGGAGTATATGGAACGTCTGCCCTCATCCCATAAAAGTGCAACACCAATACCGTGCGGCGGACTACCAGGAGGTAATGAGTAACTGCATTCCCTGAGTCAGCTCAACCCTAGGTACCGCCTACAATGGTACTTGGCAAACGATGCTATAATTGACCCTGAGAAACCGGAAAAAACGGTAGTGGTACCAAGTGGGCCGCTAAAATTTTCCGGAGTGTCCTTGAATACGTTTCTCTTTAGGGAAGAACACACAACAGCGGATTTAGCTGGTGTTTTTTGCGTCTCCACAAGGAACTTGTTGCTTTGACTACAGATGCAGAGGAGGTGCTTGTTCAGGTAACAGTCCCTGGTCCGACCAGGAGGCACGGCGGTTCCTGTAGGAGCCAAAGGGTAGCTTTGAGAAGGGAACCTGCAGGGCGTCAAATAAGGCCACACTTTTTCGATTCAGAATCATCGTTATTTTCGGTGGATTTTGCAATGATCAACACACTTAAGTTGACACGGCTAGTGATTATGATCGCAATTTAATGGGGGCAGTGGAGCAACGCTTAGTGTTGATGACTGCCGGCTGCAAGTTTTGAGCCATGAATGTGCGGGAAAACTTGCGAAACAATTATGTGCGTTGATATCGTCAAGTGGTCTCAAACAGAAGAAGTGGGGGAATAAACCAGAGGTAAAAGGAAAGTTCTTCCGAATATAGGCAGCATGAGACCTCAGTTGACCTATACGTAAATCAAGCTTCCGCTCAAATGGCTTCAAGTCTTGAGTGAGACACAACACATGATGCTTTTAAATGTTGCTTTGAGCCCGCCGAAAACTCTTGGCAAGGAGGGGGAGTAATATCTTCTGTCTCGGCTCTGTTTGATTCACTGTCTGGTTGCCCCACTGTACCTTCCTAAAGCACAACCCTTGCAGAGACTTTGAGAGTCCCACATTGGTAGGAACCAGCACCTAGGCTCCAGTCGTATACCCTGCGTAGGTAGATTGAATGATGTGTATGGGGAACCTATGAAAAATCTCCATGCCCAAAGATATTGAGAACCAAGACAGATGATGTTACGGAGGTTGAATTGCATATGTTTTGTGATGAACTTGATCCTGATTATGGACCAGTTTCATACTCTGAGACGATTTTTAGACGCAGACACCTACGCGGCATACCGTTCTATAGGAAAGCCTGGGTCACTCCTTTAAAACTGACGGTGCTTAGGTTATGGTTAGCTGCCGCAGTCTTGAGTGTCCGAATGGGTGACGTTTCGAGGAAGAGTTTTCCGGAAGTTTCTGACAAGGCTAATTTTTGGGCAGATTCCATAACTGTTTCATATTGCATAACAAGTACGAAGAGTGGGCCTAACATGTTTGTGGCCAACCGCCTAACCGATGTCGATCAGTGTCTACCCACTGGTTAGTGGGAAAATGCTGAGCCCGACGAGAATCCTGTGGGCTGGACTTCGTGAGGCATACGGAGAGGTGACTGAAAGTTTTGCCACAGGACCCAGCATCTGAAGAAACCAAGAAATTTCAATTCCACAGGACTTTACCGGCGAGACCTCCAGACATTTTGGATTCAAAAGGCTTTTTAAGGTTAATATAGGCATCACTGAGCTCATGACTGCTCCACTAATGTTGTGACATTCTGACTGGGGAAAGTCGATCAAGGCTGAGGCGTGACTTGGAAAATGTACTGTCCACAAAGCTGCTATGCACCCAAGCCGACAAACGTGTCAATGAATGTTGGTGGGAGATTAAAGTGTTTCGATCATCTATCCTCTTTCAGGGATCTGGCGTTTTTATGCGGCCTCACCTCGCGACTGAGCTAATCGTTAGACACTACCATCCTGCGGGGGTTATCGCGGGATCTCACTAATTATTCCTACTCTCAGTAAAAACCCTTTGGTGGTTAGGGGAATCAGTGCGGCTAACAGTGTGATGAGAATGCGTGTAACATGTTAACACTTAAAACCCACATTGAGCCGGTAGACGATGGCATCCGTGCCTCGAGTGCAGAAGATTTGACTCTGTTTCTGTTCCGCGGGGATCGGTTGCTTTGGATTACTTGCCATTCTCTCAGAAGGAAGTGACTGAAAGGGGCGCGAATGTATATTAACGTGTCTTCAGACGCCTGCGGCACATCCAGAGGTAGCTTTCAATCTATCTACTGGTGCCGTCATGATCGTCCTAGCGTGGTTCACAATAGGAAGAGGTATCCTGCAGAAATATACAACCATAGTGGTTCTAGCTTCATTAGTGGAATCTCTGAGTCATGCAGACAAGTGAGAGTGTGATCCAGAGATGTGGAGTTTGAGTAAGGATTGCGTGTGCCACACGATGATCTCGAGTAACTTTTTCTGACTAGTAGATTCTGTATGGCGGTACATTAATGACTTTCTAGGACCAGAAATGAATGTAAGGTCGTGGCACTTTTCGGGTGAAGCATATGTTTTATTGAACCGGTTTTATCTAGACCCAAGCGTCTCCTGTTTCTGTCTTTGTTATACTTTCGGACGCTAATGGTTATGTATACCGAACGATATAATAAGCACGCTTAGCTGACAGCTAACTTAGCACGCAGGAGCTACTGACTGCAACCCCGGCATGAATAGAGAGAAGACCAAAGCTGGCAGATGGGAGAGTTTGTTGCCAAATAAGTTCATAGTCCAGCCTTTTAAAATAATAATAATAATCGATCCAAAACACGTGAATAAGTATACGCATGAAGATGACCCTGTCCGCAACTGGCGTGGGAATGACACGTTAAAATGTTCAGACCAATAACAATGTTCTATACAAACTGAGGCGTCACGGCAGTCTGCGATCGGCCAAAGGTAGTTAACTTTCACACGAAGTCTCATGCGTCTGGTCGTAGTTAGAACCCACATTCCATGATGCGCTGCAAAACCGGATCAAGTTCATACACTGAATCTTTGCTCTCCCCCGCTACGACTGTCATCTAAGTATGCTTCTGAATCAAGCGTGTCGTGCATTATCGTATCCATTACTTTTTGGAATGTGGTTGGAATTTGCAGACATGCCCCAGATAAGTCCAGCGCCCGTGGAACATCCGCTGTCATTCAGTTTCGTGAATGGATCTTCGGGTACTGGGAGAGGATACTGATGATTTTCAAGGGCGGCATTCACTTCTGTAGAACAGTTTGCACAAAGACGTATGGTGTCATTTGCAGTTTTCACAATGACACTTAGAGCAGTTAACGGCGAAAAATCCACTAACTCAGTCAAGTGTGATGATACAGCACCTCGAGTTCCTACTCCGCCAGAGGTAAGGCTGAATATGGTATTGACCTTTAAGGCCGAAATATGGGGTTCACTTCTGGATGGGTCAGGAACACAGGTTTGAATTTTGTGCATTTACGGGGCCATTTCGAAGTACTACGGCGTATGTCAACCCCAGAGCACCTGTCACCTTCAGATGAACGTGTGATGACACTGTAAGTTTCAGTTGCTTCACGACTTGAGTCTGGTTGCAGATAAGGATCAATGGTTTTTCCAGCGGTCTCACTTTCTCTGTACATTCCAGACCAGGAAGATCTGAAGATGGTCACCCTGTTAGGAGCAGCACTCCATCAGATGTGACGTTGCCATGCACAACAGCACAGCGAATTTCGCCATTAATATGCAACCAACCACCTGATGAACTGCTGGTGACCTGAGAAGTTGGGGAGACTCTCGGTCGGCTTACCAGCTGCCGTGTTCCCTTTCTGTTAGGTTTTATACCCGAGACTGTATCTAACTGTAAATGAACAAGCTGCCCGTTGATTTCTATGGATATATATCCCTGTAGCAACAGTTTTCTGCCCCTGTACGATGCTACTGCTGCATCTGATTTGGAGTTTTTACGCTTATGCCTCTCAGAGTACAGCTGTAGTCGATTTTGGCGTTTAGCTGTGCGTCAGTCTGCCTTAAGACACCATCAGGAATGTGCCACGTATCTGTGATACTTAAACAGGTGCAATTTCTCAGGGCCGTAACCATTATAATGTCAACACACTGAAGGTGGTCCCGGCTTACATGCTCTTTTACTTGTACGGTCAGCAGCCACGCACCTTTTCTGGCTGACTGCACTGATGTTCACTGGACGGCTTGCCAGTTCAGCCATCGATGAGTCATACTCCAAATTCACCGGTCTCTGGTGCTCACTGATAATTTCTTGGGGTGATATGTTTTGGCACAGTTCGATCCTCGATAACACACGAACACATATCAGCATCGTGACTTTCGGCAAGATGGTGAATATTTGGTGTGAAGTGGTGCGAGCGTACATGGATCCTTTAGTTTTGGAATGCTCAATAAATGAACAGCTGACCTACATCCCCTCATGAAGTGCTAATCACTATTCTTAAGCAAAGCGTAAGAGGTGTAACTATGTAAGCATTAGCTCCGAACCTTATTTTTTCTAGGCAATACATGTAATGTTCGGGTACAAACCCAGTAATTTGTTAATACAAAGATAATACTCCCACCTGTCCGACCTGTAGATTTTTATTTTATAAAAAAACTGAACCTACATCCCCAAGAGATAGAACTAGTGGGGGCTGGGATTACCTGCCATGGGGGTACATGTACTTTACGTAGAAGTTTATTCAAACCTGTGGAAATGGTATATGCCCGTATTATTATTTTTCTTTTGGGTCCCTAGTGGAACATAGGGCTTCAGTAGCACGCCACTATTGCACTCTCTTCTCTGCGGTCTTTTCAACCTGGTGCCAAGACCGTCCACAGGCTTTCATTTCGTCCCCACACGATCTCCTCCGTGTCACTCTCAGCTGGGACACCCAACTCATCGTTTCCTCTGTGGATCCCACTCAAGGGCCTGATCCGGCGCGTGATGTCCCCAGTCGGCCTTCTTAGTGTCTGCCCAATCCATCTCCGCTTTCTTCCGCATATTTGTTGGGTGATAGGTTCTTGGTTGGTTCGCTCCCGAAGTTCCTTGTTGCTTATTCTTCCAGGCCACCTGATCTCCAGTATCAAGTGGGCGTAGGCAGCCGTTGATGAATGTCTGCAGCTCGTTCGAAGTGCTTTTCGTGACGCGCCAAGTTTCTGGACTATATAGCATCACTGACCTGACGTTGGTGTTGAAAATACGGATCTTGTTCTTTGTACTGAGTGCGGTAGATCTCCTTGCTGATTTCAGATCAGTGAAAGTCTGTCCTGATTTTCCGATCCTGGTTTTGACATGCCCGTCTGTGCGCCTGGTGCACCTGTATACTCAGGAACAAATATTGTTATTATTATCCGGTGTGGATGGTAGGCTAGAGATGAAAATAAGATGTTTAAAATGGGCCTCTGGTCGGTGAAAGTTTAAAAGGTTTACGCTCACTGTTGATAATGCAGACTCATGTGGCTCGGCCATCGCATAATTCTTGTGTGGCATCCAAGCAATGATGCCTCATCTAGGAGAGATTGTTGCCATTCAGTATCTACGGTGGTATTCTGACTGTTTTGTCAAAGGTAAAATCTTCTGAATTCCTCGACAGCATAAAATTTGCATAGCGATCGTGTTCTGAAGTGCGCAATTTTCTTAAAAGAATGCGTTCTGCCGATGCACCATCAGAGTTCGAAGTATGATTCAAATGTTGTCCATGGACGAATCAAAATCAGATTCCCGCGCCGAAGAAGTGATAGAATAATCCATATGGGATAATCCAGGTTGCGCAGGAGATAGTAATGGCTGTCTTACGCCACACATCTTTGCACCACGTGATCTTCGCAGCTGTTTGTTCAGACCTCTTCTCTCGTTTCTCCATGAACCGCTCCATTTTCATTAAAAAGAGTACTTGTCGTCTTATCCCTGTCACCAACCGTTGTAACCCTGTTGCATATACATATTGCTTTTGTAAATTTTTGAACAATAGCCAGTGGGTTCGACCTTAAGGGTCCTCCGTTCCCTCGAAGAGAAAAATAAGTGGCAAACGAAAAAAGGTTCAGTATCGTGTCAAACTTCGACAAAAAGCCATGGTTTGAATATTTTTTCGACAGCCTTGGTATGTTCCACACTCTCTCAAAAAGCCCCCTAATCTGAAACTCACGTGAATGATAACAGCGTTTTTTCCTGAATTTTCGGCATCCCGTGATCAGCTGTGAAAGTTTTCCAGGATCCCTCGAAGAACCTAGGGGGTGTTGTCCCGATTCATAGCACAGAGAAGGAATGCGGGCCTATCTTCTGGTGGAGCCGAAGCGCGTTCCGGAATATAGACTATAAACTATACAGGATAATTGTATCTCCGAAGAGGTTGCGTGGCCCTGTGGCTTCTGAATCCTGACTCTCAGGTTTTTCGTAGACCGAATATGCGTCAAAGACGGGTCTGCTAGCGATCTCCAATATTTTACCTGCTGAGGCCACCAAGTCATCGAGTGGAGCCGGCCAAAGTTTCACTGACCCGGTTTTCAGCGATTGGGGCAGCTTCCACGGAAAAAGCTCTCGGAAGAAGGCGTTGTCCAAAGTCCATTTGCCAACAATTTCTACCACACATGCAAACACATTAGTGGCTGGGTTGCCCCTGGTTCTGCGTAACGAAGCAACTCATTCAAGAGTCAACGGTCTGCCAGATCACCACTCTTTAGAAAAGCTGCCTTGAGGAGTGCATAAAGATCACTTACTTCAGGGCTAAACACATTCGCTGTAACCTGATAGTATGAGGGAAAGAATTTGAGGACGTGGGCCTGTGACGCCCTGCTCTCGGAAATCTGCTTCGGGGCTCAGAAACCACGTTTCTGAGTTGTCATTATCTCCACTTATGAGCATGTATGGCTAGTAAGTACTGCGGCAGTTATTCAGTCTCCATGAGTTGGTTTTTCCCGCGTATTTTGTACAAACTTCTCTACATTCTTCCTTACAACTCCTCCAGATAGTTGTTTTGTCCCATTATCTCTCTAAAGATTTGCACGTTTGTTCTCTGAAATGTCAGTTGTTTGGTAAATTTTTGCTGAACTCCACCCGATTCCTGGTGAGCAATCCAAGCAAAAGGGGGGATATTTGTTAGGATGTGTACCTTTCCGATAAAAATCAATATCAAGTTAACAGCCACTGTTTTATGTGGCCCTGATTCTACTCCTCATTCTTAAGTGAAGTTGGTGGGTTTGAAGTGACTGTCGTGGTGGCTGAAAGGTAAAGCCATCTAATTTTCACTACCGCTGCCTGGATTCTAAGGTTGTCTTCAAATCATTGGAACATATAACCCAGCTAAGTTTCAACGATTATGCCAAGTTTGTGGAGAACTATGAGCTGGGTGGAAAGTATGTAGATACTAAACTATGGTGTCGGGAAGTTGGTAAATTGAGTGAGAGGCAGTGGAAAAGCAGTAGACAGATAAATCCCAGACGACGCCGCTTCGCATTCCAACATATCGGAGAAACCTTTGAGTTCTTTATGGCGCCTGCTTCACTCACACCATAGTCAACTCCACCTGGATCCTTCTTGGCGTGAAACAGGTTTGAAAGGGATAGTGGATACACCGAAAGTCCAAGCGATCATTTTTCACGAGGTTGCAGCTCTACCCACGTTAAATGTGTAGCCTACATTTTGCGGTAACAGGCAATACCCCGCCATGCCAACCCCTCAAAAATGCGTCCAGTTGTAATGTAGCAGTGTATGAATATTCTTACCTGGCTGAGAAACAGATAAGATTGACGAACGGACTGGTGTGGCAATGAAACCTTTTTTCTTTTACCCCCGGTGCCAATCGACTCGTCTTTGTTCATACGAATAAGTGACTTTGACTGTTAACATGGTAATGATAATATTTATTCCTGAATACACAGACACACACCGCCTTTACAGTTACAAGCCATCATATGAATTACATGTATCTTTATGGTAGGTAATCTCAGCCCCAACCTGTCACTGGAGGATATAAGTGCTGACTGTTTATATGATGAAACTTCCCGGCAGAAGTGTGCGAAAGTTTACAAGTTGGACGAGTGTAAGTACTATCTTAGCACCAACAAAAAAACCGGGGTTTGTATCCGGACGTTACACTTATTATCTGGGGAAGCTTGAAGCTGATACTTCCACTGTAACGCCTTTTACTTTTCGTTTTGGATAATGGTGAGAAGTTCACGACAGAATATGTGCAATTTGTTTATTTATTGCACTTTATTGATGATTCCAGAACTGTATAATTCATGCATGTTTACACCATTTCACATCAAAGATCCATAATCTTGTCAATATTTTATTCGCTGTGACACGACTAATTATTGTACACATAACTTCCCTATGGTAACTTATCGGCCACCCAACGTTTACTGCTCACTTGTCCCTTTTGGACACTTGTGTTATGTCTTCTGCCATAATGGTATTCACACCTAACCATTCTTCTTTATGAATGCAACTTTGACGCTTCTCAACTCCCCTGATTGCCGCGCATATGTTCTGAACATGAACGGATTGTAGGAAAATTGACAGTTCCAGCAGACGCACTGCCATAGGATGAAGCAAAAAATTGTCTATCTCTGGACCCTATGTCATATGGTGGGGCAAAGGAGTGCCAGTGCGTAGCTCTACCGAGATGAAATGCACTGGAGGCGGCCTAGTGTTTTGCAATATGAAACATATGTGGTGTAAAGGAAAAATGATCTGAAAATCCCTCCCGATCACCCTTATTTGATTGTATTGACATTTATTTTAACGTTTTTACCCTCGTTGTGGATGGTGTACCTTTGACCCTCACCGGTGTAATGTTATTTGCTTGTTTAACTGTCTTATTTGACTTTACACTCGGTATTTGCCTTTGTATGTTTGAGACTTATTATGAGTGTTTCACTTTCCTATTATGTGACGCTGGACTGTTGATAAGGTGATGTTGTTTTACTGCGCACGACATTTTGTTTTGGTTCAACTTACGGTTGTGCAGTGATTTGACTGTTTGCCTTTTGACTGTCTACTGGGAACGTTTGTTTGTTGATTTGATTCCTGTAGGCAGAGTTTTGATCCCTTTTGCCGGGAATATTCCTATTGACCAACAGGTATTTAACAGTTGTATTTTTTAACCAGTTTTTACCGTGTAGTACGTATTTGTACCCGAGAACGTTTTGGACTGTATAGTTACCCAACGGCACTGTTGAGGTATTTTTGTAATTTGACATAACTTATTGTTGCTTTGATAGTACCACAGATTTTGTTACGAATCTACTATTGAATTACTACAAACCGTGTTTTGATATTTCGATCCAATCTTTGACTGTGCGTCACTCGCGGAAGTTAGGAAGCTATACAGTAGAACGCAGGAACTAGTCAGATTCACGTCAGTTGGCACCGCCTAGCTATTTCCCGCGTTCAGGCCAAGATTATTGGATTCTGGCCGCTACATGTGGGTCGAAGTTGAGTTGTTTTTAAAGTTATCACATGTGGTCTCCACATATGCGGAGGTGAACCACTGATTCACTCTTGGCTACTAACCGTAAGTAAAAGACTAGGAAAAGACATGTTATCGCACCAGGGTAGAGAAGGCTTAGTCTGGGACACGTGTCATTTAGCTGGGAAGCAAGTAATAACTGGCTTCTGAGTCGCGAACGAGAAATTCGATGTGGCCTGACAGTGTGCGAAGTAACTGGCGGTGTGACTTCAGGCTAGAGGCCACTGAGTCTATGAAAGTCAGCATCGACGTTGAATCCCGTCGAACATTTGGCAATTGATTTCGTGGGGCGCATTACCTTTATAAGTTTGTAGTTGTTCGCTGCAAAGGGAACTGGCTAGCGGTAAGCCTCTTTCCTTACAGTACATTTATGTTTCCATCCCTCCGTATTCTGTTTCCATATAAGGTAGCTGTTTGCCATAGGCTTTTCCGCATTGTAGCATCCAACCCCATTCCAACACTAACCACCAGTAACGCTAACAGACAAGCTAGACTCCTGTTTTAATTATCCAGTAAATGCCTTCACAGTCTAAGCGGTACCGGACTTCATGTGCGACAACTAGTTGCCCCCACTTCGGAACTCTTTCCGAAGTGTCACAAAGCCTACATGCGACCCCGCTCGAGTGCTAACAACGTCATCGCACCAACGTAGTTGGAACAAGATCTGGACCTCCTAGAGAGAGTTCAGAGGCGAGAAATAGAGAAGGTTTGGGAATGAGGAGAAAAAGCTATGAGGATAAGCAGACTGTCCTAGGGATTGGCTGTCTTGGTAATCTCAGGTCACCAGGCGATATGATAATGGCCTGAGAAATAGTCATTAAATGAAGCCACCCAGACAGTAGAACTCTACCTAACAGCCACTGCAGGAATCTTCGCGGAAACCGAAACAGGCAGAAAACCAGTATGCATTTACACTTTTAAGCTCTGCAGGCATGTGATCACGAGGATGCGTTGGCCGCGGGGATTTCTACTGCTCTGTCATTCAACCGACTCGCGTTTCGTGGTCATCTAGCTCGAATACGCAACCAACTAACTTCACATCATTCTAGAGCGGTCACATTCAGACCTAGCTTTTTTTACTGCCAATATTTCCGCAATCTTGACTGGTGCCTATACCTTCCCGTTAGAGGCTTCACCTCCAGTTACCATACCTTCAGTTACAAATCACCAATTCCATTCCCGTTATTACTCCTACAATCTCATCTGTCGCCTCTCTTCCCCTTGAATCTACGAGTTCACCCTATTTATTGAGCTTCTGCTCATCGCAGTTTTCTTTCCCGCCTCCCTTGAATCTAAAAAGTTTCCTCCCCCCCATGCTGCTTCATTTTGGCCGGCTTCTTTTCGCCTCCCCGTCTTCGTTTTTTGAACGTCCTTTCATTCGCTGCAACTTCTTTGCACAACTTTCCCGAAAAACTGCCTGGTGACTTGACTTCTCATGGATGCAAATACGACTCACCTCGGTCAAATCACACATCAATTTAAAACTAGCCGACACCAAACGGTCCGCCGAGAAGAAGGGAGCTACAATAGGTCAGTGAGTAGGCATTTATTACTTACTATTAACTGTCTCTTGGGTTTCTAGTAGATTATGGGGCTTCAGTAGCACGTCACCATTTCACTCTGTAGTCTTTTGAACCCGGCTCCACGACCACCCACAAGCTTTCATTTCTTCCTCACACGATCTCTCCCATGTCACCCTCAGCTGGGACGCCCAACCCGTTGCTTCCCCTTTGCGTTCCACTCGATGGCCTGGCCTGGCGCGTGACGTCTCTAAACAGTCTTCTCAGTGTGTGCCCAATCCGATCCAATCCAATCCATCTCCACTTCCTTCTGCATATTTGTTGGGCGATGGGATTTTCGTTGGTCCTCTGCCAGCCAGCCAGGCAGAGTTCCTTGTTACTTATTCTCATTATTCTGGCCATCTGATGTGTTCTTCAGTATCGAGTGGGCGTAGGCGGCAGCTGTTGACGTAATGCATGTCTGTGGTTTGTTGGAAATACTTTTCGAAACGCTCCAAGTCTCTGAACGATCATATAGAAGCACTGACTTACTTGACATTAGTGTTGAAGATCCGGATCTTGTTCACACTGTATGCTGAGTGAAGTGGAGTGCAATAGATCTCTATACTGATTTCAGGTTACTGAAAGCCTGTCTCGCTGTTTTTCCAATCATGGCTTTGACGTCCTCTCTGTGCCTGTGTCGCTTGTAGTTGAAACGATGCTGTCCTGCCTAGGTAGGTGAAAGTGACAACTTTCTTTGAGTTTCTCTCGTTGGTTGGTGATTGGTGCTTGCTGTTGATGCTGTTGTTGGTTGGATATCTTCATCACCTCCGTCCTCTCTACATTCACTTGAAGTCCCGTTTTCTCTGCCCTGCCTCTTCTGTCAACTTGTTGGTTTTCGCCTGTAGATCTTTGAGTTTGTGCGACAAGACATTAGACATAAATTATCTGAGGCGAAATCCAAATCTTCTTCTGTGGTCTTTCTATCGGTTCGACCAGCGTATGCCCCTCGTCTAGCCCCTCAGAGTAAGCTGCATGATGTATTTCAGTCGACGACAACCAGGAAGATCATGGGTGATGGTAGGCGGCAGCCTTGTCTTACTCCTGTCTTCACTGAGCTTTCCGTTGAGAAACACTTGACATGTAGCATCATATAGCATCTAGCTGCTGTTGAATGAGGTTGATAAAGGTTTGTGGCACTAAAACCTCAGTGTTGGAGCAGCAGATGCCAAATTACTTCTCGGTCAACACTGTGGAAGGCCTTTTCAGTGTCGATGAAGTTGAGGTTGAGTTGAGTTGACTGCCATTCTGTGCTCTGTTTTATGATGATGCTTAGCGTAGCGTTGCAATTTGATCGGGATATGATTTGTTCTTCCTGAAGGCAGCCAGCCTGTTTGTGTGGTAATTTTGAATCCAGTGCATCGTTTGGTCTCGCCAGGATGATGTGGCTTAGTGTTTTGCTTAGGGTGGACAGGAGTGAAGCATGATTCCGTGCCAGTTCTTTCAGAGATTTAGGTCTCCCTTGTTTGGGAGTTTGATAAGGTAGCCCTTCTCCCAATCACTTGGCAGGTACCTTTCCTTCCTTCCTTGTAAACCTGGTGCAACAGTGGTATGAGCATTTTCGCAGTTGTCTCTGCGTTTGTTTTCAGTGCTTCTGGAGGAATTCCATCTGGTCCTCCTGCTTTGTCGGATTTCAGCAGTTTCATGGCATCCAGGACTTCTGCCTTTGATTGAGGGCCTGTATTCACTGGTAGTTCTACCGTTGCTGGTGGTATTTCTGGACGAGTTGCAGGTGTTGATCGATTCGAGAGCTTTTTGAAGTGGTCAGCCCATTGTTTCCTTTGTTTCTCCTCTTTGGTAACTAAGTTTCCTTTACTATCTTCCACTGGTTTCATCTGTGTTGATCTCTTTCCTCCCAGATAGTAACCTGGTCAGTTGACATAGTGTTGTCAGGTCTCTCCTACCAGCAGCCTAGTCTACTCCACTTGCAAGTGTGTGGTGGAGGTGTCTTTTGTCTTTGAGCGCACTCTTCTTCACTTCTTTGTTCAGTGTTTTGTACGTTGTACTCAGTTCCTCTTTTCGTCACGCATCCTTGCGCTGGTTCATCTTCTGCTTCACCATCTTCCTCTCGTCTACCAGCTTCTATGTGTCCGTCGAGATCCATTCCTTGTCTTCTTTCCTCTTCCTTCCTAACACGGTTATGCAGGCTTCTTTCCACATAGCTTTCAAAGAGTTCCAGTCTTCTTCCACACAGGTTTCCTCAGGGATGTTGCCTTATGTCCCCCATTTTGTTCTGATGGCTGAGGTGAAGATGTCCTTTACAGTTTTGTCCTTCAGTTTCTGGTTGTTGAACTTGAACTGTGGTTGATCACCACCAACTTCTTTGAAGGCTTTCCACTTGATTTTGAAGGTAGGTTCCTTGCACCAGATAGTGAAGTGAGTGGTGTGAACCTACATTTGCTCCTCTTCGTGATCTGATCTTGTGTCGAGTAGGCTGACTGCGTCTCCACTTTCTTCACATTGAGATGAAGTCGATCTGGTTTTTAGTGTAGTGTGTCCTGGTGTCTAGTGAAGTCAAATCCATGTCGCTGACTTGTTAATATCCTTGTGTTTGTACAGACTGCCTCGCCTCCAATCACCAAGTCGTTGAATGCACAGAAATCTGCAAACAGTTCTCCGTTCTCATTCATTTCACCGAGTGCTTCTCGACCCATGGTTGGTTCTCTTCCTGTGTTGTACGCTCCCATTTTGGTATCTAGGTGATTCTTTTAGAATTTTGAGTAGGTCTACTGCATCGCAATGCATCAGGGATCTTGAGCTGGTCCACAAGACCTGGAAGTGAGAGCAAATAAGTCATTTGGTTTACACAGTGTTGTAAGAAGGTATTGGGTATTGGAAAAACTTTTGCCAGTAATATCCAATGTTATGGAATGCCTGGTGGGCACCCACATTTGGGAACGCCTGGATACAAGGCGACAAAGATTATGAGGGTAGGTGTTCAGTGCCCCAACCACCTGACATCCTGTGACGACTGGACAACATTCTGAAGCCTAAAAACTCCTGTCCGCACAATTTTTCTGGACCTCGCCAAAGCCTTCAGTACGGCTGCATACACCGAACGCATAAACAAAACAGCCTGGTTGGGTATCTGTGACTGGGTGATGTCGTGGCTCCAGAACTACTCAGGCCGCGGGGAGTTCTGCACGAAAGTCAACAGCGTCTGTTCAGCTTGGAAGACGTCATGGTACAGTACATCACAAAAGGGCGATTCTGGGCCCACTGTTGTTCCTACCGTTAGTGAATGACCTCCCGCTTCACATCAGCTCTCCGATTCTTCTTTTCACTGACGACGTGAACTTGTGGAGAGCAGCAACGCGTGGAAAGAAATCGGACTACCCCGGAACTCTCGAGGGGTGGGAGAGGGGCAACGAAATGACACAACGTGGATAAATGTCGGTCCGTGCTTTTCCGCACTCCTGATACACAGAAAGTAACCCACTGTCTCTGTGGTTCATATATTTTTCATTACGCAGCAGGGAAAGACCAGGGCTTAAAGGCTATGGAGAGACCGGACGTCAGTTTCAATCACTCAGGAGGCGCCTCAACAGCTTACACTGTACTACACTCTGCGTGCAGACAACGAGGTGCCCCACTCAAGGCCCTTTCTGAACTCTCCAAGCCCTACAAACGACCCCATCCAGAGGTAACGTTTTCTCTCTGGAGCGTCCCCACACCCCTCCGGAAACAATAGTTCAGGTTTGACAGGATTTGACATTGATGGCGACCCTGATGGTTTTGCCGGACTCACTGAGCTGAAGGCACCCGGTCGAGCATCCTCGCCATTTGGCAAGCTGTCGTGTTACGTTGCGCTGCTCGTATTCGGCTCTCTAGCCAGTTAGTTGGAACGTATGGGTATTTTGGCACGACGTCGCAAATATACCACTCCATCCGACTACGCTACCGTGTTCTTTCTTGGTCTCTTATCCAAGGGTATATAACAAGTTCGAATAATTAGTGACTGGCCTCTGCGTCTGTCAAGTTCCTGCCAGGACAATTCTTAATTTAGTGAGCCCAATGAGATAACAAATCCCGACAAAGAACAAATCTGGAATCGGTGGGCTCGCACCATTTTTTCTTTGTATGTTGTTTTCATTTCGATAACCATAATAATAATATATTTCATACAACACGGGTTACATGAATACAAATCAGTTTGCGGGTCTGATCATTATGGTAGTGAGAAAGGACTGTTATGTACAGTGTTGAGCTATACATTAGATACCGTTATTTATGGCATATAAGGGGTGTGTTGAAGCAGACTGACTCCGAACTTAGGAATTATTCGGTTGTTGTTTGAATCTTCCAATATTCTTTAAGGTGGGGCACGCAGTACAGCCGTGCTCTTGGGTTATGTATATATGCACACACAACTCCTTCCCATGTCCGACCATACTCCAAAGCTTTTCCTTAGTAAGCCGACGACGAGCACTATGCAACTCGTGCCATATTGGCCAGACAATGCAGAAACATGGTTTCTGCATGCCAAGGCAGATTTCCGAGAACAGGGAGTCGCAGATCCTCATTCCAGATTTCTTGCTGTCGTACGATCACTACCGCGGGAACTGAACAGGCATGTTACAGCCCATATGTTTAGTCAGGAAGTAAGTGATCCCTATGCACTTCCCAAGGCTGCACTACTGAAGGAAAGTGATCTTGCAGATCATCAGCGCCTAGATGAATTATTTCTTAACATCGAGCTAGGCAGTAACTCCGCCACTGAAGTCCTCGCATGCATGCAAGAAGTTTCGGGTACACGAACTTTCAGTGATGGCCTTTTCCGAGAACTGTTTCTCCCGAAACTACCACAACCGGTGCAAACCGTGTTGGTGACGCTGTGGTCAGTTCCACTCGACGATCTGGCAGCCCCGGCAGATAAAACAGTGGAGACCTCTAGCAGACCCGTCTCTAACGTACATTCTGTCCGCGATAAACTTGTGAACCAGGATTCAGAAGTAACCAAGCTGTGCAACTGTGTTAAACAGCCGCTACGAACTCGAAGTCCTAGTTTACGCAGCACATTGCAGAACCGCATCTCAGCGCATAGCAGCAACTCGTGTGGTTGTCCGAAAACTGAACCTAACAGGGTGGAAAGCCTTAAGTGGTACTGGTTTCATAATACTTGCGGATAAGAAGCCATGAAATGCCGGAGGCCAGGCAGTTTCAACACGGACACAAACTCGGGAAACGGTCACACCGATACGTGTTCACGGCAACCGTAGCGGGCGGAAACAGCCGTTTATTCCAGGTCACGGATATAAAACAGAAGTTCGCTGCCTCGTCAACACCGTTCTTCCTGCACCGACAAGGGAGAGTCATCATGACCCATCCTTCGACCATGAGGTGGCCAGCGGCAAGGCGGCCGCGACACTTGGGAGACTGTATGCCTACCTGTTCACTGGATTTCCTCCTGGCTGACGTTTCTATGCCCATCGTTGGCATAGACTTGCCAGACCATTGCGATCCACTCGTAGATGCTCGTCATCGGCGACTGATAAGTAGCAACACAAAGTTATCTATTGGTGGCATCACCCACGTAGGTCCGAGGTTAGCCATCCCTAGAACTGAACAATGAGGCGACGTGTCCCATCAGGCAGTTTTGGAGAAATATCCAGAGTTACAACAACCGACGCATACCCTTCCATGCATAACCAGCAATGTTATGCATCGCGTCACAACCACGGGTCCACCTGTGGTATCCAAAGCACACCGTGTAGCCCCCGATAAGCCCAAAACAGCGAACGGTGTATTCGGTCACACGCTCGAGCTGGGCACTATCAAACCGTCAAACAGTCCTTGGGCATCACCAGTGCATATGGTTTCAAAGAAAGGTGGCAACGACTGGCATCCTCTCTATCTACTTGGTTCCCGATGCTGAGTGGTGTGCCTCAAGGTTCCATATTGGGCCCACTACTGTTTCTTGCTCTTATCAATGATCTACCAGGGGTCCTTAATTCACATTCATTATTATATGCCGATGATCTGAAGATCTGGAGGGAAATACAGGAACCAACGGATATTTTAATCTTCTAGGATGACCTTACGAAAATCCTTAACTGGACCATAGAAAACCTGCTTCCTCTCAACTCGAAGAAGTGTCGAATTATGATAGTTGACAAACATAAAGGCAGTCCCAGTTCTGGCTCTGTAGGTGAAATAAATATCTGTCACTCTAACATGAAACAGGACCTGGGAGTTATACTTAATGTTACACTAGGAACCTGAGTTCACTGTCTCCTTGCAGCCAGTAGGGCTTGTGGGATCCTGGGGTTTCTGTCGCGAACCTTAGGGTGCCTAACTCCTTCTCTTTTCACCTCGGTGTATGCTCTGCACATTCGTCCTCACCCAGAAAAAAACTCGCTCGTAACGTCCCCATGCTTCAAGAAAGACATTGCCATCCTAGAACGGGTACAGAGAAGAGCTACAAAGAAAGTGATTGGGTTACGGCACAAACCGTACCCATGCCGCTTAGTTGCTCTTGAGCTGCACCTAGTACAATACCGGAGGATCAGAGGGGATATGATCATGATGCACCACATGGCCCATAATCCCCTCCATCCCAACAGATCCCTTCTAAGCTTTAGTCGGAAACGCGACTTGAGGGTTCGCGCGTTAAGAATAGAGCATGAGAGAGCACGTACAAAGATCCGTGCTAACTCATTTGCAATTAGAATCTGTGAACTGTGGAATTACCTCCTTCAGAAGTTGTTGCAGCCCCATCCCCTGATACCTTTAAAAGGAGGCTAGACACACACCTCGAGTCCTGCGGTACCGATGGTCTATACTCGAGAAGCTTTCTCCAGATCAGATGCAGTAATACTAACTTGAGACCAGATTAATTTACTAGTCGTATCTCTATCCTTTCAGGTTTTCAGAACCGGAAGATAAATGTGACCACTCCAAAATCATAATGTATTCCGATAGGACAAACGTAGGACCCAAGGAACCGCAGTTCACTAATTCTACAACACGAAGTTTGAAGTTGTCAACGTCTGGAACTCCTCACCTCAGCAAGCAGTATCAACACCTTCTGTCAACGCTTTCAAGGAGAAACTAGATTTCTGTAGAGATATCTTCCGCAAGAATTAGCACAGGCCATCTGGCCTACTATCCTTATAACTAAAAACTGAAACTGATAACTAAACAGGTATTGGATTTTGGATTTTGCCAAGTTTGGGAATTCAGTTGTTGCGCTACATGTTTCCCTTGAGATGCATGAAATTCCTACGGGGAGGATCTCTACATTTCATGAACAGAACTTTATTTTTGAAGTGTGCTCCATTATGCGGAAGCTTTAACCGACAGCAGAATAATTCTTGGGTGTACAAAATTGTCCACAGATTGTCTCCAAAGGATAAACTGCTTCTGTATCAAGAGTTATCTAGAAGTATTAACGAAAAGCTAGATTCCACAAATAGTATTTCGGAAGTTCAGGAGGCTAACTTAACATACGCTCAGCTCAAACTTGGTAGGCTTGCCAAGGTAGAACTGTAACAGTCTAAATTTTTAGTTGTTGCTGGAAGCTGTCTTCCTTTCATAGGGTTCGGCTTCTTGGATAATGCGATTATGATTGTAGCCGTGAGTAAGCCCCCCAGCCTATATAATTTTCACTAATATGGTGTAGGGGGAGTATATTGACTTGACATTTTCAGCAGTTTTGGGAATTTCAACTATGGCTGGTACGTGCTATTGTTTAAGAATGATTATTTACAGCTGCCGGCCTTGTAACCTGATTTCTGACCTCTTCGGAATCGGGTAAGCCTTTCTTTAAGTGAATGTTGTCTATTGTGAGATCGGTTTTTCTTCGGTGCATAAATGCAATGGGTACAATGCCTGTATGTCTGAGTTTGTGTGAAGACGAATTCACCAAACTATATCTTTGTTGCTAAGTGTCATTTTACTAAGACTAAGTACCTTAATGCACACTACTGAATTGTAAGAACGATATGATTAATAAACCCGGGTAATGACGTTAGATACGTTATAAGTATCTAATTATGGTGGGGATTACTTTATTTAAGAAATGCATATAATTTAGGTTAGTAAGCATATGTATTTATCTTGTGACTAGTTGGTGTAAGCTTGCCTGTAGTATATCTACTCGACTGACTTATTAAAGTTTTGGCTTACCGTTAAGCACAGACTTACACACTTATGAGTTGCGAGTTCGAAACCTATTCACCCCAAGGTTTTAACGGTTATTCGTCAGTGAGTTTCACGTAGTACTCTAGTTTGTACGTAATTGTTGTGCTGCATTGTTATTGATTTGTATTTTAAAATCAATTAGATCTAATTAACCTAGAGAAAATTGTTTTGTTTACAGTAGTCTAAGTTTGGTAAAGCCTTTCTGAAATGTGAGAGTAAACGTATTGTTTAGGGTGTAGACTTTATGCTCCCACTTTAGGGAATTCAGTGACCAGAAGTGATTATAGTGTCCTAGAAACAAACCTGCCATAAAAAATACTAAAGAGTGGTACTTACATGTTGCCCACAAGAATTCCTCTGGTTAACAATTTACTATTCAAGATACCAAATCCCAGTATATCTCAGTCCACGTTGAGTTAGTGCGGAGAAATTTAGGGTGGCCAAGTTGATAATGATCAAAGTAGAAACTGGCACTATTGCATAGCATTCAAGTTGCCACGTTTCAGATCAGCACGAAAAGAGTTAAAACTGTGAGATAAAACTCAGAAAAACAGGAATAATGTGATTAAAAGCCGCTGAAGGCCACAAGAAAAGAAAGTGAAAACGATCAAGTGTGGTATGACGATTTAAATGAAAATACTGTGCGAATGCATCTACTTCACTGAAATCGATTATCACCTAGAGTATTCAACCACCAATTTGAGCTGTCATGCTGAACCCAACTACAAAGTCCACATTACTTAAATGAACCAGGCCAACAGTTAGAGACTTTTTGGACTGGTACCATGTTTCAATCTGGTAGCCTTTAATTTTTTTAGAGATACTTTGGTTAACGTTGCACGTTGGAGCAGATGGTGACTAGGCCTGTGTGTCATGTTTCATCCATCTGAGTCGATGAAGATTTATGAACTTAACAACTGACTCTTCTTTTTCTGGAAGTTCGACTCCTGACATCTACTTTAATAACTTTATATGGTAACAGGCTGAGTGGTGTTGTTGTGTACATCATAGTTTGTTAAGATCCCACCTATTCGAAAGTCCTGTTGGTTGCGTAAGTATTGTTGTCAATGTGTCATGTTAACGTGAAGAAATGTACATATTTTGTTTGCTTGGATATGACAGGCTTGTTGGTTACGTTGAAAAGTTCGTAGAAAAAATTGGTATTTCTGTCCCTCATTTGTCTGCTTCTCAGCTTGCTTCCAGTTCAGTTCGTTGGGCTGTAGCAATAGTAAGTCTATAATCTTTATGCGATTCAAATCACTTTGGTCTTTAACTGCTTTATTCTTGAATTCTGAATTATGTCTAGGCTTGCTAATCGATATTGAACTATTTTCTATTCATGTTAGCCTGCAGAAGGCGTAACTAGATCTGGTGGTATTCATAATTACATGGGATTACGTAGGTTATATACCCAGAATTTATTTTATTTTTCACTCAGAATGCATTCGTGTTACAACCAGAGAAATGAGAGCTGTGCTCCACATTTTTGTAGTCAAATTAAGATGTCATACAGTGATTAGGAGAGTTGACTAGTCAAAGAAGCAGACACATGATACATTTAAGGAGCATGGATTGTTTTTGATCGTATTACCATCTAACTGACGGACAAAATCAACATAGAACCTCGGACACAAGTGCGTCGGCTCAAGTGGCTACACTTCACAGTAGTACACAAAGAACAGGTGAGTGGAAAAAGCTATACCAAAGTAGATAGAGTAGTCACACAAAAGATTGAAAATAAAGATAAGTAGAAATATTGAAGCTTGAGATGTCAAGGAGTGAATACGTCTGCACTGTTGTGACTGATTTTCAACCATGTCACCAAGAGTCGTCTACCACTAGTTCCTATCGTCTCAGGGACCTCAGCCAGGCAGCCTACACCTCTCCATGTGCCTGATTGGAGCTCGAAATTAACTGATTAGAGAGAACTAGGCAAGATTCAGATCTAGACGAAGGTGGACTAATAAAACTTTTGCTGTTCGATACGTTCTAGAACACAGGGATACACATACGCGTGCCCATCACTTGCCGTATTTCTTGACCTACGGGCGATATTTGACCTGTTAACCGTGAGGTGTTGTGTCAGTATCTGACCAGAAAGAGTACTAAACAAGTATGTAACACTAATCATAGCTATCTGCTCGAACTAATGCATTCGTGTAAGGGCTTATGGAGAGTTTTGATTTGAAATGACGATAATTAGTGGCAATCTCCAGGAATACCTGTTGTCACCGTTCTTGTTTAACTTCGCTATTGGCTTACTAATGAAAATAACCGTTGTTACATCTGACTTCTAAGGGATTGATCTACTCCGTGGAGGGCATCTAGTTGACTTAGACAATACAGACTTTTGTCTTGCTAGGTAAAGATACTGACGAAATGCAGGGCCCTTTAAACGCGTTGAGCAGAAGTCTGAGTATGTTGAGCATTCGTTTCCCACCCATCAAGTGTAAGATGATACTTCAGGACTGGTCAGCAACTACTCGCAGTCTAAGGATAGACAGTAAAGTGGTGGAATGCGCCAACTGCCACATTTACTTGGCGAAATTTCTGGCTGAATAAAAAAGTCTCGTTTGGCATTTACCAACTTGCATCATTTAACGAACCCCCTGGCGAGATATCCGACTACCTATTAAAGACTGGGCAGTCGGTTCTGTTCTATAGTTGTGAGAAACTGCCGTTAACAGTAGAAAATATGAGTTGGTTACAGGTTTTGACCATGAGTGTTTTCGTAGAATTGCTGGCTTCTAGTGATATCACTGTCTAAGCAATGTTGAAGTTAAGCTAAGGGTAATAAGCAAGCCAGGTAAGTCAGGTTGTTTGCTTTCATCGATTAAGGTGACTCACAAATGTGCTGCTCATACGCAGCTTGAATGTTTTGACAAGCCTTTATTTTAAAATTCCTTCTCTCTGCATTCACCTTTGTCTACTTTGATATCAGACTTTTTCTATCCATTTGTTGTTTATGTGCTGCTGTTAATTGTGGTAACTTGAACCGATGTGCTTGTGTAAGACATTTTACTCTGATTTTGTCTGTTTATCCGCCTTATTTATTATACGTAGTCTTGTCTAATTAACGATACTGTTGCTGGACCTTGGAAAACTATTCAAATATTCGAACGTTTAGGAAAATTCAGTGGGTCACCTCCAGATTTTGGTGAGGTATAGAATTCTATCAAGATTGTAAAATTTGCACTTCGTTAATGCACAGGATAAATTATGGGTATTGTTGTCAATTATGAAGGAATCTAAGTGTGGATTTAGTGAATTTTTTGTCATTGCATTAAAACGTCATCGTCATTATATTGTAGGTCGAAAACTATTGGGTTAGATATTTATTTCACTATCCTACTGTTTTTCTAGGTTGTCCTAGACGCACCTTTTTCTGAAATCGGAAACGAATAGCGATTTTCGCCATTGATCTACTGCCTTTTGGATTAGAATTTTTGTTAAACAATGACATCTTAATATGAGTTGTTGTTTGGAGACCAAACGACACCATAACTTTTTGAAGTTAGGGTTATATTCAACTATATGGACTAAATCCTCCTCATATATGTCTATCAGCTTACTAGTTTTTCACCAAGTTGTTAGCTTTTCGCTGCACTCATGAATAGTTCAGACTTTTTTTTCTCAATTATGGTCTGTACTTATTAGATTTGACTTTGCCATCACTCTTGTTTCTTTCATGAACGCATCTTAGTGTAAACGGGAAAATTCGCAAGACTTTACTTCTTGTTTCGTTTAAAAAAACCATTCAAAGTTGCTGTATAGTATTGTGTGTAAAGTATGTTGGTTCATAAATTAGTTTGTTTGTTTGTGTTCGGAAGTTCATGACGTTGATGCCTGGCCTTACTGATGTCGATGTTAGTCTGAGTGGCTGAGATGAATCTACTTTGTGATCCTGTCAGTCAGTCACCTGCTCCACCTACCGAGGTTTGGGGAGCCGTGTAGCATCACTAACCCTCATACAAAGGTGTGGCTCCTTGTCCACTGCATGAATGTGCACAAGGTTGCTGAGTGCATTTCGATTTTTTTCGATTTCAGTTTCATTTAAGTAATCATGGTATATACTCGTAGCTTAATCCATCCAATAAAAATACTATGGAGCTGATCAACATAGTCAAGTGCTGCCATCAAGTGAAGATTAACCCTAAGTGCCCTAATGTATGATATAAGATGGAGGAATTAACTACTTATCGACACTATCAAGCCTGAAACCCAACAATAGTACCGACTATGAATTTTCTTGGTTCAGGTGTTGAGTGTGTATGCATCGTATTTTCCTGAAAAATCTGTGTGATTATCATCAAAACACCTATCCTTTCTTCAAGTTCGAAAAAAAGATAGTAGAAACCATTTAAAGATGATGTTCGACATCCATATTCCAACTAATACATCATTCAACGTAACTGGTAATGCGCATGCATTTCTACTTCAGATGAAATTCTAATTTGTTTTATCATCCTACCCGGCTTGAAAGTATTTTCCAGTTTCATCTTTTCTGTATCTATCAGGATTTAGGCAAAAACATGCTTAAATCAACGCATAGCGAGAGTTCAAGCATATGATTCATGTTAGCTGCAGTTCTCGAATTTTATTGTTGCTCCATTGCTTCGTGCTTCCTTTTCATGAACTTCTACCATTTTACTACTTTCTTATCCCTCTGTCTTACGCCCTGGTGCTTTCTAACTTACCACGTTGATATGAAGGGTGACAGCACTAACCTTTACTCAATAATACCATATCCTACGTTGATCATGACAGTCCCTTGCTGGTATTCAACAGTAGCTTATAGTAATACGGTCTATTTGTCTGAATTTGGTGTTCCCTTAAGATAATAAGTTGTTATTAGAACATTAATCTAGCCCCGACCGATAGCTGATACCTTGAATTAGCGGTCAGGGTTGCATATCACAATGTCCCAGTGAGTTACGGTGTCTAGAAAGCTTATTGCTTGACGTCCTACCATACCAGAAAGGTGTGTTGGATAGTGCGGAAAGCAGTAACAATTAGCCTAAAGAGCTGCGTAATACTGGGGGTCCGGTTGTGAAGTCATGCTGCTTGCTGGGCTGTGATAGACGTAACGTATTTCCCACAGATGACGAGAAGTTAGTGCTCATGTTGTCTTCCCTATGGCGACGGGAGTTAATAAAGGTTGGACCCGAAAATCACATACTCACATACTCGGTGACGGTGGTATGTGGTTTTCATGTCAGGTGTTGGCAAAAACCTTTATCCAACTCTCAAAGAGACTATTTACTACCGCCATCAAGTAGATATCCTATGATGATGATGAGATATCCCATATGATCTGCGGTTACACAAAACTGGTTTCTTTTCTCCTTCAAGTACCTCACAGAAGCAGTTTCCACGATGTGAGTGACCGACAAGCACTAAACGTCCACATGCTTCCAACAGTACACAAGAACTGACTAACCATAGTATACATCCCTTGTCTTCACTTCCTGATACCAATATTAAACCTCTTACAACTTCTTCAACCTCACTGTGCGACCACGGCTGACGTTTCAAGTCACTGAAACCTCATTCCTAGTCTTCCCAGACCCCGCTATCAGTTCTATATTGGAACTAGGAACGTCCAAACCCTCTACGGAATCAGCAAGTCCCTCACCAGAACCCTGGGCTCTCAATCCATGAATGTATCCTGTGTCTCTGAGACACGCACACAGGACCCAAGTGTGTTTGTTCACTTGATCTCACCTAGCCAGTGAGGTGAATCTTCAGTATTATTCACTTTATGAGTATTCGGAGACACAATGGTTAGATCTCATGGGCTTGCTGATGTAGGCATAACGTTGAGTTGTAGAGCAGTAAAAGACATTTCTTGACTAGATACCAGTTCGACTGAATGGATCTGTAAGAACTGGGAAGGTTCGTGACAGTTGTAATAAAGACCAGTGAAGGATGACTGCTGTCCCTGAAGTACGTGTTTGGAGTCCGGTCACGTGTTAGTGCGGGAACGTGTGTTTGTGTCTCAGTAGACACAGGAAACAGGCGGCAGTGAAGCCCATGTGTGCCTGATTGGAAGATGAGAACATCAAGTGTGTATTTAGGGAGGAGATAGCTAAGAATTTATTTGAAATTGATAGAATCCTCATCTTAAGGGGACCTGACGTGGTATTCGGTCTACTGTAGAGACAGCGATAGGCAGCTGATCAGGAAGAGCCAGTGAAATTTCGATGCTTCGTCCGAACCAAATGATGTTAGGAGACTGATTTCAGCTGACTGCGACCACAGTAAAGATTGGGAGGAGTTCAAACATAAATTGACTAAGAGTCTTCGCAATGATCGTGAGAAGTGGTGAGCAGCGAGTGCGGAAGAGATGGAGACGGCAACAGGATCAGGTAATACTCAGTAATTATTTAGGTTTACTAAGGATATTGCGGAGACGAAGCCGATGGTTAGTGAAACGTTTGCTGCAAAGGATAGTTCTCTGACAACCTCTTGGTGGTAGAACGTTGGGTGGAACACTGAAAAAATTTTCATTTTACCTGCAACTACGTTCTAGTCACCCAGCATCCAACCCAAACCTAAATCGGTCACCCAACTCTCATTGAAGTCGAAAAGCATGTTTCAAACATGAATTAATGCAGTGTATCAGGAATTGATGTTTTGCCACCAAAGGTTTATGTGGAAAGAGGTAGGAAATTCTTGAGTAGAGTATCGAAGGTGCTAGCTGGTGTATGTGAATAAGAGGCAGTCTTGTCAGACTAGTCTACATCACTGATCATTGCGATTTATAGAAGGTTTCCTGGTGACAACCGCGGGCGGACAGTTTAACTACCAAAGTATTTGAGATTCTGAAATCTGTTATCATCTATCACGTAACTGAAGCTTTAGAAAACCTGACATGTGTCATAGACAGGGATGCATAGATCATATCCTCACCTTTCAACGCAGGCATACTTGGTGGAGGTTGATAATTGCCATATTTCCTGACCTGAAGGCGGCATTCGACTATGTTGACTAAGAGGTTCCGATTCAGTGTCTGACTACGTAGACATTATCAAGTAAGTATGTTATGCTTATCAAATCTCTGTAACATACGGAAGTAGATTTTTGCTTGAAGTGACAACAACCACTGATGTTTGCTAAGGATGTCCAGGGTCACCATTTTTTATCAACTTTGTTACACACTTGTGATAAAAAGGAAGAGATAGTTCAGCGAAGAAAAATTTCTTTTCCGATTTCATTCTCTATAACTACCATCGTATATGTATATAACAACCTATCACTGAACAAGAAGGTGTAGTTGCATCTTTAGGGTAGTTCTAAGACTGAAATAAATAGTGGGAAGGAGTTGTGTGATAATCTATCAGACAAATCAAATAGCGAGAATGGCAGGTTTTTTGACAAGGGGAAAATTGTTGATAGATGTGGAACGCAGTGGTTGAGTCCACTTGATAGGCAGAGAAGGTTAAGAAAAAAACAGCGGACATATTGATGGTGATAGGAAGCTGATTTGTGACAATGAACTCAAAATAAAGAGATGCGAAAATATGGAAGGGTGTAGACCATGGCCAGATAAGGGATTAGAGTTACTTCTGATCTCAAAAATCAGGATCTAATTAGTGGATCCTCAGTGCTTCTGCCGTACACAGGTTTCAAAAGCGCATTTCTTTTAAACTGTTCTTTTTGACTCTGTAGACGACATTAAAGGACGACTCCCGTTGACCTATATGTCCGGGATTGACCAACTGCTCAAGAATTAAAGTGGTTACTAAATTGGATACTTCCCACAGCGAACATGTAGGCTTATGCTTGGAGATAGGTTTGGAAAGTGCATGCTTTATACGTTTGTCCGTGGACGTAAACCTACGCCCCTCCAACTTTACTGGGACTGACTTCCCCTGGAGAAGGCACCGAGTTGACTTAGAGTACTCAGGCGATAGTTTTATTGGAGGAAGACGCTGAAAAAAAAATGCAATTTTCGATCACCCGTGTGTTTAGTGTGAGTTTTACACTTGTTGAATGTAAGATGATACTTCAAGATTGGTATGCAGCTACTGTCAGTTTAAGTATAGGAAGTGAAGTGATAGGCCACGTTGATCACTCCACTTGGTGATTTGCATCGACTTTAATTGGTTGGTTGCTACGATAAAAAAACCCCATATTGACGTTCGCCAACTTAACTCGTCTCTGCTCTCGGTGAGTTATCCAACTACCTGTTAAAAGATGAGAGTAGTGCTCTGCTTTCCGTTCTGTTTCATTATGTGGTTGTGAGACTTGACTATTGAAAGGATTACAACTTTGTGGCCGCTGATGTATGAGTAGCTTTGCTCACCATGTTAGTAATGTCGAAGTTAGGCGAAGGGAGCCAAGTAAGGCAGGTAAGTCAGTCGATGAGGTTGTGAAGCTTCACCGATGAAGGTGACTTAGACGTGTTGGGCATATCCGAAAGTGCGGTTTTATCTGAAGTAAGCTTGACTTGGAAGAAGGTTTAGGGTGGCCAAACCAAGAAGTAGCACCGGTCCATGATGTCCCTAACTATTGGTCTGAGGCATGTAGGGAGGTGCAGACTATCTGTTTAGGGTTGTCAGGATGATAGCAGTCAGTGATTGTAGGTTGTTGATGGCTTGGTTGAAAATCGGTCGTAGTGATGCAGATGTATTCACTTCTTGACGTTTTCGAAAGTTTGAACATTTTCACTAGGCTTTATTTTCAAAATTCTTTATGGCCTACTCTTTTTCCATCAACTTGTTCTTTTCACGCTGCTGTAAACTGTGTCGACTTGAACCATGCACTTGTGTCCGAGGTTTTACGTTGATTGTGTCTATCGGTCATCAGTGTAGTAGTTGACAGCTGCTGTTATCGGTAGTCACACCTGCTTTTCCAAAATTACCTGGTGTCTTTTTACGCGTCTCGATCTTCCTGCTTGGATATTAAAATTAATACATATATCCGCTATATGTATATTTATGATTTTCTGTTGAGGGTCAGTTGAATGTAACAAGAGAACTTCTTGCTTTGAAGTCGAAGTCTACAACCGTATGATGACATATATCCATCTTATTCCATGTGCTTCAGGTACTGTTTATTTCAACAGCGCACAAGGGATTGAGAAGCAGCAGGCATAGTGTGACTGATTAACGGGAAAATATAAACTTAACTTACGTATCGAGGTAATTGCTACAATAAAAAAAAATTACACTACGGAAATATAAGAC
Source organism: Heterobilharzia americana (assembly GCA_944470555.2). Classification (NCBI taxonomy): domain Eukaryota; kingdom Metazoa; phylum Platyhelminthes; class Trematoda; order Strigeidida; family Schistosomatidae; genus Heterobilharzia; species Heterobilharzia americana. The sequence continues at coordinate 112,107,131 of OX104134.1, read as the reverse complement.
ATAAAATGCATTTCAACCGTTAATATCTTAAGTATTTTAGGATAGCTGCCTCGAATTAAAAGCGATTCACTCAATTGAAATCCTAAAACTTAAATTGATCGACTTCCCAGATTGTTCTACTTCAGTACATCATAAGATAAAAATGCCTCATGAATTTTCTGTCTGTCACTGAATAGCAGCAAGAGTGATAACGACACATAGTCTGGCTACGCAAAGCGACGAACAACGATATACTTGTGTTGGACGTGCAAAGATGTTCCTTTATCGTATTAAGTAGCCAGTATTCAACAGGTCTGCAATGATTGAGATGAGACTTATTTCACCTTATTGTCGTTTCAATATGTCCCTGAGATAAACTTCCGCTGATGAGGAGGCATTTCGTGATAAATAATTGACTCTACCCTACTGTACAATGAAAGTAGATGTCATTATTCATTCCCAACGTTAATAATGCGTTGATCGCATCATTTGTAGCTCTTTTTTACTGGGCTCTGCACTTTCCACCATTGGGTTACGGCCCCGAACCCGCTATCCAAGCGACTGGGTAACTTAACAGTCCTCACAATAAGTGTGATTCATTGCCGAAGTCATGTGACCATACAACTTTGTTGAGTTATATGACCTGAAGTGCTGTACTATTCTTCCCATCATGCCGTAGACTACTTGTGTTCGAAAATAATGACTGCATGTTATGATTATAACATGCAGTCATTATTTTCGGTTGGTTGCTTTAAGTGGGAATGGAACAGACGAACTTCATTGTAAAAGCGTAAAAAAAAGAACCAACAAAATATAAAAAAACAGCTAACAATTTAAGTGTGATAATGGTAATAATTATTATAAAATTATTATTTGTCTTTTGGGTTTCTAGTGGATTATAGGGCTTCAGTAGCACGTCACCATTTCACTCTGTAGTCTTTTGAACCCGGCTCCACGACCACCCACAAGCTTTCATTTCTTCCTCACACGATCTCTCCCATGTCACCCTCAGCTGGGACGCCCAACCCGTTGCTTCCCCTTTGCGTTCCACTCGATGGCCTGGCCTGGCGCGTGACGTCTCTAAACAGTCTTCTCAGTGTGTGCCCAATCCGATCCAATCCAATCCATCTCCACTTCCTTCTGCATATTTGTTGGGCGATGGGATTTTCGTTGGTCCTCTGCCAGCCAGCCAGGCAGAGTTCCTTGTTACTTATTCTCATTATTCTGGCCATCTGATGTGTTCTTCAGTATCGAGTGGGCGTAGGCGGCAGCTGTTGACGTAATGCATGTCTGTGGTTTGTTGGAAATACTTTTCGAAACGCTCCAAGTCTCTGAACGATCATATAGAAGCACTGACTTACTTGACATTAGTGTTGAAGATCCGAATCTTGTTCACACTGTATGCTGAGTGAAGTGGAGTGCAATAGATCTCTATACTGATTTCAGGTTACTGAAAGCCTGTCTCGCTGTTTTTCCAATCATGGCTTTGACGTCCTCATCTGTGCCTGTGTCGCTTGTAGTTGAAACGATGCTGTCCTGCCTAGGTAGGTGAAAGTGACAACTTTCTTTGAGTTTCTCTCGTTGGTTGGTGATTGGTGCTTGCTGTTGATGCTGTTGTTGGTTGGATATCTTCATCACCTCCGTCCTCTCTACATTCACTTGAAGTCCCGTTTTCTCTGCCCTGCCTCTTCTGTCAACTTGTTGGTTTTCGCCTGTAGATCTTTGAGTTTGTGCGACAAGACATTAGACATAAATTATCTGAGGCGAAATCCAAATCTTCTTCTGTGGTCTTTCTATCGGTTCGACCAGCGTATGCCCCTCGTCTAGCCCCTCAGAGTAAGCTGCATGATGTATTTCAGTCGACGACAACCAGGAAGATCATGGGTGATGGTAGGCGGCAGCCTTGTCTTACTCCTGTCTTCACTGAGCTTTCCGTTGAGAAACACTTGACATGTAGCATCATATAGCATCTAGCTGCTGTTGAATGAGGTTGATAAAGGTTTGTGGCACTAAAACCTCAGTGTTGGAGCAGCAGATGCCAAATTACTTCTCGGTCAACACTGTGGAAGGCCTTTTCAGTGTCGATGAAGTTGAGGTTGAGTTGAGTTGACTGCCATTCTGTGCTCTGTTTTATGATGATGCTTAGCGTAGCGTTGCAATTTGATCGGGATATGATTTGTTCTTCCTGAAGGCAGCCAGCCTGTTTGTGTGGTAATTTTGAATCCAGTGCATCGTTTGGTCTCGCCAGGATGATGTGGCTTAGTGTTTTGCTTAGGGTGGACAGGAGTGAAGCATGATTCCGTGCCAGTTCTTTCAGAGATTTAGGTCTCCCTTGTTTGGGAGTTTGATAAGGTAGCCCTTCTCCCAATCACTTGGCAGGTACCTTTCCTTCCTTCCTTGTAAACCTGGTGCAACAGTGGTATGAGCATTTTCGCAGTTGTCTCTGCGTTTGTTTTCAGTGCTTCTGGAGGAATTCCATCTGGTCCTCCTGCTTTGTCGGATTTCAGCAGTTTCATGGCATCCAGGACTTCTGCCTTTGATTGAGGGCCTGTATTCACTGGTAGTTCTACCGTTGCTGGTGGTATTTCTGGACGAGTTGCAGGTGTTGATCGATTCGAGAGCTTTTTGAAGTGGTCAGCCCATTGTTTCCTTTGTTTCTCCTCTTTGGTAACTAAGTTTCCTTTACTATCTTCCACTGGTTTCATCTGTGTTGATCTCTTTCCTCCCAGATAGTAACCTGGTCAGTTGACATAGTGTTGTCAGGTCTCTCCTACCAGCAGCCTAGTCTACTCCACTTGCAAGTGTGTGGTGGAGGTGTCTTTTGTCTTTGAGCGCACTCTTCTTCACTTCTTTGTTCAGTGTTTTGTACGTTGTACTCAGTTCCTCTTTTCGTCACGCATCCTTGCGCTGGTTCATCTTCTGCTTCACCATCTTCCTCTCGTCTACCAGCTTCTATGTGTCCGTCGAGATCCATTCCTTGTCTTCTTTCCTCTTCCTTCCTAACACGGTTATGCAGGCTTCTTTCCACATAGCTTTCAAAGAGTTCCAGTCTTCTTCCACACAGGTTTCCTCAGGGATGTTGCCTTATGTCCCCCATTTTGTTCTGATGGCTGAGGTGAAGATGTCCTTTACAGTTTTGTCCTTCAGTTTCTGGTTGTTGAACTTGAACTGTGGTTGATCACCACCAACTTCTTTGAAGGCTTTCCACTTGATTTTGAAGGTAGGTTCCTTGCACCAGATAGTGAAGTGAGTGGTGTGAACCTACATTTGCTCCTCTTCGTGATCTGATCTTGTGTCGAGTAGGCTGACTGCGTCTCCACTTTCTTCACATTGAGATGAAGTCGATCTGGTTTTTAGTGTAGTGTGTCCTGGTGTCTAGTGAAGTCAAATCCATGTCGCTGACTTGTTAATATCCTTGTGTTTGTACAGACTGCCTCGCCTCCAATCACCAAGTCGTTGAATGCACAGAAATCTGCAAACAGTTCTCCGTTCTCATTCATTTCACCGAGTGCTTCTCGACCCATGGTTGGTTCTCTTCCTGTGTTGTCCGCTCCCAGTTTTGCATTCATGTCACCCATTAGAATGAATTTGGATGTCGCCATGTGTGTTGTGGTGTTGTTCATAACTGATTGTGGCGATAATAATGAGTAAAATACGTTTGTTCTCCGGTAGTAGTAATTTTTGGTACTCATTTTAACGGTGAAACATCGTCAAACCAGAGTATTTTTGTTATTTTGCTACTTTAGACCTGTAGTCGAGACAGTGCAAATATGTCTTTAAGTCCGTGTAACATAGAGGCGAAACAGATATCACATATGGTATTCTGGTTTCTGAAGTTTGGTTTTTGCTGTGTTCTTTGTTCATTTTAGGGACGAATAGTTGGTATTACCATTGGCTGTCTCCTGGGCTTACTGCCTCTTCTTTGGTTTAACCAATCAGAAGGTGAAAAAGGAAATAACTTAGCTGAATAGTGCATGTTGTGACGTTGACCACTGTGCAATTACATCTAAGTAAGTAGAGTAGGTTTAAATCGTATTATGCTTTTAATCTTTACCTGTAAAGCAACAATTTTAAAACTGTGATTATTTTTCAACATAATTTGTATTTTCTAACTGGTTAACCATAATTATTCTTTTCTTATACCTGCATTGATTTTCCAATGGGACCAAACATTTCTAAATAAATGTAATATCTAAAATATAAGTTTGTATAATTTTTAGTTTCTTTTTGTTAATCTGTTGGGCTGTTGTTACCATTTCGCTTCATCAAGAGACAAATTGTAGATCTTTTTTGATGCTATTTTTAAATTACCAGCTTTTTGTCATTGTAATTTGTATGAACTATGATCAAGGTTTGACCGAATAGTATCGCAAAATATTGGGCGGTAAATAAAAGGTTAACATTGTATGTAGTTTATATTTGTTTAAGTCACAGCGTATTTGAAATAAAATAATTCCAATTTTTCTCACGTATGTCTGTGGTCTGAGCTTCTTCAGGTAAATATTCGAAGGCCTTATACTTTCGAAGGACATGACTATTAAGTTAATACACTTACCATTTACTGCCTTATATCCTTGCATGATTTCATATCAGACTTGGGACTTTTGATAAGTGGACGGTCAGTACGAAAATATATTTATCATGTCCGAAATGTTTTTACTGTACTAATTAACCTTCATGCATGTTTGACTCTTTCACATATTTTGCATAAACTGGTAGGTATCATTAGTTGTGCCTCAGGTTCTTAGTTTTTCATCATATTTAAACTTAATGAAATGCAGAGTAAAGTTTATGGAAGTTCCTAAGTGTCTGGTTTATTTAAATGATGTAGTTATTTTATATTCCTGAACTAATCTGGATCCCTCCTTTAATTAATACTTTATCTGGTGTGATAGCACAGAAGTTCAGTTCGTGTAAGACTCGGGATATTTTACTGCTTGTTGTCTTATGTAGGCTGTATAATGTGGGGTTATCTTATTTTCGCCAACTTTCAAACACGGAACCTTTGTCGTTTTTGGTTACCTTCATAAAAGCACTGAATGTAACTCTATTTCAATCTAACTTATCTTCTTGCAAATTTACTTACAACATTGACTACTAATCAAAACTAATGTGACCAAATATATGGTGTTTGCAAAATATTACATACACCTACACTACACCTTTCCAGTTCTAAAATCCTATGTATATTTACTTAGTTTTACACTCAGAATAAGCGTACACTGGCTCGTCAGGGAAATTCATTGAAGAGCAGGTTCCTTCAGCAACCCATTCTCAACCTGCACAATCGCATATATATCTATATCTGCAAGGGTAGTTCAAGTTTATCACCCTGCCATCATGCCTGTTGGTCAGTTATCACCATCTCCGCATATTTTCACGTTATTTTTTAAATATTTTTGTGCTACACAATAGAGTTGATGGTTATGAGTATACTTCCAACTTACTGTCAGCTGGCTAAGACCGTGCGTACATTATTGACTCAATCATCCCTTGGTATGTACCACACATCAGGCAACACTTATGACCACTATACTTCCATTCATGCATGGTCAAGCTTGATTTATGACGCAAAACTGACTACTGCACAGTACAAAAACTCCTAGCTTATTGCAAGGAGAAAAGGGAATGGTAGGTGGAATGTTTATTTGTAGGAGGGGTTAAGGGTAGCTGAACTATGACAGCATTAAGGTTAGGAACGGTAACTAGCATCTCAAACACAATTACCACAAATTCGCATAGAATAGTATGTAATTCAACAAAAACTACTCACCGTTTGATAAATTTTTCGTGGTTGCATTAGATTATTGCTTATTGGACTCTAGATATTTGGTGGGCCAATAAGAAACATCGTGTCGTCTAAGAATCCTGCATACTCCAAGTTCATTGAGGTAGTGGCTCTAGGTTGGTTGAAATTGAGATATGGTCTTGCAGCATCGGGCATCATGCGTCACTCTGTTTCAAGTGTCAGCGTAACAAGTTGTGAAAAATGAAGATTTGAGCTGTTTGGACGCATATGGTAGTGTGAATAGGCAGTCAGCCTCTAAGACTGTAGGTTTTTTTGTCAGCGAACTTTACTGTATCTACATTGGTAGTCACGTCATGGTGTAGGACTTTATAGAAAATGCCGAGGTTGAACTTTATTCGCCTTAATTACATAGGCTCCATACGATTAGCATGGCATCTGCCTCTGTATGAATTACCATGAAAATAAGTCTTGTAAAGTGTCGTTGAGTTTTCTCTATTTTCTGATTGTCACTAGACCGCAAGCAACTAAGTACGATAGGACAGTATTCTAGTAGTGGTCGCAAACACATCTTATACAGAATCAGTTTGGTTTCATTTAGATGAAAATTCCGGTTAATGAAATCGATGAGGTGGCATGATTTGGAGCACTGTGTCAATGCGTGTTCTGTAAAAAAAGGTCACTGGAGTATCTTATTCCACGGTCGCAAATACTACCTAGCTGTTGGAGTGCAATGTTGTTCAGTCGAAGATTAGTTGGAACACTTTGTTCTCCTAAGAGCATAAAGCCGGACTTTTGTGTATTCAGAGGTAGCAGCCACGCGTCATACTATCTTTGTAGCTTGTCAAGATCGTTGTGTATGGTGGTACTGATGCTGCCACATTTATTAGGGTGAAAAGTGTACGCTACTTTCAAGTCATCTGCAAAGAGGAAGGTTTTTCTTGATTGAAAGCAGGTGCATATATCATTTATATACATTATAAAGAGAGAGAAGGGGTCCCAGAACGGAGCCTTGTATAACTCCACTGGTGATATTTCCGGGAAGGGAACAATGTGAACCTGTTTTGACAACTTGGATGCGGTTCAACAGAAATGAGCCGATCCAGTCATGCAACTTGCCACTTATTCCAAATGAATTCAGTTTATGAAGGAGTGAGGGGTGATGCACTTTTTCAAAGGCTTTGGTGAAATCGAAGTAAAGTGAGACAACCACTTTTCCATCGTCTCTGCTGTTAATTACGTGTTCATAGAATTCTAGGTGACACGTGATACAAGATTTCTTAGAAATCCATGCTGCGAGGAGTTCATAAGTTTGTGATCCGAAAGGTGAGAAAAGATGGCGTTTTTCACTACTTTCTCCATTATACGCGAAAGGAAAGGTGTTATGTTGATGGGGCGGTAATTTTCTGGGCTGAGTCTGGAGCCTTTCTTAAAGCACGGAGTAATATGACTAGTCTTCCATGAAACTGGGAAAGTGCCAGAGTTTAAGGACAGGATGAATATTTTTGCTAGGAATATGAGGAAGTCCGTGCTGCCCTTTTTAATGAAAATCCCAGGTATCCCATCTGCTCCCCCACTAAGAGTGGGTTCCAGTGAGTTTATTGCGCCACGTACTTTGCTCAGGTTAAACTCAACTTACGAGATTTTATGTGCTGCAGTGTCACTGAGTGTTGCAAGGCTGCAATTGCAATCAGTGAAGGAAAGGCTAAACGTTTCGCTTAGTAGTTTACATATCTCTATGGGGCCTGTAACAATCTTGTTGCCTACTTTCAACATATTCAGCATGCCAGGTCTATTACAGAGTTTCCTTTTAGGAGAAGTGGCAAAAAGATCAGTTTTATTTGGATGTTTCAGAATTTTATTCTCAGTAAAGGGCTGCGAAAAATTTTTTTCTTCAGTTTCCTTAGTTTTCGCCTGAAAGTGATAGGGATGCAGTCTTTGATGTTAACATGCGACTTTTGTGCTTTCTTTGGGGCTACGGAACCGAGACAAAAGTTTAAATTGAGATAGAAGTTTGCAGGAGAGTTGTTCGGGTCATCGGATGAAAAGAACTCGTCCCAATCTAGACAGCGTATTAAGTATTGTGAGCTTGGCCAATCGACGTTGACAAAACTTCTGCGAGTGTTGTAGGCCTCAGTAATGTAGGAGTGCACCTACATAGTGCGAGTCGACAGGCTACAACCTTGTGGTCACTTTCCTGGAATTCGCTGCTAGTATGTATCGTGAATGGTGGTGCGTTGTTTAGAAAAATCAGGTCAAGTATATTATTTCATCGAGTACAGCTATTAACAACTTGAACCCATCCATTGGTTTCTAAGGTTTGGAAAAATGGTTTGAAACGAGATGGTCCTTGCAGTGTCTCCCATATGATACCCGGCATATTAAAATCACCTACCACTACACAAGTTGGTAGGGAAAACAGCAGCTAGAGTATTTCGTTGATATTTTCGTCAACCGCAGGTCCAGCGTGCGGTCACCTATATAGGCAACCAACGGTTATTTTGTAATGTTGGCAAGTGTTAATATTCACGAATACTGCATCCAACCCAACAGGAGGGCATTCGAAGATGAAAAACCAGAGCGAACATAGACAATGCAACCTCCATCTTTAGAAGTACCGCGGTCATTACGTTACAAATTGTAATTATCTAACGTGAGCCTGAGGTTTGAGGTATCTGACGTACACCAAGTTTTAGTGATTAAAATGCAGCATGGTTTGATCAAGGAAGCCAGAGATTTGAGATAATTTAGCTAATTGAAAATTGAACGTGAGTTAAACAGAAAACAGAGAATTCTGATGGGGCTACAAAAAGGCTTAGGTCATTAACAAGATCGGATAAAAGTGTTCTTTCATGGTCATCATTTGAGTCAACTGGATGTAGGGTGGGAAATTTCGGGATATCAGCAAATTCCTTAGCGTTGCATGCCGGACTACCCATTGCTGCCTCAAACGATGACTGATCATTATTAGCCTGGGGGATGGGAGGGTGTCACTATAGTATTTCTGCCACTGAATTGGCTATAGCTGACAGCAGTTGACTCGAGTATATCATCATATGCACGGCTAAAGGTGCTATTATTTTGTGAAGCCTGAAAAAAGATGGATTTTCCGGAAGGCTCCAGAGCGTAGATTCTTCACATAACGCTGGATAGGTGTTACTTACGCTAGCTTTCATGTCATAGCCAGGGTAGGTATAACGTCTCTTATTCTGAACGCTCAAGGGGATAGTTTTGGGTTTATTCACGTTGGGTTGTGAACTAATGTACGTTGGTGGTGCACTGGAGTTATATTCCTGAGTAGACGGGAACTGTACGGTGGGACATGACGAGAAAAACCTGTCGTTATTTCTTGAAACCGTATTCCTCAGTTTGGGTGGTTTGGGCTGTCTGTGGCGGTACACCTTGCTTGGGCTGTCACAATTGGACAGCTGAACCGTATTATGGCTGGCTCAGATCGTCTGGTTCCTGGTTCTGGACGAGGAGTGTTTTTATAAGTGTCTTTGTATGGGAATGGACCAACCTGAGCGAGGTTCACGGGGCTATATGCCACCAGGCGACTGGGGTTCTCGATTTCTTTGGGTAGCATTGTTTGTTGTTAAGACGTTTAGATCTCCGCGACGTGTTGCTTATGGATACTGGATTCAGCAACAGAGCCGAAGAGGTGGGTTGCACAGACTGGCCTACCTGTGTGATACGATCGGATTGACTGCCTTGGAATCCTTGTAGTTCATCACTAAGACTTCAGTTGTCATCTAGGTCTGTGGATACTATATTTATGAATGTTGGTGGTATGGAGTCTGCATTTCTTATGCTCTCTGTTGTACTTATAAGTTCTTCACTGGTAACTGGGGGAGGTGTAAAGGTCAGTGGAGTTCTAGTTAGCTTGTCACCCTCACAACTAGTTAACTGCCTTCCGCTTTCGGTATCTCGCGGTTTTAGCAAAACCTGCGACGTCAGTCCGCTACGGAATTTCCGTGTTCGACGCTGACAAAAGTGAGGTTGGGAGATATCTTAACTTTGCTATATGGTATTGTGGATGCTATAATCCTCTGAGAGCCAGAGAAATGTTTTGCGTTGCACGGCTAGCTAAACTGAAATAGAACAGGACACCGGAACCTGATTGTTCTTTTTCTTAGGCAACGAACATTCAAAGCTGAGGTCTAACAAATCCATCAGTGGGAGGAGATATTCCATCTTACACTGTATATTCCCAACTGCTTTCAAGATTTCCAGAATATTGGACTTAACTTTATTAACATCGTTGTAGACGTCAGTCATAAGATCGGGTAACTTAAGTGATGGACCGCGGTCGCTGGTGAAACTCTTAACCTTAGGCGATAGGTTAGACAGTTTTAGCCTTTTCGCGCTCATACTCTTATTTCCATGGAGGCTTTTGACACTTGTTTTCATTTTCAGAAAAGCAAGCAACAAGTGTTAAGAATATAAATAATGTTAGGCAAATTAATATATTGCTGTTTTCCCCTCGGGTTCCTAGTGGAACATAGGGCTTCAGTAGCACGACTCCACTCTGTTATCTGCAGTCTGTTCAACCTGGCGCCACGAATGCCCACAAGCTTTCATTTCTCCCTCACATGATCTCCATGTGGCCATCAGCTGAGACGCCCAACTAGTCGTTTCCTCTAATGATCCCACTCGAAGGCCTGGCCTGGCGCTTGATGTCCCCATTCGGCCTTCTCAGTGTAGGCCCGATCCAGCCCATCTCCACATTCTTCTACATATTTCTTGGGTGATAGGTTCTTGGTTAGTTCGTTCCCAGAGTCCCTAGTTGCTTATTCTCATTATTCTGACCATCTGATATGATCTTCAGTATCGAGTGGGCGTAGGCGGCAGCTGTTGACGTAATGCATGTCTGTGGTTTGTTGGAAATACTTTTCGAAACGCTCCAAGTCTCTGAACGATCATATAGAAGCACTGACTTACTTGACATTAGTGTTGAAGATCCGATCTTGTTCACACTGTATGCTGAGTGAAGTGGAGTGCAATAGATCTCTATACTGATTTCAGGTTACTGAAAGCCTGTCTCGCTGTTTTTCCAATCATGGCTTTGACGTCCTCATCTGTGCCTGTGTCGCTTGTAGTTGAAACGATGCTGTCCTGCCTAGGTAGGTGAAAGTGACAACTTTCTTTGAGTTTCTCTCGTTGGTTGGTGATTGGTGCTTGCTGTTGATGCTGTTGTTGGTTGGATATCTTCATCACCTCCGTCCTCTCTACATTCACTTGAAGTCCCGTTTTCTCTGCCCTGCCTCTTCTGTCAACTTGTTGGTTTTCGCCTGTAGATCTTTGAGTTTGTGCGACAAGACATTAGACATAAATTATCTGAGGCGAAATCCAAATCTTCTTCTGTGGTCTTTCTATCGGTTCGACCAGCGTATGCCCCTCGTCTAGCCCCTCAGAGTAAGCTGCATGATGTATTTCAGTCGACGACAACCAGGAAGATCATGGGTGATGGTAGGCGGCAGCCTTGTCTTACTCCTGTCTTCACTGAGCTTTCCGTTGAGAAACACTTGACATGTAGCATCATATAGCATCTAGCTGCTGTTGAATGAGGTTGATAAAGGTTTGTGGCACTAAAACCTCAGTGTTGGAGCAGCAGATGCCAAATTACTTCTCGGTCAACACTGTGGAAGGCCTTTTCAGTGTCGATGAAGTTGAGGTTGAGTTGAGTTGACTGCCATTCTGTGCTCTGTTTTATGATGATGCTTAGCGTAGCGTTGCAATTTGATCGGGATATGATTTGTTCTTCCTGAAGGCAGCCAGCCTGTTTGTGTGGTAATTTTGAATCCAGTGCATCGTTTGGTCTCGCCAGGATGATGTGGCTTAGTGTTTTGCTTAGGGTGGACAGGAGTGAAGCATGATTCCGTGCCAGTTCTTTCAGAGATTTAGGTCTCCCTTGTTTGGGAGTTTGATAAGGTAGCCCTTCTCCCAATCACTTGGCAGGTACCTTTCCTTCCTTCCTTGTAAACCTGGTGCAACAGTGGTATGAGCATTTTCGCAGTTGTCTCTGCGTTTGTTTTCAGTGCTTCTGGAGGAATTCCATCTGGTCCTCCTGCTTTGTCGGATTTCAGCAGTTTCATGGCATCCAGGACTTCTGCCTTTGATTGAGGGCCTGTATTCACTGGTAGTTCTACCGTTGCTGGTGGTATTTCTGGACGAGTTGCAGGTGTTGATCGATTCGAGAGCTTTTTGAAGTGGTCAGCCCATTGTTTCCTTTGTTTCTCCTCTTTGGTAACTAAGTTTCCTTTACTATCTTCCACTGGTTTCATCTGTGTTGATCTCTTTCCTCCCAGATAGTAACCTGGTCAGTTGACATAGTGTTGTCAGGTCTCTCCTACCAGCAGCCTAGTCTACTCCACTTGCAAGTGTGTGGTGGAGGTGTCTTTTGTCTTTGAGCGCACTCTTCTTCACTTCTTTGTTCAGTGTTTTGTACGTTGTACTCAGTTCCTCTTTTCGTCACGCATCCTTGCGCTGGTTCATCTTCTGCTTCACCATCTTCCTCTCGTCTACCAGCTTCTATGTGTCCGTCGAGATCCATTCCTTGTCTTCTTTCCTCTTCCTTCCTAACACGGTTATGCAGGCTTCTTTCCACATAGCTTTCAAAGAGTTCCAGTCTTCTTCCACACAGGTTTCCTCAGGGATGTTGCCTTATGTCCCCCATTTTGTTCTGATGGCTGAGGTGAAGATGTCCTTTACAGTTTTGTCCTTCAGTTTCTGGTTGTTGAACTTGAACTGTGGTTGATCACCACCAACTTCTTTGAAGGCTTTCCACTTGATTTTGAAGGTAGGTTCCTTGCACCAGATAGTGAAGTGAGTGGTGTGAACCTACATTTGCTCCTCTTCGTGATCTGATCTTGTGTCGAGTAGGCTGACTGCGTCTCCACTTTCTTCACATTGAGATGAAGTCGATCTGGTTTTTAGTGTAGTGTGTCCTGGTGTCTAGTGAAGTCAAATCCATGTCGCTGACTTGTTAATATCCTTGTGTTTGTACAGACTGCCTCGCCTCCAATCACCAAGTCGTTGAATGCACAGAAATCTGCAAACAGTTCTCCGTTCTCATTCATTTCACCGAGTGCTTCTCGACCCATGGTTGGTTCTCTTCCTGTGTTGTCCGCTCCCAGTTTTGCATTCATGTCACCCATTAGAATGAATTTGGATGTCGCCATCTGGTGTGAGGTCTTGTCCGGTGCTGTCTGCAGTCGTCTGTGGAATTCTTCCTTCTCTTGATTTGCATTGTTTGTTCGCGTGTAGTATTGAATGATTGTGACTTTCCTTCCTTTTTAGTTGAAGCTTGCTGTCATGACACTGCAGGAGGAGATTTGTTCCCACTGCATGAGAGCCTTCGATGCTTTTGGGGACATCATGGTAGCCACTCCATAACTCAGTGTGCTCGTGGTTGTCGTCTGTGTGACGATATCGGAATAGACTGTTGACAGTTTGGAGATTACACTTCCATTCCCTCTGCTTTTGCAGATTCCAAGCACTTCCATGGCATACCTCCCCATCTCTTTTGCAATCTGGACCGCCTTGGTAGACTCATACATGGTGCGGACATTCCATGTCCCATCCTTGCTTTCGCTTTCATCGAGAGGCGAAGACAAGTCGACCGACTGGCTTCGCGAAGGCTCCTACCAACCAGCGCCACTTCGTCTCCCTGATTGCAGCGAGGGATAAGTTTTTTTATTTTTTATATTTTCTTTGTGCTTTGAAGTTTCTTTAGCAGTTGGATTGGTTTTATGGGGTAGGGTTGCTAGCTGTACTCCTGCAAGAAACTTTTCGGTCAATGGGTGAAAGACAAGCCGACGCATTGGGCCACATCAATGTGTATATACCAGTTTACTTGCTCTTGTGGAGCTGAGTACATCGGCCGTACCATGCTTCCGCTTGTGAAACTTGTTCGCGAACACTACCCAGCCTGGCTTGCAAAGGGAGGACGGAAATGCATCTTCAGTTCGATGACAGAACACCTCGTGAACTCGGGCCACATAGCTCCTTTCCAGAGCTCATTAAAAATTCTCTACAGGTTTCGATCAAACCACTCGAATGGAGTTAAATCAAGGCATCTGTTTATAGCTGAAGCATTAGCCATGCAGAAGTTCAAACCAGCGTTATGCGTGCAAAAAGGGTTCGTCCAACCTTTATCTTTGCCATGGCCATCATAAAGCCCTGTCGGCCACAGATTCATTTTGTATCAAATTGAACCTGCATTTCGTAACTACAATCTTATTTTCATAATACCCTGTTTATTTTCCTACTCTGTCACAGATTTGACCTGTATTACGTAATTACTATCTTATTTTCATGATCCCCTGTTTGTTCTCATACTCTGTCATAGGTCAATCCTTTGCTACATAATCGCGATTTCATCTCCATAACCCTTCGTTCAGTTTCCTACTTTGCCATACGTTCATCCTGTATTACGTAATTACATTTGATTTCACAATCCCCTGTCTATTTCCCCACTCTAAACATAAATGTGTATGAATTAACTCCCTTTTGTCATTCAATATATTTTGCCCCCTGACCGGAAACAATTCTGGAACATTCTACCTACTGTAACATATATTCACGAATGTACAGCTTAGTAAATGACTTCGTCGAAAAGAAAAATTTTTCTTCGCTGGAACAAAACTGTTATAATGTAGACACAAACAATACAGGTAATGGGATATCTACTGTTCATTTAAAGGAACTTATCTTGAGGTGTACCTTGAATGTACAACTTGGCTTTAACGAAGCTAATTAATCGACAAGTACATGCATAACCATCGGTCCATTTATTATTATTTTTTATTAGTCCCTTGGGTTCCTAATGGAACATAGGGCTTCAGTAGCACATCTTCAGTGAACTCTGTTCTCTGAAATCTTTTGAACCTGGCTCCACGACAGCCCAGAAGCTCTCATTTCCTCCTCGCACGATCTCCTCCATGTCACCCTCACCTCGGACGCCCAACTCGTCGCTTCCCATGGGGATTCCACTCGAGCAACTGGCCTGACGCGTGATGTCCCCAGTCGGCTTTCTCAGTGTATGCCCAATCCATCTCCACTTCCTTCCAGTGCATATTTGTTGGGTGGTAGGTTCTTGGTTGGTTCGTTCCCAGCCAGAGTTCCTTGTTGCTTATTCTTATTATTCTGGCCATCTGATCTTCAGTAGCGAGCGTAAGCAGTTGTTGATGAATGTCTGTAGTTTATTGGAAATCCCTTTCGTAACGCGCCAAGTCTCTCAACCATACAGAAGCACTGATTCGACATTGGTGTTGAAAATCCGGATGTTGTTCGACATGCTGAGAGGAGTGCAGAAGATCTCCACACTGGTTTCAGGCTAATGAGCGCCTGTCTTGCTTTTCCGATCCTGGCTGTCTTTGACATCCTCGTCTGTACCTGTGCCGCCAGTAGTTGAAACAGTGCTGCCTAGATAGGTGAAAGAGGCTACTTCCTTTAAGTTTCTCCCGTTGATGGTGATTGGAGTTTGTTGTTGTTGTTGGAGTTGTTGGTGCGGTATCTTCATCACTTCTGTCTTCTCTATATTCACTTGAAGTCCCGTCTTCGCTGCTCTGCCTCTTCTGTCAACTTGTTAGTTGTCGTCTGTAGATCTTCAAGTTTATGTGGCATTAGACATAAGTCATCGGCGAAATCTAAATCTTCTAGGTTCTTTTCCGCAGTCCAGTCAGCGTATTCCCCCTCTTTTCCCACCTCACTGTTTGTTGCATGATCCAGTCCACTACAATCAAGAATATCATGGGGATAGTAGACAGCCTTGTTTCACTCCTGTCTTCATTTCAAAAGCATCACTGAGCTTCCCATTGTGAATTACTTGGCATGTGGCATCTTCATATAGTTGTTGAATGAGGCTGATGAAGGTTTGCGGTATTCCGTAGTAATGAAGCAGTTTCCAAATTACCTCTTGGTCGACGCTGTCAAAGGCCTTCTCAAAGTCGATGAAGTTGAGGTAGAGAGTTGACTGCAATTCTATACTCTGTTCTATGATGATGCGAAGCGTTGCAATTTGGTCTGCACATGATTTGTATTTCCTGAATCCAGCCAGCCAGCCTGTTCCGGTCGTAGTTTTGAATCCAGCGCATCCCGTAGCCTCTCCAGGATGATGTGGCTTGATATTTTGCTTTGGGTGGACAGGAGAGTGATTCCGCACCAGTTCTTGCAAACACTGAGGTCTCCCTTCTTCGGCAGTTTGACAAGGTAACCCTTCTTCCAATCACTAGCCAGGTACCTTCTCTTCCTTCCTTGCAAACCTTCTGCAATAGTGATGTGAGCATGTCCGCTGTTGTCTCTGGGTCTGTTCTCAGTGCTTCTGGTGGGATCCCATCTGGTCCTGCTGCTTTCCCACATTTCAGTAGCTTTATGGCGTTCAGGACTTCCATTTTTGTTGGAGGATTTATATTCACACGTAGTTCAGCCGCTGTATGTGGTATTTCCGGACGAAGTGCAGGTGGTGGTGGTGGTGGTCGATTCAAGAGCTTTTTGAAGTGGTCAGCCCATTGTTTCCTTTGTTTCTCTTCTTTTGTAATTAAATCTCCGTCATCATCTTTTATTGGTTTCGTCTGCGTTGATCTCTTCCTAGATAGCAATCTGGTTATTTGATGCAATGTTATCAGGTCTCTCTTACCTGCAGCCTGTTCTGCTTCACTTGCCAGTGTTTCGTAGAAGTGTCTTTTGTCTTTGCGTGCACTCTTCTTCACTTCTTTGTTCAGTGTTTTATACATTGTGCTCAGTTCCTCTTGTCGTTGAGCATCCATGCACTGGTTTGTCTTCTGCTTCACCATCCTCCTCTCCTCTATCAGCTTCCATGTATCCGTTGAGATCCATTCCTTATCTTCTTTCTTCTTCCTTTCTAATACGGCTGTGCAGGTTTCTTTCCACATAGCTTTCAAAGACTTCCAGTGTTCTTCCACACAGGTTTCTTCAGGGATCTTCCTCGATATCTCCCATTTTGTCTTGATGGCTGGCTGATGTGAAGATTTCTTTTGTAGTTTCGTCCTTCAGTTCAGTTTCTGTTGCGGGTGTTGAACTTGAACTGCGGTCTATCACTAGCTTCCTTGAAGGCTTTTAACTTGATTTGGAAGGTAGGTTCCTTGCACTAGAGAGGGAGTGGTCTGAACCTACATCTGCTCCTCTTCTTGACCTTGTGTCAAGTAGACTGCGTCTCCATTTTCTTGAGATTGAGATAAAGTCAATCTTATTTTTAGTGTATCCATCTGGTGAGATCTATGTCGCTTTGTGGATATCCTTGTGCTTAAACACAGTGCCTGACTCCAATCACCAAATCGTTGAATGCACAGAATTCATCAAACAATTCTCCATTCTCGTTCACTTCACCTAGCACTTTTCTGCCCATGGTTTGTTCTCTTCCTATGTTGTCCGCTCCCAGTTTGGTATTCATATCACCCTGCCCATTAGAATTTTGATATCATCAACTGAGGTTTTGTCCAGTATTGATTGAAATTGTCTGTAGAATTCCTCCTTCTTCTCTTGCTCTGCGTTATTTGCAGGTGCATAGCATTGTATGATTGTGGCCTTCCTTCCTTTTGAGTTGAATCTTGCTGTCATGATCGTGGAGGAGATTGGTTCCCACTGCATGAGAGCCTTCGATGCTGTTGGGGACATGATGATGGCCACTCCGTAACTCAGTGTGCTGTGCTCGTGGTTGTCGTCTGTGTGACAATATCGGAGTAGATTATTGATTCTCCAGTTGACAGTTTGGAGAGTCTACTCCCATTCCATCTGCTTTCGCAAATTCCAAACACTTCAATATGATACCTTTTCATCTCGTTCGCAATCTGGGCTTCCTTGCTGGGTTCAAACATGGTGCAGACATTCCATGTCCCCACGTTTACTTTCGCTTTCATCGAGAGAGGTGAAGACACATCGGCGAATTGGCTTCCCGAAGGCTTTCACCAACTGGCGTCATTTCGCCTCTCCGATTTCAGCGGGGAATAATTTTGTTATTATTTTTTATATATCGTTTGTGCTTTGAAGTTTGTTTAGCGGTTAGATTTGTTTTACGGGGTAGGGTTGCTAGCCCTATGCCCAACCTTCCCTCTTTACTCGGGCTTATGACCGGCTAGTAACTAGTTAACCAGGCGAGGTTATCGGTCCATTACTAAACGAATTTTTTATAACCAGCGTCTAGAATGGTAGGGTCAAACCAATGATCAACTAACTGACTTTATATGAGAGACATACTAGTGATACCATCATATGTCACAATATACTTAATACAAAAAAAATTCTGAAGCACTTTAATCCTTGCCATCCGTTATTAAAGCTCACAATAGAAGGGAAAATAGGTTCTAAAGTTTCATTCTTAAATTGATGTAAGGCTAGGGTTTCAGTACTGTGGTTCCCATTTATATCTTCATATTTTGCTAAATTGTATATCCTACTGATAAAACCAAGTTTGCCTGGTTAACTAGTACACTAGTTACTAGCCGGTTCTAAGCCCGAGTAAAGAAGGAAGGTTGAGCATACGGCTAGCAACCCTACCCCGCAAAACTAATCCAACCGCTACAGAAACTTCAAAGCACTGATAAAACTATGTATCGATTTTTAAACACAACTCACTATCATAACATCACGTCGGATACAAACACAGACAATGACTAAAAAATGAAGTACAATTTCACAGCTTTTGAAAATAAATCCTTTGGAAAGGATCTGCTCCTATTTGTTTACACTATTCATCATCTATTTCACCGGTAGATCCTGTGGACACCGTCCTGTCATCGTATGAGGTGTATTTCATTTAGGTGATCCCAGCATAATATATTAGAACAAAAAAACAAAATATTTGTCTGTCATTTGTTCAGATATACTATGCCGGGGTTACACAAATAAAATGCACCTCTTACGGTGAGTTATCTAACTCGGTGCCCTAGTTTTTCTAAACCATCCAGTCCACTATTGGTCAGGTTATGTTCAAATTGATAGAAGTGTGTACAATTTTTGTAATGTATTATTATCTAGGTTGTAAACAGTTGAGAGGAATCCTCGAAATGATAAATATGAATTCGTATTATCCTGCTAGACTTATTTTTGAGCCTATCTAGTTTATAACTGAGAACTGGATGAAGTTCTCATTTTTTTGGATGCAATGCTTTATAGTCACAAATACTTTATTTGACTGGTTATTTAACTCAAGGTTTACCAAGATAGGACTGAAGTGTTGTGTGAATTCGAATGTGTAACGATACCATTGTATGCATTCACCACAATTGACTTGAATTACCTTTTCGCGATTATGCTGTTACTGGGTTATATATTTTATCTGTTTACTTGATTTAAAATGAATGCTGAAACACTGGTAATTATTGCAACAATTGAAGAGCAGTTGATACAGATATACATTTTCAATTATAAGAATAAGCTTAGAGTACATCAAAAGTTTAATAGTTACTGCTGAAGTTGGCTTCTTGCACTACGTTGTAAACCATTGGAATTCTCTACTGGATTATACATTAGTGGTATCTTCTGTCGATATTTACAAAGTGAGATTTTATCCTATCAGTATTATCGTTAGCAAGGTTTGTCATCCACCACTCAGCCTACTTATCTTATGAAGATTGAGGAAGATGTTACGTCACAAATACTTTATTTGACTGGTTATTTAACTCAAGGTTTACCAAGATAGGACTGAAGTGTTGTGTGAATTCGAATGTGTAACGATACCATTGTATGCATTCACCACAATTGACTTGAATTACCTTTTCGCGATTATGCTGTTACTGGGTTATATATTTTATCTGTTTACTTGATTTAAAATGAATGCTGAAACACTGGTAATTATTGCAACAATTGAAGAGCAGTTGATACAGATATACATTTTCAATTATAAGAATAAGCTTAGAGTACATCAAAAGTTTAATAGTTACTGCTGAAGTTGGCTTCTTGCACTACGTTGTAAACCATTGGAATTCTCTACTGGATTATACATTAGTGGTATCTTCTGTCGATATTTACAAAGTGAGATTTTATCCTATCAGTATTATCGTTAGCAAGGTTTGTCATCCACCACTCAGCCTACTTATCTTATGAAGATTGAGGAAGATGTTACGTCACAAATACTTTATTTGACTGGTTATTTAACTCAAGGTTTACCAAGATAGGACTGAAGTGTTGTGTGAATTCGAATGTGTAACGATACCATTGTATGCATTCACCACAATTGACTTGAATTACCTTTTCGCGATTATGCTGTTACTGGGTTATATATTTTATCTGTTTACTTGATTTAAAATGAATGCTGAAACACTGGTAATTATTGCAACAATTGAAGAGCAGTTGATACAGATATACATTTTCAATTATAAGAATAAGCTTAGAGTACATCAAAAGTTAATAGTTACTGCTGAAGTTGGCTTCTTGCACTACGTTGTAAACCATTGGAATTCTCTACTGGATTATACATTAGTGGTATCTTCTGTCGATATTTACAAAGTGAGATTTTATCCTATCAGTATTATCGTTAGCAAGGTTTGTCATCCACCACTCAGCCTACTTATCTTATGAAGATTGAGGAAGATGTTACGCCAGTAATGGCAACATATGCTTAGGTATGACCTATGGAATGCCTTTTTGTGTAATGTAATGAGAAGAAGGAAACTCCTTTAAAGTACGAGGAATAAAACCACACATTCTTGTGCCAAAGTATTTTATATGAAAAGTCAGACAGATCAATGTAGTTATAAAAGATGTGTCCTAAACATTCTGTCTTTGTGCGCTCGCTTCGAAAAGGAAGTGACTTTCCCATGCTTACTTAAATTGTTGACATTTTGTGTTTGCAAACCAAAGCCTGTTGTGTTTTTTGCTCAAATCGAAATAATTTTCCAGTAAAGTCGGACAAACACTTTTCTAGGCGAATTGCTTATAGCTAGTCACCTATCAGTTTGGAGTACATTTCTCGGTGTAGGCGGTTTTTGATACATTTATACTGAAGCTTCTCTTTGTGAAAAACATTTTATCTGATACACTGATTGGTCAATGGAGGGTAAATAATTTGATTGTAGCTAGTCCTGATTGATGACTAAATTTTATCGATCATAGTGTTGGTAGACCTCTTAGCTTGGTGGTCACATTGCCCTCTAGTGACTAATCAACGTATTTAATCCAGTCCTGCAGGAGCTAAGTCGTAGCCCGAATAGCTCAGTGGTATTGTTTCTGACCGCAACAATGGGTGAAACGGATTCGCATATCGGGAAAACCTCATTTCTGTCGAGATTGCAGATACCCCGTGCTGACTAGTGCCGACAAGCACAAAACCTGGGCCTAGGGCTTTCTACTGATTGCAACTAAGATTTTATTTGGTTTCTAAACCCAGGTTAATAACTCTTTGTAATCTCACTTTCGTGTAGCCTGTTTCTGGGCTAAGTTTGACCTAAACCTTTGCGAGATGGTCAAAAGAGTGTTGTAGAAATGCTTGTGATACGCTGGGGCGCCACTTTATAGTGGCCTCTGGCATGCAGTGTAGTGAATGCAAAATGTGAAACCACGAGAACTTCATAAGCTTTCCACCTGCAGCATGCAAAAAGTATAGTAATACATGCGTGTAGTCGCTGTGTATAACCCTGAAGATGTCCCACAGCAAACCGAAGGTCGGTTAAGGAAACTATCTTCACGGCTGCATGAGCTTGAGTAGAGAGCTTTGATTAGGGTTACATACTTGCTCGGTATTATCTTCACAGTCAGACACTGCTGCAACACATCACGGTCGACAGAACCAAATACTGCCTTCAGATCAAGAAATATCGCGAGTGTCGGTCATCGGTAAGTATGCAACTTGTGTTCTATAACCATAATATCGGTAAAAACCTGATAGATGCACCCCAGTCCAGGTTTGAAACCCGCATAGTTTTACCAAGTTTTTTGTTCTTGAGCTTGACTTACTCGTCAGATAACTATGGATCCTACGATCTCAGGGACGATATTAGCCAAACTAATCCCCTTATGGAGATCACAAGACTTCTTATAGACTGGAATGATCAGTGAAGTAGACCGGCCTGACGAAAACCTCTGATTCCCATACGCTGCTTAGTACGTTCGTTACTCTACACCGTAATTTCCTAAATCCATCCTTAAAAACTTCAGGTGACGAACCGTCAGGTTCTGCTGCTTTGCGTTGTTTCAGGTTTGAAACAGCCTTTTCAACTTTGAAGACAGTTGGCGAACCGATATATATATATCTCATTCAAGTTTGAGCTTAATGTTGGGCAACTGAAGCGTTGCAGTGGGTCATTTGAACTTTGCTTTAAAGTGTTCTATGTAATGTTTGCGACCCATCGTGTGAGGTTATCTGCGTCCCATCCTTCTCGTTGATGGCTTCACTAAATAACTACTGAGTATTACCTGATCCTGTTGCCGTCTCCATCTCTTCCGCACTCGCTGCTCACCACTTCTCACGATCATTGCGAAGACTCTTAGTCAATTTATGTTTGAACTCCTCCCAATCTTTACTGTGGTCGCAGTCAGCTGAAATCAGTCTCCTAACATCATTTGGTTCGGACGAAGCATCGAAATTTCACTGGCTCTTCCTGATCAGCTGCCTATCGCTGTCTCTACAGTAGACCGAATACCACGTCAGGTCCCCTTAAGATGAGGATTCCTATCAATTTCAAATAAATTCTTAGCTATCTCCTCCCTAAATACACACTTGATGTTCTCATCTTCCAATCAGGCACACATGGGCTTCACTGCCGCCTGTTTCCTGTGTCTACTGAGACACAAACACACGTTCCCGCACTAACACGTGACCGGACTCCAAACACGTACTTCAGGGACAGCAGTCATCCTTCACTGGTCTTTATTACAACTGTCACGAACCTTCCCAGTTCTTACAGATCCATTCAGTCGAACTGGTATCTAGTCAAGAAATGTCTTTTACTGCTCTACAACTCAACGTTATGCCTACATCAGCAAGCCCATGAGATCTAACCACTGTGTCTCCGAATACTCATAAAGTGAATAATACTGAAGATTCACCTCACTGGCTAGGTGAGATCAAGTGAACAAACACACTTGGGTCCTGTGTGCGTGTCTCAGAGACACAGGATACATTCATGGATTGAGAGCCCAGGGTTCTGGTGAGGGACTTGCTGATTCCGTAGAGGGTTTGGACGTTCCTAGTTCCAATATAGAACTGATAGCGGGGTCTGGGAAGACTAGGAATGAGGTTTCAGTGACTTGAAACGTCAGCCGTGGTCGCACAGTGAGGTTGAAGAAGTTGTAAGAGGTTTAATATTGGTGTCAGGAAATGAAGGCAAGGAGACAGCTAAAGTAGGGTGGGTAAGTTATTTTTTTATCCTGTTTTGTATACCACAGGGAGCATTCTGGCGGCTGATACTTTCTGGATTCCCACACTGTGGAAGCTGTTTGTGAAGAGTATCTCAAGGAGGAAAACATTTGTTTGACCGAAGAGTTCACGTGGCATCTGCTTAAGGCCTGTCACATACAGCCTTTTGATGATTGTTGAATAGCGATCTGGGGATTTCTTGGGCCAGTCTTTTCTAACCTCTCTCCTCTCCATAGAAAAGGTAACATCAGCGTGGTACTGCTGATCATGGGCGGGAATCGCCTTACAATTAGCATACCCAGTTCAGCTAGTAGTACGACTTCGTCCTGGGGACCTCATCAAAGTGTAACAAAAAGTATAACATTAACTGCTTTTCGTCTTACCACTTCCCAACTGATATTTTTGTCATGTCTGCACTTGAGGGAATAAACGTTTCAGCTAGTTTAGCTTGTCGGGTCACTGTGATATGCAAGCTCTGCCACTGCGTCAAGGTAACAGCTATCGGTCAGGTGATGCATCACCAGTTGACTGGGACAGCCCTATAAGATCACGTAATTCTTTCGATCACAAGTCATTGGGAACATTTATTTCCGTAGGTCTTAGACACAGCACATCAGGGGAGCAAGCCAATACGATCATGAGTATGCTTCACCAGTTCTAGAATTCATATTCTCTTATAGAGATGTAAGCTTCGTATGGTACCTTGCACGCCCAGGCTAAAGTAATCATGCTGTGTTCATTTTCAGAATCACCCAATTCATGAATGGTGAGGACGGCAGCTATTAACTCGGCACCCTTTTTGGAGGACTGGATAGTCAATTCGCAAGCCCTAGTTGAGAGTGCATGACGCTCCTTCAAACAGATATACGCACGAGTGACTCAACCGTTTATTCCATGGACTGTCTCGAAGGGATGAAAACACTTTTTCCCATAGATCAACTAAGAAATACGAAGTCTACTAAAACAAAAAAGCGTTGAAGTCACTAGACTTGGTACTGTCGAGGTGAAGAAGCATTACAGAGTAGGTAGGAATAAATGAGTCACCGCTGATCCGCCAGTCCCAAATATGCTGCCAAACGCATCTTGACCAGCATGCAGTAGGACACCCAAAGAGGTTATTTTCTTATATGAACTATTGGCATCCAACAGAGTAGATTCTGTGGACATTGACTGAAGTGATGAATTTAAGTCATTTGGTATTCTCGAAATGAGAAAACCAACGGAACCGTATTAAATGCACTTAAAGCTGCTTACACTGTTTGCACCATACGTAGCTAGATCACTAACTAATACGTTCAGACTGTTCCTGTGAAAATACACTATCCTATGATTAGAAGGACACCATCGTCACACCTATCCACTAGGCAGCACCTACCAAATTATGGACCGATAAGGTTGACTCAGACTATAGTAAAAATCCTAGAAAGAGTAATCAAGAAAGCTATTACAGTTCATGTAGAGGACAGCACTATTATCTCGTTCGCAACCTAGCTTTAGTAGAGATTTCTCGTACTCAACAAACCGTTTCACAGTCAGAGAAAGTTGGGTTAAGTATAGGGATTACAGAACACCTGCAGATGTCATTTTCATATACTTCAGAAAAGCGTCAAATAATGTACTAAGTCGTATGTCGTCCATGAAACTGGAAAGTTTCGGAACCACTGCCAATGTAAATGCATAGATAAGAGACTTTCTTGTCGGTAGGAGACAAACAGTAAGGATCAATTCCGAACTCTCCTCCTGGATGTCGGTACAAAGTAGTGTGTCGCAAAACCTGCTATTTCTTCCGTATGTGGGAACTAAAGAGTATCATGAAATCTTCTGTGGTTCTCGATTCAAATAATTTAAAAATCTGGCGAAAAATTACACATGATGAAGATGTACATACACTTCAGACAGACCTAACTTTTAACTTGGTCAGAGGGATGCTTGATGCTAATCGACGCAGACGGTAACACCGACGATAGTAATGGCAGTCTTCTACCCCAAGTGTGGACTTATAGTGACCCAGGAGTAACAGTAGATAACTATTTGAAGACCACAATGCACCTGTTGGTTGCAGATAGGAGTTTTAGGGCACTGTGGGCGCCACGCAGAACTTTTAGTAAGATAAGTGGTGATATGTTCACCACTTTAAACTAGAAAACTGAGCAAAAGCAGCAGATAGTTGTCTGAAACATAACTCAGATCTCCTGGTAAGAGTTTAGAGGACGACCACTTGTACGATCTCTGTGATGACCTACAAAGAACGACTTCAGGAGCTGAACCTCTTCTCTCTATCCGATCGTAGACAGACAGGTCTAATTATGCTGTACAGGATTTTTAGAAATGACTTTGGACTTCATATATCTTCTTCATTTCTTCCCACCAAGTCGAAGCACTTCAGAGGAAATAGTGGGAGAGTAAAAAAGCAAAAAACAAACGTCAACTCCATAGGGTACTGGTTTTCATGTCAGACAACCAACTTTTGGAATTGACTATCAGAAGAAGTGGTGTCCGTGCCACGATTGACTCATTTAGGAGAGGACTAAATAAGCCCAGAGATCTAATGGAAAATGATCAATATACGCTCATTGCCTTCTGTCTTAAGATTACAAAACTGAATCTGAACAATTCCGAATGAACTAACTTCAAAATTTAGATGCAGTTAAAGAAAGGTGTTTATAAGAACCAAGTGTAAAGTATCGCAATGAAGTTTGGTAGTATAATTTATAATAATCAAGACCTTACACAAATAGATCAGTAGCAATGTTGGTAGAATATGCTTTCTGCACAATAAAGCGGAGAATTTTTATCGCTGTACACTAAAAATGTGCAGTTCGAATGCAATTCGTATTACAAACGGATGGAGAAATTTCCTTGGTCCCATAATTACAGACGTAATTTGTCATAAATTTTAGCCTACTTATAGGGAACTAAAAGAAATCATGCAATCAAACTCACTTGAGCCTGTACATGCATGTCTACTTGCATTTATAAAGTAAGACATTTCATTTCTACGTACAGTTAACATGAGTTGATTAGTATTTTCGCATTTTAATTGCTTTTATTCTTTTCTGTATAAAATAACTGTGGTCAAGATATTGTTTTTTATCTCAACTAGATTATACTCAGAACAATATTTTGTCAGCCATCTCGGAAACAAAAGAGGTAGTAGGGGATATCCTGTGGATTGGAGTAGCAAGTATTCAGATTAAATAGTTTTCCTAAAAGATGTGTTCATCTAGCTACTTTTTAAAGGGGATTATCATAGTTCGTGATATAATTGTCGACTAAATGCTTGTATTTCATTGACTTTCTCTACTATGGGAGTAGTAGCACAAAGAATCTGACTCCTATGCGTTTATCGATTAACGTGTACCGACTTATTTCATGTCTGAAGCTTTACTATGTTTAAGACGTCTAAGACTGTCTAATAGTGTCGTGGCTAAATATTTTAATACGCATCAGGCAGAAGATTGAAAAACCAGTTGCCATGTAATGATTAGAAAAGTTGTCAAGCAAATTTTGTAGTCTAAAAAAGCAGCAGTTATTCACCACCTGAATCCTAAGTTGTGTGTACAGAAAGAGTACTTTCTTTATGCTGTGTTGTCTTAGTGACTCGCTGCCTCTCTACAACTGTCTTATTGTTCTTTCTAGCATCAAATACGCATCAAGTTTACCTAGTTCACAGTTTATTTTCGATTTGACGCTTCCTTCACCATGTTATTATAGCTCTTTATTACGATTATCCCATCGATTTCTAGTACCAGTTGTACCAAATCCTAATTACTCATTCCTAAACCATATCTCTTACTACTTAGAACTTTTTTGTTATTATGATCATACTCCCTAACACTATTACTACGAACGGCTTTTTGTGTCGATTATTCCTAAGGTCATTTCTCATGATAATGACGACTTACACGTGTTCGCTGTGTTTGAGTAGGTCACGAATTCTGTCCAGTTATTCTAATCATACATAATTTAAGTTTTGTGACTGCGGAGAAACTCGATTAATTTTAGAAACTATACCACTGAAGTCTGATGAATTACTTCCTACTTGGTTCTGATAAATGATCTTTGTAAACTGTATACAAACTTGGAAATCAAAATGTTTTTGGACAGTTTAAAGAGCATGAAATGAATTCACTTGATCCTATAATGCAGATTTTTCTCTACAAAAATTTGTCAAAGAAATTTGTTATGGTAAATCCAAATAATTAATTTACTTATCATGTGTTAGGGGTATAAGCTGTTTATGTACAGATTTTTAATTGGTGTCACTGATCTACTTATGCTACATGCCTAGAAAACTTCCAAGTTAAGATGTACGCTCTACTTGTTCATAACCGTTAGATGGATTTTATTTTCTTGGACATAAAAACTCAAGTTAAAGAGTGTTCGATACAAGACATTCAATTCAGTTATGGGTGTTTTGGATATGGCTATAATATGAACTCTGTGCTAGAAAATTAAGAAATACGAATGTCATGTCCTTAACTTCATTTCATACATTGCTGAATACTAGATCGCCATATACGAATAGCCTATGGGATGTATACCATATGAAGAAAGACTAATCTTTATGACAAGAAGACATTTTAAAAAAATTCAGTGAAGTAGAAAGTTGAATTTCTGACGTTTCATGACATCGTGAAAATTGCTTTTTTGGGCAATAAAATTTTTACAAGTGGCTACATGTTCAGATGATAAATGAAAGAAATGGGATAACGCTGTTCGCATTTGTATGCAGAACGAAACCAAGTATATACGTTCAAGATAATGTGAATTTCTAACAAATCATGTTAACTCCTGATGCACTCTTCCTAAAAAGGATTGTCCAACCCACCCATCTACTGGGATCATATTATTCAAATGAAATACATGTTATAGATAGCAGGTGTAAACGGATGTTGTGAGCAGATACACATAAGCTGAATTTTCGATTCAAAATGCTTTTCCCATGTTTACTCATACCCACCTACCTACATATACACAATAATTGTTACCACTACCTTGAACTCATATGTACTTATTCTTGTTTTGCATGAAAAATGTAATCTGTTTTCTTTCGTTGATAACTTCAGCATGTAGTAACTTGTAAAGATTTTATTCTCCAAAGAAGCGTTTTTCACGAGTTTATATAAAGCTAAAAACTGGCGAGGCTAAAAGTTATCCCTAGGTGTTGTCGTGCTTTTAATGGGGTACAGCGTTCTGTGTATAAATCTGCATAATTTCTGTATGCTGTATGGATATTTTACCTAGTTGCATAGTTTCTAAGACGCTCTCTGTCATTAAATCATGTTTCATGCCGTTTATTCGTGTGTAAAGTAATGATTGTACTTCCTCCTCTTAGTTGAGATATGAATACATTTATTTATGAAGAATGATACTCGCAAATCAAAGTAATTTAATTGAGCCTTAAAATTGCAGCAAAAAGGGTTTATGATTGCAATATTCACTACAAAACGTACGCTTACAAAACAAAGAAAATATGTATTTTTGCACTGAACACTAGAGCAAATGGGGATAAATTTTAGCCTCACCCTTAAAAATTTACCTTTCTTTTAAATTTATTTCTACCTAATGCCAAGCTTATTAGATGAAGCCTTGATTTTGCTGTCCCCAAACGCTCATTTTTGTCCTGCTATCGACTTATTAGTTGTAGAAATATATCCAATGTTAGTAAACCGGTGGGTTGATAAGTATAAGGGTACATTACCTATCATAATAATTGAATAGGTTAACAGTACCTTTAAACCGAATCTATTTTGTACTGAAAAATCTAATAGCTTTCTTGTTACCGAATCAAGATAAGCAGTTACATATTCCAGATCTTCTCATTCCACTTTTCATCTTTAACTTCTAGCGCGCAAAATTTTCTACTAGTGTCTGTCTTCTAGTTTTGTATTAACTATAAACTGTACGTACTTTTCAGGTCACGTGAGGAAAGAGTTTCACAGGAAATAACTCTACAGTTTCTTAAATTTCAAGTCTTGGTTTATTATCGATAAAAACATAAATGCAAAAAAGTGAATAAGCAAAGTAATGGATGACTTGTGTAAGCCAGGGTATAAGTTTATAGCTAAATAATGTATGAATTATCCATTTGAAAAGGGATTTATTCATAGTAATGTCCAGCTGAAAAGATCTTCAAAGTGAGCAGAGAGTCAACCATGTACACTGCGAGCGCCATGAAGATAAAGATCTGAAAAATGTAAAGTTCAGGGAAAATATAAGAGCAAGAATAGACTGATAAATTTATTTTCTGGCGAGGGCCTAAAAAATTGTATCGTCCGAAATTCAAACATAATAAGAGTTCATGCAAATAAGTGTGTACGCTACCATCAGAAATCTAGAAATATTTAAAATTTGTCTTGTATCCGTCAAATATAGGATAGTGTTTCAGAAGAAGACGATACAAAACGGTAATGCACGCATAGGGAATCAGCTAATGGAATGCCGCGACCACCCAACTCACTGGGGAAGTCTCATCAAATAACAGATTGGCTGATGACGAAATCTTTGCTCGAATTTAAACGGTCCACATGGGACTTATCCAATTACGTAGTTTTTGGAGCCAAAAAGACACCAGACTGCTTATCAAGGGACAAGTTTACTGTATAACAGTTCGTTTTGAACAATCGTACGACAGTTGAGAGTAAAGATATAAAGTGGTCATAGACGTTTGATCAAGAATGCCTTTGTGGCAGAAGGTGGTATGCCTGGGCTTGTATAAGTTTACTGTGCATATTACTTATCGTGTGCAATGCTTGTTGCAATCCATTTGGGATAAGACTTATGAAACGGGATCCATGTGTAACCTATGGTATACGAAGATGCCCGGTCTGCATAATGAGTCCTGAAAATTATAACTGACAAAATCAACGTAGAACCTCGCACACTAGTGCATAGGCTCAAATTGCCATAATTCACAGTAGCACACAAAGAACAGATGGATTGAAAAAGAGTAATATCAAAGAAGATAAAGTAGTATGAGAGAAGAAACAATCTAAAGATAAAGGTAAATGCGAATATTCAAGCTTCAGATGTCAAGGAATGAATACACCTAAGCTATTGTGACCGATTTTCAGCCATGTCACCAAGAGTCCTGAACCTCTGATTCAACTCTTCTCGAGGACCCAAACCAGGCAGTTTACATCACCTCCACACGGCTCAGGCCAATAGTAAGACTTCATCGACTAGTACCATTTCTTGGTCTGGCTACCCTGAACCCTCTCCCAACCTATTTCAACTTACCCAGTATGACACGTCAGGGTAGGTGGTGGCTAGCAGGGGCATGCACAGTACACGTCCAAGCTACCTCAGCTGATGAAACTTCACGACCTCATCAATTCATATGCCTGTCTTGCCTAGTACTATTTGCCTGACCTCAACACTGCTCACTTGGTGGTTCACCAAACACGACCAATGCTAGAAAGACACCTATGATAAAACACCTGTAACCACTTAATATATTCGACTTTCAACAGCCATGTCTTACAGTCGTACAACGGGAAAGAACGGACTGCAGCACAGTATACTCATCCTTTAACAGATAGTCGGATATCTCGCTAGTCGGCGCCACAGGTGATGCAAGTTAGTATATGTCAAACGGGCTCTCTGTATCCCAGCTGAGATTTCGTCACCAACCAGCCAGTTCGGGCTAATGCAACTTCCGAAGGAAGTGAAGTGGTCGACATATTCCACCACTTAACGCCCCATCATTACACTTGGAGTGTTTGAAGCAGACCAGTCCTATAACATCACCTTACATTCAACAGACGACACCGAAACGCATGACAAACATACTCAGATTTCCACTCAAGGCGTCCAGAAGACCCTACGCTTTGTCAGAGTCTTCACCTAGCAGGACAGTGTCGTCTGCATGCTCCAAATCAACCAGATGGCCTCCAGAGAGAAGGTCAATACCTGTGAAATCAGATGTACCCAAGGATATGTTCATTAGTATGTCTATGATGAAGTTGAATAGGAACGGAGGCATTGTGCATTCCTAGCGGACACCACTAAGTATCATCAATTCACATGACAACTCTTCATAAGCTATGACATAGTTGCATGAGTTCAAGCAGAGAGCTTTGACTTGCGTTATAAACTCGCTCAGTGTTCCCTTCACAGTCAGGCACTGCCAAAACACCTCATGGTCGACAGTCATACGCCGCGCTCAGGTCAAGAAATGTAACAAGTGTCGCTCACTGGGGGTATGTAAGCCTGCGTCCCAGAACCTGTCGGAGAGTAAAATATGATCGACGAACCCTCGCTCAGATCTGTCTGGGACCTGCCTGGTCTTCTCGAGTTTGCTTTCCTCGACCTCCAGTTAGGCGTCGGATAACTATAGACCCTAGGATCTTGGACACAATATCAGTCAAACTAATTCCCCTATGGTTGTCACAAGAAGATTTCTCCCCCTTCTTATAGACTGGGAGGAACAGTGAACTAGACTAGTCTGATAGCACTACCTCTGGTCCCCATACACTACACAGTATTTTCGTCACTCTAATCAGTGATTTCCTACCTCCATACTTGAAAACTCCAGATGGCAAACTGTCAGGTCCTGCTGCTTTCCATCATTTCTAGTTCGATATGGCTTTCCTAACTTGAAGGATCCACATCTACGTCCCATACAGGTTCAGGCTGGACACTGGGCAACTGAAGCGTTGCTGAGGACCATTTGGACTGGGCTTCAAAGTGTTCCGCCTAACGTTCTAGCTGCCGGCCTCGAGAGGTTATCGGCGTCCCATCCTTTTCGGTGGTGACTTCACTCACCATCGTCTTCTTCTTGCCGGTATCCTAACAAGCCTAAATAGTTGCCGAGTGTTACCCACCGCTGATGCCTTCTCCATCTCTCTCCCTTTTGTCATCCACCACTGCTCGTGATTGATAAGAAGACTCTTTGTCAGCTGGAATCAGTCTTCTCGCATCAATGAGTTTGGATGAAGTTGCGGAAATCCAATGACGTTAGCTAACCTTCGGCTGTAGGTTACCGATTGTCTTTACTGCTGTTTTTACAACAGACTTAATATCAGCATTGCTATCACGTTCAGATAAATGCTTAGCCAACTCCCATCTAACTGTGTAATTTGCGTCCCCATCTACCAATCGAACGCAGAAGGGCTTTACTGTCTCTTATGGTCAGAAAGGCGCAAACATACACTAGTTATTACTAACGTGTGACTGGAGCCCAAACTGGCACTCCAGAAAGAGCAGCAATCCTCCACTGATCCTCTCCAATGATGGTTTATAGCAATCTGATCTATTTCTGACCATCCTTGGTTTAAAGTCGGTGGACACCATGTGAGACAGTGCCTCTCCTTACATCTAAAGTTGATGATGGCTAGAAACAAATGGTTATTGGAACAAAATTGCAACAGATGATCACCGTTGTTGGTTCGTTAGCATGCAATTCCGTAAATACCTGCGAAATGCCTTCTGATTAACTCAGCTTTCCTACTTGAAAGTTAAAGTCATTTGCTGTTATGACTGCATCTGAACGTTTTACTCTTTGTACCGAAATTGACATTATCTCATGGAATTCATCCCTTGCATTATACAAACTGCAGTCAGTCGGTGTGTAAGTAGAGATTATGAATAGGCATCGCCCAGTTTCACGATCCTTCCTAGTCCTTACATTCAGTCAAACAGCACACAGATAGGTGTTTACTGGTATCCAGTCGAGAAGTGCACTTTCTGCTAGGTGAGGTGAATTTGAAAACCACACTCCCTGTCTCAGAGACACAACATACATCAATGGCCGGAGATCCCAGAGTTCTGGCGAGCGACGTTTGCTGTCCGGTTTGAGATAGAGTTCGGATGTTGAAAGCTCCTACATGAAATCGATGGTGGGCAGGGTCTTAGGGAACTAAGAATGGGGTTTGCATGATATTGGTCGTTGGTAATGGTTGCAGAGTGAGAAGTTGTGGGAGGTGTAAGAAGCTTAATGTTAGTTTCAGGAGCTGAGGGCAGGGGAGGAGACAGAGCTGAGGAGGATAAATTACGTTTGATTGAGTCTTGTGTACTACTGGAAGCTTGCAGGCGGTTGACCACTTTTCATCTTACGACTATACAACAGATTCAACTATTATGGTGAGACCTCGAGATAACAGGTGTTCCAGTAGTATAGCTCCTAAATCCGTTGTCATATGCAAGCTCGACTCCTGCTTCAAGGTAGCAGCTATCGGTCGGGTTCGGAGATTATAAATACACCAGTGTTTAAGAAAAGAGAACAATGGTTATGAAATCATGGTAATGCAAGGAATTTCAACCATAGCCACATCTGCGGTCAAACAAAAGATTGTAGAAAGTGGTTTACAAAGTTAGTTGTATCGACGGGAATTGTTAACCACGTCAGCAACAAGAGTATGTTATCCGACCTTTCAGGCATCTATCATGAATATTTAGAAGTTTCTACCGTTTCAATAAAATCCAAATTAGAAGCAACTTATAGCTACGTATTCAAGCAAGTCTTATGAAGAAGTTTCCCAACGGCAAAAAACTTCTGGACCAAAATCTAGAGCCTACCGCACTACTTCAGTGTGCTTTCATAGTGAAGTGGGCGTTGCTGATCAAAATGGATGAGTAGTATATGTTGAGAGGGTGGCAGAAACCATAGGGAATTACCAGTAATAGGTAATGATTCTGCCCAGAGAAACGCAAGAGACAGTGCCAGCGTGTTAAGAGCAAATCAAGATAGAAGCAGAAGAGGAAATGAAGCACATTATGCAAATGACTGTCTTAGTGCAAGGTGTACCATATTTGATGACTACTGTACGAGATGCCCTTAATAAACATTCCCTGCTTCGTCCGTCTTCTCGTTTCCTACACTTTCAGTCAAAAGTCATCACTGAAGCTTCTGTGGTGGTATAGGTAATAATAGCTACGGGAAGTCTTCTGAACATTTGGCAACAACAAGCTTCAGCGATGATCACTTCTATTTAATGAAGCTTTCAATATGAATATTTTACAGTGAGCTAAACTGCCCGTGTGGTATGCACTGACACACGCATGATTTGAATGAGGTTTCTTGTAGGTATTATGAGGAATCTTGCTAGATTAGCTTCTTTTTGTACGGTATGGGACATACAATTTTGGTGAAACCAATATTTTCCAACAGGAAACTAGAGACCGATTAGGTTTGCCACAGCAAAATAGTGGATTCTGTCTTGTGCCAGTCCATATCAACCAACTGCATAAAAGGTTTCAATATATATTTTCTATGACGTTGATTGTGGCAACGATAAACATTCCGAGCATTTCGATGTAGCTGTAAGCAAAGTAATTAAATGTTAAGCTTGATTTCAAGGCTTTCTACGTTGAATAATGTTTTTCCAGAGAAGATACCAATTGGTGAAAGAACCTTTGAATTCACTCCATGGGAATCAAATAGACCATTTTCTGTTTTACGCTTACAGTAACACGAATTATTAAGTCAGTATATCTTCTGAATAGTAATTTTAGTGTTGAGAAGTATCGGACGTTTATTACTTCTAGGAAAAAAGCTCTATGAGGCTACCACACAGCTCTGATAGCTTTAAGTGAAAAGAACCCATGCGGAACTTAGATTCCGTCATTCAGGGTTCAGGTTAGTGGCTAGCCAAAAGTATTGTATCAGTTCGCCCCATAAATGAACGAGGGAATGCAATGTGAAATCAGCTGTTGTTGATACCATATCATATTCACTGACCTCACGCCACTTAAGTATAGTCTTTGAAGTAATGCCGTAAACCAACGTCTATCTTTATCCAGGAAGCGGTTGAGTCTATGGTAGCAAAGAAACTCCTGTCTAGTAGAGATAATTTTTCGGCTCTACTGAATAACTCAGATTACGATGCAGCCAGCGTCACTGAGGTTAAGTCATGATAAAAAAAAAGACATTAAGCACGATAAGAATGAGTTAGAAGAGTTGGATAAGCCTGTTAGCAAGACACGAACTCGTCGTAAGAGGAACAGCTTCAGATTCCAGTAATTCCTTGGAGGGTGACCTACGTTTTTCAGCCCAAGGTGGCACTCTGATCCAAAACTTAACTGGTGCAACGCGTTTGATCTACAGCATGAACTATCTCTGGTAGATTTGTTTTCGTACATTAAGAGGAGAAAGTAACTAACCTCAAGCACTAGCTGCACTAGTTTATAGTGCTCAGATAGTAATACTTCTCAAATTTCGCATGTATGACTTGGATTATGATTTAATCCCCGCTAGTCGGAACGTATGGTGCGTGGAAATGCTGGCGATAAAGGAGTGTGTAGTTACACTAGACTGGATTATGGATAGTAACATATCAACAGAGTAGGTTCAGGAAAAATTTATAGCTACATTTGACGATGCAGCTTTATTGTTTATCCCGTGGTCAGCTCTAAGTAGGTTTTCTCACCGCCCCCTATGCTTTGCTAATAGCATACTGAAAATTCTAAGGAGCAGGAAACGACTATCGAACATACTTTTGAAAATAGGTAGTGAGTTTTCAGACTTCGTATTGAAAGGTTAGAAACGCGTAAATCAAGTATTGCGAGGTTTATAATAAAATACGAAAGCCAACTGACTGACTGTCAGGTCTGTTCAAAACACTTGTCTTTATTCGTTGAAAGGAGAAGGAAACGTAAGCATGCAGTTCCATCCTTTTTATCAGCTAGGAATTTAGAAAAGTTGACTGAGTCTAATCCGTCCAAAGCTGAATGTCTCTCCAATTACTACTACTTCAGTAGAGTCTTCTTAGTAAACGGAGATATTGCTATTCCGACCAGCATTTCTGAAAATGCTCCAACACTGAGTCCAGTACACACCGTTGGAGAGGTAGTTTCTCGATTACCGAGCAATATAAATGTAAAACTTGGGCACTGTGGTAAAATCAAATACCATATTGTATTTATTTATTTAATTTGTAACACAGTGATACTGTATTATTTACTTGATGGCGTTTCGAGCATAAATTATTGATGATAATCATATCACATTGATAAGACTATGAGCAATAATTTATCCTCGAAACGTTATCAAGTAAATAATGCTATATCACTGTGTTATAAATCACATATAACAAGACATGTAAGAAAACAATATTGTTTTCAATTAGATTGCATCAGGCTTCGCTCTGATATGTAAAACTGTCAACATATTTGTAAAATAGCAACCAATAAGTCAAATAAAGAAGTCTGTTATAGGTCACTGAGCAACCTGACGCCTAGAAAGTCATCTGGTCTTAATGGCTTGCACTTAAGGCTATTATCTTTCCTGACGGACATTATTACTAGGCTGCTTTTTGAACTACTCAGTACGTCCATGTCACGCTCAGCTTCTAAGAGACAGGAAAGATAATAAAATCAGCCCTGTTTTCAAGATATAGTAAACAACTGGCATCGAATTATTATCCTGTTAGCTTAACTAACATAGTTATCAATGCATTAAAGAAGATTTTCGGGAAGAGAGATAAGCTATGTCGAAAACCGTAATCCTCTCACACTGTCGCAACATGGGTTCGACACTGGTCAGTCAGGTTTAACTAAACTCCTCATAGCAAGAGGTGAACGGATAGAAGTTTGTGACTTAAGTAGGGATTTTCACATAGAACTAATGAAGCTCTCAAGCTTCGGGTTCAATACTGCGATGCAGGCATAGACTGAAGAGTTTCTATGCGATAGGATAGAAAGGCTGAGAGTAAATACAACATTACCTGAGTGGTAACTTGAGGAGTGAAGTCCATCAAGGAACGATTTTGGGTCCTCTTTTTTGCTTGCATTGTGTCAAAGAACTCCCGGATACACTAACGGTGTTATTATTTGCCGAAAACGAGAAAATACGGAAAGTTATGTCTAACACTGACAGGTTTCCACTGTAAGCACATCTAGACAAACTAGTCAAGTGGTTCAACCACTGGTGTCTAGAAAATTATTCTAGTAAATATGCAGTGATGTATATTGGTCATAGCCGCTGTCATCAGTACCTGGCAGATACGACACCATTACCTGATGTTAAAAATAAGACTTGATAGTCAGTCACAACTTGAAGATGTCTACACGCTGCTTCGAAGCCATGGCAAAGAGGTTTCAAGTATTATGGTATCTTCACAGAGCATCCACGTGCTTCGACGAAGACGTTTCGGATAGTAAACCCCACGTTTTTGCGACTCCATCTAGACCATTGTATCTAAACGACCTGTCACTGCTTCATAAAAGATGCCAAAACACTGTAGCGCGTTCAAAGACTCGGTACTACGTTAGAGGCTGATCTCTCTAACCTAACCTAAGAGGGCCGTTTAGAGAGACTAAATTCTTGACCATTGTCTTATAATGGAATAAGAGGTCACCAGGTGTTAGCATTCACTTGTACTAAAAATGAGCCTTAGGTTGATATTCCTCATTTCTTCACTCCCTTAAGGATCAACTACCTTCGAGGCCATCACAAGAAAATTCAAAAACCACGGTAGAATCAACTCAATGTGAGTTTAGGTGCACATAGAGTGGTCAACAACTGAAACTCCTCACCCGAACAACTTGTATTAGCCTTTTCTTCAAAAGCATTGACGTAGGAACCAGATATTCACAGAGAAACCTACTACAGAGATAAACTGAGGTCAAGTCGGCCTACTATATTTATTAATGAATTCTGGGTGCAGTCACGATGAGGCTTAACCAGAAAAGGATTATTTACCCCCTTGGTTCACTATCACCACCATCGAAAAGTGGTCATAGCTAGAAATCTAGGATTCTGAGTGGCATGATTACCGTCGTTACTATGAGGAAGAAATTTAATATTTTGGTTACATGATGACTGCAAACGAAATGTTAGGTGAGGGAGCAGTCGGAAATGATGTTCAAACTTCGTGTTGTGAAAACACAAAACTACGGCCGCAAAAACTGCAACTGCAGAGTAGATGATCTCACTAGGAATTCAACTAATTTGGAAAAAACAATAATAGCTTCAAACTTACTGTTTCAGCTATGATGAGACCACTTAAGTGGGAATAAGCAGCGGATAAAACACCGTTCGAAAACACTAGTATGCAAATGAAAACATACGAGGCAAGCTCCTAGGATGATGAGTGTTTACTTTATTTGGACTTACAATGCCACACCACGGAGCTGGAAAGAAGCGATGCAGCAAAAATAGGTGAAATATGAGGAAAAACCCAGTGACAATGAATGACAATGCAGTAGTAGCGGTTAACCAAGAACCCCCAACCAGAAGAAATCTTCTGTCTAAACAGCTGATAACAAAGGCAATCACGATACAGAAAAGTTCACATAACTTCACCATTGCAGGGAAAGTTTCAAAGTAGCCTTGGTAACACTTCCAGTGATAAATCCTTTTAGATTCATTGCCACCAGGCAGTAGACTTTCAGCGGTAGGTGTAGCTTTGATACCATTAGAATCATTTAAAGCCATGTTAGTTGCGTACTTGTAAATAAGATCTCAAAGGTTAGTATAATACACAGGTCAATACAAAGGACATACTTATTCCAGAAAGGCCAGGATAGGCAATTTAAAATATCAGTATTTAAATTTTGTTTGATGTTAAGCAAATCCGTTGAGAAACAACTTTATGAAGTAGGAACACTTTAAACAGTCTTTAGAAAGGTATAAAAGGATTCTTTTCCAGCGCTATAACACGCAGATGGACTCTGACCTTGAATTGATGTTCATGAACGGCAATGTTTACACTTTCTGGGTTTTCAAAAAATTAAATGTCCGTTGACGGAGTAGAAGTGGTTTTCGTTTAATTGACTTCTGTATCTAGAATCCGCGGATCACTACTTCTTTTTATTGTTAACCAGTATAAAATTTAAGAGAGTGTAGCGTCATAAACTTCCCCAAAATCAGTAGCCTAGGGTTTGACGACTTTCGACATCGATGCTGACCTTGATAGTTTAACTGGACTCGCTAAGCTGAAGGCACCCGGTCAAGCATCCTGGCCATTTGGCACGCTGTCGTGTTACGTTGCATTGCTCGTATTCGACTCTCTAGCCAGTTAGTTGGAACGCATCGGTATTTTGGCATAACCATCCAAATATACTATTCCATCCGACTACGCTATCGTGTTCTACCTTGGTCTCGTATTCGTGGGTATATAACAAGTTCGAATAATTAGTGATTGGTCTTTGCGTCTGTCAAGTTCGCACCAGGACAAATCCTAAATTGGTGAGCCCGACGTGATCACATATCCCGACCAATAACAAGTATTGAATTGGTGAGCCTGTTCCATTTTATATTTGTTTATTGTTTTCATTTCGATAACATTTATATATCCATTTACTACACTTTCTCATGTCCGACCACACTCCCAAGCTTATTCGTATTAAGTCGACTACGAACACGATCCAACTCGTGCCATATTGGCCAGACAATGCAGAAACATGGTTTCTGTATGCCGAGGC
Organism: Heterobilharzia americana; assembly: GCA_944470555.2. Lineage (NCBI taxonomy): Eukaryota > Metazoa > Platyhelminthes > Trematoda > Strigeidida > Schistosomatidae > Heterobilharzia > Heterobilharzia americana. The sequence goes on along the minus strand of OX104134.1, from coordinate 112,067,724 downwards.
AGATTTTCGAGAACAGGGTGTCTCAGATCCTCATTCTCGATTTCTTGCTGTCATACGGTCACTACCGCGAGAATTAAACAGGTATGTTACAGCAAACATGTTTAATCCTGAAGTAAGTGACCCTTATGCACTTCTAAAGGCCGCACTCTTGAAGAAAAGCGATCTCACAGATCGCCAACGTCTAGACGAATTGTTTCGTAACATCGAGCTAGGCAGCCACTCAGCTACTGAAGTCCTCGCACGCATGCGAGAAGTAATCGGTGCACGAACATTTGACGATGGTTTCTTCCGAGAACTATTTCTCTCGAAACTACCACAACCGGTGCAAACCGTGTTGGTGACACTCCAGTCAGTCCCACTCGACGACCTGGCAGCCTCAGCAGATAAAATACTGGAGATATCCAGCAGACCAGTCTCCAACGTATATTCTATCTGCGACAAAACAGAGCGCCAGGATTCAGAGGTGACCAAGTTGTGCAACTCTGTGAGACGGTTGCTACGATCTCGAAGTCCTAGATCACGTAGCACTTCACGGAAACGCACCTTGGCGCATCGCAGCAAGTCGTGTGGTAGCCCTAAAACGAAACCCAACAGGGTGGAAAACCCTGAATGGTGCTGGTTTCATAACACTTACGGGGATGAAGCCAGAAAATGTCGTAAACCATGCCGTTTTAAGAAGGACCCGAACTCGGGAAACGGTCACGCCGGCACGTGCTCACGGCAACCGTAGCCGGCCGAAAAAGCCGTTTGCTCTACGTCACGGATATTAAAACGAAAGTCCGCTACCTCGTCGACACCGGCGCAGAAGTTAGCATTCTTCCAGCAACGACAAAGGAGCGTCATCTTGACCCATCCTTCAATCTTCAAGCAGCCAACGGCAAGGCAATCGCGACATTCGGGAGACGGTATGCCTACCTCAACTTAGGTTTACGCAAACCTATCCACTGGATTTTCCTCCTGGCAGACGTCTCTATGCCCATCATTGGCATAGATTTGCTAAACCATTACGATCTACTCGTAGATGCTCGCCGTCGACGACTGATAGATAACAGCACAAAGTTATCCATTGGCGGCACCACCTATGTAGGTCCGAGTTTAGCCATCGTTAGGACTAAACAATCAGACGACGCGTCCTACCAGGCAGTTCTGGAGAAATATCCAGAGTTACAGCAACCGAAGCACACTCTTCCGTGCATAACCAGCAATGTTATGCATCACGTCACAACCACAGGTCCACCTGTGGCATCCAAAGCGCGCCGTCTAGCCCCCGATAAGCTCCAAACGGCGAAAAATGAATTCGACCACATGCTCGACCTGGGCATTATCAGACCGTCGAACAATCCTTGGGCATCGCCATTGCACATGGTTCCCAAAAAGGATAGCAGTGACTGGCGTCCAACCGGTGATTACCGAAGGCTCAACGCCAAAACAACTCCGGACTCCTACCCGATACATCAATACAAACCCTCGTATACTTTGCCTTTTTATATCAATTTTTATTTACCATGTAATGAAATTTTAAAAAAAACGGTAAAGATAAGCGTAAATTTTTATTTTTCGATATGTTGATATATAAATAATTCCCATTTTTACGCAACGTTTTCGTGGTATTAAAGACTTTTATTTATATTCCAGGTGCAACGAGCACTGGACGGAACGTCGAAAGGAACAGATGACCGCGACCGACGTACAATTCCATTTATTGTATTTTATTTATTTAATCGCCACGACACCCTAGAATAAGGTTCAGACAACCAGGGGCCACCTCACGCAGTCAGCCCATCGGAAGAGTTTTACCAGTGGAGAAACCACTGGGTTTTTACTTCCGGCTGGTATCGTCTTAGGGTCTTTTTTTTTTTTTTTTTTTTTTTTTTTTTTTTAGCGTCATACACTTCCCCAAAATCAGTAGCCTAGGGTTTGACGACTTTCGACATCGATGCTGACCTTGATAGTTTAACTGGACTCGCTAAGCTGAAGGCACCCGGTCAAGCATCCTGGCCATTTGGCACGCTGTCGTGTTACGTTGCATTGCTCGTATTCGACTCTCTAGCCAGTTAGTTGGAACGCATCGGTATTTTGGCATAACCATCCAAATATACTATTCCATCCGACTACGCTATCGTGTTCTACCTTGGTCTCGTATTCGTGGGTATATAACAAGTTCGAATAATTAGTGATTGGTCTTTGCGTCTGTCAAGTTCGCACCAGGACAAATCCTAAAAGAGATTAAGTCTATCACGTATTTATGAAACATGTACCACTTTTCAGTCTCTTTTCTCAGTGGTGTGCTAAGTAGATTTCCTTGCAGAAGCCAGTTTAGAAGCTATAACCTAGCATAACTCCAAAATGCTTCTTTCATTGTATGCATGTCATGGTGAACTTTCAATATTTACAGGGGATGGTTTGTGCAGAATTTCGAGCGCTTACTTCTGACAGGACTTTTATATCCGGTTTGTTCAGTAGGAAATATAATGAAGAAAGTGTATATGGATCGGCAATACACTTAGAAGATATCATGCACCAGGCCAGGATGTCGAGTGGAACCCAAATGGAGGAAACGACGAGTTGGACATCCCAGCTGACAGCGACATGGAGAAGATCGTGTGAGAACGAAATGAAAGCTTGTGGACGGTGGCGGAGCCAGGTTGAAAAGACTTCAGAGAAGGGAGTGAAGTGGCGATGAGCTACTGAAGCCCTATATTCCACTGGAAACCCAAGGGACAAGTAATAATAATTATAACTGTTCGATGGCGTTCAACCTTCAAAAATTGATTCCACACGAACTTGACAAATGCATAAGCCAATTGTTGGTTATTAGCAAGCTTTCGAGACAAAATAAGAACACAACAGAGTAGCCTGGTGCAATATTATATCTGATAGACATTTCGAAGTACCGACACGTCCGAGCTGATTGGTTAGATGGTTGCGAACGAGCAGCGCAACGTAACACGACAAATGGCGTGTATGGTTGGCCATGTGTCTTCATCCGAGTGAGTGCGCGAAGACTATGATGGTCAGCATCAAACTTAATCTCGTCAAACCCCAGGCTATTTAGTCTGAGAATTATTTTCCGCAACAGACGTCCATCACACAGAGTGTTCATGAAGGCCCCAAGACGATGAATGCCAGCAGTAAAACAACGGCGGTCTCACAACCTGTAAAACTTTGGCGAACCACGCTTACCTTACTAGTTCACTAGGTGCTAGCCGGTCGTAAGACTGGGTAAAGAGGGAAGGTTGGGCATACGGCTAGCAACCCTACCCCGCAAAACTAATCCAACCGCTACAGAAACTTCAAAGCACTGATAAAACTATGTATCGATTTTTAAACACAACTCACTATCATAACATCACGTCGGATACAAACACAGACAATGACTAAAAAATGAAGTACAATTTCACAGCTTTTGAAAATAAATCCTTTGGAAAGGATCTGCTCCTATTTGTTTACACTATTCATCATCTATTTCACCGGTAGATCCTGTGGACACCGTCCTGTCATCGTATGAGGTGTATTTCATTTAGGTGATCCCAGCATAATATATTAGAACAAGAAACAAAATATTTGTCTGTTTCACAAGCGGAAGCATGGTACGGCCGATGTACTCAGCTCCACAAGAGCAAGTAAACTGGTATATACACATTGATGTGGCCCAATGCGTCGGCTTGTCTTTCACCCATTGACCGAAAAGTTTCTTGCAGGAGTACAGCTAGCAACCCTACCCCATAAAACCAATCCAACTGCTAAAGAAACTTCAAAGCACAAAGAAAATATAAAAAATAAAAAAACTTATCCCTCGCTGCAATCAGGGAGACGAAGTGGCGCTGGTTGGTAGGAGCCTTCGCGAAGCCAGTCGGTCGACTTGTCTTCGCCTCTCGATGAAAGCGAAAGCAAGGATGGGACATGGAATGTCCGCACCATGTATGAGTCTACCAAGGCGGTCCAGATTGCAAAAGAGATGGGGAGGTATGCCATGGAAGTGCTTGGAATCTGCAAAAGCAGAGGGAATGGAAGTGTAATCTCCAAACTGTCAACAGTCTATTCCGATATCGTCACACAGACGACAACCACGAGCACACTGAGTTATGGAGTGGCTACCATGATGTCCCCAAAAGCATCGAAGGCTCTCATGCAGTGGGAACAAATCTCCTCCTGCAGTGTCATGACAGCAAGCTTCAACTAAAAAGGAAGGAAAGTCACAATCATTCAATACTACACGCGAACAAACAATGCAAATCAAGAGAAGGAAGAATTCCACAGACGACTGCAGACAGCACCGGACAAGACCTCACACCAGATGGCGACATCCAAATTCATTCTAATGGGTGACATGAATGCAAAACTGGGAGCGGACAACACAGGAAGAGAACCAACCATGGGTCGAGAAGCACTCGGTGAAATGAATGAGAACGGAGAACTGTTTGCAGATTTCTGTGCATTCAACGACTTGGTGATTGGAGGCGAGGCAGTCTGTACAAACACAAGGATATTAACAAGTCAGCGACATGGATTTGACTTCACTAGACACCAGGACACACTACACTAAAAACCAGATCGACTTCATCTCAATGTGAAGAAAGTGGAGACGCAGTCAGCCTACTCGACACAAGATCAGATCACGAAGAGGAGCAAATGTAGGTTCACACCACTCACTTCACTATCTGGTGCAAGGAACCTACCTTCAAAATCAAGTGGAAAGCCTTCAAAGAAGTTGGTGGTGATCAACCACAGTTCAAGTTCAACAACCAGAAACTGAAGGACAAAACTGTAAAGGACATCTTCACCTCAGCCATCAGAACAAAATGGGGGACATAAGGCAACATCCCTGAGGAAACCTGTGTGGAAGAAGACTGGAACTCTTTGAAAGCTATGTGGAAAGAAGCCTGCATAACCGTGTTAGGAAGGAAGAGGAAAGAAGACAAGGAATGGATCTCGACGGACACATAGAAGCTGGTAGACGAGAGGAAGATGGTGAAGCAGAAGATGAACCAGCGCAAGGATGCGTGACGAAAAGAGGAACTGAGTACAACGTACAAAACACTGAACAAAGAAGTGAAGAAGAGTGCGCTCAAAGACAAAAGACACCTCCACCACACACTTGCAAGTGGAGTAGACTAGGCTGCTGGTAGGAGAGACCTGACAACACTATGTCAACTGACCAGGTTACTATCTGGGAGGAAAGAGATCAACACAGATGAAACCAGTGGAAGATAGTAAAGGAAACTTAGTTACCAAAGAGGAGAAACAAAGGAAACAATGGGCTGACCACTTCAAAAAGCTCTCGAATCGATCAACACCTGCAACTCGTCCAGAAATACCACCAGCAACGGTAGAACTACCAGTGAATACAGGCCCTCAATCAAAGGCAGAAGTCCTGGATGCCATGAAACTGCTGAAATCCGACAAAGCAGGAGGACCAGATGGAATTCCTCCAGAAGCACTGAAAACAAACGCAGAGACAACTGCGAAAATGCTCATACCACTGTTGCACCAGGTTTACAAGGAAGGAAGGAAAGGTACCTGCCAAGTGATTGGGAGAAGGGCTACCTTATCAAACTCCCAAACAAGGGAGGCCTAAATCTCTGAAAGAACTGGCACGGAATCATGCTTCACTCCTGTCCACCCTAAGCAAAACACTAAGCCACATCATCCTGGCGAGACCAAACGATGCACTGGATTCAAAATTACCACACAAACAGGCTGGCTGCCTTCAGGAAGAACAAATCATATCCCGATCAAATTGCAACGCTACGCTAAGCATCATCATAAAACAGAGCACAGAATGGCAGTCAACTCAACTCAACCTCAACTTCATCGACACTGAAAAGGCCTTCCACAGTGTTGACCGAGAAGTAATTTGGCATCTGCTGCTCCAACACTGAGGTTTTAGTGCCACAAACCTTTATCAACCTCATTCAACAGCAGCTAGATGCTATATGATGCTACATGTCAAGTGTTTCTCAACGGAAAGCTCAGTGAAGACAGGAGTAAGACAAGGCTGCCGCCTACCATCACCCATGATCTTCCTGGTTGTCGTCGACTGAAATACATCATGCAGCTTACTCTGAGGGGCTAGACGAGGGGCATACGCTGGTCGAACCGATAGAAAGACCACAGAAGAAGATTTGGATTTCGCCTCAGATAATTTATGTCTAATGTCTTGTCGCACAAACTCAAAGATCTACAGGCGAAAACCAACAAGTTGACAGAAGAGGCAGGGCAGAGAAAACGGGACTTCAAGTGAATGTAGAGAGGACGGAGGTGATGAAGATATCCAACCAACAACAGCATCAACAGCAAGCACCAATCACCAACCAACGAGAGAAACTCAAAGAAAGTTGTCACTTTCACCTACCTAGGCAGGACAGCATCGTTTCAACTACAAGCGACACAGGCACAGATGAGGACGTCAAAGCCATGATTGGAAAAACAGCGAGACAGGCTTTCAGTAACCTGAAATCAGTATAGAGATCTATTTCACTCCACTTCACTCAGCATACAGTGTGAACAAGATCCGGATCTTCAACACTAATGTCAAGTAAGTCAGTGCTTCTATATGATCGTTCAGAGACTTGGAGCGTTTCGAAAAGTATTTCCAACAAACCACAGACATGCATTACGTCAACAGCTGCCGCCTACGCCCACTCGATACTGAAGAACACATCAGATGGCCAGAATAATGAGAATAAGTAACAAGGAACTCTGCCTGGCTGGCTGGCAGAGGACCAACGAAAATCCCATCGCCCAACAAATATGCAGAAGGAAGTGGAGATGGATTGGATTGGATCGGATTGGGCACACACTGAGAAGACTGTTTAGAGACGTCACGCGCCAGGCCAGGCCATGGGGTGGATGCCAGTGGAGAAACGACGGGTTGGGCCTCCCAGCTGTGTGCTGAGTGCTGAAAAGTCTTCGGAGGGGGCAAGGAAAGTCGACTTGCTACTTAGGCCATATGTTAGACTACTAACGCGGGTGGAAAATGATAGTGAAGAAGAGAGTAAAATCTTCACTTGGCTCACTGTGCAGGGTATGCATTTATCGTCTGGAGTGTTTTTGAAGTATCAGTGCCGAAGAAAAAATGATGAGTCTAATACTAGGCAGATCGCTATCTCTTAACTGCTGCGACGCGTTTTCCGGCGTCCATTTCATTCATAATAGGCGGAAGCGTCGGTGGTGTCAGCAAAATGTTTTTAACGAGAATCAAAATGGGTGGCAAATATACGCTGCAAGAAAAGACAAATACATCGACGAAAATTCGCTCTTTTTAAAATGAATGTCTGACAGCTTGGAAGCAAACAATAATACCACAACGATAAAATGCAGCAAAAGCTTCACGTCTCCAGTAATAAACGGTGCCACGAGGCAAAAAGTTTTTAAAACGGAAAGCCGCCACATATTTGTAAACACTTAAAACTCGAGTATGCTCCTAAATATTCCTGAAATATGCCGTTCCCACCTCGTTGTGCCTTTCTGTGTATCAGTGATTTACATATCTCTGTAATGCTACACACACCATCAAGTACTCCGATGACCGTGGTATCTGGGTGTTGGTTATAGTGGAATGAAACGTTGTTAACGATGGGGTTAGCTTAGGAGTAAGCTCGTTTCAGACTGCTGAAGCTGGTAGACCCTTCATGGATGTTTTACTGGACTAAGTGAAATTTTTCCTACCTCTCGATAGCTGTGAATGGTTCGTCGTAGGGTGGTTGGAATGGCCGACGAATTGCACCATGGTGTACGAAAACCTGTGATGTGTTTTGCATCTTGGAGTGGGTGAATACATCCTTTGTTTGGAGTTGAACACGAGAAGGCCTAACGTGGCACACTGCATTTGTAAACCTAGTCACCAAAGATATCTCTGCCTGGTCTGAGAGAGAAACGAATTTGCTTGGTAAGCGAGGAGTGGTTTCGCAAACCAGCACTGTGAAAGTGGATTCAGAATCAACCTACAGCGCCCTCCGGACACCAGAAGGACTAGAGGTAGTGCCCCAACCCAATAAGGACTGTTTGCGGCCGGAACGGGCAGCAGTGAAAAGATCCGCACGGGTGAAAAGACGAGCATGTTTGGTAAACTCTGGGGAGGTTCCCACAATGCCTAAGCCGATGTGGTTGAGGCAAGCGTCTTGATCTAGAAAGAAGCTTGAAGAACGTTTTGTGTGCCGAGTTGTTTTGCTCAGTTGACAGGGTATGCCTGATTGTGTCTATTCTCTAGCGTCCGTTTTCACCTCAGGCAGGCAGAAACGTTTGGCTATGAGCCTGGTGGTACCTCGTGCACCTGGATGAAATACTTTGTGCAATGCGTTGAAAAGGTCGCGTGGACATCGTTCAGGAACATACGAGCCTAAGTGCCAGGCAGATGCACGGCCCAAAATGGCACTTGGTCATGCTGGGGGCGGCAGTTGTGGCTTCAGAGTTATGAATAATAACCCATGGTTCATCCCTGGGTTTTCTTTCTGAATCCGGGGCAGTTCAACGTGTTTAACATCTTCGATACGGCTTATCCACAATGCTCGAGACAACGTATCAGCTACGGAATTATTTGCTCCAGATATGTGGTGGATATCCGAAGTGAACAGGGAAATGCAGTCCAGCCGTCGAGACTCATCTGTGGATGCTGAGTCCAGAGGGAAAGCTGGAGGTTTGTGATTCACGGGAATAAGGAAATCACGATCTTCAACCAGTTGTCGAAAATGGCCCACGGAACAGGGCATAACCATGACTTTCCACTAGATGTGCTATGACATGATTTCGACTCCTGCAGTTGCCTCAAGTAAAGGGCCAATGGTTTCTACTACTTGTCAGTCTGGTGTTGCATAGCTGCTTCGACTGCTGAGTCAGATACATAGACAGAAAAACACTGGTTGCATTTGTGATGGCCTTCTTGATCCAGCACAGCCACGATATCCAGTGTCACAACTTTGCATCCCCTAATAGCAGATCCATGAGTGATTTCATTGAGACTTTTGGTAACAACTTAACAGATCGTTGAGAGTGCAATGCTGCTTTACTGTGGTTGGCTGTAAGAGCTGCAGATAAGCTACCACTTTATATGTCACTGGGCGTATACCACTGTTGTCAGTGATGTGTGCAAGGAATCTGACCGATTCGACTCCTATCTCACACCCCTGTAAGTTGACTTTGATGCCATGCTTTCTCAGTCTGATGTATGCGAGGCTCAAGTGTTTAAGGTGACTTTCCCTATCTAAACTCTCGATGAGACAATCATCTATGTATACACGAACAAATCTAAACCACGGAAGACATCGTACATACAGCGTTGGAGTGTTTGTGTTGTATTATGAGGATCAAACGGCGTACGCAGGAATTCAAACAAGCCAAAAGGAGTGGTGATTGTGTTTTCGCGATGTCTTCTGCTACCGTAAGTATCTGGCCATACCCTCTGACTAGAAGAATTTGAAGCATACGTTCACTCCGGATGAAGCCTCAGACACGTCGAAGATATGAGGTACCAGGTAGCAGTCTGGTGTTGTTTTGGCGTTAAGCCGGTCGGTCGCCAGTTTTGCTATCCCTTTTGGGAACCATGTGGAGTGGTGATGCCCAAGGACCTTTTAACGGCTTGACAATACCTAGTTCAAGCATGCGGTCGGACTCATGTTTCGCCGTTATGACCTTATCAGGGGCTAGACGAGATGCTGTGATGCTACAAGTAGGGCTGGGGTTATCACATGGTTACAAAATTTCTGGTTATGCACGACCAAGTGTGCGTAGGCCTTCTCAGCTCCGGATGTTTGTCCGGCACCGTCTGATAAGATGGGTCGGCTGTGTGTTTCACTTCAATTACGGCCAACCTTGGGCTTCAGTAAGCTGTTCCGCGGACGCATAGCGTGGTGTTTTTATTTATCAGCCTCCGTTGACGGGCATCTACGAGTCGATCGTTCAGCATATTCATGTCGTCTATTGTCATCATCACCTAGAAGGAGAATCCGGCGAATAGGCTTGAGTAAATCTGGGTTGAAGCAGGTGTACATATCACAAAGGTTTTCCTCTTTGCTGTCAGCTGCTTGTGGTTACTCAGAATCCACCGCAGGTGTCGACGAAGTGGTGAACTTTGGTTTCCCTGTTAGTGACGTGCAATGATCGGCCTTTTCCGCCGATGCGATAACCGTTAAGGCGCGAATACAGGTCGGTTTTCCAGTTTCGCGCAGTCTTTGTGGAAAGTGAACGTCTTTTGACGGTTTCCGGCTTCTTCACCGTAGGTACCATGCAACCAACACCATTTAGGATTTTCGACCAGGCGATACCTAGCTGCAGAACTGCCATGTGAAGTGCTGTGATGGGACTAACCATGTTATCGCGTGGTATGTCATCACCAAGGGCTTTGGATTCGTAGAAGTCGCCTAGCGAAATTGCATAGGTCCGTTACGTCTGAATCCTAACTGTCGTGTTTTCTGGTAACAGACTGCACGTCGGAGACAGGTTTACTGCAGATATCCGGCATTTATCAGCAGAGGACTCCAGATCATCGATGGCAACCGACTGAAGAGGAGTTTGGACTAGCTGTGGTAGTTTCGAATTTGACCGCTCACTGAAAAGATCACCGTTGAGCGTTTGTGGCCTCTTGCATGAATGCGAGCGCGTGAATAACTGGGTCTTTTCGCATCTAAGTGTCAAGCAACAGCCTATGTACGCGTTAACGATCCGTAAAATTTCTTTTCTCCGGAAGTACTGCCTTGAGGAGTGTATAGAGGCTATTCACTTAAGAGTTCACCCTACGCACTGTTACGTGTCTGTTTAATTCCCGACATGATGATCGTATAACATCAGTAAGTGGAGAGTGCAAATTTCTGATGCCCCGCTCTCAGAAGTCTGCCTTGGCATGCGGAAAGTATGTTTATGCGTTGTCTGGCTAGTATGACGCTAGCCAGATAGAGTTAGTTGCCGGTTTAACGCACACAAGATTAGGAGTTTGGCCGCACACGGACATGGAAGTCTATAATGTGAGTAAACAAATGTTAAGAGAGGAAAAGCAGAGTTGCACAGGTACACAACAGTCAGAGTTCACCAGTCTAGGATTAGGTCTTGCGCAAACTTGACAAATGCAAAGGCCAATCACTAATTATTCTTACTTGTAATATGCTCACGAGTCGGAGACCAAGGATGAACACAATGGCGTAGCCAGGTAGAATACAATATTTGATATGCCGTTCAAACTAACTGGCTAGATGATTGCTTACGAGCAACGCAGCGTAACACGACAACGCGCCAAATGGTATGGATGCTTGGCTATGTGTCTTCATCTGAGTGAGCGCGCAAAGACTATGCAGGTCAGCATCAATACTGAATCTCGTCGAACACTGGGATATTGATTGTTGGGTGACTGTTTATCGTGACTCTTTTCATTCAATGAAAGCTCTTAAAATGTTCAGAGTCCTCAGCTGTATTGTGCACTTCCTAAAATCTGTCGACCGAACCTCCTTGACTGGAGTATTAATATCAGGACCTTCAAGGGTACGTCACTTCAATATTATTATCAGCAGCGATTTGTATGTGTTATTGGTCTAATGTCATGATTCCTGGAGTGTAGAATGGCATCATTTCACCTTTGCAGCAACAAACTACTCATCTCCTTGAAAGTCTTTCTTTTGTAAGTTGTCTGACAATATTTTCCTCATTTGGATGGTTCTGAATTCGCTTTGAAGTGAGATTACTGTTCAAATCGGAAATATTAATCCCTTTCCACTCAGGAAAAAGGAACAACATTGCTATTTCAGCTGGTAGCCTTAAAAACCTCAGAGTCTTTCATTCTCATCAGAAACTTATACATAGGAAGTCACACAGTCCTATGTCGAAAAAAAGAGTTTTTAACGTTAGAATACCAACGATATTCATATCTTTACATGATGCAATAGCTAAGCAGTCGGAAAGTGAGGCAAACTTATTTTCATTACCGACAGTGAGGAAAATTTGCAACAAAATACATCCTGGACTGGGTACAATGGTAGCAGCAAATTTGTTCGGGGTGGTATCGTCTCCCGCTTTCATCATTTGACACTGTTTGTTCAGTCAAAATGTAAGTGTGCATTTAGTTAGTAGAAACAATGACTTGATGAGTTTTGCGTTTGATGAGTGACTTTGACAGGGGTTTCGGGAGAGGTACTGTAGTGATTCGCCAGTGAAGACGTATGATAAGTGGTAGCTACAGGTGTGAACTTGATATACCCAGATACCAACCTCTAAATATTCATATTTGTACAAAAGGTTTGTCATAGAGCCACGGATGAACGCCAGATAGGTTACCAGGGAGATCGTGTGTTTTTTTATAATCCTAGCAAGAAACTGAGATGCATGGGTTAATTTGATGCTGACTACATTGCAGCATTTAGGGTGACTCTTGAAAATCACCAGAATTCATTGTAAGTATCTGATACCTACCTACTTAACTACATGGTTGTATGTTGCGTAGTTAAACCTGTGTGATGCATATTGACAAATTCCGGTAACGGAGGAATGTAAGGAACTTCTTACCACTAGCACTTAAGTGGAGTTATTCCGATGTAATCGTCTTCATTTCTGTGTCAACGTAGCTCTGGATACATTTCAACAAGAAATAGTCTCAGTACTGCTTAATTTTTCTGTTTCAGCCGCTCATTTGGAAAGCAGTAATGATGGTAGCGATCATGAAAATTTTATGAGCAAACTTATCTGGTTGTGGAGTGTATAGCAACTGTACATTCAGTCTTCAAGCAGATAATGTAAATTTTGTGCAAAACGAATTGTTTATCTTAGGTTTACTGCTTGGATAGTGATAACTATCACTTTATTCTAGATGAGATATTCTTGATGCAGTGTGGAGTTTTAAGCATGCAATACTACAGCAAAAATGAAGTCATTTACAACAACGGTCACGGCAAGGAAACTACGTAAAAATACTGACAATGACATGACTGGATTGGAATGGCTAATTGTTTATCGTTACAAAATTGATAAGCAAGTTGTGGTCATACATCTTTTCATCATATATGTTCCACCTAGGGCAGAGTGGAATCTTTTGTATTTAGGAGTCAGGTTAACTTCATATCAGGAACGAAATGAATATCGTAACTGAGAATCTACGAAAACCAAGCAAGAAGAGTATACAAAAATGACTGAAAGCAACTGAAAGCATGATTGCAGTATTACTAAAAATAATATTCAACAAAGGAAGCAGGTGAGAATATGCATGCTTGTCACATGACCTCAGTATCATGCACACCGATCAACAAAGCAATTACATGAGTTTACTGAAAATTTAATCGTTAGATTGGGACGAATTCTGTACAAATATCGATTTCCATGGTATGTTCATCTTTCATAAAGGATGGTAAAACTGTTTGTATGTCATAGTACTGTTGGCTAAGGAAATACAGCGCCACCGGACGAGCTTTTACCTCAATTTAGGCCGGTTGCATAAAGATTATGCATCGTCATAATTGCCAATGCCTTTGACACCAAATTTCTCTTCAGCTTAAAGGCTTCGAGGTGATCAACATAAAACTGAGGGCAGAAATAATTCAGCGAAGGCACTCTTCTAGTCGATTTAATTCTCCTAACTGTAAAATCTCTTACTTATACGTTTTTTCTCTTGACTGGTATTGGGTAGTTAACAGAGGTTTGTCAAACATGGCACAAAGTAATAACACTACTGTATGAAGTGTCACTGTAATCAATATTTGTGAAGGGTATTGAAGATTGAACAAAATTTGGCTGAAGTTGCACAAAGATTTATCAAAACGTTAGAAAAATAGATGATTGGCCAGTTTTTCCATCCTTAACCTAGGTCAAGGGTTGTTTTATTGGCATTGTTTAGTCCATTATTGATCATTGTCTAAGATATCTTTTCCTTATTAAACTTGTTAGTAATGGTATAACCAGCTATATTCTCAGTACCTTTTTGTCCTTTTCCGGAGCAATAAATCTAGTCTTTTCGGTCTTGTCGTCTGTCTTCCAGTAGTACGGTGACAGTATCTCAGTGATTAATATTCGTTGTCGTGTGACGAAGCGTTGTGATGCAACGACAGCCTGTAGTCCATAGCCTATCTATTCAGGAGAAATCCCTTAATCGAATGTTATTCTATCACTTCACGACTAGTGGGCTTGGATAAGAAGTTGCGTAACATGATGAAATATCAATAAACTCAAGTAAGATCAGAAAGAGCGTAGAAATAAGAAACAATGGGAGACTATATAAGAAGTTAATGATATACAAATAAAGAAGTGGTTTCAAGGAATTCAAATTCAGACAATGAAGGGAGAATAAGCAGAAAAATTTTATGGGCTTACATAGCTCAGATCATGCTTGTAAGGGCGGGTATTTTGTGATATGAACCAAAATACCAGCAACTTTTATTCACACTTACAGTTTGAAAATTTGATCAATCAAGCTAGTGATCTTCTGGAGACTTTTGATCTTGAGTTTCAGCGCTTCGAAGAGACCATTCTTAATTTCTGTGATCATTATCTCAGAGAAAAACCAATAGTCAAGAGCCTTTCTACAAAAATTCGTGGTGAACAACTGAAGCAATGGACATTCGGTAAATATCAGGTAATAACAATTCTGGATAAGGATGCAGGTGTGTTCTCGTGGATCGAAGTGTCTTAATTTACAAAAGGGGGTCCACTGTCTGACGACAAGGAATTCTCTAAACCTGCAAACGAGATAAATGGTACGGAACTAATTGAACAACAACTAAACAACGTTTCAAGGTCTTTAATGACGAATTTATTACTGACAATCGGTACGAATATATCAAAGCAACAGCTTTTACAACAAATAGTCTGAAGATACTGCGAAGATTCAAAAAGCTGTTTTACCTCGTCTTCAAGTCTTCGACGTGTATAGATCTCCTTTCCATTCAATCGAAGAAAGTTGGTCGCTCTCCAGCAGCCTGATGCAAGACGGATCTATATCCTTTATATTTCTTGACTGTATAAGAGACGTAAATGTTTCACATAAACGTGTCACATCACTTTATATCAACTTACTTTTCACAAAAAATCGGATTACCAAGGCTTAATTTTATTGTTAAATATTATAGCTCTTACGTGGATAACTTGATACTGCAAGTACTTTCAGTTTGACATTGATGATGGATAGTGGTTAGATGTGCGACCCAGGACGCATTTTTTATTCTATTTGGGATTCGTCAGCTGGATGTACCTTCTCAGTATGTTGTTGTTCCAACTAGCTCTTGGACCCAGGACCAATCGCTACAAACGTCACTTCTTTCTGGTCAACAGCGAGAAATTACAAGCTATGATATTAAATCCATTGGCATCTACTTGTATTGGCTGTTCCACTGATACTTTGATTTAGTCCCACAACAACCCACACTTAAAAATATACCAGTGAATTTTGTCCAAACTAATCAAATACAGGAAATAAATAGTTTGAATATCAAAAGTGTTGCACTATAGCTGGCGACTGTAACTCAGTAGTTTATCAAAAAAACACCTTGGTGTCTAAATTGATCAGTGGTCGATTCCAGTTTAGTGAAAATACCACGAGTCTCTGAAAAGGAAGAACATCCAGATAGTGAGTCCCAGGTAGAACATAACGCACATCCTCGTCTCCATAGCTAAGCAGTTCGTTTTTCTGAATACCTGTCTGAATTCACGTGATCATGGCGTCAAAAAGTTGATACGCTACCGAATTATCAGTAATTCTTAGGATAGCCTCAGTTTTCTTGAGAATTTACCTCAGAAATGCGAATCATATATGTCTCAAGTTGTTAGACCATTTGAATTATCTCTGAGGTTTAAACGAACAGTATTCTAGTATAAGAAACAACTTAAGGTGATATATTTAAATAATTATGATAACACATGACGGCTAAATAAGTGGATTTTCAGCAGTTTTATTTTCTGTTGTATGGATAAAGAACTAATTTATCTCCTAATCAAAATCCCTTGAAAATTTGAATTCATTACTGCACACTTTAAGGCATTACATTTGAAAAAATCAAAACAAAGTAGACAGTAATTGAAAGGATTCAAAACAGCCCAACTTTCAGTGTACTGACAACTGATCTAATTAAACAAATATTATGTATCAGCTGTTTCTCTGCCTTACATTTAATGATGTATTTACAGTTTGATTGACACTTTCAGATACAAAAATCATCACTTATAACTTCCAAGGTGAAGAAAAGCATTTTCTGTGTGAGAAGTGTTGTAGCCGATTCAATTTGAAAAGTTGTTTGACTTTTTATGTGGTAAAATTGAATTCTGTCCAACTAGTTTACATGTTTTTGAAACTGTAATTTGATAACTTTGTATTTTACCGAAAACCTTAGGATTTAAAAAGTTACAAGCTGATAAATTTCAGAAAAATACGAAGCTTTTGTGCAAAAATATCTAAACACATACAGTAAATATGATACCATTCCCTGAGATTTTCAAAATTAAGAAGCAACTAAAACTCCCTAATATGTGGATTCAGTATCGTTGGTCTTTCATAAGCTCTGATGATCCTGGAATAAAACTGCTACATATTTAGGCATTCTTTGTGTACTAACTGTCTTGTATTGTTGGATATCAGTGATCTGACAAATAGTTAAATAGTTACATATTTCCTAAATACCCGCTTTGTACGAAATTATTAATGCTTTAAGTTTACATTTTTGCTTCTCTAAACTTACTAACCATTCAAACTTCAGTGTATCTCACTCTTTGGGTCAGAAAAGAAGAGCCCATTGAAGAATTCATTCGGCGAAAACTTTCTTTTAGACGAATCATTTTCAGTAGCTGTATTTATGACAATAACACACAGGTAAGTCTATTATTGGTCAATATGTCAATATTAGGTCATCAAAATAGTATGCCGTGGAAAGAAATAATGAGTCTTTTCTGGAGGCAAAAGAAGGTGTATGAGAAAAATATGTAGTGGATCATGATGATGATTTATAGGTTAGAAAATAAAAGTTCTAGTTGTAATCAGTAACTAAAGTGAAATATATCACGAGAATTTTAGTGAGAAATTAGGACTAACACCTAAAGACACAGGAAAGTAACCCATGAAGTAAAGTCAGTTACAAACAATATTGGAAAGGCAAATCATTATCGGGATTCCAGTGCACATCCTCAAGGAGTTGCACACATTATAGATAAGTTAATCAGATAGCTATTGGTTCACCACTTGGATCTATTTTAGCCGATATATTTGTTGCCAAAAAAGAGAATGGAACATCGAAGGATATCATTGATGAGATGAATATGTATGACTTTTATACTGATGACATTTATGCTGGATTATAAAGTGGATAGAAATGAAGTGTTAAAAAAATTTAATGAGGTATACGCTTCACTCGCTCTCATTTGTGAACAAGAAAATGAGAATAAACTACACTTTTTGGATGTGTTACTAAGCAGGAGAGATGGTTCACTCAGCACATGCGTTTACAGGAAGACCATATATATGGGTCAATACACAAGTTTTCATAACCACATACCCGTTCGGCAAAAAGCCAACCTGGTTAGGTACCTTACTAGCAGAAAGAGAAGAATATGTTCTGGTGATTTAATAAATTAGGAGTTAGTATATATTCAAAAATCATTGATCGAAATGGGCTATCCTAATAGTTTCATAAGAAGACACATGAACAAAGTGAGTGGAAACAAACCTGGAATTACTGCCGTACAAAATAAACCGTTGTTCATGAAACTGCAATTCAATAGGGATGTAGCCGAAGAAGTTTTATATCAGAAACTCTCTAAAGCTATTAAGAGGACTTTCTACGCCACACAATTGTGTCTATCATTTTCCTGCCAACCAGTTGTTGTCGCTCAGACAAAAGATAAGTTATCTAGTTTTTCTATTCCTGTGTGTATTCAGAAGTTTAGCTACTCTTGTGGAGAAAGCTATGTAGGGCGTACTATTAGGGGACGTAACAAACGTGTTGCTGAGCACCTACCTTCAGGTTGGGAAAGGGACTGATAAAATCCGTCAGAAGTTCGATTTTATCTCATGTCGTTGATAGTAGTCACTTGTTAGATAAGGAAAATTATTCAAAGATTATTCACTGCATACCACCTAATCTTTAGAAAGGTATTCTAACTCGTCTTTTATACATAGCAGAAGCTGTGGGAATTCGAGCTAATAATCCTAGTCTTTGAATTCGAAAGTTTGTAGATCTCTTATCTCTACCTTGTCCAGGAATTACTTGATCAACATCTTTATCATTGGAATTTTTCCTATCCTTTATTTGTTCTTCATCTTTTTGATATAAATAGGATATTTGTTTACACTTTGTTTATCCACTTAATTTGCCCTTGAATATTACGTACGTTTTATTTTCACATATTTCTGATCTGTTCTGGTTATAGGACGGCCTACATTTACATGCTGCTTTCTTGGTTCTTATGGTTATTATCATCTATATTACAACTACTTTAGTCAACGCTGTCAACGTTATCATGCTTATTATTTGTATATTTATCACAATTGTTATTTTAAAATACTTGTCAAATTGACAGACGAATCTACATGATTGGTTTGATTTTTTCTGTGTATTTAGCTATTTATATTAGAGTAAAGCCTGAAGAGGATCTAATTGAAAACAATATTGTACGCTTATAGGTTTTGTTCTAACTAACAATAATCAGTCTACAGGAGTAAAGTGAATATTAATACGTTGAAGCGAATAAAATAAAAACTATGACTAGGGATAAATAAGGGAATGGACGCAGTTTTTCAACTGCACAGCTGTGATGTCAAAAAAACTACTCACTTGTTAGAAATGTCAACGTGCACCATGCAGTTTGTAAATTACTTGTAAACTGACCATACTATTTAAGGCAGTAGTTTTCAGTCAGTTCAGTTAGCCAAATTCAGTTGGTACGAAATATTCACCTCTGCAAGCCGAATTTGTTTGGGTACATCACTGATAACGTCGGGCGCAAACGAACGAAATAGCAGTCTGGTGTTTATAGCATTCTGATCCGGCTAGCGAAATCTATAGTTCAGTTGGAGTATATTCCGACTACGCATGTTGCTCAGTAGTATTACTGGGAATTTCATTTTCATGATATTTCGTTGGAGAGAAGGCCTAACGGCTTTCTAAAGAAGTCAGTCCATAGAAAATCAACTTGAAATGGACAATATACTTATTTCCAAGGTTGGCTACCACTGAGCTGAAAAAGAAACCTAATTCAATCACTTAGTAAGAATAAGAAGTATTTTTATAGATGATACTAAGCGAAAAAATAGATTACTTTCAAAAAGTAAGGATTCAGAATCTCTATCGCCTCCCGAAGGTTAGTTGCAAAGATGTGGAGAGGAAACGACTATGAGAGTGAGTTTGTATTGTTTTTAAGAAGATCTTATTCATTAATATTGAATTTGAAGAGGAAAGCAGTAGAATTATCAAAGAATTATCTTTCTAAAGCAATCATTGGAGCATTCTATGCTGCTGAACTGCAAACTATCTGCTTCGAACGACAATCTACTCAAGTAAGTTTGAAGGAAAAATTGCTCCATGTGTGTCTATCAAGTTGTCTGCTTTTGTGAAAGTAGTTATGTAGGTCTCACGAAGTGCACTCATTCGAAACGTATTTCCAAGAGTTATCCTGCTTGATATGAATATTCTGTCTCTTGACTGAAGCCATGTTCCTGTCCATTGCATATTGGGACTTAATTGTGTTTATTTACATCGAGCTACTCTTATTTCATTTTAATTTTGATTGCATTTGACTACTGTATATTGGTCAGATAATAAAGTTGAGTATCCATTTGTCGAAGAAACATTTGTTTATTTCTCAACTTCTTTTTGGTTTGTGATTTTGAGACTTTAGTCAAGGTCATATTTTGATAAGATGGTAGCTTTTTTCAGTTCTTTCTTTACATCAAAATAATCCTGTGGAAAAATTCAATAAGTTTACTCTTTGGAGGATGACGACACTACCTTGTCGTTCAGTTTTGCGACAGATGGAGTAGAGTTTGGATCTATGGCTGATAGAGTAAAACTCGAATGTCTAAGCCAATGAGTCAAAGCTTCACCACAAAGGTATTACTCACCAATGCTAAAAAAATGCTTAAATCAATACTATTTTAAAGACTACAATCTATAAGGAGAATTAAACTTAAATAGTGGGAGACTGAAATAGAAATAATGGTGGTTATAGGTATAATAATGTTGATGGTTGATGACGCGAACGTTGAGTAATAACAAAAAGGAGTTACGTAAGATATCTAAATCGTTTACACGGTGTATATTGATTACAAAGAGGTGAACACGTGGTAGAGTTAATAAACAATCAAAAAATCAGGTAGTATGAGTCAGACAAGTTAGTTGAGATAGACAGGGAATTTGTTGTTAAAAGTTGTAATTATTAGGAAGATTGAGGGAAATAACACCGGAAACTTTTAGACCTTTCCAATAATTACAACTGTTAAAAAATTTCTCATTTATCTCTCAATTAACTTGTTTTATTAGTACTAACTAATCCTTTGGTTGCAGTAACGATGGATACAAGCAGTTATACTAGTATTTTGGTTGTTTGTTAGTTCCATCATGTTTTCACCTATTTGTAATCTATATCACCTTATAAACGATTTTTAAAAAAATCTTACTTAGCACCTTTTGTTATTATTTGGCCGGTAGTGACTTCTAATTAGAACTTCGGGAGCCTAATCTCAAAGCAAGTCACTAATGAGCACTAAAGTGATGAATGCTAATCTGAAATAAATAAATCCCCCCAAACTTCCAAACTGAATTGCTCTCTAGTGCTCACTGGTGACTAGCTTCGAGAGGTGATTCCCAAAGTTCCAATGAGAAGTCGTGACTGGTGAGGCCAACCAACATGAACTTGGGAACAGTTATTCAGCAACGGCATTGAGTTGAGGTCACGTTATGTCATAAAATGGTACAAGGAACTGTGGACCATTGGATTCCAACGCATTGGTTCAATGGTAACGTGCTGGACACGGAACCCGAAGGTCCTTGGTTCTATCCCTGGTCCCATACTAGGACAAAATGACTGTGCAGAGCTTCTATGTTTCCGATAGTTCTCCGACTGATGTCTGTCCATGATGAATGCCAATCTGAAATCAGTAAATAAATCCCCCAAACTTGAAAATAGAAATTTCAATGACTGTGGCACGTTTTCCTACAGGACTAGTGTAAACACTGGATTTGATCTAGTGAGTCAAGCATTTACTCGCGCACTTTGGTATTATTCATATAAAAACTATGAAAATGGACTGTTTAATCTGCAGTGCCAAACAGTATATAATAATCGACTGAAAGGTTAAGAACCAAAACATTTAAATGCAATGTGTGACTATGAAGGCCACAGCTTTCAAGCATCAGTAGAAAATTGGTAAGGCCTATCTAGAATTTTTGAAAACCATACAAATATATTAAAACACTGAATTCTTTTTGAAAAAGTTGATCACTTCCTTGAGAACTCTTATTTCTAATCTACCAACGATCATGCTATTTTGGCCTTCATGGAGATAATTTTCAGAATTCTGGAAACCTCAGTGAAAACACTGGGTTCCTCTGAAATATGCTCCAGCTATCTTGTAACCTTCCGTAACCCATTACCTTTTTGTGAGAAGAAAAGTACAAAATCCGTTGTGCAGTCATGCGTATTCAGTATTTTATACGCTCCATGGGATTTGCGTTATGGTAATGCTCGAGTGATTTTTATTTTTCTGGTAATTACAGCTACCTACATAGATGCTTTTCAAATTTTACTGGGCCTACTTTCATAGCTCTTTCAAACAGGATATGCATCCCTTTGTTAATCTATTATGAATTATTTCTTGGCCATCATATAATATTTCAAAGGATGGGTAAGTTCAGGGCATAGTTGGACAAACACCTGTAAGACAATCTCACCAAGGTCATTCTTGCTGACAGATAAATCTGTTGAACAATGTACCTCAAATAAACTAGAATATCACAATTTCAAACATTTGCTTTCTTATCACATACCTAATATCACTGAATCCTCTCTACAAAGTAATGGATGATCTCTTTTGTCAAGTAATAAACGCCAAAGGACCTGCTTATTATCACTGTGGTTCGCGAATACAGTGTTCAACAGAAGAGACAACTCTAGGTCGTACGTGGTCAATTACTTTTCAGGCTTGTGGTAACCAATGATCTTTTCTGTCCAGTTTTCTTGATTAGTCTAAATACTTTTCTTCTCTTAGTCATCACCGCTACCCTTTCCATATATTCAGTCTATCCCAGCAACCACTTCTCAAGGAGATTGCATACGTAGACTTTTCTTTAGTCTGTAATTAAGTTGCTTCTGCTTGTCATTTTGTCCAAAGCAAGTAGGAGTGCGTTAACGCGCTTCTGTTAACTCAGATGAAGCTTTTGAGACCCAACGATTCCTTCTGATATCCTTTCGAAGGCAAGTTACAACTCCGATCGACGTTTTCAAAGAAACTAGTGATGGAACCAAACTTCTAAGTGGGTGACGTTTTTCCTTTCTGACAACAATCTAGCCAGTTTCTCATCAACAAGTTGCTCTCAGAATGGTCTTGCAGCTATAGCTTTTGCAACTGTATTTACGCGCAGATGTAAGTGCACCCAAATCAATACTTGATCGCTGTTCAGATATGTGCTCTAGAAGGAGTGGGAATCTTCCGTCGCCCCTCTTCAGCGATAACTGATAGTAGGATGGTCTATCTGTGTCCGCCATTGAGTTGGGGTTGGTGGTTGCCACGTCAACAATGGCTGTCTTTTAATTTGAATTTCATTCTAGTCAGATATAGATGGTTATCTAAGTATGGTTTCAGCAGGTGATCGCCGTTGTCTTTTTGTTTGGCCGGGATTTTAAAAGTGCTGCACACCTATATGGTTTTCTGTCTGATTCAGTCCACTTGTGCGCTTAAATTACCTGCAACAACAACATCTGAATGTCTGCCTTTCAGGAGAACTCATCTCCCACTTCATCCAAGCTGCAGTCACTGGGTTAGTGAGCACTGATTACAGAAAAACGGTTGCAATTTTCACCAATCCTTTTAGTCTGCACTTCAGCACTCAGTCGAACAGGGTACAGAAGACCATCAACTGGGATTCACTCTGGCAGTGCACTTTCTGCCTTGGCGCTTACACCTGCAGTGTCTGGACACCTAGCCAACCAACATCCACAAGCTCTAAGGATTAATTTCGCAAACTTATCATATTGGTCCGATGAGATTAAGTGAATAATCGCTCTTGTATATGTGTCTTACAAACAGAGAACACGTTCATGGGTCGAGATGTGAGAGTTTTGGTCAGCAAAAGTTATTGTTCAATTTGATGGACAGTACGGACATTGAAAACTCTAATGTGTAGCTTGGAGCCTGATTTCAGGAGACCAAGGATGCTGTTCAGTGAACTCGAATCAGTATCAAGAGCTGCAGAGCTGTACAAATGTAAAGATGATATAGGAAAATTGACTGAGAGAAATGAGAAAAGATTAAAAGGTAAGGATATGAAAGCTCGCTCATTATCTGAAGGAATATGAGTGGTGACAGTGTTGTGAGGGTGGTTGACAATTCCCGGCTTCCCACGCCAAGGGGGGACTTCTTCTCAAAGCACCTGAGAAGGACGTTGAGTTTGTGATAGTGGTGTATGACATAGAGCTCATGGGACATCTGTTTGAATGCTTTCACTCAATCATTTTACAAGTCTCATCTTTAGGTTTTTTTCGTTCTTAATCCAGCTGCAAACCACATCGTCATCACTGGATAGAAGGGAGTGTGCTTTTCAGTGGTCTACATTTCCTATTCGCCTTTTTATATAGGGGAGGCGGCATAACATGGTACTGATGATCGGACAATAAGCTATAGGTTTGAAGGTTCACAGATCCTTTTCATTCATTCAGGAGAAATAATTCAGTTTGCCAAATCCTTTTGCAATAAATGACAGGCTAGAAGCGTAGGCCAGGTTAGTCTTCTACAGTCAAACATGATGTCTGAGCACAAACATTTTGCTATTTCGAGAAATCATGCAATTCCTTTGCTTGACAAATTTGAAAAAAATTCCTTCTGGAGGTTTTTGGAGATTTATTAATTGCTTCTAGGCTGGAATTTTATCATGAACTGATATCAGTTGGAAGAAAATTGGAAACCTGGGAGCACTGGACAACTGTTTCGTCCTAGTATGGGACTCTTCAGCAATACATCCTGATGACTCTACAGGGGACCGAAACCAGGAACTTCGGGTTCCGTGACCAGCACGTCGCCACTGGGTAGAAATTCAATGGTCGCTCTGTATCACCAGCTGACAGGATTTGGAAATATGAACTATTGAACTCTGACCTATTGGGTCTATGGTAATATGTCAATCACGGAACCTGAAAGTCCTGGGTTCAATCTATGGCGGAGCCATGGGTACACACTGCCGAGAAGTCCCATAATAGGACGAAACAGCTGTCCAGTGCTTCTGGGTTCCCTTTGTTCCTCCGACTGATGTCAGTCCATGGTGATTTCTAGCCTAAAATTTGAACAAAGTAATCATAAACAAATGTACGCAGTGAATGGCGTCATTTTAATTCGTGGATATTCATCGTCTGCAAGCAGACTAAAGTGAATGTAGTTTTGGGTGGCCTGAGGAGGGCATTTATCTGCTATAGATTGACTAAGTGAGCCTTTAGTGTTGTGAATTGTTGATATCAATCTAGCAGGAGGAAGGCTTCTTTCCAATGGACCTATTGTCTGTCTATCTATTCTTCTCTGCATCTCAAAATGTTAAACTTAATGCTACATAACTTTTGGAAATAGTATCTTCAGGTATTAATCCACCAACTTCTACTTCAAGTCAAGCCTCTTATCTGTCATATTTAAATCTGCTGTACCTAAAACTCTTGTTCAGAAACTGACACACCACTTTTAGATAACCGAATACTTATTTATCAGATCAATCTCAAATACAGGAAATAAGAATTACTGTGTACCTGCTGCAGAAAAGATAAATAAGGAATTCTGCTATTCCTGTCACAAAAGATGCGAGGGAACTGGAACTACATAAACTAATTCTCAGAGTAGTGGAGTTGCCTTGGTAACGACTATGGACAATAAACTGTATCCGTAACGTTGTTCAGCGAATAATACTGTTTCATTGGACGATGCATCTAATAAATATGATAAAAGCTAAGTGAAATTAAAGTATGTAAACACTAGTTTTAATCACTGAATGTTGGCGAAAAACCTCAAGGATACGAACTTATTCGTCGTATTAAAGTGACAACTTACGATATGAGTGGTTTTCTCTCGGTTTTCTTTGCTTCGTTTCTAACCGATCGACCTTTTTTAAATTCGGTGTGACTGGTGCTGAGTGGGAACAGAATCACTAACTTTCTTCCATGCATATTCGCCTAATACATCCCAAATTGAGAGGAGCACGAATAATAGAATAACCACTAGATTGTTCAACCTCAATATTGATATGAATGTGAGTTTTAAAAGGTTTGATGCAATAACTTCATCCTTTTAATGGATATCAGTACGAGGTTTAATGATACCCTTAAGGTTTAATAATCCATTTTGACTATTTCTCGTAGACAAATTTTTGTATACATTCATGATGTAAAGTGAAATGATAAGTAGCAAAGTAGGTTGCATCACTATCAAGTGTACACTACTCTGAACTGATCTGCTTTATTTTGATAGCATATGTTAACTTTCTGAATGAACAAAATGATGATGCTTTTCTTTAGTGATTAATCTCATGCTACAAGTGATACAACAGACCTTATGTTTCATCTGAAATAAATGATAACGTTATAAAGCGTCATACTTCCTTTGAAGTACTATTCTAGTGGACGTTGTTAATCAGAATGGATGTAAGTAGTATATGTTGGGAGGGAGGTGAAAATCATAAGCAATTACTAATAGTGAGTAAATATTCTGCCCAGATAAACGCAAAAGACAATGTAGATGTATTAAGAGCAAATCAAGATAGAAGCAGAAGAGGAAATGAAGCACATTATGCAAATGACTGTCTTAGTGCAAGGTGTACAATAGTTAACGACTACTGTACGAGATGTCAGTAATAAACATCCCTTCCTTCGTCTGCATCCTGTCGTTTCCTACACTATGAGTAACTGTCATATTTCATTACTAAGGCTAAAAATGTTTTGGTAATATGAGGTGTTCAACTACATACGCATATATATATATATATATATATATATATATATATATACTGATTATCAAACTTAGTATCTTCAGTAATCTCGAAATGCATAGAAATTGTTTATCGTCGTCAATCAATTAAAACGACACATTATTGACAGTAATCTGTCAGGAAGCCGGGTTTGTTTATTTGTACTACTGTTTGTGTTACAAATGGAATTGTAAACAGAGACTGATGGCAGTAAGTCCATAGAAAGAGTTTATAATGACACTGGAAATGCCGAAAGAATATGCTATAAAACAGTCACTTCCTGGTAGTTACAATTTCCCATCCTGGCGTTGTTGAAACCATCTACGCCAGAAACTCTGATAGATATGTTAACTAACCTTATGGTTGTGCACAGGAAGGTACATATCATCTGCCAAATAGTTCAGCTGTAAAACTTTTATTATCTACTAAAAATACCCTGAATTCCTAGTTTTGGGAAATGAAAAAATATCTCTGCACGCTGGTCATGTTACTCTTTTCTGTCTCTAATCAGGAGAATTATTTTCTTATCAAACTTTGTATTGATATTCTGCTGCAGAAAAACAAAATCATGAAAAGAGTGAAATTACAAAAGAATTTTGACTAGGCTTGAAATAACTATTTCTAATAATGAAGACTAGTTTCATGAAAATCAGGAGTTAAATTCAGTAGGATATCTGTTGAGTCACAGGAACAGCTGGAAAATATAGAAGGTACTTTCAAAACTATTTACATATACAGGTTAGGGCGAAAGTGGTTCACAATACTTATGAGGAACGCTTACCGTAGATGCCATAGTTGGCAGACCTTTTCATTTTCTCCCGACTGTATAATGTTTTAGAAAAAAATCAGTTGAACTGGAAAAAATTATAACCAACTCAAAATGCGTAGAAAGAGACCAGTAGCGTGACTAACCAGGTTTCACTTCGTCAGTTTTGGCAAAATGATGCTAATATGACTTATTATGCAAATTTTACTTGTTACTACTCTTACTGCACCTACACGATTACGTAATTAGTGAGAAGAAAGACTGTTACAAACTAAACTAGAAAATCTGAGCGTCGAAGTTATTATATGTACAACCTCGCGGTGTTGTTCTGTATTTAGTCTGGGAGTTTATTCATAAAGAAAGCTGTGACATTTATTAACGTTAGCATACATACTACCTTTTGAAGAATATTAAGAAGCTAGGTACTTCTAGTTTATTTAAACCATAATGAAGAAAGGAGACATATTGAGACGTAAAAATAAAACGATAAAATACTCGAAACCTGTCAGAGGTGAATACAAAACCGAAGTAGCAAAAACAATTCTAAGGGGTACCATTCTAACGTTCCAGAAAAACCAGCAGTAATCAGATCAATGTTTCATTAGTAAGAAATAGTTAACCAATATATCCAGAGGTATAGAACTCTGGGTACAACTTTTTCAACACTAACTTATAAATAACCATCACTTGACCAGTCTTTTCAACCTCGCTCCACCAACGTCCACAAGCTCTCATTTCTTCCTCACACCATCTCCTCCATGTCACCCTCACCTTGGACGCCCAACTCGTCGTTTCCCCTTTGGATTCCACTCGACGACATGGCCTGGTGCGAGATGTCCCCAATCGGTCTTCCCACTGTATATCCAATCCAATCCATCCCCACTTTCTTCTGCATATTTGTTTGGGTGATAGGTTCTTAGTTGGTTCGTTGCCAGCCAGGCAGTCCGAGTTCCTTATTGCTTACTCTTATTATTCTGGCCATCTGTTCTGATCTTCAGTGTCGAGTGGGCGTAGGCGGCAGTTGTTGATGAATGCCTGTAGTTTGTTGGAAATCCCTTTCGTAACGCGCCAAGTCTCTGATCCATACAGGAGCACTGACTTGCCGTTGGTGTTGAAAATCCTCATCTTGTTTAGGCTTTATGCTGAGTGTAGTAGATCTCCACACAGATTTCAGATTAATGAACGCCTGTCTTGCTGTTTTTCCAATCCTGACTTTGATATCCTCATCTGTGACTGTGTTGCTTGTAGTTGAAATGATGCCGTCCTGCCTAGGTAGGTGAAAGTGACTACTTCCTTTAAGTTTCTCCCGTTAATGGTGGTTGATGCTTGTTGTTTTTGTTGGTGGAGTTGGTTGGGTATCTTCATCACTGCTACCTCTGTCTTCTCTACATTCACTTGAAGTCCTGTTTTCTCTGCCCTGCCTCTTCTGTCAACTTGTTAATTTTCGCCTGTAGATCTTCAATTTTGTGTAACATCAGACGTAAGTCATCGACGAAATCCAGATCTTCTAAGATCTTTTCCCCGGTCCAGCGTATGTCCCTCTTCTCACTCCTCACTGTTTGTTGCATGATCCAGTCCACTACAATCAGGAATATCATGGGTGATAGTAGACAGCCTTGTTTCACTCCTGTCTTCACTTCAAAAGCATCACTGAGCTTTTCATTATGAATTACCTGGTATGTGGTGTCTTCATATAGTTGTTGAATGAGGTTGATAAAGGTTTGTGGCACTAAAACCTTAGTGTTGGGGCAGTTTCCAAATTACTTCTCGGTCGACACTGTCGAAGGCCTTTTAAAGTCGATGAAGTTGAGGTTGAGTTGATTGTCATTCTATGCTCTGTTCAATGATGATGCGTAGCGTAGCGTTGCAATTTGGTCCGCACATGATTTGTACTTCCTGAAGGCAGCCAGCCTGTTCCGGTCGTAGTTTTGAATCCAGCGCATCCTTTAGTCTCTTCAGGATGATGCGGCTAAATATATTTATTGGGGTGGACAGGAGTGGAGCGTGATTCCTCACCAGTTCTTGCAAAGACTTAGGTCTCCCTTTTTTAGGAGTTTGACGAGGTAGACCTTCCTCCGATCGATCGCCAGATACCTTTTCTTTCTTCTAGAACTTCTGCAGTAGTGGTGTGAGCATGTCCGCTGTTTTCCCTGGGTCTGTTTTCAGTGCTTTTGGTGGGATTCCATCTGGTCCTGCTGCTTTCCCGCACTTCAGTAGTTTTATGGCATTCAAGACTTTGACTTTCGTCAGAGGACTTGTGTTAACTTGTAGTTCTGTGGCTGCAGGTGGTATTTCTGGATGAAGTGCAAGTGGTGGTTGATTCAAGGGCTTTTTGAAGTGGTCAGTCTATTTTTTCCTTTGTTTCTGTTCTTTGACAATTAGATTCCCCTCATCATCTTTTATTAGTTTCATCTGTGTTGTTAGTTATTTGATGTTCTTTGAGCTTTGAGGTTTGTTCCTGGATTTTTTATTGTCAGACTAGGCTAGTTCATCAGCATTTTACTTCATAAAGAACTGAAGCACTTCCAGGTTGCCTGAATATTTATCAGGGATATTTATTGACCATCAGCGTTGTTGGTTTGTGGGTAAGAGGTCGACCTTTATATCTACTGTTATCATCTGAACTGTGCTGTTGATCTAATGTCTGATTATTAATTTTCTTGATTAGTTTTCAGTTGCCTGATCCCTTCTTAGTAGTCCGTATATTCGATCAATGTCCAGGTGTTTGTTGATCGCCGTTTGATAGAGTTCCATGCTTTTAGGAACCCTCTTGCTCTTTTTAAATTTGGTTGTTGTAGAACTTCTACTTTGTCCCATTCAGTGTTGTGCTCATCTACGTGCGACGATATCAATGATGATATATCATGTCCTTTAATTGAAAGTTGATGTTTATAAATTCTTGGAGTTATTTTATGATTGGATTGATCAACGTGGTAATGTTAACAACTCCTGCAACCAATTTTATGGATTGTATTCGTCTTATATATGTCATCTCGTATCATAAATACCACTCTGACAAACCACCAGTGAGGTGTTCTGACCAATATTTATGAGCAGTAGTCACACAATATAAATTTATTTAAATTCTTCAATTTAATATCAACATCTTCGCAGAAGACTTATTTATGTACACCACTTAAAAAGTATCAGCTTATTCCACTGGTATCATAGATAAGTTACGGAAAGATGAATATTTCTATAAGCTTTTCTTATTAAATTCATTAATCAACTAAAATCCTATTTTACCACTAGAACTTAGACTAATTAGATCTAAAATGGTTTTAATTAAATCGTTTAAACAACTTAACATCACATACTGTCTAGATAATATGGATTACCGTGGTGTTTCGCACCATGCTGGGTTGAAGGTATATCTTAACAGTAGAGTTTTATAATGAGCAATTAAATCAAAACAATTTAAAAAAAAGTGTACGAAAGGCACTCAGACATTGGCATTCATAACAATAATGTTGCGTGTAAGCACACATACACAAAACTCTTATCTTATATTTTAAATGGGTTATATCGAAAGGATTAACTGAAGTTTTCAATCTTATCAGTTTGAATTTGACCTTTTTAATGTGTACAACTAACTTACTAAACATGACAGAGTCACGTAGGGACAGATTTTATTGAACATTTTATCGACGTGAATTTATAGAAAGATAAGAAGTAGCGTTACACAAAATGAGCTATTAAATAGCTTAAATGGGATGGAATTTTCATTACAAATTCACACTGTAAATGATGAAAACAGACATCAGTTGGTTTCTGTAATGAACAGAGAAATCTATAAAATTTATGATCTGTTAACCAATCCATTATTCAGTAAATATTTTTAATTTTCTTAACGATTTAGAAATCAAGTTTTGCACTCATTACAACTCTTTAGCAAAACAATTTATCAGCCAATATTCGCAAAAATTTCAATAAGTTTAAATTTGAGTACAGTGGAAAACATCCATGTTAATTTGTTTGTCAGGTGTTTCATCCAGTCAGACATTATTATTTCGTGAAGGACTTCAACAACAGAATGTGTTGGTCTTGTTCTTTCAAAGGTGAATATGAGTGTGAACGGTGAAATCTGTTTGAAGCGTCATCTAGTAAGTAATACTGTTTCAGTATCCGACAAACACGTCGAAATGGAATTATACTCTTCAGTAGTGCATAAGTCCTACCTTTACATAAGTATAGAACTTCGCTTGCAATCATTGTGCTTACCTTCATCGACAAGTTATGATCAGCATGACAATCAAAAATTATTTTGGGTTCACACTGCCGGGAAAACTAAGTTTTTATTTAAGACCGAAAGAAAACGTTTCGTCTTCCTATGAGCTTAACATTTGCTGTAATGGTTTATTATTATTATTCCCTTGGATTCCTAGTGGAATATAAGGTTTCACTAGCACGTCACCATTTCACTCTCTTCTCTCCAGTCTTTTCAACCTCGCTCCACCAACGTCCACAAGCTCTCATTTCTTCCTCACACCATCTCCTCCATGTCACCCTCACCTTGGACGCCCAACTCGTCGTTTCCCCTTTGGATTCCACTCGACGACATGGCCTGGTGCGAGATGTCCCCAATCGGTCTTCCCACTGTATATCCAATCCAATCCATCCCCACTTTCTTCTGCATATTTGTTTGGGTGATAGGTTCTTAGTTGGTTCGTTGCCAGCCAGGCAGTCCGAGTTCCTTATTGCTTACTCTTATTATTCTGGCCATCTGATCTGATCTTCAGTGTCGAGTGGGCGTAGGCGGCAGTTGTTGATGAATGCCTGTAGTTTGTTGGAAATCCCTTTCGTAACGCGCCAAGTCTCTGATCCATACAGGAGCACTGACTTGCCGTTGGTGTTGAAAATCCTCATCTTGTTTAGGCTTTATGCTGAGTGTAGTAGATCTCCACACAGATTTCAGATTAATGAACGCCTGTCTTGCTGTTTTTCCAATCCTGACTTTGATATCCTCATCTGTGACTGTGTTGCTTGTAGTTGAAATGATGCCGTCCTGCCTAGGTAGGTGAAAGTGACTACTTCCTTTAAGTTTCTCCCGTTAATGGTGGTTGATGCTTGTTGTTTTTGTTGGTGGAGTTGGTTGGGTATCTTCATCACTGCTACCTCTGTCTTCTCTACATTCACTTGAAGTCCTGTTTTCTCTGCCCTGCCTCTTCTGTCAACTTGTTGGTTTTTTCCTGTAGATCTTGGAGTTTGTGTGACAAGACACTAAACATACATCGTCGAAGGCGAAATCTAAATCTTTTTCTAGGGTCTTTTCATCTGTCTGCCAGCGTATGCGGATTTTCTCGTTCCTCACTGTTTTTTGCATGATCCAGTCCAGTCGACCACAATCAGGAAGATCATTAGAGATAGTAGGCAGCCGCTGTACTGGTTTACTAATTATCATTTCACAAAAGAAAGAAGGTGCCTAAACTGCAGGTTAACCAGGTACCCAAGTATCTTCAAGTTTTGTCTTCTAATGTAAAACAATTAGCTTCATAACACTAGATGAAACTAAAAGTGACTACATAATTTAGGAAATATGTAGAAGAGGTACAGGCTTTTGGTCCAAAATATTCACCAAAAATGATTAGTGTGTGGTAGGACATTTTATTGGCAGTTTATGGAGAGTATACTGTGATTTGCGAATATGATGGAATCAGAACTTTAATATCCAGTTGTCGCTTTTTAATATTTCCACAACAGGAATTCTAAAGGTGACACAAAACGATCACCATTTAATGCGAGTCGTGAATGAAAGATGCTTCACACATCATTTGTAAACTTCTATAAATGTAAGACCTTACTTAGAAATGTGCCTTTCTGCACCAATGCACTTATCATCTCAAACTAGTTCTCTAATGATGTCTTTGGTGAAGAAGAACTAATTTATGTGGTAATTGTTGCGCAGTATCATACTTTTGATGTCTGAAGTTTTCAGTATAGTCTAATTATATGAAATAAGTTGATATAACCAGAAATCTGGGACGCCAACATACTATATGTTAAGTTTAATTTCTAGGAATAAGTTTTATACCGCTGAACCTTTAAAAAATATTAATATGTAGCACTCTAAGATTGAATGCATATATCTACAGACTTGAAACACTACATATAATACCCTGTCTTTATAAGGTTACAAAGTACCTCAGGGAATAAAGTACAGTAACGAATACACATCTATCTTATAAACATTAAATGTGATGCCATTATTTAGCAAAGTTTTGGTGGCTTCAGACGCTTAATGAGAGCTGATGGGATTCTCATTAATTTTTGAGCGACTGATATGTTTCTTGTGTCTTAAAGAAGGAAAATAAGAAACTTTTTTGATTCTATGACAAAAGTTTTTTTGTAATTCATCGCATTTGAAAGATGATACATGTATTTTAAGTGTGACTTGTTTATATCTTGTCCTACTCATATTTTTGATGCACTCAACTTTTTTTGTTGGGTTCTGATATGCGGTATTTTTTCCTTCTCAGGGTAGACTCTGAAGGTTTGTTTTTGTAACGGAGGATTTCAAACTAGAATATATTACATTTCTTAGGAAAGAGCTGGTTCTAATGACTTAGCAGCTTAATAGATGAGATTCCTGTGTTCAAAACCGTGTATTTATGCTTCGAGCTTCAGTGAATGCACTAGCAGTTAGACAATAATGAATTCAACTTGCGATGATATGATAGAGGACATAATCTGGATTCCACTAATTATTACTGCAAATTATTACCACAGTGTCGTGTGTTCCATGATACTCTGTTTCAACTAAACTTTTGCACTTTACATTAATCATTGGCTTCTCTGAATATTCGAGAGAATTTGATCAAAGAAATTGAGAATTTAGGGGAGTTATAGAGGTATTTACTAAACTTGAAGTCAGTTTTCAACAGCTTTTTATGTTAAAGCAGTTAGGTTCAGTTGAAAGATTTTACCAAAGGTAAAATAGAAATGTTTGCAGATCACGATGAAATCATTATATTTCTTCGCCTTTTCAACTGCATACAGGCTGTAAATTCATGAGATATATAGAGAGAAATGCAGTGCACATTAATCATTTATCACGAAGGAGGGAAAAGAAAGAAAGAAAGAAAGAAACTGATCAATTTTCACCACAATCCCTGTAAATTGCAGAAATAATTTAACTCAAAGAAGGCGTCAATTCCCTGAAAATTCTTACAATCACTCAATAGTTTGAAGTTGTAAGAAATGTTATTTTGACGTATACGTAAGTTTCAGATTGGTAAGTATAATAGAATGAATGAGAAATATTCTCTAGAAAAGTGTGGAAATATACGACATTATACTGCTGTGCAAACTAAATCTCGGAATAAATCTGTCATTTTACTGCTTCCTTAGTTTCCATAGTGTTAAGTGGTAGTCAAGCGTTGGACTTCAGGTTAACTTTTAAGATTTAATCCATACATTAGCAGTTTACGTGGTGTAAGTTAATATTTGGCTGAAAAAATGTCATACCTACACATAATATAAGGTTTTCAACCGCAGACAATACTAAATTTACAATAACATTTTTAAAATTAGCTACTTATGAAAATTTTATTGATTTATCATATTACTACAAAAGGGAAACAACTACACTGTTCACTGATGACTTGGAAAAACTAGCTTTTAATTAACAAGCTTTTCTAAAACCTTCTTACTTACTTCTTGAATATTTACAGTTTAAAATTATGTTTACACTATTTTTTTTAATTATCTCTCATCTACTGTACACAGGGATAAAAGTGTTTACAAGTAGTGGTGATAACATAGTTCACCATAATGATACAAACACTG
Organism: Heterobilharzia americana; assembly: GCA_944470555.2. Classification (NCBI taxonomy): domain Eukaryota; kingdom Metazoa; phylum Platyhelminthes; class Trematoda; order Strigeidida; family Schistosomatidae; genus Heterobilharzia; species Heterobilharzia americana. The sequence goes on along the minus strand of OX104134.1, from coordinate 112,033,068 downwards.
GTGAACGTAACCCGTGATGACTGACTCAGCAGTTGGTTACACTCCAAGTATACATGAGTTTCTCATACTGATATCAACGTAAAGATAAGTAAACAAAACAAAAATAGGCAAATATATTTGTATATTTACCTCTAAACTGATTTACTAATGTACTTATAAAGTCAAACAGTAGATTATGTTAAAGCAGAGTATGCATGACCTATAATGCTTTGTTCGTATAGATATGTACATCAGGTATGAATAGAGAGTGACAAGTGGGTTTATTTACTAGAACACAATAGATAGATAAATCTCTTAATGAATGACGGTGGCTGAAATGTAAAAATTCTCCAACATTTTGAGAGATTCAGTATTACTAATTAATAGTAAACACTCGAAATGGTTCTCTTATCTTAATCTCTTTCTATAGAACTATGAAAATGTGAATCCATGATGATAATGTAAGAGAATTTAGGCGGAAAATAGAATGGTTTTGTGTCGACTGACACAAATTACTACTCGAATTTCGCTGGTAAATTTGGCAGTTGAACTTGTTAAATTACATCCTAACACTCTTAGTAAAGTTTGTCAACTACAAATTTAAAGAAATATTAGCATCAGAATAACATTCACTCTAGTCAGGAGTGTAGAATAGTACTGATGACGTCAATCTGTAGGCTTGAAGGTAAATGTCTTTTAGAGAGTGTGAGGGCTTTTTTTCTCAAGGATGGCTACAATATGTGTAACAAGGCTTGGAAAGTGACTTTTGATGAAGGATTGATGAGCTACCACGAGAATATACTTTAATATGATCCCAGTGTGTTAGGAAAATAAAACAAGATATTTCTGAACAGTCGGCTGCAAAAACCACAGCTTCGTCACCAGAATGTACGGATTTTTATCAACATCAAATATATAGTCAACTTCATGTAGGACACTCGTAACAACTATGGTCTGGATGCTAATAATCTTGCTGAGCTAAGCCTTAGTAAATAATAAAAACAATATCCTCAAAATATTTCCTGAGCTGTTATCAGGCCTAATAAACCAAGCTAATAATCCTTTCTAACAGCGAGAAGTACAGTTATCGAGTACTAACTTCGGATTACTCTTTCCTTTGCGTTAAATTGGGCGACCTTAAAGGCCACTCTGGCAACTGGTGCAATAACCAATCAGAGTTCAGTATTCTAAGGATAATTTATGTTTAATGTCTTGTCACACAAACTCCAAGATCTACAGGAAAAAACCAACAAGTTGACAGAAGAGGCAGGGCAGAGAAAACAGGACTTCAAGTGAATGTAGAGAAGACAGAGGTTGCAGTGATGAAGATACCCAACCAACTCCACCAACAAAAACAACAAGCATCAACCACCATTAACGGGAGAAACTTAAAGGAAGTAGTCACTTTCACCTACCTAGGCAGGACGGCATCATTTCAACTACAAGCAACACAGTCACAGATGAGGATATCAAAGTCAGGATTGGAAAAACAGCAAGACAGGCGTTCATTAATCTGAAATCAGTGTAGAGATCTACTGCACTACACTGCACTCCACACAGCATACAGTGTGAACAAGATATGGATCTTCAACACTAATATCAAGTGAGTATATATATATATATATATATATATATATATATATATATATATATATATATATATATATATATATATATATATAGTCACATTAAGATAACTCATCAGCTTTGAGACATGGTTTACATAGTTCTAGCACCCTCCTGCCTTTTGTGATAGAATTCTACGTGTATTTTATCTTTAAAACATACTGACTCATTTCTGTTGCATGCTTTTTGTGT
>OX104134.1:111874911-112030771 GCA_944470555.2 Heterobilharzia americana | reverse complement strand
AGATTATAATCACAACAGAAAATCTTGTTTTCTTTATCCAGCTTGTCGATGCCATCCAATTGGATCGATCGTTCGTCATGACTGTGACCGAAGAAGTGGACAGTGCCGGTGCAAACAAGGGGTAGCTGGCTTAACCTGCGATCGCTGCCAAGATGGATATCACCAAACCCGCTCGCCACTTAATCCTTGCACAAAAGGTAAGCAGTAAATATTTCTGTTAGTCTGATTTTTCCTTTTCTGTTTCTTTCATTCAAAATTGGTTTCCCCTACAACACTAGAAACAGACTGAGGTGGTTTCCAAGTATACTTTGGTCTTCGATTGGTTTTTTCATCACGAAAATGGCATTGAAGCTGATTTGTTTCACAAGGCCATAGATATAAGGAACGTCATCCTGTTCATCTGAAAATGATTTTGCATTGAGTTATAACCCTTGATTATTCCATAGTGAACTCATCGTAACTGATGTAACTTCTATTTTCCAAACCAAAGCATAATATTTTGTCGAAGAAATGAAACAATTTTAAAGATATCATTATGTACCACACATATATATGTCTATCTGTTGAATGTTATGAAATCTTAGTAAGTGCAAAAAAAACCTGTTGAGTTGTAGAGTGAGGAAGATTTGCTGTCGTGCACCCATCGCTGTAAAAGTGCTGTGCGAAAATTCTTCAATACAGGGTTGTTCTTACTAGGTTTTGTATAAAAGTATTCAGCTATGTAGTTACTTATTTTCAACAAAAGTGCTGCTTGAAGTTAAAAAACATTTAAACCGCAATCGACTCATAATGAACGATCTCTCCGTTACTGTCAATATCTACTATATGACTCTGAAACATGACCATCTTTTTCTGGTCAGCAGGAACTTCAAACATAAAAAAACATTGTCACACATGGCCTCCGTTGACTTCAACTCATTGGATGACACAGATAGACCATATTGCCATCACTTATATTTAGAGATGGTTGGTGAAAGATTACCTCTCTTTCTGGAGGACGTGTTTGAAAAGCGATCATGTTTATGTGTGTGCCGTAATGTATGTCGGAAAACTGCAGGAGCAAGACCATTGCTAGTGCTGACTGGTGATGAGAATGCTAAGGTTGTTTTCCGAATGAGGCTGTTTAGACAGTCAACATTATTCATACTACAGAAGGCAGGTACTATCTCCAATCTGCTGGAAAAACAGCGTTGATGACCATGGCTGACTCTCAGACAAAGGTTCAAAAGGGCTGGTGGTTCTCAGTAGCTTCCTCTGAATTAATGGAGTTACATGGATGCACTCCAGCATGTTTGGAACACAGTGGGGAGTGGATGCAATTCAGATGAAAATTGGAAAAGGTTTTATGCTATAACCACAGACACTGATGGGCGTCGACGGCTGAATAGACGGAGGAGGCCACATTGAGGTAATAGCAGAGAGTTATTCAGATTTATCAAAGATATTTTGTCGAAAAGGTCAATGGTTGGTTGGATTTTGACAGAAAAGGTTGAATCTGAGACCCAGCCACAGAGGAGATGATCGAAACGATGGGCGAAGTACTTTCAGAAGCAGTTCAGCTGGCTTCTAGCTATCATTCTGTCGGCTACTATCCAGTCGGCTTCTGAACAGAATGTTGACGTAAGACCACCAACACTTGCGGATGTTGATGGAGTTGCAAGTACTCTGAGACTAGGAAGGACAGAAGAACCAGACAAACTCGTACAGGAGGTTTACAAGAGTTATTAAAAAGGGCTATTAGTCAGACTGAAGCGTTAGCTACTGTATGGAAGCCAGAAATGATCTCCTCTGGTTGGTCTTAATCACCGATTGTCCGAAAATTTAAGGGAGACGAGATGTCTTCTTGTGATAACCACCCAGAGGAATCGGCCTGATGAAAACAATGTCTAAGATTCTAGTTTCCGTAATCATTAGACGTCGGAAACAGCAAACCCCCAAAAAACTAGGGAGGATTCAGACCTAGCCATGGGGTGTATCTACCAGATGTCCATATTACTCCGGGTTCTGGAACACAAGCACACTTGCCAATGCCTTACACTAGCCATAATTTCCAACCCGAGGGTGGGGTTCGACCCCGTTAATCCAGAGGTCTTATATCAGTATCTCTTGCTGAAAAGAGTACCAACTAGGTGCATCACTCTGTTGAAGGCTCCGTATTCAAATACCCAAGAGGATGTGAGAGTCTATAGAAAGTTATCAGATGGGTTGTAGACGTGGTCTGTCAAGGTTGTAGTAGACATGCTTATGAAGGTCAACCTTTCATCGTTGGACTTATCAAGTTTTATCATTTTGTCACCAGAGACTCTTTAGTAGTCTTAGGGTTTGCAGATGACATAGTCCTGTTAAGCAAAGATACTGATAATATTCAGGGTCTGTGTGACACACTGAGTGGTGATTTGTAAATGTTTGGGATGCTCTTTTCAGCACCCGAAGGGAAATTTTTGCTTTAGGAATTGTCTGAATTAGTGCCTCGTCCAACGATTGGTAATCAAATGGCTGAGGGTGCTGATTACTTCATATATCTGAGAAGTCAGATCAGCCCTGATGGGCCAACGGCCGATGAAATCTCTTCATGGATACGAATGAGTTGTCTGGCTTTCATCAGCTTACGCCATCTGTGGCGCCGCCGTGATATCCAGTTATCTATTAAGGGTCAAGTATACTGCACAGCGGTTTGTTGTGTCCTACTATATAGGTGTGAAACATTGCTATTAAATGTAAAGAACGGAAGAAGGAAGGTTTCAGTTGTTTGGCTAGGGTTGCCTTCGCGTCATAGAACGTGTGTTGTGGTGTCACCATATCAGTCATGCAGAAGTCAGTTGTAGTTTTGCGGAGCACAGGAAAGTCAGTTGATGAGATTGCGAACTTTCATTGACTGAGGTGGCTGGGGCATGTATTACGCATACCTGGTCACCATCTGCCTCGTTGCACAGTTAGCCGAAGGAAGTTTAAGCTAGAGAAAGGTTAGGGTGGACTAGCCTAAAAAATGATTTCACTGCATGAAATCTTTGACTGTTAGTTTGTGCCCTGTAAGAGGATGTAGACCTATCGGTTGGTGTCTTTATGACAACAGAAACTAGTGGCTAGAGACTCTAGATGACATGGTTCAGAATCGATCTCACTAGCACAGATGCATCCACACATTATCTGAATCTTATTCATCATTCTGAATTTTAGTATCCTCCTTGCTCTCTCTTTACAACTTTTAGTGACCTTTTGCTACCTTCTTTGTGGTTTCTTTATTTGCGATCCTAGTGCATTCTCGCCTGATATGTTAATATGAGGTGTGAAAACTTGGGTCATTAAGAAGTGTATACAAGCTCTATGTTGATACTGTCTGTCTTTTACTGTTCACAGATTTTATCAACTGAAAAGCAAGACTTATATCTTCACTGGAACTTGATATTTCAGGTATACGTTCACTTGTGTACTGATCATCATGTTAAATAAGCAGTCAAATATTTTCCTCTTTTATCTACTTACATTTTTACAGCTCGTCAGTTACATTAATCGTTGACAATTTATGTATCAAAATTGCAATCGCTTCCAAATTTAGAATTGGACCGTTTAATTCTATCTTCAGAATTATCACGTCTTAGAATTTTAGCTATCATCAATATCTAAGTAAAAGTAGTCAGCGCTTCTCATGACTGACACTTTTCACATTTGTAGCTGCATCTAGGACTCCTTCGTTCGTTACCTTGATGCCACTTCGTTTACTTACTACAATGGCATACTTGTATCCCAAATTAGTGAAGCAGAAATTTAAGTGCATAATAATAACTAACATGTGATGATTATTTGCAATTCTTTTATCACTTGACTGTGAAGAAACTTTAGTGATCTTTAAGGCTTTCTCTAGTTTTATCAAGTTTCATTTTACACATTGTCATTAAACGTTCTAACCATATAAAACGAGACAGAAATATTACGGGCTATCTGTATTTGAACCAAACGATACCACTTTTTTCAATCTCTTCACGTTAAACACTTTATTGTATGTTCGTAAGCGAAGAAAAGTCAAACTTACCACGTAAAATCTACATATGCGGCTGAGCATAAATAATCATTATTTCAGTCTCATAGCCATTTGATGCTGCACTGAAAATCTGATACAGTTATATCATTAGATAAGTCAGTGAATAATGCCTACTTCTACTTGGCACTAAAGCTTTTCATTTACCTGTCCTTACTGAATCAATCCAGGATTACAGTTCCCGGAAAAGGACACAATGTTGTACCAGCGTGTCTAATTTTGACTCGGGATTCACTTTGTCTGCTTGTTAACGATAAACACATTAGTGAAAGAAGACTCGTTTTCCTTATTATTCCAATCTATAATTTGGGACCACAGTAGGCTAGTAAAAACATTCGTAACTTTTTTCACTCATTCTACTGCAAAATTTATGTAATCCTGAAGCATTTCATTCAGTAAATGACTATTTTCACCTTAAAATGACTAATTATCGAATAGGGTGTAGATATAACTGCTACGTTTACACCTATACCCTAAAAGTCAGGTTTAAATAGTTGGTGAACAGTCAAATACCATAATATCTCTAAATGCCTATTTATTGAAGTGGCCTCTTATGATCATCATTAGTAAGTAAGACTGCCCAACTTTTTATTGTGTCTGTTAGAAATGTGGACTGTGATATTCTACATCATTTATATGAATGTCGTTACCATATATGAAAGAAATATCCATTTGAAGACAGACAGTGGTGAACTGTTCGCTGATCTTAGCTTAAAACTCATGATACGTGGGAATCGTCCACTCTTCAGAGTTGTATTCAGGTTACAATGAGTTAATTACTTGCAACCTTTAATATCGTCTTACAATGTTTAATTAACATAGTTAGACAAGAAATGACCTCTATTAACAACTAGAAATTTAACTAAACTAAACCAGATCCTAAGAAACTAAAGAATTGTTATTCGTAATAATTCTTGTAATTTTTAACAAAACAGAATGAAAATAACTTGGAAAAATATACGCTGATGATGAATGCCAACTGTTGTTAGCTCTTTAAAAATCAGTGAGTGAAATGCTTCTGATTCTTTAAAGGAATGTCACTCGAATTCCCTATTAATTCGCAAAAGTAAGAAATACGCGTCTAAAGAGTTCTTTCTGACTGTACACAACCATCTAAAATAGTCTACTAATGAAACATTTGAAAGAAAATGATCACTCATATAGTTTGTTGATCTTAGGGATTCATTTCCGTGAACGGTGTTAAAACATAAGTCTGAAATAATAGTTTATTTTGTACAAAACACTCTGTGAAGAGGTGAAATCAGTAGTCCTCTAATCGTGATCTATATTGGCATTGCTATTATTATTATTATTTGTCCCCCCAGTTCCTAGTGGAATATAGGGTTTCACTAGCACGTCACCATTTCACTCTCTTCTCTCCAGTCTTTTCAACCTCTCTCCACCAATGTCCACAAGCTCTCATTTCTTCCTCACATGATCTCCTCCATGTCACCCTCACCTCGGACGCCCAACTCGTCGTTTCCCCTTTGGATTCCACTCGACGACCCGGCCTGGTGCGTGATGACCCCAATCGGTTTCCTCACTGTATGTCTAATCCGATCCATCCCCACTTCCTTCTGCATATTTGTTGGGCGATGGGTTCTTGGTTACTTCGTTGCCAGCCAGAGTCCCTTGTTGCTCATTCTCATTATTCTGGCCATCTGATCTGATCTTCAGTATCGAGTGAGCGTAGGCGGCAGCTGTTGACGTGATGTATGTCTGTAGTTTGTTGGAAATACTTTTCGAAACGCTCCAAGTCTCTGAACCATCACATAGAAGCACTGACTTACTTGACATTAGTGTTGAAGATCCGGATCTTGTTCACACTGTATGCTGAGTGGAGTGGAGTGCAGTGCAGTAGATCTCCATACTGATTTCAGGTTACCGAAGGACTGTCTTGCTGTTTTTCCAACCCTGGCTTTGACGTTCTCATCTGTGACTGTGCTGCTTGTAGTTGAAACGATGCTGTCCTGCCTAGGTAGGTGAAAGAGACTTCTACCTTTGATGGTGGTTGATGCTTGTTGTTTTTGTTGGTGGTGTTAGTTGGGTATCTTCATCACCTCTGTCTTCTCTACGTTCACCTGAAGGAAGTCCCGTCTTCCTTCGTTGCCCTGCCTCTTCTGTCAACTTGTTGGTTTTCGCCTGTAGATCTTCGAGTTTGTTCGACAGGACATTAGACATAAATCATCGGAGGCGAAATCCAAATCTTCTTCTGGGGTCTTTTCATCGGTCCAGCCAGAGTATGCTCCTCGTCTCGCTCCTCACAGTTGTCTGTTGCACGATCCAGTCCAGTCGACCATAATCAGGAAGATCACTGGTGATAGTAGGCAGTCTTGTCTTACTCCTGTCTCCTGTCTTCACTTCAAAGACGTCACTGAGCTTCCCATTATTAATCACTTGGCATGTGGCGTCTTCACATAGTTGTTAAATGAGGTTTATAAAGGTTTGTGGCACTGAAACCGTAGTGTTGAAGCAGTTGCCTGCCAAATTACTTCTCGGTTGATGCTGTCGAAGGCCTTTTCAAAATCGATGAAGTTGAGTTAACTGCCGTTCTATACTCTGTTGTATGATGATGCGTAGTGTAGCGTTGCAATTTGATGGGGATATGACTTGTTTTTCCTGAAGGCAGCCAACCAGCCAGTTCCGGTCATAATTTTGAATCCAGAGCATTTTTCAGTCTCTCCAGGATGATGCGGCTAAATATATTTGTTGGGATGAACAGGAGTGGAGCATGATTCCACGGCAGTTGTTGCAAAGGCTTAGGTTTCCCTTGTTTGGGAGTTTGACAAGGTAGCCCTTCTTCCAATCAATTGGCAGGTACCTTTCCTTCTTGCCTTCCAAACCTTGTGCAATAGTGGTAGTGGTGTGAGCATGTCCGCTGTTGTCTCTGTGTCTGTTTTCAGTGCTTCTGGCAGAATTTCATGTGGACCTACTTCCTTCCTGGCTTTCAGCAGTTTTATGACATCCAGGACTTCTACTATTGGTCGTAGGGCTTGTGTTCACTGGTAGTTCTGTGGTTGGGCTGGTGGTAGTATTTCTGGATGAGTTGCAGTTGGTGGTGGTGGTCGTCGATTCAAGAGTTTTTGAAGTGGTCAGCCCATCGTTTCCTTTGTTTCTCCTCTCTGGTAACTAATTTTCCTTCACTCGCTTTCATTACTTTCATTTGTGACGACCTTTTCCGTCGTAGATATTGACGTGTTTATTTGATTTAATGTTGTCAGGTCTCTGTTTCTCCTACCTGCCAATGTGTCGTAGAAGTCTCGTTTGTCTTTGCGCACACTCTTCTTCACTGCGTTTTTTATTGTAGTGTTTTATATGTTGTTTTCAGTTCCCCTTTTCGTTGTTCATTCCCGCGCTGTAGTGTACTTGTTTATCTTCTGTCTCACCGTGTTCCTCTCCCTCGTTGCTCAGGTTCCATGTATCCATGGAGATCCATTTCTTTTCTTGCCGCTTTTTCATGCCTAGGATGGTTATGCAGTTTACCTTCCACCTCCCTTTCATAGAATTCCAGTGTTCTTCCACACAAGTCTCCTTGAGGATGTTGACTTATGTCTTCCTTTTTTTGCTGATGACTGACTGACGTGAAGATGTCCTCATTACTTTCGTCCTTCAGTTCAGTTTCTGTTTTGGGTGGTTGTTGAACTTGAACTGCGGTCGATCATCACCAAATTTTGTGGGGGCTTTCAACTTGATTTCGAAGGTAGGTTTCTTTCAAGAGATAATGAAGTGAGTGTTGTGAACCTACATCTGCTCCTCTTCTTGACCTTGTGTCAAGTAGACTGCGTCTCCACTTTTTTCCAATTTAGGTGAAGTCGATCTGATTTTTAGTATAGTGTGTCCATCTGTTGAAATCTTTGTTGCTTTGGGAATATCTTTGTGTTTGTACACACTGCCTCGCCTCCAATCACCAAGTCGTTGAATGCACGGAAATCTGCAAACAGTTCCCCATTCTCGCTCATTTCACTGAGTGCCTCACGTCTCATGATGAGTTCTGTTCCGGCGTTGACCACTCCCAGTTTGGCATTCATGTCACCCATTAGAATTTTGATGTCGCCATCTGGGGTGGTGTCTTGTCCAGCAATGATTGCAGTTGTCTGTAGAATTCCTGCTCTTTCTTTGGATCTCTTGACCTGCATTATTTGTAGGTGCGTAGCATAGCATTGTCTGATTGTGACTTTCCTTCCTTTTGAGTTGAATCTTGCTGTCATGATCCTGGAGCAGATTTGTTCCCATTGCGTGAGAGATGGCCTTTGATGGTGTTTGGGACATCACGATAGCCACTCCATAACTCAGTATGCTCGTGGTTTTCGTCTGGGTGATAATATCAGAGTGGATTATCGACTCTCCAGTTAAGAGTTTGGAGAGTCGACTTCCATTCCATCTGCTCACGCAGATTCCTGGCACTTCTATGCTATACCTTCTCATCTCTTTTGTAATCTGGGCAGCCTTGCCAGCCGGGTTCAAACATTGTTCGGATATTCTATGTTCCTATGCTTACTTTTGCTTTCATCGGGGTTAGAGAAGACACATCGGCCAATTGGCTTCCCGAAGACATTCACCAACCGGTGTCATTTCGTCTCTCCAAATCCAGTGAGGAATAATTTTGTTTTTATTTTTATATTTTGTTTGTGCTTTGAAGTTTCTTTAGCCATTGAATTGGTTTTACTGGGTAGGGTTTCTAGCTTTATGCCGAACCTTCCCTCTTTACCCAGGCTTAGTACAGGCTGGTAACTAGTAAACTGGTTAACCAGACGAGGTTTTTTATTGGGACAAGCTATCAAAAGTCATATCAATTGTAATAAAAATCCTTTTACAAACTGTTTTCAGTATCTGTTGCTATAAATCAGCGTTTTAATATATTAGTAATAAATTATTTTCAAGAAACATAACAATTTAACGGAATTATGCTTATCAAGAACTAATATCCGTGAGAAAACCATCGAGAATCTGTGAGCACTAGGCAATTGCATCATCGTGGTACAAGACTCCCCGAAGGGGCGCACCAGTGAGGAATCGAGTCATGAACCACCAGAGGTCATTGATGCACACTGAAATATAGTTTCATGTCGGAACAAAAAGGCTTTCTGCTGCTTCTCATTGGTTTTACAACTGATGTGGTGAATTCTGTCCTGAAATCAATCAATCCACATAGACTATGTACTAATATTTTGATCACTAATTTGTTACGTAGATCTTTAAGAATGTTAACATGATCCTGTACTATGTGTAATAAATGTAATTCTAGCCTAAATGAAGTTACAAAGTAAACTATGAATAAACCTGACGGACACGGATTACGTAGGAGAAGGGAAAAGTGTGAAATACCCGTAAATTAAAGTATGTATTGTATTAATAATTAAGTAATAAACAGTGACTAAAACTGTTCTTGATTACGCAAAAAAATTGGAAAATATACTGCTTACTTTGAGCTATTTCTTGAAACTTTGTTCTCCTATGCTGCTTTCCCACATCATACGCAATAACTATTTGAATTATCACTAATTCATCATAACATCTAATTTACTACGCAAATAGAAAAATTTGCTGTCATGCAAGGATATAACTACTATGGTAGTAGTTATCAGTGTATTAACTAACTAGTTAGACAGCAGTTCACAGAGGAGGAGAATGAATTGAAAGGGATGTTGTCCCTGCAAATTTTACTTTTAATTATCAATACAGGGTTACTCGAGCGATTTATGTGGTCTTGGAAGCTACAGTATTGTAGGTGGCAGTGTGATCAATTTTTTTTCTACGTAACAAAGAAAGGAAATCTTTCTGTGACGGACTAAGTTTTTCCAAGGAAGTAAACATGAATTACGTGTTCAACCACAAGTTCATATAAATTATATTTTCTGAACCTGTTCTCACGGTTATCAGCTAAATTGAATAGGCAATTCACTGGTCAGTAAAAAGTTATATATGTATAACTTGATGTATTTATAAACTAAGACAAGTTAGGAAATATAATCTTATGCGAATAATTTTCTTTCAAAATATTTTATTCATGATATCAAAAGTAAAACATTGATTTTTGTTTGGAAGCTGAAGTACCTGATGTACAACTTTAGGATATCGAATAAATCCCACTTTAAAACAGACAGAAAACTAAATTTCACATATAATCTTATTTCATGTGAAATTAATTCAGGGTTTTGTAACTTGGAGATCATCCATATGTTCGTGTACTAAACAGTAACACCCACTGTGATAACCAATGAAGATTTGTAGAGGTATAAGTCAGGAAAGTGGAATAAATTCTATTCTTGTGACTCACTGATTGGAAGTCTGGTGCTTAAACTATAATACTGTGACTTCATAGTAAAGTATTAGCACTCTTGAGTGACCCACCTAGACTAAGTGAAAATGCATAAAATCTGTGTAAAATATTCTTTTCGAATCTATTCCTTCATTATCTTTAGTTAAAAAATGGTTGTCAAACTACAGAAATTTGCCACAAATTGATATAGACTGAGTATTGTATGGATTTCATCGATACCTGTAAGCTTTCCGTTATTTAGACTGCTCAACTTTGACCTCGTTAAGGAAAGAGGCAGTTAGATTCCTCACAATCACTATCAATTTCCTAGGAATTATAGATAGTTCTTGTTGATGAAAGATGAGAAATCAATGTATGTACATTTCGAACACCTGCTCTTAAATGATCAACACTTTTAAAGGCGCCTTAGGTTAAATTAGCCAAGTATTTGAGCTAATAGGCGAATGAATCTAGAGCAAAATTCATCAGACAGAGGGACTTATTTTAAACCTTAACTTCTGTGCCAGAAATCTACGATACTTTTTAATTCAAACGGAAAAGGATCATTAGTTCTTCTTGATAACCATGCCAATTTAGCAGAATTATAAGGCTTTTTATTACGCTATATCCGTATATTTGTCCATAGTTTAAAAATTCTACATTCCCTGTCTAACTCCTAAATAAATACCTAGCTCTTCTTTTTGAGTATAAATTCACTTGAATGAATCCTTTCGCTTTTTACCCATTATGACTGACAGCTCTCACTAACCTGGTTTCTATTAAAGTTGTACTTTCTACCAAGCACAGTTAAAAACACCAGTCTAATTACACTGAAAAGTGGTTAAAAGCCCTACAACGTAGACCCTGTAAGACTTTTCTAAGTGTTTGACCCTATATAGCAAATAAAGTTCGATTTACTAAGACCGATTATCACTTAATACAAACTATCAAGCAAATTGAAATCCTTCATTATAGTACGAGACCTAAGAAGAAGAATACTGATGCTTAAACAGTTTACAATTTTGAGTAATATGTTCAGAAGTACATTTAAATAAGCAGGAAAGGAAGTCAAAAATATATCGCACAGTCTCTTTTCGGCAATCTAAGGCATACCCTACATTTGAACAGTGCATAAAATCTTTGGCAGGATTTCAGGTTAAACAAGTATCATATATGATGAGTCAAATCCATTTGATTGACAGAAATCTGGTCATATTGTCAAAGCAACTTAAGAATATATTACTGTAAGTTTTGAGAACAAAAGGATAAGAGGTACGCATGTGGTCTTGTAATGTCTTACAACTATTCAGTGAATAAATGAAGCAACCGAAAGTAGTTGTAATGAAATAAAGTCATCATTCACCAGTCATTTTCCAGTTTCTTTTTGCTAAACTATATACCCAACTGATAAAACTTGCTGGCACTGTCAAATACTTATCCATTTTCGGTCTTATTTCTTTTGAAAGATTTATACTGTGAATAACTCAGCTGCCTTTTTCTGTCTAAATTCGCTACATAGCCAACTGATAGCACTTGTCTAACCAGTATCTCACTGAAATCTAGTCACTTCTTACTCACTGCTTTCACTGTCGTTGTCGGAGTTTTCCGAAAAGTTTCAGTCGTATCTATATAGCGGGCTACCATTTTTTCATGATAACACCCTTTTCCTTTGAACATCCATACAGGTTTTTGTAAGCAGTTAGACGTTAAATCGATGCTGTAGTTACGACAAAGTGCTAAACCTGCATGTAAAAAGGTTAAGAAGAAAATAAATTTTACAGTCTCCATTTCAAATACTAAACAGACTAGACAACGTGTTTTTGAGCTGAGTTTTCAGTAGTTAAACTGCCATCACTATGATGGATCTTCTCCTGATTTTTGATTTTGTTTTTATTTAGAGAGCAGCTAACACTCTGTCCCATACTTTGTGCATTAGGTCGTTTTTCAGTAAAAGTTTTGATTATTCTGTGAAGCCTTCAGACGAGCGAGAAATGAAAATACATTTTCTATTCACTGGATCTTGGAGTTGATTTATAGTTATTTCAACTTACTTTAACTTACCCATGAAGACTAATTCAAAAAAGTAGTCTAAAATGGATTCAAATAAAATGAAATCAACAGTTATTTTCAGTTGGAAACATGGACACGTACTACATATGTTCAGTCACCGATTGCCTCCTCACACAATGTTGGCTGAGGTGGGTTCAGGCTGGAAAAAGGCCCGAGGTGGCCAGACTAAAACATGGCACCAATGTATGAAGTCTCTGACTGTTGGTTTAAGCCATGTAGGACGATGCAGGCTACTAGGTGGTTGGGGTCCACGGGACAAGAGGAACCAGTGGTTGGAGACCCTAGGTGATATGGCTCAGAACCGAAGTCAGTGGCGCAGATGTATACACACATTATCCTCATCTTAACAACGCTATACCGAGTCTCACCATTTTGTCACTCCTCTTTCCTTTCTTCCCGTACTTTATATTTCTTTTGACTGCATTCACTTATCTTCATCCTTCACCTCACTACCTTTTTACTTGATGTGCTGATATGAGGTGTGGCAACTCGGACCGTTACGCAGTAATGCCTGGTCCTATGTTGATAATGATGATGATGATGAGTTGGAAACATGGAAGTTTGTCAAACTAGTAATGAATAGACTGAAATTCAATCAAATGTTTCTTCATATTCGCAATATTTGCGGAAAATCGAACTTTTATGCTCCAATATACATCATTTTTGAGGTCAATGGGTGAAGTTTAATATTTTGAAAGAAATTCCACTAGAAATGAACTTGCAGTAAATGAGTCATCACCGGTTGGAAAAAACTTGTTTGTTGGAACTAGTATCTTTTGTAAGACAATCGTAGGGTCACAGAATAAATATTAATGTACAGCCTGACAAATAAACTAATATTTTGGAAGTTCATTTACACACAAATGATTACGCAACGCAAGAGTAACTTCATTTAAATTTCAAGTCTATTTAAAACTACTTCATTTGGAAAACTCAGTCATGCAAGCCATAAAGTCTTCGACAGACGTATACACTTTGTACCCTGAAACACCGTCAGTATTCAATATTACCAACAAACTGTGGGGAATGAACAAGTTTTATCAATCGAAATTAAAGTCGTAAAGGAAGCCTCTTCGAAGTAACCATATTTGTCTAAGCTTAGCAAGGGAAACGAAGAGATAATGCATATATTCCAGTGGTGTTTTAGTTTTTACGATGAGTCATTCAAACCACAGTGAGTTCGAAACATGAAGAAGTTTTATGCAGTGATGAAAATCATCTAGACTTTTGATCAGGTGAAGCTTTCATCTAAGCTTTAATGAATTAATGCATAAATTACTACTCAGTCTTGTGAAAATATAGGAAAAACCTTAACTAGGAATGGTTCTGTGATTAATTGAGGATACGAAATCCCAACATCAAAAGCTCTTGCAATGAAATAGTCGAGTGTACTATGCAGAAGGTCTTGCTCTCCTCCTTCATGGCTGTGAAACATGACCATTAAAAGTACAGGAGATGAGAAGGCATTAGTCGTTCGAAAACTTTTGCATTTCTTAGCACTACCTATCTGTCATGGAATCATTATATCAGTAACGTAGAATATACGAAAAGGGTTTCATAAAAAAAAGTAAGTTGATTGCCAAAGTTATAAACTGCTATCCAGTGAAGCAGGTACGGTCTGTATTTTGCACACTAAGCCACCGACTCCCCTGTCGCATAATCCTAGCTCAAAAAGATTTAGAGTGAAAAGAGGTTACAGGCTAGGCTAACATGTAACATCAGTCTACAAAGTCTCTAACTGCAGCCATGTTGGACCTCCCGGCTAAGGTCTTTTTGAAAAATGAGATCAGTGATATGACTCAATTTGCCTATCGATATCACTTCCATAAATCACAGTACGTGCCTATGTCCATTTCTCTATAAGACTATGATAAGCATATTCAGAATAAAACCATCCCTGTGTGCAAAAAAATTAACCTTTGCACTACACTTACCTTTATGATCTTTACCTGCTTCTATTGTCGAGGGTAAGTCCACAACAAGTCACTCTGCCTCTTTTATCTCCTTAATTTAAACCTGCTATCATTAAACTCTTTTATTTGCCCTCCCAGTTTCAATTATTATCAGAGTGATTTGGCAGATAAGGATGCAGTCAGATTATTAAAAATGTATTAAGCAAATACATAGAACTTTTCAGATTAACTTCATCCTCTAAATACACTGTCCAAATGTAGATAAAGTGCTAACTGTCTTCCATATCATACTCAGTTGCCGAATACAGATACTATTTCGGAAACTTTTAAATACGTTGGAACAGTTCACAGAACCAAAAAAGTCTACACGCTATCGTCTATTAGATCATATATCTTCTGCTTTATCTTCTTTAGTACTTTCTGTAAATCTATTGCAGCAACTCCTGAAAGAGTTCTTATGTAAGTTAATGGATGCCATTTAAAACATTTCAGCTTGTATGACTATTGAATGCAAACTCATTCATCAATAATGCATTGCAATAATGTGATCTTTTTAAATGCTCCTATACCGAAAGTATTTGATTATTCTGAAGGAAATGAATATGTAAGGGTCGCCAACAGTTTCTCAGGTTGTCACTTTATCGCACCACATATCTAATAAAAAGTTTAGTTAAGCTAGATTAAAATGAAGGTGGTGGAGTCTTCATTCAAATTAGCCCAAAAATCAGAAGTGGGCCATGTTATTAAATGTAGTATAAACTGTGCAAGTGGATGAAGGTTAAGTAATTTCTTTCTGTAGGAGACATTCAGTGACGGTAAGCCATATGAAAGATCACTTACTGGATCCTTTTGGAGTTGAAAAAAACTTTCTTCTCTTTTAATTTCACTCAGTTCATTCTCCCTTCCTCTTTCTTTGCTGAGTCAATTTTCATATTATATTACTCCAACGAAACGACGTAATTTCACTCACCACAACACAATAATTTCATATGCAATCGATAACTAATACAGCATGTTTCCTAGATCATTTTCATCAAAACAACGAGAGCAAAATTTGCAGAATAAATTGAGCTGATATTTATTTTACAACTTCTCCGCTACAAACAACTTGGAATAAATGCAGAAACACCACGGGATAAAGTGAGAAGCATACTTTTGAGTTAGAACAAAGTAACCATATACATTAGGAAATATAGATAAAACAGGTAAAGCTAAGCTAACAAATGTTAGCGATGCGAATAATGGTGGTAGAGTTCGTTCATTGATGTGAAATTCGAAGGAAGGGTATGCGGGGAATACTGAAAATGATAAAATAACCACTGTCATAATAATGATGATGAGAGGATCATCGTGATAACAACAGGTTTTCCGCAATGAAACAAACAGATGTATGTTGAATTACTTAAGATACATAGAACAGGTAGTGAAGATGGAAAAGGGAAGAATAATAAAACATGAAGTGAGGAAATAAGGTAGTAGAGACAAACACATCAACCAAGGTTATACTTCATTGGTCACTATCTCCTTCTGAACACACAAATGAGGTTTAAAGTATTTGAGAGCTATCGATTCTTCAAAACGAAGTAGAATAAAGGGTCTTTGCCGATCTATTATCTTAATTACTGTTGATATATTCTCACTGCTTTCTGGGTCGACCAAGTGGCGTGTAATTGATATTTCGAGGGATTTCTAACTGTTCAATAATGGGTTTCTCTGGACATGATCAGAAAAAAAAAACACATACCTTTCTTTCTGTCCTTTCGACATACTTGCTTTGGCAAATAGATACGAGTTCGTAAATACAATTGATGACGCTGGATAAGTATTTGTCTATTTTAGACTGGTACATGGCGTGGTTAGCCTCATATAAAGGGACCAGTTTCGCTGCTGTATTCGTTCGAGCGACATACCTGTACTTCAGTTTGCAGAATCAACAACAATCAACATTTTTAAACCTTACTGGCGTTTTGAGAAAATGGCAATGGTTAATCTGGC
Organism: Heterobilharzia americana; assembly: GCA_944470555.2. Lineage (NCBI taxonomy): Eukaryota > Metazoa > Platyhelminthes > Trematoda > Strigeidida > Schistosomatidae > Heterobilharzia > Heterobilharzia americana. Next base: position 112,014,498 of record OX104134.1, on the reverse strand, counting down.
ATTATTTGAATAACTATGTGTTTTTCTCTACTACTGTATCTCCTTTTTCATGTTTTCTTATTCATTTCCTCTTCTCAGGTTTTATTACCTGTTCTATATTTTCTCTGTACTATAACACTTGGGTTTGTTTCTGTGTGGAAAACCTGTTATAATAATAATAGTAATCTTATTATCACCATTATTATTACCATCATCATTATGATAGTGCTTATTTTATTATTGTAAATATTTTCTACATCCACTGTTAAAATCTCGGGATTTTCCTTCCAACTGACCATAAACAGATCAAATTTATCTTATTATTCAAATAGTGAAGATTTGTTAGCTGAGTTGTGTATGAATTACACCATTGGCATTAATACAATTGGGGTGATCTAATTTCAACCAGTAGACAGGAAGCGGAATCTTTGTTTTCGCCCACTAGCGCCTGTCAGAAAAGTATATTAGCAATCTCGAAAGAATTTGTATCTTTCTTTGAATCAAATATGCCTCATATAGTTCCAAAATTAGAAGAATTTTGCACCAAGCTGTTGGGTCATAAATGATACATTTAAAGACTGAAGTACATCAGCAAAACAGTTGCACTTTCAAATAAATTTCTCTCACAGTGTCCCAGTTGTACTCTTATGTTAATTCAGTGGTCATTCGTCAGTGACTGATTTGTTGCCAGCTTTAAAGCGCTTACTGAAGTATGTGAATTAAGTTTGCAATGTAACCATTAAGCTTTCTGATACGATATTTTAGTCAACTTTAGTAAGTGCTGAGTACCTAAAACCAGTCATTGTGAGTACCCAGACTAAAAGGTCATATTTGTAGGTTCTCATCAGGTAATCAGTGTCATACTGCGTAGCCGAATGATCATATTGTAAATCTAGACAAACACTGAAAGATTCATTATTGACTATCAACTAATTAAATGAAGATCAAACCTCTTTATAGCTTAATCAAACTTCATACAAAACTGATCTCATTAGTTTTTTGACCAGTTATTATAAAGTCTTGTGAAAACAAAAAATTGCTTTTTTGCTGCGCTTATGACAGAAATCATTTTAACTATGACATGATAAATTAGTTACTCCAATAAATCTTATCATAAGTATGTGTATGTTATGTGGAAGACAGAGCAAGAGGGAAGTTTAAATACAGTTGTAATGATTTATACATGAAGTGTCAAAACCTTTTCTTTTCTCCTTTATGTTAATAGACTTGTTCAATAAAATCCCTGGAGAAATATCTCTAACATACATCACCAGTAACATTATCATCATAAATTTAATGAAATCATTGAAAGACTAAAAGATTTATATAAATTATATTTTGAATCGGGGTAACAAGAGCAGATAAAGTTAATACTAAGTGGAAACCGTCTTCAAACTAATTGTTGTTTTCCTTACTACTTCTACTACTACTATTACTACTACTACTGATTTTATTCAGTTCCAGTTCAGTGATAATTTAATGCTCACTAAAAAACTAAAATAATAATAAGGGTATAAATTGTGATAATTTGTTCGGTTGTGGTTAGCAGAACAGTCCCAAATAAGACGAAATACATATCCTGGATTCTTTTGTTAGCCACAACCAAGCAAATTATCATAATTAACATTCAGGCAATATTGGGGCATCCACATAGGAGCCCATATGTCAGTAGAGGTCGAACAATTCCATCCAATAAAATGACGGAGAATAACAAGTATATCAATAAATGGTATTAAAGGTATAAATTGTTTATATTACCGTCTCATATAGCTCTATGCCCATGGAAAGCGAGTCTGTATAAAATTTTCTGACTAATAGCTATTTATGCTCGACTAATACAAATCTGAAATAAAAGAGTCTTACACGCATTCGGTTAGTAAAAAGCATTCTTTTTCGACATGAAAGATTAGCGCTCATTTACGGGCGAGGCCTGTGCACGATTGCGATCACAACAACATGTTTTGGTGAACTACATTCCAAGTGAAGTTCTCACACAAAATCTTTATCATAGCTGTAACCTTCATTTCATAATTGTTGCCATTCTTCCTCGAGAAGCCTTGCTGAAAAAACTTGGAAGATCTCCGTTAGGCTTACTAACATCATTTAGTGTTACCATCAAGTCTGTAGTGACGTTATACTGAAGAGACTTATGATTACCATCTAAATTTATCAACTAAATGGAAAGTGTAACTATTTCTTTCCCACTGAATAACTGGATTTTAACTATTTGCATCTAACAGCACGTGTAGGCTCCTTAAAAAGAATGGAACTATGACGGTTATTTTTCATAAAGAGAAAAGTAAAGACTGAACACAAATGAAAATTTAGGAGTTGGTCGGATGAAAATCTAAAAACTAGACGTCTTTCTTGCCAATCAGTGTAAAATCAGACAACTAAACAGTATCAGAAACCAATGATGGATGGTATCTCTGTGCTTTCTTGAGACTTATTACCGATATCCATGCCTGTTGGAAAACTTCAACTATTTCAGTCGTCTACAAAACGTTCTGAATTTAAATAATCATTTGAACGATTGGGTTGTATAACTGGAAGACTTATATAGCTTAACAGAAATCGCAATTCATATGTTGATAAAATGTTCGTTCAAAGACTACTTCTGCTGTTATTTCCAAGAATACCAGCTTGTGAACTGATAGATTTTTTATCCTGATTATTTTCGGTGGAATGCTTTTTACTAGACATAGTTCTCAAAACTGTTGAAACCAATAAAACCAATTTTGTCATTTCTGTATTTCCCTTTCATTTTTAGATTTCACATCTCGTGCAGTAGCCTGGCACATACACCCGGTACGTCCATTTTTACTGTTGAGTTTTATCATTACGACTTCTAGAAATGATCAATAAACAGTTATTTTTACCCCTGAAGACATTTATACATTAAGCTATTTCCTTTGTAAAATGTTCTACCTACTCAATAAAACAGTATTATTTCTCAATAATTTGTCGAGTAACTATCCAAAACCATCTACACTACTTCAACATATTTCTAGATCCTCACTATTTATCCTTTTTAAAGGGATACTCACTAAATTTACTTTATTCACTTATCACTTCATGTACAATTTCATTTGTTAGAATAGACTTTTATAAAGTGACCGTGTGAAAACCTCATTCATTCTTATACTGTTGAAAGGTCAGTTTGAGTTCACAATAACACGACCATTTCTAACATCAGTTTGAAATTTGTTGCCATAGAGTCACATAATTCGGTGTTATAGTTATTAATGGTTATCACTGAGTTTTACTTCATGATTTTTTCCATACTTTGTTTCAATTCATAGAAAATCACTTGATTTATTCTGATAATAACTTCAGTCCACTGCTAACTCCAATAGAAATGTGACAACGCGTATTACTATGTTAATTATCAGATATGGATTTCAAATTTCTTTCTTTGCTATTCATTTCTTGCTATTCAGGAGATGTGAACTGTCCGTCATGTAGCATCAACAAGGAAAGAATCAAACTGAAAAAATTCTGTCGTAAAGATGCAGGTATGTAAAGGAAATTTATTTATTCTGTAAATACAATCCAAATATTGTAAGAAACATGGAGGATGTTTTATTTTCGGGTAATATTTGATACTTGTAATTTCCCGTTTCTATTATGTTAAGTTGGATTATTCAACCCCCGTGACAGATGGACTCCTATGCGGATGTTTTGTGACTACTTGAATATCATTGGTGTGGCTCATATGGTGACTGGCAGTGAGGCTTGAAGTGATGCATACTGACTTCGAGTCATAGTAGGGACAGCGCTCCTCACTGGAGTGCAGGTATCTCCAGTTGACAATTCCAAAATAGGAAAAGATGCACATCTTGGATTTCACAGTTAGCCACCGAGCCAACTACAATACCTTCAATTAAATCATAGTAACCAGAAAATTACAGATGCGAGGTGATGTGGTGCATCCCACCTCATGTACAGTTTTAATTTAATGTTATCAAACTATTGATCACTCAGTCTTCATTACTGTAGGTACTTAAGAGGATGAAAAACTATTTTAAAATAGTTCAGGATATTTAGGCATAACCAAATTAAATACGAGTCTCATCGGGAGTTTTTGAAAATATAGTGAAGAATTCTAATTACCTTGTTTCCAGTTGACAAAATGTAACTCAAATCTGACTTCATCTTTAATTAGATTCATACTATATCATAAGCTGTGTAACGAACATGATTCACATCCTAGTACAGCATACTTATCTTAATGAAAATATATGGAGTTTTCATTGTTTGATTTTCCTATGACTATGATGTAAGAGATCAGCTGTGGAAACTTGAGCATAATCCATTTATTTATCAGTTCAGTATCAGGAGGAAGATATGTTCTGAAAATATTTTACCAAGGTATCAGTTGTTAGATATATTTACACACTTTTAATTATTCATGAGGAACATTTAAATTCAGTCTCAAAAACTTATCAAGCATATGTAAATATCCGCAGAATAGGAATCACTGTTTCCCTGGAATATTATGCTTGACAAGTGCGTAAGAACAGCATGACTGTCAGAAAAACAGACAAATTCAATGTAGAATCTGACATAGAAATACATTGGTTCACGTTGCCACACTTTATGGCATCATAAAAAAGCGAGTGGATGGAAAAAGTGTCCTGAAAGTAGAAAGTCTGAGAAAGAAGAAAAGGCGAGTACTGAAGCATGGTGAAAATGTTGAAACTTTTAAAGACGTTGAAGAGTAAATATATACACATCGTCGTGGAAAGTCTCAAACCTTGCTACCAAGAGTCTCCGACCATTGATAAGCATTATCTCGAGAACCTCGACCAGGCAGTCTGCACCTCCTTACAAGGCTTAGACCAAACATCAGAAACGTTATGACTGTAACTTTGACTATATTTTCATTTCCTGTATAAATAACATTTCATGGTGTTTTTGGTTCAACTTTCCCATTCTTGATGTGCTCTGTTTGCTGAATTTTATAACACTAAATGAAAGCCCACTGCTTGCAGAGACGCACACACACATTTGTATTCCTACCTACTATTCAATTTATCTTTCTAATTGCTTGTTTGTTGACTTTATCTCAGTGAAAAGACTAGGAGTGAAAGGAAAGCGAAAGAAAGGATAGAAATTATAAATGGCCAAAATTGTGTTCATGGAAATAGAAAGAAACCAGTTGTTAGGAGTTTGTCGTCGGATGCAGTGAAAATTTACGTTTTTGTAACGTGTGTAGTGAGCTGCATAGACAATTACAGATATTAGTGTCTTAGGTGAAATGTATGCTTTTAGGAAACTAGTTTTATTTATGCACATATCCTCTGTCAAAATAAAATTATTGCATTTGTATGGGTAAAATTTTCTATGAATCATGTTTTCTTAGGACACTATTTAATTACCTGACAGTGAACAGACAACATTGCACAATAACTGTACATTCTACACGAGATAGCAATTATTACCGTAAAGGAAAACAAAATAGTTTTTGCTTTTTACAAAAATAAGCGTTCGGAAAAGTAGTGTTTTCTCTCTTTTTTCACCACGCCACGATTCATCTGTTTGTTTTTTGGTGCCAGAATATCAAAAGTAAAATTTATTGACTCCTCCAGAATCTCTTGTTCAAATATTTTTATTCAGATCTCTGAGATTCCAGGAGAAGAGATGTTAGTCGGTGGTTACATGTATACTTGTGCTTTCCAGTTTGTTTGAAACTGTAAAAGAGTTTCAGTTTTTTCCGTGTACATAGTCCCGGTTTATCAGAGTATCTTAGTATTGTATTTTTTTTAAGTAAACGAATATATACTCGATATGTACGGATAGGTATGTATGGGGATCAAAAAATATCTTGATGAATGTTTACTAGATAGTTTCTTTTGTGCGATTGTTTATTCCATAAAAAATATTCAAACAACTTTTAAAGACAGATAATAAATAAGTGAGCTGTTTACATCCTAAATGGTCAGCAGGAAACTGGTAATACAGCAGTAAATCACAAAGTAGCAGTAAGTGATATACCTTTGTCCTTGGTAGTTTTTGTGTTTGCGATAATTTCATCAGGTTAAATAACCCATTATTGTAACTAATTGTATTCCAGAGAGAACCCTTCAATCAAAGCACATCGGTGTCTACGTTAGTCAATTAACCAAACAATTAATGTCTATCAGACTGACGGAAATCCTAAATACTAGCAGTATTAACTTCATGGATGTTTCAGAATAAATGTTAAGTCTCAGTTAACGTTGTTTTCATTCAAACACCTATTTATTGTATATGATTCAAACACTGATGTAAGAAAATGTTAAGAGAGTTTGAACCATGTGGTTATGGTAACCGGTCATTGGTGAGTCAAAACCATGATCTGCCTTCTACCAAAAGATAGTGAGAAATTATACCATATCAGAACAGAATTCTATTCACCCCCTAATCTGTTCAGTAAACAGGAAGTTTTGCGTGAAAATCATAAAATAATCACACTAGACACTACTATGTTTTAGTTCCACAAAGACCCTAGTAAGGTTATGGCTATCAGGTCATCCCAACCACTTGTGATACCATGTCTTCCGTAAAGTAGACAGCTATTTTATCATAAATCAGTTAACCATTAAAAAAACCAAAGATATTTCCTTGGGTTGATGATCTATAAAAAATATAGCTAATTCTATCACTCAGCACCCGCTTTTTTATTATCCTTATGCCACTGATAAATAGATAACAAATTTTTTTTACAAAATGTAATAAGGTATTTTTTTATCATAAACATCGATTTAAACTTGATCTATAGAAAAAAATTCAGAAAATGTTTCAGGACACCAGCGAATAAATTTATTCAAGAACTCAACTTACCAAAGAACAAATACAACTCTTATTCTTTTCCACTTTAATTTCCATTCACTTAAGTTGATAAGTTTGTACTTACCGTGTAGAAATACACACTAGTATAGTGTATACTATGTAGCCCCTTACACAGTATATCTCTTAGTTTGACATAAAAGCCTATCATGTGCAGACAGGCATAATGTAGGTATCCAACTCCTCGGAATTTCTTTTCTTATGATAGACCATCGTTTAAGTCAGTGGGATTAGCTATTCTTTTACTATAATCCACCAGTCTAGACGGTCACTACGAGATCTGATTGTCGTGGACAGGACCTCATCTGGCATTCTGCAGATTAACACTATTACCAATATCCAGAAAGGCATTTATTTTAGTATATTAAAATAAAATATTTTGGCTCGCTGCAGATATCTTTCAAATCCTAAGAAAGAAAAATGCTTAACACGTCATTTCACTTTTAACGTCACTTCACAAATATCTTTTTATGCGGAGATGCAGTCAGTGATCAGCAGTTGGGACTCTTCACTACATTCAGTTTTAAGATGAGAATATGTACTTGGGTGATATAATCCAGTATGTTTTCACATCAGCGAAGCTGCGGTTTGTCAATCTGGACAGTTTACCGCCAACTAGGAGTCATGGCCTCAAGTTCATCATAAAGATAAATGGTAAAGTCGTTTTCCCAACAGGAGATTAACAATCCTCTTTCAATTGAAGTTTCATAAATCTCAAACCCTTGTTATTTTTCATCAGAAAGCCTTAAACAAGCGCTTGATTGGTCGGTTATCCTCAAATCAGTATCTGCAACTATGAGGAAATTCATGCCTCTTTAAAGGGTCAAAAGTGCATCACTTCAAACTACATTCAAAACTTTACCACTTCCATGTTCAGGATACGCTAACACCCCACTGTTATGCTGAATTATGTACATAGATTGATTTCCAGTTGTAAGAGATATAGCTGTCAGTCATTTGTTTAGTGTTCCAGAGTTTTTGTTAAACAAATATTACGGCTTGCTGAGATAATAATTTCTCGTTTACCACTTTTGATCTAATGTTTGTAAGTAATCTCATATAAAATGTGAGTAAAATATCTTTTCCTAGCATTTCAAGAAATTTAGATAAATATTTCTTTGAAATCTGTATATCCTGGGGACTGAACGAATAACAAAACGTCAATGACTAAACTATAAACCCCTACTTTAGTATCGTCAACTGCATTAAATTAAGGGATAGTTGAAATAGATATTAACGAAACACATTTACAGTCACTCAGTCAGAAACTTTCTGCGTGAATTATTCTCCACCTTTTATGTAACTGAACTAAATGGGATACCTGTGATAAGTGTACTAACTATAAATAAGTGCTTGTATGTATACATGTAAGTGTAATTTCTACTGAGTGTGCGTTGATATTAGTTAGTTAAGGCAAGTTTAATCCTTACCAACCTCTGTTCTATTCCGTAATTTCTACTCAGCCAACCGATGTATTGGAAGAGATACTCCTTGAGGCGTTCTATGCAATTTTAAAAACTTCTCTGAAGAATTATCAAAGTCAGCCTCGTAGTCTATATATATTTGCGGCATCAAAATTTACGCACTTCATTTAAAAAAAGTCAGATTGCAAGATTATGAGGACTATCATGGTTCATATGGCCTAAGTCTTTCTGTTGTGTGCTCGATTTCATGTAAGATACAATGATATCTCATTTTTTGAAAACTCTTCTGAATCTTTTTAGGATGGAAAACCTACACAGGATGACTGTTGTTACAAGTGCTACTTTCAGAAGGTTTTAAGCAGTTCTCTTAAGAGTCTCTCTGAGTTCTAGGAATGAAGTTCACTCGTTGGTTACCCATTTTAGGAATTTTACTTGTGTTCTTTAATCCCCTCCTTTTTCCATTTTTATCCACTAACAGTATATGTTCTGCTTTTAAGTAAATAGAGAGAAATGAAACCTTTACACTGCTGCCATATAGTGAATTCCATTCTAAGTATTCTTTGGGTGTGTTGCTGTACTGTAAATATCCATTCTCTGATGTTTGTCTTGACATCTTACTAAACACTTTAGGAAAGGTGATTCATCATTATAAGATAGGAACTTTGACATTGTGATGGTATATGATTTTAAGTTAGTTTTCTTTCTGAATGCTTCAAAAAGTGAGCAAATTACTCTGCACCCTGAATCCATCCTTATCTCGCTCCGTTTTCATAAACAGAGTCCAATTTGAGAATTCAGTGTTCATTTCATCTCAAAGTGGAGCATATTTTACTGAAATCAGATTTGTGTTTTAATAATGCCCAGAATGATAGATTTTCTTCATTTGACTATGAATGCGTTTGTCACTACAACGAGTATAAGTGAACAAAGTTACTGTATCAGTCTTTCATTACAGTTCAAGAACAGAGCAATATAGAATAATACGAAGTGATTCCTATTTCGTAGATTATTCTTAACTACTTACAACCTAAATACTATAAAAATGTGTACACCACAAATAATGTCACATACTGTCATCAAACTCACAAGAAAATATTTGTGAGAAGTGAGAAGAACATTGAACAGAACATTGCAAATCAGTTAAAGAGGAGGAAATTGTAAGCAAGTTAAATACCGTGTTCATCCATGTTTGTTATGAATTCTCACATTGGCGAAACATTGAGAACAAATTTCTGCTAATCTGGCTGTCCACACTTTAAGAGGTATCTTTCAGTTTGCTCAGATCGCGAAAGATATAAGTGAACGTTACTAATAAAGTCATGGTTGTTTTTGATTTTTCGTCTTTGTTTATAAAGACTTCATTTGAAGAAACTATAGCAACCAAATGTCAATATTCTGACCTTCTTCCTTTATCAGAAGATGAACTCGATCAGCTTTTGCTAATGTAAACTAAAGATGTACAATTTCAGTTCAACGGTGTCTTATATAGTTGACCTGACGGAGTTGACATGAGTAGCCCGCTGGATTCATTGCTGGTCAGCACTTTTATGAATAGCTTAAAACAGGCAATGATGAAGCTTGCAATAAAGGAAAGAGTCAGTCTTTAGTGACAGGTATTTTGACAATACATTTTTGTTTGGAATAAGAAAATAACGCTTTTGATATACTGAATCTTCTCAGCAGACTACAGTTTAATATAAGATTTACAATGCAGCATGTGAAAGATGATGAGTTTGATTTTCTAAACCATGATATTTAGTATGGCACAGACGGTAAGATTCGAATATTCGTTCTTCGGAAAGAGGTGGAGTGGAGTTTACTTGAACTTCAATAGCTTCTGTCCTAAAGGCCTCATACGGAATTAATGAGGGTGCTACTCAACTTTGCTAGGAAACTGTGCTCGAAGGGGAAAACTGAGTAGTTAGCGACAGTCGAGAAATACTTGAAAACAATGATCATTCACGGAGATCTGCTAATGAGTATGGGAAATCAAGTAAAGAAAGAGTAAAGTTTGGTACTCTACAGAAAATGTCTTTCCTCAGTTTATCTTCAAAAGTGACAAAACTTCCGGAAGAATCAAGTTCAACCTGAATTCTACACTGAAAACGAAGTATCCTGTTGTTAAAATGGTTTACTTATACCAGACAAACTCGTTGCAGCTACCGAAATTCGGCAAGTCCCCATCTTAATTTACGTCCAGCTGCCTCTACCAGTTTACAAGTAAATGCCAAAGCTATATGTACTCATTTCAGTGGTACAAATACTAAAATTGGGATGTTACAGGGAAGACCATCATGGCCTCTATGCAAGGATGACACGCAAAATCTTAAATCGTTCTTCATTTTTTGCTCCTATTCTTGTTCCTGCTCTTTTCGAATTCATAAAGGGCAATTTGTATTTGAAATTCAAAGCTAATGCATTACAAGAACAATGAAAAGGCTTTGTGTTCGTATTTCCATGCATTTCTCCAAGACCTCCAGATTTATGGATCTACAAGTAGTCAAAATTCCTTTTGCACGTTATTTGCTGGATACTGGACTAAGTGTAGACATTCCTGAATCGTTTATCTTAATCAATAAACAGAACGGTCTGCACTTCTGAAGACGTTATCGCTGAAAGGTCTATACCTTTTGTTCCAAATGAACATAGTTTTTCATCGTACACTTTTCTGTAGAGTCTTCAGACAGTATATTCAAATTAGTTACATCTCTTCTGTTCTGCTTAAAAACAACCCTGAGTGTTGTGCTTCTTACTCTTAGAAGTAGTATGGACTGGTTAATATTTTATGTAGCTTCAGTCCACTTCTTAATCCTTTTCAAAAATATTCACCTAATTATCCTAAAACAGTTAACCCTTCTAAAATTCATATTATCATCCTCTTTATTTGGTTCACATTAGTCTCAAAATGATGTTCACTTATACTCTCATAAATAACTCTTTTTTAAATTTCATGAAAGTATGTGACACTCTACGTAATATTACTATTATTTGTCCCTTGGGTTCCTAGTGGAATCTACGGCTTCAGTAGCACATCTCCACTGCACTCTGTCCTCTGCAATCTTTTGAACCTGGCTCCACAACAGCCCACAAGCTCTCACTTCTTCCTCGCACGATCTCCTCCATGTCACCCTCAGCTGGGACACCCAACTCGTCGTTTCCCATCTGCGTTCCACTCAACGACCTGGCCTGACGCGTGATGTCCCCAGCCGGCCTTCTCAGTATATGCCCGATCCAATCCATCTCCACTTGTTAGGTGATAGGTTCTTGGTTGGTTCGTTACCAGAGTTCCTTGTTGCTGATTCTTTCTGGCCATCTGAACTTCAGTAACGAGCCAGCTTTGGCAGTTCTTGATGAATGTCTGTAATTTGTTGCAAATCCCTTTCGTAATGCACCAAGTCTCTGAGCCATACAGAAGCACTGATTTGATGCTGGTGTTGAAAATCCAGACCTTGTTCCACATGCTGAGTGCAGAAGATCTCCACACTGGTTTCAGCTTAATGAACGCCTGTATTGCTTTTCCGATCCTGGCTGGCTTTCACGTCCTCGTCTGTGCCACCGCCGCCTGTAGTTGAAACGGTGCTGCCTAGACAGGTGAAAGAGGCTAATTCCTTTCAGTTTCTCCCGTTGATGGTGATTGGGGCTTGTTGTTGCTGTTGTTCGTGGTGGTGTTGGTTGGGTATCTTCGTCACCTCTGTCTTCTCTACGTTCACTGAAGTCCCATCTTCCCTCGCTGCCCTACATCTTCTGTCAACTTGTTAGTTTTCGCCTGTACATCTTCAAGTTTGTGTGACAGTAGACATAAGTCATCATCGGCGAAATCCAAATCTTCCTAGGTTCTATTCCCCGGTCCAGCGTATCCCCTCCTTTCGCTCCCCACTGTTTGTTGCATGATCCAGTCCACTACAATCAGGAATATCATGGGTGATAGTAGACAGCCTTCTTCTACTCCTGTCTTCACTTCAAAAGCATCACTGAGCTTCCCATTGTGAATTACTCGGCATGTGGCGTCTTCATATAGTTGCTGAATCAGATTGATAAAGGTTTGTGGTATTCCGTAGTGTTGAAGCAACTGCCTGCCAAATTACTTCTCGGTCGACGCTGTCAAAAACCTTTTCAAAGTCGATGAAGTTGAGGTAGAGCGTTGACTGCCACTCTATACTCTGTTCTATGATGATGCGAAGCTTTGCAATTTGGTCTGCACATGATTTGTACTTCCTGAAGGCAGCCAGCCTGTTCGGGTGGTAATTTTGAATCCAGTGCATCCTTCAGTCTCTCCAGGATTATGTGGGGTGGACAGGAGTATGGTTCCACCCCAGTTCTTGCAGAGACTTAGGCCGCCTTTCTTCAGGAGTTTGACAAGGTAGCCCTTCTCCCAATCACTTGACAGGTACCTTTGCTTCTCGCCTTCTAAACCTTCTGCAATAGTGATGTGAGTATGTCCGCTGTTGTCTCTGCGTCTGCTCTCAGTGCTCCTGGTGGGATTCCATCTCGTCCTGCTGCCTTCCCTCATTTCAGTAGCTTTATGGCGTTCAGGACTCTGACTTCTGTTGGAGGATTTGTGTTCACTTATAGTTTTGTGGCTGTAGGTGGTATTTCTGGATGAAGTGCAGGTGGTGGTGGTGGTGATAGATCCAAGAGCTTCTTGAAGTGGTCGGCCCATTGTTTCCTTTGTTTTTCTTCTTGAGCGATTCAATTTCGTTTATCATCTTTTATTGATTTCATCTGTGTTGATCTCTTCCCTCCCAGATAGTAACCTGGTTATTTCATACAATGTTGTCAGGTCTCTTTCTCACCTACCTGCAGCCTGTTCTGCTTCACTTGCCAGTGTGTCATAGAAGTGTTTTTTGTCTTTGCGCGCATTCTTCTTCATTTCTTTTTCTAGTGTTTTATACGTCGCACTCAGTTCCTCTTCTCGCTGTTCATCCTTGCACTGGTTTATCTTCTGCTTCATCATCTTCCTCTCCCTGCTCTATCAGTTCCATGTGTCCGTCGAGATCCACTTCTTATCTTCTTTCTTCTTCATTCCTAATATGTTTATGCAGGTTTCTGTCTACATAGCTTTCAAAGAGTTCCAGTGCTCATCAACACAGGTTTCTTCAGGGATGTTCCTCGATATCTCTCATTTTGTCTTGATGGCTGACGTGAAGATGTCCTTTGTAGTTTCGTCCTTCAGTTCAGTTTCTGTTGTGAGTGTTGAACTTGAACTGTGGTCTACCACCAGCTTCCTTGAGGGCTTTTAACTTGATTTGGAAGATTCCTTGCATTAGATAGTGGTCTGAACCTACATCTGCTCCTCTTCTTGACCTTGTATCAAGTAGACTGCATCTCCATTTTCTCGAGATTGAGATAAAGTCGACCTGATTTTTAGTGTCCATCTGGTGAAATCCATGTCGCTTTGTTGATATCCTTGTACTTGAACATACTACCTCCAATCACGAAGTCGTTGAATGCACGGAAATCTGCAAACAGTTCCCCATTCTCGCTCATTTCACTGAGTGCCTCACGACTCATGATGGGTTCCGTTCCGGCGTTGACCACTCCCAGTTTGGCATTCATGTCACCCATTAGAATTTTGATGTCGCCATCTGGGGTGGTGTCTTGTCCAGCAATGATTGCAGTTGTCTGTAGATTTCCTGCTCTTTCTTTGGATCTCTTGACCTGCATTATTTGTAGGTGCGTAGCATAGCATTGTCTGATTGTGACTTTCTTTCCTTTTGAGTTGAATCTTGCTGTCATGATCCTGGAGCAGATTTGTTCCCATTGCGTGAGAGATGGCCTTTGATGGTGTTTGGGACATCACGATAGCCACTCCATAACTCAGTATGCTCGTGGTTTTCGTCTGGGTGATAATATCAGAGTGGATTATTGACTCTCCAGTTAAGAGTTTGGAGAGTCGACTTCCATTCCATCTGCTCACGCAGATTCCTGGCACTTCTATGCTATACCTTCTCATCTCTTTTGTAATCTGGGCAGCCTTGCCAGCCGGGTTCAAACATTGTTCGGATATTCTATGTTCCTATGCTTACTTTTGCTTTCATCGGGGTTAGAGAAGACACATCGGCCAATTGGCTTCCCGAAGACATTCACCAACCGGTGTCATTTCGTCTCTCCAAATCCAGTGAGGAATAATTTTGTTTTTATTTTTTATATTTTGTTTGTGCTTTGAAGTTTCTTTAGCCATTGAATTGGTTTTACTGGGTAGGGTTTCTAGCTTTATGCCGAACCTTCCCTCTTTACCCAGGCTCAGTACCGGCTAGTAATTAGTGAACCAGTTAACGGGGCGAGGTTTTCTATGTAGTATATGTAATATGTACATTTTTAAATTGTTTAGGTTGTAAGCAGCTGCGTAGAGTTCACGAAATAAAGATTAGCTTACTAAATACTGCTTTACGCAGTGTTCTTGCTTTATTCAATTTCAAAAATAGGAAGCGATGCATGAAAGATACAGCTGTACTTTGAATGTAAGGTGTTTTGCATCTAATAAGCACCTAGAACTCTAATGATATCACTACTACTCATCAGACATCTTTCAACTAGAGTTGTATTAGAATCCAGCAAATTCTAAACAAATTTCGCGTTTTCACTGACTGAAATGTCATTTGGTTTAACTTACAGCAGCTTCGACCTTTTTAGGCTTCTGCACTTGTATTTAAAATCTGAAATTTTGTAAGTGATCATTTATTTATTTTGAGTGTTTCTAGGACGCTTTATTAGTGAAAACAATATTTGTGTTTTGGTGTCTCATTAAAAACATGATTAATCTTTATACAACAGTTTGCAAACGATTGACTATTCACAATATTTGATCGGTCGCTTCTAGATGAAGGAATGTTTACATTTATCTGTTGTTTATCTGTTCCGTTTCTAGTGTTTGAAGCAACTTTTAAATCACGTGAACTTCATGGGAATATGGCTCGTTTCGAAATGCAAGTCATGCAAGTGTGGAGAATCAATAAACAATCTCTTAAGGGAAGTTCAGGTATCTACTGGCCTACTTCCAAGAATTTCATCGATTCGGGCACAATACCGAAGATGAACATGAAGAAGTAATGAAAAAGAATCAGAATGAATTTATTCCTGTATGGGTTCGTCTGAATGATTTACGATGCAAATGTCCTTATATTGAACTGGAACTTCATATCTTATAGTCACAGATTTCGAGAGCTTCACAAATAAAGTGAGAAACGAACTGTTATTTTCGGTTAAAACTGCTGTTTTACCTTGGCGCACAAGTTGGAAGCGCAGACTTATTCGATTTCGTAGAAGAGAAAATCGTGGAGCCTGCGAAAAGTTTCGTGAACCTACTAAACTCCTTAGTGTTTTTCGACCGAAACAATCACTGACAGTTCCAATGGCACACCGTGTCTGGTATTCAACAAGTACTTCTCGATTTTCCTCGTCAAATCATAAAAGTCCTTCATATTCCTTGTCTTTAAGACCTTATTCAAGCTATAGAAATGATCATGAAGTGTTTTAAGACGGTTTACAATTCATTTACTCATATCATTCTGAACTATGTACAAAAGTTTTTCATTTAAAAGCACCCATCTATCCACTATACCAATGTCAATTTAAAACTTCTCTGTAAATTTTGAAGGTATTTCTAAATAAGCATTCATGGTCATCTATGCATGAATTTTAATATCAAATGCAAACAGAATGTTTACTTCAAGTAATATTATAACATGCATGCAAGAATATTTATGGTTGACCTCTTAAAAAACTTTAGGTTTCATTTATAACAATGAAAGGTATATGCGCACAAAACAAACACAGTACGAGAAAAACAATCACTTATCACCATAAGTACTTCATATTTTTTTTATCCACTCCGGAAACATTTATAGCTCGTTTATAATCTCCTTTCACAGCATTTGAATGATTTGTAGAACCATTTCTCTTCTTCCAGTTTATAACAAGTTTAAGAAGCCAAACCTTTTACTTTCCTTCTTCTTATTCGACTAAATACTACTACGACTATCACTACTGCTGGTGATGTTGAGTTTGTTTGCAGTCGCAACTTAAATTAAAAAAACTATGTCCATTTTTATTGAAAACAAGTTGTAGATTTCTCATGCTACGTATCGTTTAAAACGAAGGATTGCTTCAAACGTTTCGAAACAGTAAATGTTTCAGAAAGAAATTTGAATTAGTTGCGCTCAGTGTTCTGAAATGTCAAGCAGATGAGGCTTTCACATCTCATTCCTTCATGTAAGACTTTGAAAACACCGAATGTGATGGAAATGATTGGTCAAAATTTACTGCTTTTCTTGTGCAGGCGTTTCCGACTTGCTTTTGAAGATTACTAATTGGTTAACTGAACTCTGAGTTCTTGTATAAGATACAAGGTGTACTAGACTGAAGTAAGAGTAAACATGTAGTTGAATGGCAGTAAATCTATCATGAGGTGTTCTGAACATAGAGTACTTTATTGGCTCGTCCACTGTGACAATACTTTTCATATTCTGAATTTTTAAGGTGAAGTTTTGACGATAGATATTTTGCTTTTATAACAGAAAATGTCAGTGATATTAATATCAAAATGAAAGAAAACCAGAACAATTCTTTTATAATTTATACAGCATCTTCGTTCTGTGATCACCAAGAGTGATGTTGAATGCTTAGGTAACTTCACCAATATCACTTGAATATGCATATTACTTTTCCCAATCTTTTACCATCTGTTCTACTTTTAGTTGCTGGCCAGTTTAGGTTCCGCAGACACAGACCCATCGACGTTTTTATACGCTTATGTCTGACATCATAAATTCTATGAAGTATACACACTAATGCAATTGATATTTTTAAGTTTTTCTTGTTGAAATGATATTTATAACTGTTTACTTCTAGCAACTGAAGTATTAGAGGAACCCGGGGAAGCTTTTCCTTTTAAGATACAGAACTTTTCACAGCTTTTGCAGTTTACTTCATATCCAGCTATTGTTGTTGAGATTTTGTTACAGACAAAGTCTAATGATTTCACAGATATTTCAGCAACGAAAACTGGTACGATTTCTAACAATAAAGTTCTTCCGGTTAAGATACTTTCACATACTTCAACATGTCCTTTTAATGGATTCCTAAAGAATAGTACTCTACAAAATAATTTGTTCTGATTTGAAAACCACCAACGAAATTAATTGGATACTTCCAAAATGTAGTCATTAGTAGTCCCTAGATTGTACTATTACTGGTAATGAATGGAAGTGAACTCATATACATTGGTGGTGATTGTTTCCCAATATGAAGATGACCGATTTTTGACCGCACTTAACCAATCTTTACTGATGTGCAGTAAACTACACTCTAACTCATGTTTAAAACTTTTGTTCGGTCTTCATGCATTTGCTACAATAAAAGAATAATGCTTTGATTTCTATAGGATATTTAATATATATACAAACTGTAGGGCGAATGCGGCTCATTTTGATTCTACTTTGACCTAGATCTAAGTTTAGTTCCAGTCATCACTTACATGTACAGGAATTACAAACGAAGTAGTTCCTTACATAGCTAAAGCAGTGCTTGTAACATAATATATGCCTTTTCAAAAAGGAGAGGTTAATCTGCCAAAATTTCGGTGTTAGATGCTTTTTGTTTACCTTTCTTCAAATTAGCTACATACCACTTTAAAGCAAATGTCATCTGAAATTACACTGTACTCAACACCACAGTCAAAATACTGACACATTCAGAGACATATAACTGCTTAGACGTTTCACCAAAATGTGACTTTTGGTTACAGTTAATAATTAATGAGCTTCCATGAAGTGAAGGTATTGCTCATTTCATGAGTAACCATGAATCCCGAAAAATTTTAAATCTGTAGTATAGAACGAAGCTTTAAAACTTTCTTATCTCAATCGTGCATGATATGCAGATCATAAAATACCTGACAATAATGCTCACACAAATATAAGGTATAGCTCCAAGTTATTTGGAACTACCTAATTTTATTTCTCTTCGCCTTTGCGATCTGCTGTTGTAGAAGGAATGGTCATCCTAAGATCATAACCATCTTCGTTCATATCACTGTGATAAACAGCCAAAACAAAACAGAAACATCCAGCTGATATTTAACAACTACTGTGATTTACATGTTCCACTAGAAACATCTCCAAAGGAATCTATTAAATATACGTCACGAACAATCAGGAGCAGAGAAATTTGCACAATAAAATGAGTTCATTTTATTTCATGGCTTTTCATCAGCTGCAAACAGCCTGCAATTGAAGTGAATTAATAATAGTTTAGGAATTGTCCTGGTGCGAACTTGACAGACACGAAGACCAATCACTAGTTATTCGGACTTGTTATATATCCACAAATACGAGACCAAGAAAAAAGACAATAGCGTAGTAGGATGGAATAATATATTTGGGTGGTTGTACCAAGATACCGATGCGTTTCCAACTAACTGGCTAGAGAGTCGAATACAAGCAATGCAACGTAACACGACAGCGTGCCAAATGGTGAGGATGCTTGACCGGGTGCCTTCAGCTTAGCGAGTCCAGTTAAACTATCAAGGTCAACATGAGTGTCGAAAGTCGTCAAACCCCAGGCCATTGATTTTGGGGAAGTGTGTGACACTAGAGATCACTCCCCCCCCAGTGGGTTCGTGATGACCTTAAGACGACACAAGCCAGAAGTAAAAACCTAGTGGTTTCTCCACTGGTGAAGCTCTTCCGATGGTCTCACTGCGTGAAGTGGCCCCTGATTGTCTGAACTTATTCTAGGGTGTCGTGGCCATTAAAAAATGAAGTACAATAAATAGAACTGGACGTCGATCTCGGTCCTCAGTTTCCTTTGACGTTCCATCCAGTGCTCGTTGCACCAACGAGCTCCAACTAACTGGCTAGAGAGTTGATTACGAGCAGTGCAACGTAACACGATGGCGTGCAAAATGGCGGGGATGCTTGACTGGGTACCTTCATCATAGCAAGTCCAGTCAAACTATGCAGGTCGGTATCAATGTTGAATCTCGTCAAACCCTAGGTAATTGATTCTGGAGAAGTGTGTGACGCTACACTAGTAACAGTAACATAGCATACTTTAAACACGCAGAAATGGACAGAGATTTGAAATCCAGAATTAACAACGAGGTAGTAAGGCAAGGAAACAGGACTAATAGTTACTAATCCTAGTCAAAACCAATGGCTATTTATATCTGGTGAGATAGAAAATTCTGGAACTGTGGAGTGGGTGGACAACAAGCGAAAACCAGTGTAAAGGAGGGGACTGTTTAAGAGCTATAAGTTGCGTAGTCATGTGAAAAACTTGAAAATCGTTAAGTGGTTAACATTCAGTAGGTAATTAATGAGGAGATGATGTAATCAAAAGAAAGAGAAGACTATATACATATACATGCAAACAATTATATATATATATATATATATATATATATATATATATATATATATATATATATATATATATGCCTGGTGATCGCACTTTTAAAGACCTTGCTAGCATTCAGGCACAGATTGCTCGGTATATGCTCATAAAATAGAGTAGACGCCCTTCTTTCAGTCCGTCCTACGTACTTGCTTCCACAAGCACAGATGAATTGATATACGCAGTTGGAGGTGACGTGAAATAGATATTTGTCTACTTTCGACTGTGTTGAGCATAATGTACTGTAAACTGAGATCAGTCTGGCAGCATGGAAGCTCCTTCTCAGTGCAGCTTTTACTCTTCTGTCTATTCTTTCAGATTTCTTATCACTTTTGAATGCTAAGTAAAGGAAAAGAGGCTTCTTCTCAACAGTTGGATATTTTGGCCTCTCAACAAATTCTTTTCCTTGCTTCATGATGAATTTCTTCGGTTATCCATTCTCTGTAAGAGCCTTCCCAGTTGTTCCGAATTCTTCTGTCTGTTTATCTGTAGAGTAAAGCCTTTTTATTCTAGTGAATAGTATCCTGACTAAACTATGCGTATAGCTGACAGGACAAAAGCTATTGTAGTGAAGGTACTGACCAATCTACGTGTCTTTTCTTTGGATAGTTTTCTCTGCCGTACTATCACGTCTTTGTCTTATACTTAAATCCAAAAGATTGAATCTGTTCTCATTTTCATATTTCATTGTCAAATTAATATTTGGATGAGCTTGATTGAAGGTGTCGAACAACTTTAACGCATGATTCATATTATCACAAACAACGAAAGTATCATGGACATACCCGCAGTAATGTATCGTTTCCTTGAAGGCAGAGTTAAGAGTTGGTCGCTCGAGATGAGCCATGAATATGTCAGCTAGGATAGGTCCTAGTGGTGAACCCGTAGCCACTCTATCAGTTTGCCAGTATAGTTGATTATTAAACTGCAACTGAACACCTTTTGAACAGAAGAGTAGTAATTATATGAGTTCTGTTTTCGATAGTAGTAGTAGATCAGACTGTTGACAGATTATGTTTATCGTTTCATCCACTGGTATGTTCGTAAACAATGAGGAAACATCAAAGGATGCCACAAATTTATCAGAGATATCTAACCTATCCAGTTCTTCAGAGAATTAAAATGTATCCTTCCAGCTATGATTTGCGAGCCTTTTTCTGATGGGTTCCAGTTTCTTTGCTAACCAATGAGCCAATTTGTGACGAGATGAATTTATCATGGACAAGGTGGGTCTCAAAGGAACACTAGAGTTGTGAACTTGTGGAAAGCCGTACATGAAGGGTAGTCATTAACCTCTTGGTTTAATTTCACTATAGGTTGCTTCACTAATCAACTGCTTCTACAAAAGTTCCCTGAGGTGCTAGCTTACTTCGTTTTCAATTGAAACTGTCGCATCTTTTTGGGATCTATCAACTTTGAATCACAACGAATCTCTCAAAATCAGCAGCATTATATGCAAGTAGTCATTTTTATTCGTCATGACGATACCAGACTCCTTATCAGCTCTATTTATAACAACTTCAAGATTCTTGTGCAGGTTTTTCAGTCACAACCATGATGCTCAGTCAGAATCTTTGGCTGGTGGTATGGAGATATGCAGAACTGATTGG
Source organism: Heterobilharzia americana (assembly GCA_944470555.2). Classification (NCBI taxonomy): domain Eukaryota; kingdom Metazoa; phylum Platyhelminthes; class Trematoda; order Strigeidida; family Schistosomatidae; genus Heterobilharzia; species Heterobilharzia americana. Next base: position 111,993,260 of record OX104134.1, on the reverse strand, counting down.
CAGTATCGACCAGCATAGATTTAAACCAGCTTCTGTTCTCATCTGTAGGCTTCAAATCGTGAAGTTGTAGGTATAAATTTTGACTTATGTTTTTGTATTACTTCGACCAAGGGGTTCTAATGGGTCATGAAATTTAGATTCAGGAGACCGAGCTTCAATTTCCATCTTATTTAAGGTGGTAATGGGGAGATTGCATATACTTCTTTGGATTTTCAAGAAATCCTTCATATAATTTCTCTCTTACCAGGGATTTAATGAGTTTATTCTCCCAGACTCTAGATGTCTTCGACCGTAGATCATGAATAAAATTAATGAACTTTATGCAACAAACAGTATTCAGGTCATCGAGAAGGCCATTAAACATAGGTGGCTGAGATTTCACCGTGGAGATGCTTGTATTCGACGTTTCGAGATGCAAACACAAGCAAAAATACGGTCAAAAAGTAGTTACTGCTATTGTACAAACTGTTACGGTAAGCTGGTGATTTGAGAGCGAAAATGTACAGCCGGCTGAATGGTGTGTGACAGTAGTTAGTTTGTAGCGTCACACACTTCCCCAAAATCAATGGCCTGGGGTTTGACGACTTTCGACACTCATGTTGACCTTGATAGTTTAACTGGACTCGCTAAGCTGAAGGCACCCGGTCAAGCATCCTCACCATTTGGCATGCTGTCGTGTTACGTTGCACGGCTTGTATTCGACTCTCTAGCCAGTTAGTTGGAACGCATCGGTATCTTGGTACAACCACCCAAATATATTATTCCATCCTACTACGCTATTGTCTTATTTCTTGGTCTCGTATTTGTGGATATATAACAAGTCCGAATAATTAGTGATTGGTCTTTGCATCTGTCCAGTTTGCACCAGGATAAATCCTAAATTGGTGAGCCCGACGTGATCACATACCCCGACCAATAGGAGATATTGAGTTGGTGAGCCTGTTACACTTTATATTTGTGTATTATTTTCATTTCGATATTTATATATCCGTTTACTGCACTTTCTCATGTCCAACCACACTCCCAAGCTTATTCGTATTAAGCCGACTGCGAACACGATCCAACTCGTGCCATATTGGCCAGACAATGCGGAAACATGGTTTCTGTATGCCGAGGCAGATTTTCGAGAACAGGGCGTCTCAGATACTCATTCCCGATTTCTTGCTGTTATACGGTCACTACCGCAGGAATTAAATAGACATGCTAAAGCACACATGTTTAATCCTGAAGTAAGTGATCCTTATGCACTTCTTAAGGCCGCACTGTTGAAGAAAAGCGATCTGACAGGTCGCCAGCGTCTAGACGAATCGCTTCGTAACATCGAGCTAGCGTTCTTCCCGCACCGACAACGGAGCGTCATAATGCCTATCCTTCAATCTCCAAGTAGCCGACTGCGGGGCGATCGCGACATCTGGGAGAGAGTATGCCTAGCTCAACTTAGGTTTACGTAAATCTATCCACTGGATTTTCCTCCTGGCTGATGTCTCTGTGCCCATCATTGGCATAGATTTGCTGAACCATTACGATCTACTCGTAGATGCTCGCCGTCGACGTCTGACAAATAACAACGCAAAGTTATCTATTGGCGGCAACACCTATGCGGGTCCTAGTTTAGCCTTCCTTGGAACCAAACAATCAGGCGACGCGTCCTACCAAGCAGTTTTGGAGAGGTATTCAGAGTTGTAACAACCGAAGCACACTCTTCCGTGCATAACCAGCAATGTTATGCATCACGTGGCAACAACATATCCACCTGTGGCATCCAAAGTGCGCCGTCTAGCCCCCGATAAGTTCGAAGCGGCGAAAAGCGAATTCGACCACATACTCGAACTGGGCATAATCAAACCGTCAAACAGTCACTGGGCATCGCCATTGCACATGGTTCCCAGAAAGGATAGCAACGACTGGCTTCCAACCGGTGATTACCGAAAGCTTAACGTCGAAACAACACCAGACTGCCACCCGATACCTCACGTTTACGATTTGACTGCAGCCTTATGTGGAATGAACATTTTCTCCAAAATCGACCTGGTCAAAGCGTACAACCAGGTACCTATGGCAGCAGAAGATATCGCGAAAACAGCCATTATTACTCCCTTTGGTTTGTTTGAATTCCTGCGCATGCCATTCGGTCTTCGGAATGCAGCACAAACGTTCCAACACTTTATGGATGATGTCTTCGTGGTTTCAATTTTGTTCATGCCTACACCGATGACTGTCTAATTGCGAGTTCAGATAGGGAAACTCACCTTAGACATTTGGACCTCGCATTCAAAAGACTTAAAAACATGGTATCACAGTCAACTTACGGAAGTGTGAAATAGGAGTTGAATCACTCAGCTTCCTTGGGCATACCATTGGCAACAAAGGTATACGCCCATTGGGAGATGGAGTGGTGGCTATCACGAACTACCCAAAGCCGACCACTGTGAGACATCTCCGCACTTTCAATGGCCTGGTAAGTTATTACCGCCGGTTTATTCCCAACTGTGCCTCTGTCATGAGACCACTAACAGATCTACTTCGAGGAAATACGAAGTTCGTTACCCTGGACGACGTAGCTAGACTTGCTTTCTCTAAAGTCAAGGAAGCCATTTCAAACGCAACCATGCTCATGCATCATGGCCTCAATGCTCCTTTGAGTATTGCTGTTGATGCATCTGGCTCAGCGGTTGGAGCAGTTTTGCAACAATTGACTGAAAACCAGTGGCAACCGCCAGCCTTTTTCTCGAAGCGGCTGCAGGATGTGGAAACAAGATACAGTACATTTGGTAGGGAACTCCCAGCCATGTACTGTTCTGTACGCCACTTTCGACATTCGGTGGAAGGTAGTGATTTCATTATTTTCACAGACCACAAACCGTTAACGTTTTCCCTCAGCTCGGCGTCTGACAAATACTCCCCTCGTGAGTCGCGACAGCTGGATTACATTTCCCAGTTCACGTCAGACATCCGCCACATTTCTGGAGCAAATAACTCCATAGCCGATGCACTATCACGAGTAGCTTGGATAAATAATATCGAGGGCGTTGACCTCGTTGAACTAACCCGGCGTCAAAAAGAAGACCTTGAGCTGCATCGCGAGTTGTCGTCCACAACTCTCAAGCTGCAACTCTGTCCGGTTGGATCAGACAAGGATACAATTTTGTGCGATGTCTCTGCTAGTCATCCACGCCTAGTAGTTTCGAAGAGTTGTCGACGCAAGGTCTTCAATGCGTTGCACAAACTCTCTCATCCAGGTGTACAAGCCACCATTAGGCTTATAGCACCGTGGGTGCAAATTTGAGTGTGGATTTTTTCACGCTCTAACGGCACTTTTAGGTTGCACCCGGTTCCGAACGACAGCCTACCATCCACAAGCAAATGGCATGGTAGAGCGTTTCCATCAACAGCTAAAGGCTTCCCCTTCAGCTGCAAACATACCTCAGTGGACCGAGGCTCTGCCTCTAGTCCTACTAGGTATTCGTAACGCCTTGAAAGTTGATGCTGGATGTACCTCTGTAGAACTCGTCTATGGGACCACTCTTTGCCTACCAGGTGAGTTTGTTCCTCCTTCAACTTTCGAACATGTTTCCGACAGGGCATCATACGTGACTAGGTTTACAAAGGCAATGCGTTCAGTTGGGCCCTCTCCGGTTAGACCTCAAGTGACTGATGTCTTCGTTCACCCCAGTTTACAAAAGACATCACACGTGTTTGTTCGCCACGACGCTGTTCGTCGACCACTTAAACCACCCTACGGCGGGCTATTCAAAGTGATTAAGCGACACGAGAAATTCAGCATAATTGAGCGAGACGGACGTGAAGATACCGTCAGTATCGACCGTTTGAGACCAGCTTATTTCGAAGGCGACCCCATTAAAAGTGACGTTTCAGCTGGCTACAGCCGACCGATGGATAGCTCAATTATCGAAATTCTTGGCGATGTGCCTAGTAATGCACAGTTGCAACAACAATCGGCACGATAGAAAACACGATTAGGCCGAACCGTCAGGTTCGCGGAGTATTTGAAGTCTTATTCAACTTAGTGGTGTGAAATAAAATGTGCCGACCATATTTTTTTCTACTTTCAACTTTTTCCGAGGCGCTATTTTCCTTATTTACCGGCAGTGCGCAAACCCTCTCACACTTTGCCTTTTTATGTTAATTTTTAGTACAATGTAGTGAAACTTTTAAAAACGGTGAAAATAAGCGTAAATTTCTATTTTTCGGTATGTTTATGTGTAAATAATTCCCATTTTTACGAAACGCTTTTGTGGCATTAAAGACTTTTATTTATATCACAGGTGCAACGAGCACTAGACGGAACGTCAAGAGGAACTGAGGACCAAGATCGACGTCCAGTTCTATTTATTGTACTTCATTTTTTAATGGCCACGACACCCTAGAATAAGTTCAGACAATCAGGGGCCACTTCACGCAGTGAGACCATCGGAAGAGCTTCACCAGTGGAGAAACCACTAGGTTTTTACTTCTGGCTTGTGTCGTCTTAAGGTCATCACGAACCCACTGGGGGGGGAGTGATCTCTAGTGTCACACACTTCCCAAAATCAATGGCCTGGGGTTTGACGACTTTCGACACTCATGTTGACCTTGATAGTTTAACTGGACTCGCTAAGCTGAAGGCACCCGGTCAAGCATCCTCACCATTTGGCATGCTGTCGTGTTACGTTGCACGGCTTGTATTCGACTCTCTAGCCAGTTAGTTGGAACGCATCGGTATCTTGGTACAACCACCCAAATATATTATTCCATCCTACTACGCTATTGTCTTTTTTCTTGGTCTCGTATTTGTGGATATATAACAAGTCCGAATAACTAGTGATTGGTCTTCGTGTCTGTCAAGTTCGCACCAGGACAAATCCCAAAGGTTGTTTCCTGTGGACAACAAGAACTACCATTTTGATGTTACTTTCTCCGGGCAGAGGGGTCAAGAGGGTTAGAAAATTTCGACCTTGAAAATACAAGACTCCTTTGTGCCCTAGGGTAAACCGATGCGGAGGCATGAGTTTTTCCACCCAGCTTTAGCACGATAAACTGTCAATCCCAAAACGCATAAAAGACAGTATATAACAACTTTAAGTCAGACGTGCCATCGGCACTGGTGTTGCACAGATCTATTCGTTCTTCTTTTTCACTTACTTTGCAGAAACAACTTCCAGGTCGTGGACGGCTGCGAGGAAGAGATCGCCCTCACACCTTCTGTCGTACGTAAAACACAGTTAGACGTCGCCTACTCTCCCTGCCTTTGCTCCGTCCACTGCCTTCACTACCTAATGCCGACCAACAATTAGCCTTTTACAACTTCCTCAACCTCTCACTGTATGAAAGATACTAGAAATCCAAGACAGCTTAACGTCACTTCTAGTCTTCTGAAACACCACTGTCGATTTCAAATTGAAGTTTTCAAAGTTTAAACTCTATAATAAGTTATACAGCAGGCATCTCTCCTGAGAACACTGGAGCCTGCAGTCATGAATGAATGCTATGTTTTCGACACTCGTTTACAAGATCCGAATTCAATTATTAATGCATCCTACCCGATGAATGAAGCGAATCTTTGAAATTCACTTCACAGGCATCCGAAGGTTCACTGACTAGCCCCTATGGACTTTCTGGTGTATGCACAGCATTAATTAGTAGTGTAGAGAGAGCACTTCTCGCCTGGATACCGGTAAGCAGTCGTTTGTCTGCTGTTCGACCGGATGTATCAATAAGAAATACTAGAGGTTGCCCCGTTCAACTGCGGTTTGGGCCAAAGAAAGGACGAATTTAATCAGAAGCTGCCAGTTTTGCTACATTTGCGAAAAACTCAGATATGGTCATGATATTAGTCGGCCTTAAAGCCGAGGCGGGAAAGCTGAGCCAGTCAGAAAGGCCGTTAAAGGTATTCTCGATATCCCATGCCAAAGAACCGACAATGGTGATCGTCTAATGGAATTTTGGTTCGACAGTCACTTGTTTCTGGTCAACACTGACTTAAAACACTAGGAGAAAAACTATCTCAAATTGCGTTTGCCAACATCCAACCACCATGGACGCAGACAGATGACACCACCACAGGCTAACAGTAGATGTTTGGAGCTCCTTCTGGAGCACCTGTTCTCAGTGTGACAACTCGTAAGTCCAAGCCTAACTGGTTGCAGGAAACTGACAGCAGTTGAGCCTGGGCCTGCTGTATTGGAAGATGAGGACGAGAGGCAAGTATTCCAGGAGGAGATAGCTAAGCGGCTACCTGAACGCGGCAACAGTTCTCATTTCGACGTAGCACGTTAATTCAGCGGTGAAGACAGTTGGCACCCTGCACCCAAAGGTTAGCGAACGTCACTGGATTTCCGCATGTCATCCGGACAGACTGGTTTCAGAAGAATGGTTTCAGCCGGTTATGATCATAAGGAGAAGAGAACTTAGCTAAAACGTACACTGAATAGGGGTTTCCCCAGTGACCATGAGCAGTGAGGGTTGGCGAAGGCAAGGTGAATGGAGAAAGTATCGGCGTTAGGTAGTAACCAGCAATCACATAAGGATACCGGCAAGGAGAAGATGATGGTTAGTGCAACCATCGTCGAAATGAATCGGATTCTGACAACTCGGGACAAAAGGCTAGAACGTCGGACGAAGCACTCTGAAACACGGTTCAACTGGCTCATGGAAGCATTCCAGTCATCCAGCGTCCACCCCGAATAAACATGGGACATAGATGTTGGTCCTCCAACTCTTTTCGAAATTAAGAAAGCTGTTTCTAACCTGAAAGAGAAGAGACGAGGAGGAGGCTTAGTTTGACCAATATTTTGTCCAAAATCCTGGAGTCCGTAGTTGCCCAACGTCTAACTTCTGGTTTCATGTTCAAACCTATTTTGAGGGAAGTTTTTCCAGCATCCAATATATTTCAGGAAAGCTTAGCACGCTGGTTCCTGCCGTCAGGTTTCATGGCTAGGTGTTCTTTTCACTTCACACTCTTTGTCGTGGAGTCCCTTTCCGCTTCACTGCATTTAGCCCGTGTGGATATGTACCTGGGCTCTTCCTCTCCGTTGGTTGCAGACAAGTTCTGTCAAGAAGCCAAGGCACTATTCGGTTGATTGATGGTCTCTTTATCACTCATGTCTCTGTGGAGGCCTGAAAGCATAAAAATTGACGTAAATCAGGAAGCAAGTAAACTAAAAAGTGCCGCGCTTGATGTGTATACTCACGTGAATACCCATGTTGAGTGTTGCGTGAAAGTCGGAACTGAGTGTAGTTGGATGTGAACCTGGAAGTGCTGTGGAAGGTCAGTCAGATCACAACCTCTGCGTGGGTTACCGATCAACCATGTACGCCGACGTACTCAGGTTCAGATTCAGAATTGTTGTTTGAGAATAGGGGGCTGGGAGCCCACATTAATCCTTTTACAGTAGGTTTCTGTGCTTGCCGAACCCACTTTAGAACGAGTCAATTGATGACGCGGACACCACTTCTTACTTGGCACGGTCCCAGGCGTTGATTACTCGACGTGAGAACCAGTACGCTGCGGAGACTATCTTTAGAATGACTCTACTGTGCGAGAAAATGCTGTTCTTCACAATAGGGCTTTCCTTTTGTGCATGCCCTTAGTCAGGGGAAGCTAGCCGTGACGCCGTAACTAGCGATTTGATGAGCTACTCTTACCAAGTTCCCGAGTTGGTTTACGCCCTGAGTCGATGATAAATTTCCGTTGAGTTGGTTTACTGAAAGATATTGTACCCTGTTGTCAAATTCCCTCATTTCAAACAGCAGTTTGTGACGCACTCAAAACCTCGCTCATCCACCTCCTAGTTTCGACTTCTGAACTGCCACATCTATTCGTTTTAAAGCTCCGCCGTTTGTCAGTTGTCTTTAGTTGCTAAATGTGAGTACATCCTGTGCACTTGCTGAATCGTTGGCTCACGTTTTTATCTCCCTTTCCTTTCCAGATTCTCATAGCAACCATCAACTCATACACTTCTACGTGCCCCCAGGCAAAGACGTGCGTAACTGCCACCCACCTGCCCATCTACAGGTTAGACAAAAGCCTGCGGATTCTTCAGTATCTCTCCCAACGTATCCACCCTGAATATACTGTTTATGATCAGCGTCTTCCGTATAGCCATAGGGGCTTCTTCCTTGGAATTATTAAGCTTCGTCTTCTTCTCAATGGGCTCTGAAGGATAACCATTGTTGATCAGCAATCTTTGAAGTATTTCCAGCCTCTCGTGTACTGCATCCCCGTACGAATTCTTCTAATTCGTGTGCATAATCATCGAATTACACTTGTTCTCCTAAATGGTGGAACCCAGCTTTAAAAATGAGTATATTGATCATTCCAGGCTTTTTTTCCCGTAAATCGATCGCCTCAGGGAACCATCATGTCTTCTTTTCAATAGAACGCCCGGGAAGTGGAATCCTGAACCATCTTATGTTTCTGTAATAAATTCAATCAACTTTTGACACTCATAGAAGTTTCGTAGCATTTCTTCAAGGTTACTATCTTCCGTGCGGGCGATGAAAGTCTCATCCGTGTATCTCTTACATGGATGGAGCTGGTCGATCAGCGGAAGCAGTTTACTGTTCCCCAGGCTGGGCATGAAGCAATCGGCCGGCCGAGGACACAGTGGTGAACTCATTGCTGTCCCATCCAGTTGTCGATAAAGTTCATTAGTGAATCCAAGTTGCATAGTACAAGTACATCGTAGAAGCAAGTACTTCAGGTAACGTTTGAGAACCCCGATTTCAAGCTTGCTGATCCCAACACAACCACGCGGAAAGCAGATTGTTTCCATCAAAAAGACATTTGTGAAGAACGATGTGACATCCAATGATAACATACGCTTACCTAACACAACGAGATCTCCTCACACAGTTAACGAAGTCGAAGGAGTTGGGAGTACTGCAATTAGCGATCCGATTCCTTACAGACTGAAGGATTTCACTTGACCGTTTAGCGACCCCATGGTATACTGAGTTGTTCATGTCAGCAATTGGACGAAGAGAAAAGCCCTTTTATGAACTTTTAGAGGACCGAAGAGTCGAGGGGTTACTGAACTGGATGGTTTCGGTGTTTCAGTGGTTCTTCTCCCATGGTCAATTTTTCCTTCGTCTTATTTAAACATTTTGTCAGCTTTTCTTCTGTCTGTCCCGTTGCATCTATCCGAAACTCTTCTTTCAAGAATTTACTCTCATCTGCTAGTATGGGTGACAGTTTACCAAAACGGTCTTTGCAGTTTGTGAGAACTATGTCCAAGCCCTTGTCTGGACGAAACGTCAACAGTTGCTTGTCCTTCAAAGGTTCATTTAGCCTCGTCTTATGTTCTTTGGACAACAGTCTCCCAGTATTTGATTTTGCGTCAAGTAGTGAAGACAGCAGTCAAAAATCGTTGATTTAAATTGCCCGGGAAATCTGTTGGAGGTTGGAATCAGACAAATAAACGAGTAAGTGGGTTAGATGAATGAAGACGAAGAACATACTTTGTTGGGCTCGCCAGTATTGTACCCGCTGCTTATGGCCAACGTTCAGAACAACTTGCCTCAGACAATCACAACGTAACAAACAAGAAGGCAGAGGGTGTAGCACAGTGTGTTTATTTCAAGCACTCAGGTGATCGAGTATGGCAGGCCAACCTGAACAATTACATCGAAACTTGTTGATCATTCAATAGAAGTCAATGGTGAACACAAAGCTCATGAAAGACAGAAATTCACAATCATGTGCACTGGGCGCTAGCGGTAAATTAGTCAATTTGTTCCAGTGTTTTAGAAAAGCGTTTGTCCCGTAGCTTCATTGGTTATTTCGCTGCCCTTTTGTGCACCTTTTCCAGGGAGTTTGAGTTCACTTGAGCGTTGGGGGATCTTTTGCAATAAGAACTGCAATGCGAGCTCGAGTCTGAGGCTGTGTTTCCCGAGCCCTCCTCAAACACAGCGTGCTACGGCGTTTGCCTCTGCGACCATTTCCCTTTGGTCCTCACTGGTGGATTCGATGAAAAGCAAACTGTTAGCCAAACCTCTTTATTGGTGGGCGATGAAATAACGCAATCGTTAAGGGTGTAGTTTGTTTTAGTAGCCTCAGGAGTGCGAAGGCACATTGCTATGGATCTCTCCATATCAAGCTTAAACGGCTTCCTGTAGCTCAGAGTTTCGGTTGTGAAAGACTATTTGGGAACTGTTCCAGATGATCAATGCCATCCACTATCCATTACACTCCCGTGGGTTAGGGTTATTCTGACGTAATCCAGCCTGGGATAGGATTGCTTTCCAAGGATTTTGGCGGCTCGGCCCACCCAACACATATCTTAGCCATCTCGGTCGACTAAGGTTCACAGCCTCAAGGGCGGAATCGCCCGCGTCACCTAACACTCTTCACCTGACCTTTATATTGCCCACATGGTGATTCCACTGAGCAAGAGCAATGCTATGGAGAAATGTGAGTTCAAGTATCTATAATCCCTTCATATCCCCTGCATTTAACGTCCACGTCTCGCAGCCGTATAACAGGACGGAACGAATAGCAGCTAATTTCCTCTTCTTTCAGTAGGTAGCCGGAAATCTAGCCAGTCGGCTCCACAAATGAAACAAATTGGTGAAATTCAAACTGGCCTTGTGTGTCGGAGTTGAGATTTCGCCAGCAACCAGCCCGTTCGAACTGATACAACTCTTCAATTAATTGAAATGGTTGATGCATTCCTCCGCTTGTTCCCCCCTCCTTGTAATGCGGGTAGTTGCAAAGGAGTCTGGAAATCATACGATCTATACGGGCTGGTTGAACGAGTATTGGATATTGGGTTGTATTTCGGAATCAACACAAGCCGTGTAGTGAGAGTGCTCTCCTTGTAATTCTCTTATCTGATTCTACCTAAAGTGGATTGAATCACGATAGGACTTTTCCTGTTTGTTTTTATTCTTTTAAATGCACTATATGTATTTATGAAGGTCGAGGCAAATTGTTGTTGGCGTTTGACTATTGGTAGAAGGTATCGTGTAACATGGCTTTTAGATACAGAAAATGCAGTTTACCTTGGTGTTAGCCATTTTCAACCATGCGCTATACCTAATTTCATTTAGACATTGAAATTGTGGTGTCTGCTCACGGATGTGTAACTGGGTCTTTGGTTTTTGATCAAACTGGAGTGTCGAAGTTGTAACGCCAATAATAAATTAATTCACGTCTATAATATCAACAGAAAGTAAAGAATAAAGAGTCTTCTAACTGGAACCAGTCAAGATCTGGATGACCTGTTTGACTTAGTTTGTTTGAAATGTCAGGATAGGTTTTATTTAGATAGATTATAAATAGTTAAACCGTCTTAAGGCCTTCCATACTAATCCGTGCAATGAATGTCTCAAAATGCACTGAGCATCGAAGCATTATAGAAATCCACATAGGCCAAGGAATGTTTTGTTAAGTTTTTTCCTTGATAATAATAGACCACTGTGAGTCGTTTCAATTAAGCTCAATATCATGATATTCAAGCATATGAAAACTGTGGAGCCTGAGAATGAGGGACTACAGAATGTGATTTCTTTCCCTTGTCTCACATTTTGACACTCCTTTACCGTCAGTACTGATCCATAATGACCTAAGAGTCACGGCGAGTTATGACTTAAAAACCACGCACACTGTCGATCGGTAGCAGCTCGGAGTTTTAGGACTCTCTGGACATTACGTAGAACGTTTACGAAAATAAGTGGTGACATGTTCACCATCGCATACACATCCTTAGTTATGTATGAATTGGAAAACTATACACAGGTGGCTAATCCTTGTCTGAAAGGTGACGCAGACCTTCTAGAAAGAGTTCAGAGGGCAGCCACTCGTATGATCCCTGCGATGGCTGGCCTCACCTGTGAAGACCGACTTGAGGAGCTGAACCTCTTCACTTTGTCCTATCGAAAACAGAGGGGAGGCTTATCACGCTATACAGGATTCTAAGAAATGACTTCCGACCTGATCTATCTTCTCTTTTACTTCCCACCAGGTCGGAACACCTCAGAGGACATAGCAAGAGACTACGAAAGCAAAGAATGAACAGTTTCCGCAGAGTACTGGTTCTCGCGTCGAGTAATCATTGCCTGGGACCGTGTCATAGAGGAAGTGGTATCCGCATCATCAATCGACTCGTTGAAAAGGGGATTGGAGAAGCACAGAAATCTACTGGAAAAGGATTAATATAGGTTCTCAGACTCCTATCTTCAAACAACAAATATGAATCTTGACACTCGTATCACGAATTAGCCACCGGTCACATAATTATAACTGTAATAATTATGATTAGATGCGGTTTGAGTAGTATGTGTGTTTTTGTATAGTAAGATGGTGTCGTCAACATATTCAAGGTCAAATGGCCGTTTTCCGGATAGTAGATCTACACCACCGTCACGCGCCTTCTTCACACCTATCTCAAGAATGTCATCGATGGCAAAGTTAAAAAGGAACGGAGAAATCGGGAAACCCTGCCTAACCTCACTACTGGTTTGGAATAGTAGAAATAGGTGGTTGTATTCCCTTGTAGTGTCTTACACTTTGACGAGATTCAACATTGATACCGACCTGCCTAGTTTGACTGGACTCGTTAAGATTAAGGTAGCCGGTCAAGCATCCTCGCCATTTTGCACGCCATCGTGTTACGTTGCACTGCTCGTAATCAACCCTCTAGCCAGTTAGTTGGAACGTATCGGTATTTTGGCACGATCTCGCAAATATACTATTCCATCCGACTACGCTATTGTGTTCTTTCTTGGTCTCGTATTTGTGGATATATAAAAAGTTGGAACAATTAGTGATTGGCCTCCACGTCTGTTAAGTTCGTAGCAAGGCAGTTCCTAAACCCCCACTTTATCTGAGGTGCTATGGTATAGCACTTTCAGGATGTTAAAAAAATTCTCAGGTACGCCCCTCTCTAACAGAATTCCGGAGTTAAGCTCTATCTAGCGAATCGAAAACAGCCTCAATGTTAAGAAACACAACAATTGTTGGCCTGAAATATTTCTGGTGATGTTCAAGCATTTAGAGGGGGTAAGCACATAGTCAGTGCATCCACGACCTGAACGAAACCCAGCCCACTACTTGTGAATCATTTCCTCACACGTTTTGCAAAGTCTGCTAAATATTATAGTAGCCAACATTTTCGACCTTACTGTTAACACACTAATACTGCAGTGATTGTCATATACATTACGTGGACCCCTTTTAAGAATCGGCACAACGATAGCTTCATTCTAGAGTAATGGAACAATCAGTCTGACATACCTTCTCAAACAGTTCAGTCAGCCCCCTGACTGGAATTTTTTCATATTCATATTTATTTCAGATTTGTTGTTTGAGGATAGGAGGCTGGGAACCTATATTAATCTTTTTCCAGTAGATTTCTGTGCTTCTCCAATCCCCTTTTCAACGAGTCGATTGATGATGCGGATACCACTTCCTCTATGACACGGTCCCAGGCAATGATTACTCGACGCGAGAACCAGTACTCTGCGGAAACTGTTCATTCTTTGCTTTCGTAGTCTCTTGCTATGTCCTCTGAGGTGTTCCGACCTGGTGGGAAGTAAAAGAGAAGATAGATCAGGTCGGAAGTCATTTCTTAGAATCCTGTATAGCGTGATAAGCCTCCCCTCTGTTTTCGATAGGACAAAGTGAAGAGGTTCAGCTCCTCAAGTCGGTCTTCACAGGTGAGGCCAGCCATCGCAGGGATCATACGAGTGGCTGCCCTCTGAACTCTTTCTAGAAGGTCTGCGTCACCTTTCAGACAAGGATTAGCCACCTGTGTATAGTTTTCCAATTCATACATAACTAAGGATGTGTATGCGATGGTGAACATGTCACCACTTATTTTCGTAAACGTTCTACGTAATGTCCAGAGAGTCCTAAAACTCCGAGCTGCTACCGATCGACAGTGTGCGTGGTTTTTAAGTCATAACTCGCCGTGACTCTTAGGTCATTATGGATCAGTACTGGCGGTGAAGGAGTCCCATCAATATCGTAGGTGTTGCTGTGTGTATGCCTCAAATGCGTGCTCGCACATTTACCCGCATTGATAGACATTAGCCACTTCTCTAACCAGGTAAACATGCTGTTCAGGTCTGCCTGAAGCGCATATATTTCCTCATCGTTCCTAATTTCACGCCAGAGTTTTGCATCATCAGCGTAGAGGACCATGGGGGATTTCATGGTATTTGGCAGCTTATTTACGTATAGGAGAAACAGTAGGGGGCCCGGGACTGACTTGTGGCAATCCACTCTCTACCGACCTCTAAGTTGAGAGTTGAGAATTGATCCTAACTCTTTGTCTCCTACCCACAAGAAAGTCTCTTATCCATGCTGGTAGACTGCCAGTGATTCCAAAACTTCTCAGTTTCCTGAGCAACGTAGAATGAGGTACTTTGTCGAACGCCTTACCAAACTCGATGAGAATGATATCTGTAGGTATCCTATCATCTTTAGACTTAACCCAACTTTCTTAGGCTGTAAGAAGGTTCGTCAAGCAAGAGAAATTTCTACGAAAACCGTGCTATGAACGAGACAATAGAGTGTTGCTCTCTAGGTGGACTATGATGGCTTTCTTGACTACTCTTTCTAGGATTTTCACTACAGTACTAGTCAAACTTTTCGGTCTGCAATTTGATGGGAGGTGCGTGGAACCTGACTTGTGGGTAGGTGTTACTATGGCATCTTTCCAGTCATAGAGGAGTACGCCTTCACTGAGAGACAGTCTGAATATAGTAGTCAATGGGTCGGCTACATAGAGTGCAAGCTGTGTGAGCAGTCTTGGGGGCAATTCATCTGGTCCCGTTGATTTCTCTGCATCGAGAGTACTAATGTCCGAAATACATCATGATTAACATCCACAGAGTTTATTCTTTTGGCTGTCAATGCTTCTACTGTTGGGTAAGTGTCCAGCCATGGCTTCTGATTTTTCCCTATCGTTTTCAATCAAACAGTCAGTTTCTGTCCCATTGATTAGGGTGGGTATACCACGACACATCTTATTTCTATAGTCCATATGGAAAAATAACCTCTTCGGATGTTGCAATGCAGCCTGGTCAAGACGTGTTTCAAAGCATATTCGAGACCGGTGGGTAGCAGCGATACATTTATTGCGGGCTTCTTTGTAATGCTTCACCACTTCGAGTGTACCGAGATTCCAACACTTTTTCTTACGTCGTAGCAAGGTTCGGATTTTGTGGGTTATCCACGGATGATGATATTTCCGTCCCCTCGGGCCAGTCCACGGAATGAACGGTTGGGTCACGCGTGCATATAACTGTTTGAAGGAGCACCACGCACCTTCAACTGAGGCTTCTGGATTGACTGTCCAGTCTTCCGAAGAGGCTGCCAGGCTAATAGCTTCCATATTTGCTTTCCATATGTTGGGTCTAGCTGGGGCGTCGACCTGGTACAAGACGTGTGCTGTGAATCTGAAGGTGATCACAGCGTGATCACTTTTACCAAGGGATGCTAGGTGCCGGATGAAGCATACATCATCTGTATGTGAGAATGCTAAGTCTAAAACTGATGGAGCATGCTGATGATCATATCTGGTTGGTGTCCTAATATGCTGTATGGGGGCTAAGGAAATTGATGTTTGCAGTTACCTGTGGCCGAAAGAATTACGTCGTGCTTTTGTTTTTAGTCTATCCCAGTTGACTGATGGTGCGTTGAAGTCTCCTACAACTAGACATTGGCATTTATCTGTTCAGAGGGTCAGCTTACTCAGGAGGAATTCTGCTCCCTTACAATCAGGGCTTCGATATATTACGGTTACGTTAACATCTTGTCCGTTGCATTTTAGTCGGGAGCGCAGCATTTCACATGTCCCACTTTCTTGCGTAACTGTTTTCATGGCTTTTACAGTTAAGTTATTCTTAACGTAAGGGATGACACCACCACGTTTGCGTGCTAACCTATCACTTCTAAAAGAGACGAATCCTCGTAAGCGTGTTTCACAGTCACTGATCCATGAAGAGAACCAAGTTTCTGAGATAGAAATGATATCAGGGCTTTCGTTGCTGATCATATTACTAAGCTCAGTCCACTTGTTTAAAAGAGTACATGCATTTGTGTACAAGACGATGAAACCACTTAAATGAGTTTCCGTCCTATCCATAAAGGCTTCGGCATCATTTGTTGCCGAAACTTCACTACACGAAAACCCACCACTTTCAGATCTTGCTCTCCAACTGCTAATCTGGATTTTAGTTCTGCTTCTGCTTCTCGTTTTTTGATTTGATCAGCAAGAACCAGATTCTTTCACACGAACACTTTAGATCCTTGAAGTCTGTGAGCATTCTTCAGAATATGATTCCTCTCACCTGTTGACTTGAACATGACTTTAAGTGTCCGAAACTTATTTTCAGTAATGATTGTTTCCTGTTTTCTTCCTCCATATATCTTGAGTAGGGTGGCTCCTGGCATGTTTTCTGGTAAAGGCTGGTTTATCAAACTTTGTACCTTTCCAAGGCCATGTTCGAAACGTTTACATGGTTCTGGGTCTCTGCTTTCTTCCACTCTTTGGGAGATTACGGACCTGTCAAGGAGCTCTACTTTGTCTTTGCTATGTGGAGTGATTATAGCCAGTTCGGTTGCCGTTATTGGCTTCTTAGCATGCCTTTTAGGCCTAGTTACTTGCTATTTTTCAGAGTTGGATATACAAGGTTTACTGAAGCCTAGTCCAGTGGTCTTGGCACTGAGAGCCTCAGAACGGACTTGCATCCCATTCTGTGTCATCTTCATGAACGATTGGGTCTCCGAACTGGGCATGACCTGCGGTCTGCATGGTTCCGTCGTTGGAACTGAGAGCGCTTCACTACTGTTCTTTCATCTGAAGTAGACCTAGTCTTACGGTCAGCAGTTTTAAGACTGGATCTGCCAGCTCTGGGAATGTGAAATCCAGAAGATACTCGCTCCACCCTGCTTGGTGTAGTTTATACCAAGTCGCTGTCAGCTAACCTAGTAGGTAGTCTACGCGCCCGACTTACAGCCTGTCGTGGGATGTTATTAAAAGTTTGCACAGCAACCTGTGCCAATGGATGCTGTGTCGTATCACTGTCGCAGTTATCGGCTTTGACTTTCGACGACAGTTTCTTATTTATCGTATTTAGAAGTACTTTCGCTGCTTCCACTAGAGTGCGAATACCCGAGCAGCACAACGTAGAAAGCCAGACACTTCCTGCGTTGCTGTACCTCTTATATGCTGAGGGTGTGAGGCTTGTGCAGTTATCGTGGAACCAACTCTTACATTCGCTACACTGCATACCAGAGGCCACCGTAAGGTGGCACCCGGCCCTACCACAAGCATTTTTACGACACTTTTGGCTCACCATATAACAGAAACTACAGAATTTCACCCAGTAAAAGTTCCTGTCTCACTTTAGTCAAATAATATTCCGATTGGAGTAAAAAATACAACGGTCTTTGATATGCAAACACAGAAAATGACAAGAATTTAGCTGAATATGAAAAGTCACTCCCCTCTCCAAACAGCGTGCCTCCATCCTTAAAAAAAGTCGGGGATAAGTTGTCTTGGCCGGGTACCTTGGGGCATTCCAAAACTTGGAGTTCTTTATGAACCTTTACTTCGTTAGGTGGGTCAGTGTTAACTGACTGTAGAGCACGATACACTGAAACTGAAGATGCTGGAGCAGTGACCCAGCCAAACTGATTTTCGAAGTGCTCCGCCCAGCAGTCAAGACGTCTTTGAAGGTTTTTTATCGGCGTGCCATCTACCCCACAGACTTTCTCACTGACATCAGGCTTCTTGTTGCCACTGTCTCGGATGAGCTGGAACAGCTCCTGACTATTGCCAGGTGCAGCTGCTGCTTCCATCTCACTCGCACAATCTGACCACCAAACCTCACGGTCCTTGCGTGGGCGTTGTGCAATCTTTCGCGCAAGAGACCTATGCCAACTGTTGTACTCAGTATCCACTGAAATGGTCTGACGGCCGTCAAGTAGTTTCAGGGAGCTCACAGAGATCCAGTTTTATTAACGGGATGTTCTTCAAAGCCTCAAGAGACTTTACTCACCTATTTCATGGGGTCTTGCCAATGCTCGTCTACACTTCTAAAGAATCAGTAGTTAGCCTCAAACCTAGCTCGGACTGGTATTTAGCTGCAATGTAAGCTGCAACTAATTTGCTTGCGTCGACCTGTTTAGGGCGACGACTTTGATCACCACCAAGCCACAAGACGAGCTTAGAACACACTGAAGCATGACTAGAATCCAGACAAGTACTCCATATGGGACGGCAGTCCTATATGGACCTATACCATCGGTATATGATTGCAATATGATCTACTTGAGTCCAGGCTTAAGTGGCAGATGGAGGGCGCCAAGTAACACAACGGCGATGGTTGTATCGGAAGTTGTTGCTAGCTAGAAATAGGTTATGATCTACACAAACCTGTAGAATACAATCCCTGTTATCCAACTTGCGGCCATCTAATCCCTACTGGTCACCTAAATGACTCTTTTGTGAGCCCAGACGCTCGACCTCTTCATTCAAGTCCCCAACTGGTGCTACGATATCTGTCGAGCGTACTTGGTTGAGAAGTCCACTCAGTTGATGATGGAATTCATCCTTGGTTGGGTCCGGGCTGCAATCTGTTGGAGCATAGGCAGAAATGACAAAGAGGTATCGCTTCTCTTTCCGGACTCTCCCTACGCAAAAATTGGGTCATTACACTGGGGCAACCTGCGGGTGGCATACTTTTTTTAGGCGGCACTGACAGTTCTCTGTCTGAGTCCCTTTCGTCGGAAGCTGGGCTAGTTTTACAACCGGCAGTTTTCATGCTAGGTTTGCTGGCTCTGGGATGTCTTGCAGTGCTTAGCCTTTTCAAAGTAATTCACATCATACCTCGCAAGCAGTTTTCTTATCCTGCTTCCAGTCTGCCGCAGCAGATGCTTAGTATTCTGCACAGTGACCTGTGTGTCAACAGATGCAGTTTCTTCACAGCTTTCTCAACCATTAGCTTTTGTTGGGACACCAACTTCTGCGTGGCAGTTTCCGTCGGTGATTTAGCTTCCTGGATAACCAACGAATGTCCCGAGCAACACGAGAGGGAAGTTCAAATACTCTATGCATTGCTATACTTCCTGTATACTTCAGGCGTGAGGCTCGTACAGTTTTTGTTGCACAACCATCTGCACTCATTACATTGCATGCCAGATACCACTGTAACGATAAACCCTGGCCCACCACAAGCACTTTTATGACAGCTTGATTTGAACATTTCTCTGGTGTTTAACCTGGACTTGATATATGAACAGCCGACATACAAGTGGAATTCCGAGAAACCAAATAAAATATTTTTCACCAAAAGGAGCACTAGTGAAAGTGTATCACATGCTGCTCACACTGAGAAGCAATCACTTCAATCTAGTAGATGAATAGCTGAAGAAATTCACCTTAAAGGTTTTCTTCTTACTTTAATCGAAAGTTATCTCAATTAGACGGTTGGAATAAGTGATTGAAGAATTTTGGTGACATGCCTGGAAATCGGTCGCAGTGGCGTAAATGTACTCATTTCTTGACGTCTTCTGAAGCTTGAATATTCGCAATAACCTTTATCTTCAAACTGCTTGTTCTCCAACACAACTTTGTCTACCATGATATCAGTTTGTAACGTGCGGCAACCTGAACTGATACACTTCTGTACGAGGTTCTGCTTTGGTGTTGTCTGTCGGTGTGTTTGTCAACAGTTACTTCCCCAAACGGAAACGTTATTTGTTTGTCTGGCTTATTAATTGTTGGTTACAATTTGATATGTGTCTAAATATCTCTTTCTACTTTGCACAGTAAGCTTTCTGAATGAAGGTAAACTCTTTTCCTTTTGGAGTTTGTTTAATAAAGACGTTAGGCACAAGGTTTAAAACGTGAAAGGTTATTCAATGTGGTTGTAAATTTACATGGACTGTAGCGTAATATTTAGGAAAGGTTGCACTTAGCTTTTTCCTCAATGGAAATCTCTACTAGAATATGCAAAGGAAGCGCAACAGTTTAATATAACTTTAAAACCAAGCCATTTGCGTTGGTACATGATTAGTATTTTGCGCTTACTAGGTAGAAAACGACTGTTAGACAGTTTGTTCGAAGGGAAATTGAAAGGCTGTTTCCGTCTAAAAAACTAACCACATAATTTATTGTGAAACTGTAGTATTTGATCTATAAGGACTATATTTTTGATGATGAATGGTGATTTGGTTTTTGTTCAAGTATTGTTGCTCGTGGTCACTGCTATTTATGTTAAAAATCGTCCTTTTCAAATTCGTTATCTATAAAGAAAATTAAATTTTGCTTTAATAGATTAGATTACTGGAAATACTGGTGCTTCCACCTGAAATTTGATTATAGTTGACAGGAATACTTATTACATCACAAAATAGTATGAACAAATTTCAGAAATTCTTGATAATTTTTGGTGGATTTGTTTCGTATATGTTGGCTGATGGATATACTTATTCAATGGGTTTATTATACTCAGAGTTAATGAATGCCTTTCAGCTAAGTAGTGCTGAAACAGCTATCCTGCCGGGCATGATATATGCTATGCCCCAATTTTTTGCACCTTTTCTATGCCCATTATTGGATACGTATGGATTTTCATCAGGTTCTGCATGGGGTGCGGTTTTACTGTGGATTGGATGCTTTAGTAAGTCAGGTGTTTGTATTCAAGTTAATGTCTTGCATTATTCTAGCATCATCATTTGCAAAAAGCTTTCATGTTTTGTACTTTACTCTGGGTATACTGACAAGTATAGGACTTCAGTTAACTTATCTGTCTGCGCTGATGTCAGTTACTGCTCAGTTTGAAAACAGCTCATTGTAAGTTGAAGTTTAACTTTTTTATGATTAGATGAATTTGATTATTTCAGCACGAAGTACTTTTGATCGTGATAATTTCAGCATCCTCATTACTTAATGATTCATAAGAAATTTGATTTGAATAAAACGCTTGTCTTCATATAAACATCTTAGACTAACGTGTGAGTCTTCAACTGTTAAAAAATATGTCAATTTAAATCTGATTGTGATAGAACTTCAGGATTCAAGAGTAAATCTATGGGCACATAATCACCTGCTTAATCCATGAGGAGATTACTGTCCTATGAATATCATGAACTATATTTGTAAATCTCAATTAAGTAGAAAAATGAATTTCTGACGCTTCTTGACCTCGTGAATGCCACTTCTTCAGAGGAGAAAACCGGTACAAGCTATTGATTACTTAAATAGTAAGTAGAGACAAGTTAGATCACATTGTTCATGCATGACAATAATGTGACAATAAATGTTACCGTTATCAGTTCGTGAGTTCACAGTAGAAATGTGAATGGATGTGAAGGTGTGAGAAAGTAATATAAAAAAGGAATTTAAATATCTTTAATGTCAGTTCCCTGGCTATGACAGATTAAACCAATCATATGGGTTTTTCAGTTAATGTAATGTTTCAAAATAACGATGATAAAAATGATTACATGAATAAAGTAGTTTCAATATAGATGATAATCGTGATAAGAACCAAGAAAACAGCATGCAAATGTAGACGCTCCGATAATCAAAGCAAGTCAAAAGATTAGAAAAATAAAAGTTACTTAATGTTGAAGGTCGAAGTAAGCGGATAGACAAAGTCGAAACAAATAAATATAGTAAGCATATGAGAGGAGTGAAGAAGGAAAGGATGAGAGGGATTTCAATGATAAAGTTGTTTATTAAGTTTTGATACTGGGTGATGATTGAAGCTGAAAGAAAATTTTGGCCGTCGCGGGACTCTGGGTTTCCGACCTGATGCTCTACCTACCAACTGAGCTACGAGGCACAACCATTGATCAGATTTTAATTTCACCTCAACGACTAAGGGTTTTGCCCCACTACCATGTGAATTTGTGATATGTCAGTACCTCTTGGTCGTATTCACACTGTCTGCCCAGTCACGACTTCTCATCCCAATCTAAATCTGACTGGGTTAGGGAGGGGAGCATCATATTGGTTAACATTTTGACTATCTGAGATGGCCATGGTTTGGCATACTAGTATTGATAATGGGCGATGATTGAAGGTAAATTTAAAATTTGGGCCTCGGCGGGATTTGAACCAGTATTCCTTGGCCAAAGAAGCGGTGAGAGATGTCAGCGTTATCATTTTTATTATTTGAACTATTATCACCATGGCTGTTTTAAAACACATCACGTTAACCGACAAATCTACATGATTTGTTTAATTTTTATACATATTAAGCTCTTTGTACTAGAGTAAAGCCTAAAGAAGATCTAACTGAAAAAAATATTGTTCACCTCCACACGGAACTGTGTCTACAAATTGGGCTGGATTGATTATGGTGCTTATTATATTGGGGAAGCATCCAGTGAAATCCCATTTTTGCCAAAGAACGTGCACGCTACACAAAACGACCTTTAAATAATCTTGTGGAACTGGAAACAAATTTACAGATAAAATCAGAGATTTCTGTTCATGCCACCTTTCATAACCACCAAAGTAACTCTGATAATATTAATATTATTCGAAAAGAATTTTCAAACTTAAAGTAATGACAGATAGCTGGGACATTTCATATTATATTAAATCCTAATGACCCCGACAGAAAGGAAGGCTTAACTATCCAACCAGCATAGGCAGTATGTCCTAAGTAGCACGTTACACACTAATCATAACTAAAGCAGATATACACACAAACTGAATTTCTCTTTTATATTACTTTCTCACACCTTCACATCCATTCACATTTCTACTGTGAACTCACGAACTGATAACGGTAACATTTATTGTCACATTATTGTCATGCATGAACAATGTGATCTAACTTGTCTCTACTTACTATTTAAGTAATCAATAGCTTGTACCGGTTTTCTCCTCTGAAGAAGTGACATTCACGAGGTCAAGAAGCGTCAGAAATTCATTTTCCTACTTAATTGCGACTTACAAATATATTTCATTTTTAATCGATTTATCGACTCCTCAACTTATTTCTTTCAGGTCATATTTTAATTCTGGAGTCGATATTAATTAGATTCACTGTAGTTGTGGATATCTGACCACTACTCAAAATGTCAGCTTAACTAGATTAACATTTGGATTTAACTTTTCTTATAGTCTGTAATGTAGTCTATCTATTGGAATGAAGCAGAATAAAATTACCTCATTTATTTCTCAGGTAGTCACTTTCAAAAATAGTCTTTGTCCTGCAAAACGTTCAGAAGTCATATGCATGAAGTATGTTGTTCATGTTAAACGATATTCATCTGTTAATAAATGCATTCACCTTTAAGTTGTCGTCGGATAAGTTAACTTCGTTGAGGAAAGGTGGTGATTATTTCAAACTATATGTATGTGAGATTAATTTTGTAAATTTGCATTTTCTGAGTTCGACAGTGAAATCATAAGACTTTTATTACCATTTTAAACAAAACCATCGGTACAAAATATGAAAAGAAAGATGCATTTAGGATTAAATTATCCTGCTGCAAAGACAGAACCCCAGTGAAAGTTGTAAATCTTCTCACCATAAGATGTACAAGTTTGCCGGGATTAGATAGTAGCGGTAACACAAAAAACCATGTATATGTTTCATTTAGTTTATTCTGTTTTCATTCTGTCTCTCTGCCAAAAGAGTTGATGTAATATGAAAAAGATGACTAAACTAAATACTTCAAATGATTTGTTTTTAGTGACAACATTGTTTCGGAAGCGGATTTTCATTTATTTGATGTCAGGAACCAGTCGACTTGAATCCGTGAAAATACATTAAATTCTTGTTGATATCAATTTTGAAGGCATATAACCAACCATGATTTAGGTTTGTGTCATTCATTCTAAAGGCGAAAAGGTTTACCAATGATTTATTCAGTCTATGACTAACCTCTTATGTAATTGAATCACTTACATCATGCACGTAGGTCGGTTACTATCAAGTCAAATTCAAGAATATATCTTTGTGCTAAAGATGATTTATACACCTAACACTGCGCTGCTACCAATTAATGCTTTGTAGTAAAATAGTATTCGGCTGTGATATATGGACGTATTTCAGTTCAAAAATGGTCTTCTAAACCCTTCAGCCTATCAGTTTTTATGCAGAAATTATCTATCACAAACGTATCGACGTAGTTACTAGAAAAGTACCATGAATCGGACAGAAAGTATGCATAGTAATGATAATAATGACAATGATGATATTAACGGTGAAATGGATTTATGACTTCAATGGAATGAAGTGTTCTTATCGCAAACTAACTATTTAAAAAGTTCGCAAATGTTTGCGATCAATGGGATTCTGTTTCGTGCTTTTTTAACTGACACGTAGATATCAGTGTAGAACTAACTGTACAACAGTGCATAGATGAAATCAAAAGGATATGTAAGGCAGTGATATCAAAGTGAAAGAGAAAATACTGATATAATATAATGAGTGAGTTTTTGCTACCATTGTGATCTACACCACTGATTCGCTTGTTTGAAGGTTAGCACATTGGCTATCAGAGATAAGAATATGTAATTTAGTGCTGATAGAGGTTATATTTCATTATAATTAATGAGTCCCACAATTGAGAAAAAGTAGCTAAATCCTAACATACTCAGGGATTTTTCTCGAGTTTCTTAAACTTAAGTCTTCTCATTAGGCGTATTGAATTTTTACTGAGTACTCTGTACTAGTTGGTTGTCAAAGCTTCTCTCTCTAACAATTTTGATAGAGTATTCAACTTTTTTTGTGTCTGTGTACATAAATCAAAGTGAAAAGGAAGAATAAACTTTTTTGAATTTTATGCTTTATAATTACAATGCTTCCGATTACGCACCACACTTAAGACTAGACAGTGTAATACAGATAATCTGGTTTGTTCTTCTGCAGTAATGTTTTGATGAAAATGGATTTTTATGATGCATCAAAATCAAGTGGTTTTCAGAATACAAAATACAGAAATTAAGTTCAAAGATTAGTCGCATCTAGATTAAATCAGGCTGTCACCAAAGGAACACCAGTTTCTTTATATTGACAAACATGCCTTACTGATGAATGTCGATGAACATGTCATCTAGGTTTTGGGCTCCCCATCTATCAAATCATAACATCTAATATGGAAATACAGTCAGTTACAGTGCTGTGTCATTTAGCTTCGAGACCGCATTTGAAACTAGATGGAAACCCATCAGCCAATGCTGAACGACCATATTGGTTACTCAATGGTGGCCAATCCGTATTACTTTTGCGTCTGAATTTTCTCCGCATAATTTAATAATAAGGAAGTTGTGATTCAAAGAATTTCCGTCTTCAGTATCCATATCAAGTAGGAAACCGTATTAAAGTTGTTTACAGCGAGATATTTAAATCTATCTGCATACAACTGTGCATCAACATACTTAAGAACTTTTAAAATTCACACTCAAATAGATCATAAGTAAAATAAACCTGTTAACATTGATAAATTTCGGTAACGCTATTAGAAGACGAAGATTATCTGAAAAATGTGATGTATTTGCGCAATACATTTCGAACAATCTGATCACACATTTACTTGTCAAGTCAATTTATATATGAAAATGAAAAAAATTAAAGGCCAAATATAATAAATATGAAAAGGTTGTGACACTAATCTTGGTAATATAATCAAATAAAGATTACCAAGGTAAATTAAGTAAAACAACAAATCGTTTTTGTACCCACAGCGGGGACTTAAGTTTACGAATGGCTAACGCTTCGGCAAACTTCAGTATGCGCCCCTGATTATTCCTATATAATATCTTGAAGGCTGTTTTCGTATTAACCTTGTGATTCATTTCAATGATATGTTTTGCTATGGATGACGATGGATGTCTGTCATTGAACGATTACTCCCTCGTATGTATGTATGCCCACACAATACATGTAAATTGGTAAACATATATATAAATTAACTTGACAAGTAAATGTGTGACCAGATTGTTCGAAATGTACTGCGCAAATACATCACATTTTTCAGATAATCTTCGTCTTTTAATAGCGTTATCGAAATTTATTAAAGGGACTAATTGTTTCTAACATTAATAAGTTAGTTGACAACAATATATGGCAACAATAAGGAACAAGTGAAAAACTAACATTAGCAAAGTAACTGTTGTTTGCAGTCACTGATGATAACATTCAATTTCAAACAGTATATATAAGTGATGAAAGAATAGGTCACTGATCACCATTAAGTCAATAAAACACAACCGAAAAATGTGTTCGGCTAGTACATAACTTTTATGGTTCATGACTGAAAAAGCCACAGTCTGATAATAAAAGCTGTAAAAATAAATATTGACATAATAGGGGGCGGTACATAAATGCGATTACCATCTTCAAATACCCAACATTTCAACAGACGTTTGCAGTTTATTGATCTCAGTAGTAAAAAAAGGATAGGCTTTAATCAATTATGCATAATGTTAAGTAATTGTATTACACTGAAGTAGGTTAGGTTACACAGGTTAGTGTTTAAGAGGAATGTTGTGATTGACCACTTCAGGCATATTTTTTAGCTAGTTCAGTTCACTTCATCACCAGTAAATGATTTGGATAGCTTGGCGTTTATTAGTCGTAAGCAATCATTAACATTTTGATTTTGGAGATATGAAAAAATAATGATTCGAGACTCTTGATGAAAAAGCTTTGAAATTATCGCAGTGCTGTAAATATATTCACTGCTTATTTTTTAAAGTATGAGGAACTCAGGAATCTTCATTCACTTGTTCATTCTCTTCGCATTTCTGCCACCATGTTCGTTTTTGTTCTGTTTCTACTTCTGCCTAGTTAGTTTTTCTTTCCTGAAGCATGGCAACGCGACACATTGAACATTACTGTAGAGTTTTTTTTCTGTCTATTCACTTACCTTCACTCATAGATTCCCATTCAATAAGCCTTCTAAAAATCATTCATTCTAACACTGATTTAGTTTTCTGCTTGCTAATTGTTTATTATTATTGTTCATCAACAATTCACAATTATAAGATTACATGTTCTCTAGTGAATAAATCAATCACATTTTCGCATTCCTTCATTGTATATTCACTTTCCATTGTTATCATCTACTTTTCGGAAAATTGAATATTTTCTACATTGTCTACATATCTTAATATTTGGTTTAATTGCGTAGATTTTAAAGTCACATCTACCTAAATAGAATGTGTGACATGAAACACTTCTTATTTTAATTAACAGGATCAGCTGCATTCAAAGTTTAATCTCGATGGCATATACTTTTTTCAGTTTTGTACTATTAGATTGAATGCTATAGTTGAACAGTATTTTTATCGTTTACAGGTCTAAATAGGAGATGCAAAGAGACTGCAAAAATATAGGCTGCTTCATTAAATTATCCCAGCTTTATCGGTTTTTTATGTAACAAATAATGTAGTCTAAGTAACTCCAACGATTCTGTTAGAGATGGTTGTTAAGATGGCTCAGTTCATGATAGTTTACAGAAGGGTAGTATTTCTAACTTTCTGTTCGGACCGTTTTTCAACAAACACATTGTTATACTTACTGTTGTCTCGTTATCAAATCACTGTGGTTGTGACAACCAATTTCCGATTCTTTGTTTTAGAGTTTTGATTCTTAATGTTACATTATCCTCCATAACTAAATCCTATCATATCTGCTGGTTTTCATCCCCATGGTTTCAGAGATTGTAGCAGTAGAGAATTCAGATTTGTCGTTTGAAGATAGAAGGCTATGAGCTTATATTAGTCCTTTCACAGTAGATCTGTGCTTGTCCAGTCCTCTTTTGAACGAGTGAACCGATGGCGCGGACATCACCTCTTCTGGCAGTCAATCCCAGTAGGTGACGCGAGAACCAGTACTCTACGGAGACTATGTTCGTTCTTTGCTTTTGTAGCCTCCTATTATGTCCTCTGAGGTGTCCCGACCTAGTGGGAAGGAAAAGAGAAGATAGATCAGGTCCGAAGTCATTTCTTAGGATCTTGTTTAGCACTATTAGATCTCCTCTCTGTCTACGACAGGATAAAGAAAAGAGATTTAGCTTGCTAAGTCAATCTTCTTGAGTCATGCCAGCCACCTCAGGGATCATACGAGTGGCTGCCCTCTGAACTCTTTCTAAAAGGTCTGCGTCACCTTTCAGGAAAGGATTTACCGCCTATGCACAGTTTTCTAGTTTAGACATAAGTGAGGAAATGTATAACATGGTGAAGATATCACTTAAATATAATTACTAATCTATATACATATATTTGGAATTTTAGATAATAACTGAGATTCAGCAATCCACTTGACAGTTTTTAAGCTCGTTACAAGATGGTTTACATTTCAGTAACATTGTCTTTCTGTTAATGAACTTACGGAGTTCTCTGGGATGCTTCTATCAAAGTGAAAGTTTACTAGGAAGTGATTACGCTCTTCTGTTGATTTCAAATTTGTTAGCTTGTTAACTTTCTAAGATTCTCATTGTGATTTTATGTGGGTTTTTGAGGTCGAAGAGCACTTCTTTTTTCAGCTATGTGGTGCCCATAAGAATATTTATATGAATTTTTGCTGTTATTTTTTTACATTCAGCTTTGGGATAACTGTGGGTATTACTATGTGTGGTTCAGGTGTTGGCGCGTTTGCATCAAATTATCTTCTAGCCTGGTTTTTAAGCATTTGGAATTGGCGGGAGGTGCTTTTGGTCGAATCAGCCATACTCTTGAATATTCTAGTTACGGCGTCGTGTTCTCATCATTTAGACGCAGAACTGAGTTGCAAGTCATTGCAGAAACAGAAGCTGGATTGCTCAGGTAACGTAAGTCAAGCTAAATACTGTTTGCTTTTTAAACAAGCTTCTTTTAAAGTAGAGAATGCAGCATTGACTGTCTTCTTATTCATCATAAACATACATTTATCCATTCCCATGTAAAATAGTGCATCATCATTTAAAACTATTTAACGGTAAATGCAATATCCCACTAACTGTTATTATTACGAACCGAATCAATCGGCCCCTTTTGCTCCGAGTAGAAAGATTGTCACACACTGGGATGCAGGTTCATCCTAGTAACAAGTCCTAAATCAGACAGAAACTGATATCTGTTCTCCACTATTTGCTTCCAACGAGCAAAATGCATCATATAGTATTAACTGCTGTATTATTTGTTACCTGGAACCTTCAATCAAAAGCTCAGACTTACCACGCTGGGTGGTGTCGCTGTATGAATAATCTTACTAGGGGTTCAGTTCACACGCTTTAAAAGCGCAGCATTTCTATAACCTACGATGTCAGGGTTTTGACTAGCGAAGCTTCGAAATATTCTATAACGATTTTGAAAGCTATTCTCTGACTACTTAACTGTTGTTTCACACTGTTTAGTTGAAGAGTAATCGTTTAGTAACGGTAATAGTTTCTTGATTTTGCTGAATAAATAGATTTTCCTATATTTGTAATTTGTATGTTGTGAACGTGTCATTCAGATGTTTAAACTCATTACCTATAAGTCTACTGAAGGGAACTGACAGTAAAGGGTTTGCAAACACCTCATCTCAGGACCACTTCAGCTGGCAACTCATACGCATGGAAAAAAGACACACAAGTGTAATCACATTCAAACAGTGAGGAGTATAGAACCCCACAATCACATGAGAGTCAGAGTTATATTTTCAGTTATAATTTACCATTGTAGCATATCCAACTGTTAATGAATTCTAATTACAAAATGGTTAGCCAGGATTCCAAAATATGAAGTGCGAAACACGAAGTCCATCAACATGATTCCCTTCAGTAAAAAAATGGGTTAGCAAAATGGCTTACGGCTATTTTAGTCGGTGTTCACTTGGTTCAGCTTCGGCAAAAATGCAGTAAGTACTACCAGCCCTCTTTCTCCCGTCCCTCACATAAGGCGTAATTCATCGTCTAGTGTACACAAATGTGAAGTGCAGTTGTCAATAAGAAACAACTGTATTAACATGACACCGACGGAGTAATCAGGACGGAGTGGGTGGAATGGGATTTCAACCCATGGTACATTGCGCTTAGAAATCGAAAGCCTTAGTCAAGTAGCCAAACCTTCACTTTATATTTATGATTGTGTTACACTGGATACTTATGGATCAGCTATCGTATCAACCAAATTTATTCTGGACGAATTCGGTTCGTAACTAGTTTCTTAAGGTAAACAATTGTTTCCATGAGATAATTAAAGAAAAGGATAGTCTATTACACTTTATCTGTTCAACAGGTAAAAAGATGTTAGGGAAATATGAACTTTTTAAACAACAGAAGTTAAGAATTTCAACTGATCTCCACCATTCAAATTTAGCATTTTGTAGATATCAAAACGTGTAATTTGAAGAAGCTTATCTACTCGAATAAGCCGGAAGTTTATCAGTAACCAGCGTTTGATAGAAAAACTCACTTATAGGTGGGGGGGACTAATGAAAAATAGCCTTCCAAACTCCTTAAGGAGTAAAACAGTTTACCAAGATTCTAAACTCCTCCTCTTTTTTTATGATTACCATTATTATTATTATTATTATTATTATTATTATTATTATTATTATTATTATTATTATTATTATCAATTACGATAGCCACAATGCAACATGTTTTAACCTTATTCTCTGGTATCAATCTACGTTATCTTTTTATTTTCTGTTCTATATACCCCAAATTACAAATCCAAATTTCTCTTTGTCCCACTTTTCTAAACTATTATTGATTCATTGGATACATAAATTTTGCTCTTCTAAAAAGAATATCTAGCTGTGGAAACCAGGATGGTTGTTGCATCTATTTTAGGACCCCTTAGCTGGATGTACCTACATTCGTGCTGGTTTTCCAACTGGAGTCCAACAGCTAACATTTCCAAAAGTAGGAAATCATTCACTATATGTAGTTACAATAATCGCTTTAAGTTCAAAAGGTTCAAGTTGTTACTTGAGCCTAATTTATCTAACTGTTGATTTTCAAGACCGAATTGAGCAGTTCATCTTAGTATATTAGGTCCTTATGCAGAGGTCTGAATATCATTTTACATTCAAATTTTATTCTTATTTAAAACAGTTTCTCGCAATAAAACCAAAGATAATATTCATGAACAGTGGCTAGCAGTGGAATCCAGGACGAGCGTTTCGTCCTATTTGAGACTCATTGTCTGGATGTACCTGCCTCCCACTGAGCGCATTGTCCCCACTAGGACTCGAACTCGGGAAGGTATAATACGTGCAACATAATAGAGGCCGAAGATATGTGCTTCATTTAATTCAGTACTTGTCCCCTTGTGATGAGAAAGATATCTACTCTCCAATAAGGTAATATAGATAATGAATAATGTGTACCATAACACACCGGCAAGTTGAAAGCCTTCAACGAAGTTGTGGATAGACCACAGTTCAAGTTCAACACTCACAACAGAAACTGAACTGAAGGACGAAACTACAAAGGACATCTTCACGTCAGCCATCAAGACAAAATGAGAGATATCGAGGAACATCCCTGAAGAAACCTGTGTTGATGAGCACTGGAACTCTTTGAAAGCTATGTAGACAGAAACCTGCATAAACATATTAGGAATGAAGAAGAAAGAAGATAAGAAGTGGATCTCGACGGACACATGGAACTGATAGAGCAGGGAGAGGAAGATGATGAAGCAGAAGATAAACCAGTGCAAGGATGAACAGCGAGAAGAGGAACTGAGTGCGACGTATAAAACACTAGACAAAGAAATGAAGAAGAATGCGCGCAAAGACAAAAAACACTTCTACGACACACTGGCAAGTGAAGCAGAACAGGCTGCAGGTAGGCGAGAAAGAGACCTGACAACATTGTATGAAATAACCAGGTTACTATCTGGGAGGGAAGAGATCAACACAGATGAAATCAATAAAAGATGATAAACGAAATTGAATTACTCAAGAAGAAAAACAAAGGAAACAATGGGCCGACCACTTCAAGAAGCTCTTGGATCTATCACCACCACCACCACCTGCACTTCATCCAGAAATACCACCTACAGCCACAAAACTATAAGTGAACACAAATCCTCCAACAGAAGTCAGAGTCCTGAACGCCATAAAGCTACTGAAATGAGGGAAGGCAGCAGGACGAGATGGAATCCCACCAGGAGCACTGAGAGCAGACGCAGAGACAACAGCGGACATGCTCACATCACTATTGCAGAAGGTTTGGAAGGCAAGAAGCAAAGGTACCTGTCAAGTGATTGGGAGAAGGGCTACCTTGTCAAACTCCTGAAGAAAGGCGGCCTAAGTCTCTGCAAGAACTCGGGCGGAACCATACTCCTGTCCACCCCACATAATCCTGGAGAGACTGAAGGATGCACTGGATTCAAAATTACCACCCGAACAGGCTGGCTGCCTTCAGGAAGTACAAATCATGTGCAGACCAAATTGCAAAGCTTCGCATCATCATAGAACAGAGTATAGAGTGGCAGTCAACGCTCTACCTCAACTTCATCGACTTTGAAAAGGTTTTTGACAGCGTCGACCGAGAAGTAATTTGGCAGGCAGTTGCTTCAACACTACGGAATACCACAAACCTTTATCAATCTGATTCAGCAACTATATGAAGACGCCACATGCCGAGTAATTCACAATGGGAAGCTCAGTGATGCTTTTGAAGTGAAGACAGGAGTAGAAGAAGGCTGTCTACTATCACCCATGATATTCCTGATTGTAGTGGACTGGATCATGCAACAAACAGTGAGGTGGGAGAAGAGGGGATACGCTGGCTGGACCGGGGAAAGAACCTAGGAGATTCGGATTTCGCCGATGATGACTTATGTCTACTGTCACACAAACTTGAAGATGTACAGGCGAAAACTAACAAGTTGACAGAAGATGTAGGGCAGCGAGGGAAGATGGGACTTCAGTGAACGTAGAGAAGACAGAGGTGACGAAGATACCCAACCAACACCACCACGAACAACAGCAACAACAAGCCCCAATCACCATCAACGGGAGAAACTGAAAGGAATTAGCCTCTTTCACCTGTCTAGGCAGCACCGTTTCAACTACAGGCGGCGGTGGCACAGACGAGGACGTGAAAGCCAGCCAGGATCGGAAAAGCAATACAGGCGTTCATTAAGCTGAAACCAGTGTGGAGATCTTCTGCACTCAGCATGTGGAACAAGGTCTGGATTTTCAACACCAGCATCAAATCAGTGCTTCTGTATGGCTCAGAGACTTGGTGCATTACGAAAGGGATTTGCAACAAATTACAGACATTCATCAAGAACTGCCAAAGCTGGCTCGTTACTGAAGTTCAGATGGCCAGAAAGAATCAGCAACAAGGAACTCTGGTAACGAACCAACCAAGAACCTATCACCTAACAAGTGGAGATGGATTGGATCGGGCATATACTGAGAAGGCCGGCTGGGGACATCACGCGTCAGGCCAGGTCGTTGAGTGGAACGCAGATGGGAAACGACGAGTTGGGTGTCCCAGCTGAGGGTGACATGGAGGAGATCGTGCGAGGAAGAAGTGAGAGCTTGTGGGCTGTTGTGGAGCCAGGTTCAAAAGATTGCAGAGGACAGAGTGCAGTGGAGATGTGCTACTGAAGCCGTTTGTTCCATTAAGAACCCAAGTGAAAGAAAGAAATAATAATAAATAACTGAAGTAGGATCGGGTTAGGAAAAGTCTAAGAGTAGTCAGATCAAGATGTGGCACGACTCTATGAAGTTTTCGAATGTCGATTTTAGTTCATGTAGGATGTCTGATGAGGAGTTTCGAGACCACATAAATCACCTGGTGGAGAATGTTGGTCGCACATCACCTTTGAAGTTTTGAACCTTTTTATTTGCCTTCATTCATTTATTGTCGTAACTCTGATACACTTTTATCTACCTTGTTATGAATCGTTTCCTTCCAAACTGTTCTTTGTTTTTACTGTGAAGTTGTGACAACTTGAATTCATGTAATTCTGTTCGAGGTCCTATGTTGATCCGTCTGTCTTTCAGACTCTGTCGCACTCAGTCTGTTAACCATGTAGGTAAAATGTAACTAAAGAGCGATAGTTAGGGATTGACAGCACTCATCAATAGCATATTTGTACTTGTCGGCACCCTGTTGGGTATAAATAACATTCCCAAATGATTCATCCATGATTTTCGCAAGCGATTCTACAGTGATCAAGGCATGAATTGTTTCAACAAACACCACTAGTTGTGTCTTCATGACAACTGAGGTTGAGTTCGCATAATCATTGTCACTGATAACTCATGGTATCACCTAAAAAGCAATAACACTTACAGTCTGACACTTGATTGCAGCTACGTATCTATTGCTTTGAAAATCCACCGAGAAAAGGTAACATTCACTTATGAGTTTGAGTCATGTAGGGATATGTACGTTACCTGACTGGGGTGCTTGCAGTGATAGGCATCAATGATTACAGACTCATTGTGATATGGCTCACAGTTGATAACAACTACGGATATGTACCCCTTCCTCGTCCTTTTTTGGAAAACTGAATTGAATTGAATGAAGGGAACTTCATTTATTTCCTTTCTTTCCTGTTACACACTTTTTTCTGCACTAAGTTAACTCTGTTTCAGTTACTTCACCACTGCTGTAAAGTGAAGCAAGTTGAACACATCCTGTTTTGTGCCAACTTTTACGCTGATCTGTTTGTATTTTTGTCTTTTTATTCAATGTATTTGATGAGTATGTTCACTCACATACATCACTAGAAGGATTCTAACTGAATAGACTATCCCTTAAGGAGTTATGAATGCCTAAAGTAGACGGCCTAAAATATTTCTTTTCGTTTTCTGTGAGTTGGAAAGAAACACTTATCCTAGTAAAGATACAATACCCTTCCAAATTTCATTTCCCCAACACCACCTTGCTTTTGTTATGGCAAGGAATCACAGTCCAGCGAGAAAGATGGACATTTTTAGTCTGTCGAATGATCACTGCTTTCGTCGGAATCATGTCCAGTGGACACCTAGCTCATTTGATGAATCTCACCATAACGTAACTGTTACTTTTAAGGAAGTTAGCAAAAACTATAGATGAGGCGACACTTATTACACTGTAAATCGCACATTCAGCGGTGGTAAGCAGATTGGAATTCATTTCCGGAGAGTATTGTTGGTTGTCATGAGATAGGTTTTAGAAAGTGTAACAATAACATAAATTTAGGGTATATCTACGTGTCGATATTCACAGTGCCTGCCTTTAGATGTAGAAGGTTTGCTGTTTGTGTTGATGGAGTTCATTGCATCCTCCTGTGGCAGCTTATAGTCACGTTATCGAATCGAGAGAAAACTGACTAGCTCTTCACTTGAATTATCCCACGGTATACCATCAGGAAAGACTTTCTGGGAAAAAGTTATATTTTTGTGTGCACCAAATAGCAATTTTATTGGCCAATGATAGACTGCAACACTTGTATGAGAGCCCTTATTCTCACGCTTGTCGGATGAATGCGTTAACCATTCAACAACTGGATCGGAGTTCAACGATCCACATTTTACTACCTCTGTATATTTCCGATATAGCCCGACTATCCCCAAAGGCCTTCGATTGGCATACGCTTCATTTCCAACTGAATGGTCCCATAGGTCACAGCTTCTCACTATTTGTGGTTCACTGGTGAGCATCAGATTATTCAGAGCTTACTGTTGATTTTCTGTTACTCTAAAACAGCAAACAGATTATATTTAACCTTGAGACACTTTGCTTATCGGTCACATTGTAAGAATTTGAAGAAAAGAAGCTGACTGACTCTGTTTAGTGGTTGATCCCTCAATATAAAGCTTTACGTATTTACCGAATAAATTCCTTTCTTTTAAACAAGTATATGAGATGGTACATCTGGTGCTATTTCTATATGACCTATATCATCATCTGTTGACACTGCGGTAGACAAGCAGATCTACACAGCACCTCATACAGAAGTGCATCAGTTCAAGTTTCCAAAATTCTTAGGATCATGCAACAAACGAGTGGATAGAAAAAGAGTTATATTAAAGTACCCAAAATTGCATTGGACTAGATAAGAAATAAGTGAAAGCCTGTGAAAATGTTCTAACTTTAGAAAGATATCGAAGAGAACATACATCTTCCTCACTGTGGTCCATTTTGAGCCATGTCATCAAGATTCTCTAACCATTGATTCCTATCTCAAGAACAATCTGTAGATACTTTCTAGATTAAGACCATGCAGTATGGCTGGAAGGGTACATGAATGAAGAAACAAAGAATTCAATTCCTTGATAAGTCCGAAAATATCTGTCGGTATGTAGAAGTGTTTACTTAACAAGCTCAAAGTGTAGAACACGTGGTTGACACCATTTGATCATATATATATATATATATATATATATATATATATATATATATATATATATATAAACAATGGCTTTTAAAGTACCTATGGTCTAAAAAAGATGATGTTTTTTTTATGCTGACAGCAGAATCAAAGCTAAAATTATTTTAAAATACCACTTCAGTTATTATATCGATAAGAAGTATCCACAATCTTCAAACAAATAACTTTCACTAATGGTATTGTGATTTCCTCTAAGATGAAATTGAAAAATCCGCACATACTGTTCATGTATCAGTTGTAAGTGATGAAATACGTTCACTGAATGAACGAGGGTAGTAGCTGAACAATCTATAAAGAAATGGCTGCTATAATTGAATAGCCTAATCAATGGCATTTCAGCAAGGGTAGCTGTGACTCTCTAGGAAGATAAATTTACTCCATAGTTTTGTGTCAGGGCACAGACCTGTGTGAGCTCTACACTGTGTGGTTCGGCGATGTTAGGTTTGCGTTACTGTCAAGTAGAAAACCAGGGATCTTATATGGATCGTATGTTATGGGTCGAGCCTAGTTGCGTACAACAATCAGGATCCTCGTTGCCCTACTGGATGTCAACAGATACATCGTCAAGTTGACTTAGTGAAAACTGCGGCCGACG
This sequence comes from Heterobilharzia americana, assembly GCA_944470555.2. Taxonomy (NCBI): domain Eukaryota; kingdom Metazoa; phylum Platyhelminthes; class Trematoda; order Strigeidida; family Schistosomatidae; genus Heterobilharzia; species Heterobilharzia americana. The sequence continues at coordinate 111,956,369 of OX104134.1, read as the reverse complement.
AGATCAATGTGCGCAAGGTCAGTGGCGCGTGTCACCGAAGCATGGATGGTCGTCAAGATCCCCCCCCCAATCTGCTGGAGCAGTGCAACCAAAAGGTTAGGTGGACCCAGCTTCCTAATTCCTATAATCACTGTTGTTGAAGTAATCGCAAGAATCTGAGTGTAGTTCACTTTCTGAAGGATTCCCGTTTTGTTAATCACAGTCTTTCCTGTTTATCTAGCCACCGCTGCTAATCTGTCGGCTTTATGGAATCGTGGGTGAGGCCTCCTCGTGGCAAGGAGAAGGTGAGTTTCATTGAGTCTGCAAAGCTGTTGAGACTTCAGTGAGATGTGTCCCATGCACGTCTGCCTACAAGGAGTTGAGTAAGGTCAACGAACCGGTTACACGGTAAATGTGGATTCGTTGAAGACTGACAGGTGCGATGGTTGCGGGATAACGCTGATCAATTTGAGAGGGTGTTAACATAATGCTTTGGCAGGAGTGTTCGTTTTCATGTGAATGAGTTGTTCAGATGTTTCCTGCTTGTCCAGAAGACCGATCCGCCAGGTTGCGCTGGGACGTCCTTAGGTCTGAAGACCAGTATGGAACCTAAAGCTATGATAAAAACCGGAGTGAAAACTCAACATAATAATAGGTACAGAGCATTATAATTAGTTCCAGTGTTGGTTAAAATAGCAACCAGCTGTGTGATATACACATCTATAGATGAAAAGTTTAAACAGTGCAAAAATTTCATTCTTGGTTCCTATGGTATTTATCACTGAATACTTTGAGTCTTAAGAAAGCAAATAATATCTACTACTATAAAGTTCGCAAATATGAAACTGAGTATACACTATTTATCTTGACGTGGATTTGGTTGACACATTGGGATCTTTGAAGATGTGAAGACTTTCACAGATATGACAACAGGTCAGTGACAAAAGTACTAGCTCTACGTCTTAAACCTGAAATTAGTTGGTAGGATATACAAGCCCAGTAATGAGCTATGCTGAAAAACGAATGTCAGTTTTTGAAGTAATATTTGCGAAGCAAATATTTGCCTGGTTAATTAGTAGTCGAGGAATATAGTAGAATAACTTGATGAAAAAATTGTGTTTCCATTTTTATTACAAATCAGATTGAAAAGAGAAGTTTGAATACTGTAAAATATGCTTTACACTTTATTCTTCTAAATCTTATTAATTGTCGGTGACTTCGTTTTCTGTAACTTGTTTATTTATTTTTCTCATTTCATGAGAGTTTTAGACAAAATGTGGCACAGAATTTGCACTTTTTATGTTATCAACTTCTTATGGGTACATTGAATGATATCACTGAAACTCTGCGAGGTCAACCAAAAGAGAGTGCTAAGTTGTGCATCTGTTCCGATAAACGGAGCCTACAGTTAATATTCAATTTGCTCAATGTTTTTTTAAAAAAAACGTTTGTATAGACTATCGTTCAGAGAGTTTATAGATAGATATGATGTACAGTTCTGTTCATTTTGAGATGTTAATATTCATCTCACCTTATATACAGACAGTCTGGATGGTGTATGTTTCTCAGATGTACGTTGTGGACCACATTATGAGTATAACACATATGCACCTACACAATGCGTTCAACACAGGATATCTAATGTAAGCTGTAATAACAAAGTCATTTGCAGATTGTTCGAATAAACAGCTGAGACGTTTACTGGGTAGAAACAGAGGAATGGAACTAAGTTAAAATATTTCCCTCTGAATTGATTTATGCTCCTCAACGTTAGTCACCAAATTCAATATAAGTGTTTAACTACGACTTGCTAAAAGTAGAAAGTTAGCATCAGACACTTTACTTTTTGGAAAATGATGAGAAAATACAAGTTAAGTCAACAAAGCTGTTCACTGTCCTCTGATTTCCTACCGTTCCCAATGTCTGACCTATTAAGTGGTAGTTCAGCCCAACTTCAAAAGCTACTTTTTGTACGCTGTCCGAAAAAGAAAGTACAGAAGCGTTTTCTGCCTTCTGGTGGTTAGAAAACCAACTGAATCTTGAACAACGACAATTTTATCTTTGTTTATATCCATTTTGAATACCGGCTTTTCTCCTTCTTTATTTCAGAGTTATAAAAAAACAGCATACAGATATAAATATTACTGAATAACAAATTGATTGACAGTCTGTGAAAATGATCGTACAGGTGCATCGTCATCGATAGTGGTTTTTGGTGGGACTGAAATGTTCTATTGGTCGTTCTGTTATGTGAATTATAATATCTTGGTTGTTTGTATTCTCTAAGCTGGGTTGTTTAATCTTTGAGCTTTCATCGTCTTTCCAAGTGACATCATCAGCACTAACTTCAAAATGAATGGAGCTGTCACTATCTCTCTCTGAGTGACTCAGTAGCTTGCCTTAATGAACTGGTTTGTGATTGATTGTTTCCTTTGATTGTTGTCATTGTCTGCATAGATTTTCTTGTTGGCTGTCCCTCGACTTGACCTCTAACCTTTCTCTTGTCCATTATTTTTCTGATTGGTTTATCGATTGGGGTTATGTCAATACATCTGTTGATTGCTGACTGACCTGAATGCCAAGCTTCTAAGAATTCTTTGACTTTCTTTGTTTCTTCGGTCCACGATGTCTACCTTGTCAAAATCGAATTCATGCATGTGGGTGACTATGTGTTCTGGTTTCGAAGGCTAATGGTTATATATATATATATATATATATATATATATATATATATATATATATATATATATATATATATATTCCGAAACGAATATAATACGCGCGCTTAGCTGACAGCTAACTTGGTACGCAAGAGTCACTGACTGCGATCCCGGGACGAATAGAGAGAAGACCGAAGCTGGCAGATGGGAGAGTGTATTACTCCGAGAATATAATATATAATATAATAACAATGAATCAATGCAAAACACGTGAATAAGTATACACATGAAAAATGACCTCGTCCGCAATTGGAGAAATAGTCATATTGTAAAAATGGTGTGGGAATGACACGTTAAAATGTTCAGATCAATTACAATGTTTTATACAAACTGAGGCATCACAACACTATGAATATCAAAGGGAACAACCAATCACAGACCAGCTCGTCAGGGCAAGCTACTGAATCACTCAAGCAGAAATATTGACAGCTCACTTCATATTGAAGTTAGTTCTGATGATGTCGCCTAGAAAGACGATGAAAGTTCCACGATTGCAATACACAGCTCAAAGAACACACCACAACCAAGACCATCCACCTGAGCTACAAATATTCCCCGCCATTTCAGAATTATAATATTTCTTCATATTCACATATATACGTTGCAACCTTTTACGTAATTCTTTCTAATGACTAGTCACGCATTCATTACTAATTAGTGCAATGATCTCTGTCTGGAATCACCCATAAATGACCAATAATCTCATTACTGATTGTTATTTATTCGAAGCAATTATTAATTTTCTGGTGAATGAATTCAACTCTTTTTTGTGATATTTTAGTCTGCGTCAGACCCGTGAATAACGTTAAACAAAGCTTCTAACAGATTTTTTTTCAAATCTGGTTAACAGTAGACAGTATTGTTTGTTTTTAGCGGCTAATTTTATTGATTAAGCTTTACCGAAAGTTATTGGCTCAAATGCAAGCAGTTCATTTCTATGCTTTCATCAGTGATACTTCATTTTTAGTGATGTTCATCTCCTGTGTGGTTCATTTTTCTGTTCTACTAAGCAAAATCGTAGTAATAATTTATGATGGTATTTCTTAATGTCTTACTTCGTAAATACTCACTTTTTTATAGTCAGCAGACACGAAGGAGGAAACTGGACACTGTCAGTCAAAACAGAATCCTGTTCAAGTTAAGTTTTTTATGGTTGGTGTGTGTATACTTGTTGTCTTTATTACGTAGACTTTTGTTTATTTGTGTTCATGTTTCTATTAGAATAATAAAATATGTTTTAGAGGGCAGTCTGATGCATCATTGTTCATGTATTTAAGTGAAGTGAATCTGGAATCTGATCAGACTTTTTGTCTGGTAGCTCAGCTAGCTTTAATTCGATTTGTAAGCGGGGATAGTCGATGAAAGCTTGTTGGTTTGCAAGAGTTAATACCTTTGAAGAAGAAGACGTTTAGCAACATTTATAAGGCAGCATCAATCGGCAGGATAATTGGGGCGTCACTTCAAGTTACTGAACTTCACGACAGCAAACAAAAAGGAAAGGAACAGTGAAGCAAAGATACTTAAGTACAGGAAGTGGATGGAAACAGAAGGAATAAATTATTAAATTTTTGTTAAAACATCCTAAATTGTAAAGGCAATGTAGAGTGAATGCATCTGCCTCATCCTAGTTTATTTCTGTTGTGTTCCCAAGCTTCTCCGTAGACTAACTTCTAACGTTCCCAGCCAAAAAGCTTATGCATTTTGCATTTCTGAGACTGGTATTCGCTAAATTCATTTGTTTGTACTACATCTTGGCCTAAATATCCTTCACTTTCTTACAAACTTATCCTATTTCTGATGACATCATGCTCCGGAGTGCGTGGCACTGACACGTGCAACATATTCAAGTCATCATTGTTGATGAAGGTTTACATTTTCATTATTCTACACCTTACCTCATAAATACTAAATCAGTGTTTCCACTGCGTACCATTGATCCAGGAGTTTTGAGATGCTAATATTTTGTCTGTAGACGGACAGAATTCATACAGTTCGCTGGTGGTTGTAATCACTACCAGGTTTTTTCTGAGAAATGTCATCTTTCCTCTCAATGACCCACAGTTCACCAACTGAAGCATATGTTTACTTCAGTCGCATTAAAGTCTGATCACAAATAACATAAAAATTGCGTAGAGTTAATACTTAATTCTACTATTTATAAATGACTTTAAATCTAGTGTACCGTTAACAAACAGAATAAATGAGTGCCCATATTAAGGATGCTATCAATGTATTCGGTAAACAGTAGAATTTTAACTTGAGATATAAAAAAAGGAACTGTCTACTTAAATTAAGGCACTTTTTGTTAGAACTGATATTCAGATATCTATCATTAATTTTAGACACAGAAATGTTCAGTAGAAGACGAAACTTTTACGTAAAAGTAAAATTATTTAACCGTGTATCATGGATGTGCTCTTTTTGGCTGACGTAATTCTTTCTATATTTAAAACAAGAAACAAACTTTATTAAAGCAGGATTTATTGAGTTCATAGAACTAAGTAGGACTCGACAGCTTTCTATTCTACATACATGATTTTATATCTTGTTATGCAATGTCGTATCGGTATTCCAAGAAATCTTTTATAATGGAGCTTCATGGGATTTTTGATTCAAACATTTAGAAACTGATCTCGTTTTAATTTTCTAAACACGTTGGGGTTGTATATCAACACTTACTTACTTACTACCTATTCTGTTCAAAATGAAGCAATCCATCCCTGGTCGTTGTACTCATTATCAATTTGTTACCCCTCCACCACATTCATAACTCTAGTTGGCCCAGTTAAATTATTCACATTTCATGTTGCCATATCTCATTCAATGTCTTAATCTGTAATATATATGTATGTATTCCTTCATTGCATAACAGAATATAAAATCATGTATGTAGAGTAGAAAGCTGGCAGGTCCTACTGAAATTCATCTATCCCATAAATCCCTCTTTGATAACCTTTATGGCTTGTTTTGAATTTGTATGGGGAAACAAATCGTTTCAATTCTTAATAGATTGTTTATGAACTCCACTTCTGTGCACTGTAAATTCTAAACTTTTGTTACGATATACTCAGTCAGAGTTCATCCCTTGGGTCGTTTTTATGTACTTTCGGAAAACTAATAAAAGTTGTATTGGGCGTCGTCTATCTCTCATAACTCTTTAATAGCTTATAGCTGAGGAATCCACACTGTCTAACGTTCGTATAAGCCACTGTGTTAAATATAGAGATATTTTGTCATTTAAATAGAATATATTAGCTTCTGAAACTTGGTATACTTATATGATGATCTTAAATGTCGTTATTTATTCAATCGAAAGTTTATTGTTGTCTTTTTCCTACTGTTATAATATGGTAAGCACCAGTTTTGCTACATCACAAAGATATATCCTTCAGCCTATCCTACGTGTTCAATGTTGACCTTCATTGGTTTTCGAAGTTTCTTTACAGACACGTTTGCTTTAAGTGTTTGGATTTGTAACTTATTTTAAAGGCATACTGATTAATAGATTGATTTGTTATTCACTACTGCGAGGTGCGTATCGAGTAGCAGAAAGTAAGCAATTAGTTGTGTGTTTTTTAAGACAGAAAACAGAAGATAAAGGTGTATATGATATGGCATGTTCACGCGTTATTTTTCAAAACAGTATGATAAAAACAGATTGATTGTAAAGAGAATGGACGCGAAATGCGACATTTATCACACAGTTTGCAGTTATTTAAGTCATCATTTAAGGTGTAAAAAATCCAATTTATTAACATTTTAAAATTTTCTCTACTGTCGCCGCTAAACTCTATATAGGTTCAAATATTACTAGGCAGTTCTGGAGTTTACTTCGCTTTTGTCTGTGCATTCATCATTATGCCGTTTTGGAACATATCACTTACTACCATATCAGTCAAACAGCATAACTACAAACCTAAATGACTGTGATCAAGTTATCATCGAAGAGGAAATGGCAGGTGGACTAAATAGTGCTAGTAAACTACAGTTATGTGCATGCCCACAATTTTTTCAAGCTCTCAGTGCTAATTTTAAACAATTATTCTCACCAAAATTATGGAAAAATTCTAATTTCATATTTTATGTGATGGCAAACGGTATCACTGGTGCTGGCGTTGTCATACCGTGGACATTCATTTATGATTATGTTTTATCCACTTTAACCTACTTGAATCAAGAACAGCAAATCGGATCTGTAAGCAATGATGATATTTCATGGTTACTATCTTTAATCGGATTCGGTTTGTTATTTGGTAAGTCCTATATACCAGTTTATTCGTTTTAATGTACATGAAAAAATTCAACATCAAGTGAAGGATCTATTATAATTTTCTGAAAATAACTGACACCATTAGTCAATATTAAACACTCAGTATGGAGTTATATTCAAAGGAGCAAAGCTCTCCAAAGTGAATTGTAATTTGTTACCATCAAGATAAACGTAAATCTCAGAGATGATATTGCAAATTGACTGCATCTCTATATCAGTAATTACATCATAATAGTCTTGCCAAAAATAGCGAGGTTTTCGGTCTTGATCACAAAAGAGAACTAGAGTACATTTTGCAAAGTAGGTGTTCATCGTTTATGTAATGATTCGGTTTTTTTAAAAGTTATTCGTGTACCAAAATTCACTGCCTCCACTTGAATAACCAGTCGCAAATAAAACTATTACAAACACGTTCAAACCGATATCTTGAGTTGGCTAGTCAATATCCTCAAGGTATGTAGCAATACTGCGTAACACTTCATATCATCGCATCAAGATACAACGTAGCAAGTTGCAAAATAAAGAATATCGTTAAAATACAAGCGCAACTCTACAGTTTCCAGTAGCCAAAAATATCTCAAATTTTCATCCTCAAATGTACTAGGGCAATTGTTTTTTAGAGTTTAAAAATCGCTATGCGTTTCAGAACATATCGGCTTGATAGACTGTGCAACGTATTTATAACAAAGTTATTACCGGAAAATGTCAGATCCAATATCGACGTTTTCAAACACCATGGTACTCAAAGCGGTGGTGGTACATACATGCATATAAGTGAAGAATTGACTGAAACAATACCTGGATATTTTATTTTTCTGAACAGAAGTGTAACCTTTCAGTCTCAGCTGCCAACGTTGTAAAGTGTTCTGTTATAAGATGTGTTCTGCCTTCTGTACTCAACTTATCAGACTGCATATTTTAATGCTTACCTGTACTAAAATTGACTACCATCTGTAGCGTCCTTATATTTTTTCGATCAAATCCTTTTGTGTACCTTTCTCCTCCTCTATACCCATGTGTATATCCCCTCTTAATCGGACACATGTGATCTCTCTGTACAGACATTTTATATTGATTGTAGGAATTTACTCGGAAGACTAATGTAGCACGATGACATTACCCTGCAGTTTTTCTGCGATCGCACCACAACTAACATAGCAATAATAAAGTATTTGGCGGTAAGTTTAGCTGTATAAAATAAAGGAATGTAAATTAAAATCACTTATACAAATAAGCCAAGTAATTCAGGGTTAGTGATAAATTTAATTGATCTGAAGTAGTTTCATCACCTAGAATGAAGCTATGTGACAAAACTAAGCAACAGTTGCTGGGAATTATTTTTTGACTGTTCATCAATAAATGATTGCCAATAGGTGGTTCTAAATTCCTATTTCGGTTTAGTTCATTTGATTGGATTGAATCCCTTGAAAATGATACAAAGCATGTCCTTTCTAGTGGAACTGCATCACCTTGCTAACTCAAACTTCGGCGTGCTTGAAGTAAAGCAGTGCGTAATGTTAACCAAAAGTTGATCAAATTGCGTTCACTACATCACTGAAAACTTTGAAAGATCACCTTCCTAATCACACCACTTTTGAGCGGTATTTTAATGAAAACGATTGCCTTTTTTGTGGTAATTGTATTTTAACTAGGTCTCTTATTTTTCTATTGTGACACATAGCTAAGCTTCCCATGTTCTCAGCTGTCTTTAAAACTTAAGATATACGTCATTTTTCAATATTCAGTGTAACATTTACAGACATTCTTCAAACTTTTGGGTAAATATGCTAAGTTATTACCTGTTTTCGATCACCGCTGCCTTAGCATGGTTTCTCACATTCGGTGGTAGCCCAATACAAACAATTCTGAGATCGTGTTTTGACCTCAAAGAATATTGTTGGCTAAAGCTCCTGCACTAATTGCCACTGATGGGTGTTGATTAATCTCAATGATCTCAAGAATGCGGTGAATTTTCGCATGCTATTTAATACTCAGTATTTTAATTTCAGGAGTCGGAGGTAACCACCAAAAGTTGTGTATGACAGTGGTTTGGTGCTCATTATTACTCATCATTCCTTAGTCTTCGCCTTAGCATTACTGTCAGGTGACAGAGCAATGAAGTATTCAGTTCCCCTTATCTTATATTTCAACTACTTTCAACACGATTCGCTTAACTGGAGGTTGTAACAAATATCCGTTTTTGTCTACAGAACTGTAAAATATTCTTCTCCTAACAGCAGTAACTGTCATGATGAACTCAATTTTTCTTCACTTTTTCATTAGGCCAACTGTTTTTCGGTCTGATAACATCTCAGTTTGGTGATGTTAAAACCTTGTGCATAAATTGTAGTAAGAATATTGGTATTGATGATTGTTGTTGTTACAAACCGACCTCTTGTCAAATTACGAGCATCAAAAAAGTAAACGCACCAAGTATCGATTTCACTTGATTATATTTCTTATGATACTTCTATTGAATAGCGTAAGCACATTGAGTATGGCTCTCATACCTCTATCATTTATAAAAAGTTCAACCAGACACTTTCAGCTGTTTTCTTGTCCAGAGGGAAAACTATTGGCGCTAGCATGTTTCTCTGTCGGAGTTTCAAATGGTGGACTATACGTACTTTTTCCTCAGCTGATCATTGACATTGTAGGCATTGAACTTTGGTCTGCTGGGCTTGGATTATTTCTAGCCTTCAATGGTGCTATGAATTTGTGCGGAACTAATATTGGTGGTAAGTTATCTCAGCGTTTCCTTTGTTGTTTACGAATTGTCGCTTAATTCCAAATACCCACATCAGTGTTTGTTGTCAAATACCTATGAAATCTCACTTATTTTAGTCAAGGCTATAAATGTTTTTTAGTTTGCCAATGTTGAGAAAATTCGAAATCGAATTCTGCACTACTGTTTTGTGCCCAGAGGACATTTTACTTACCTGAACACAACCATACTCGCGAACTAGTGACCGTTAGTTTGTGAATTCATGGAGGTGTTTCGAGAATCTATTGAAATGAGACTAACTTTTCCGAGATTACAAACTAGATATTGTTTGTAATAGATTCTATTAGAATGAAACATTTAGTTTCTATGTCTGAAAATCTAGCAAACATAGTGGAATATAAACGTCAGTCACAGAACTAACACTTATACTAGTGTAATTTTGAATTAGTTTTCTTTAACTTGCTCACTTTTCGATGAAAATGAGAGTAAACAAAGACGGTTGTTAAAGTTATTGTGGAAGGTAAGTATAAGTTCATTCAGGTTACTGGTATTCATTCTCGCTAATATTTACTTATCCGAAGTTGCTTTCGCTAATATCTGAAGGATTGCCTCAGGAACTGGTGTTGCATCCGGTACGTCTGATTTATCAGATGACGATTTTATTTCCTTGTTCCTCGTGTCCAGTCTAGTGTGTCCTAAACACTAACGTGCACACAGAAATTTTACTGTTGTTGACAATGAAATAAATTTTAATCACAGTGGTATTCTTCATATTCACATTCTTGAAAAATAATTTAGTAACTACTGCTAAGGAAACACAACACCTTTTAATTATCATTCATCGACAAAATTGTAATTTCTTGAGAAAGTTTTACCATATTCCATTTTTGATTCCCAGGACTGAATTGGTCAGTGTGTGGGTACTTTTTGAGAGTGCTTTGATACTGCCTGTGAATAAATTTTGTTTGCATGGATCAGAGACTGACAGACAGATCAATGTCCTATACGGGACTGATCAGTTGAAGACATCTGCAACCCAGTTTCGGTATACCCAGTAAAACTTACGTGGAACATCTATCTTTCCAGGTAAAACTGTTAATCGTCAGACTGATAAGTCATAATAGCCGCTTCCTTCACAACAAGTCGCTTGTGATGTATGAAGTTAGATTTCCCACTATTCATTCTACGACACTTTTCGTTGATAATAAATCTATTCTGTTCATAGATGCTCGAATATTGATCGAGATTGGGTTGAGTTTCATAGTTATTAGAAGTTATGGTCCATTGGTCTAGGCAGTTGACTTCCACTCAGTAAGTTACTTTTCCAACCTCGCTCCACCTATTGAAGTTTAGCCAGTTAAGTAATACTATTAGCCGTCACACAATTGATATGGTTCATTGCCTATTGCGTGAACCTGCATGTGCTCGCCGAAAGAGTTTAGTTTTCAAAAAATTACAATGATAGCCACCACTTAGGATTTTTGAAGCTTCGATAAATGGTCGTGAGCAATCAAATATTTTACCTTTTATTTGGTGATATTTTGGTTTTAGTATCATTACTTTAAGTGATATTCTACACAACAAGTAATATATTCTCCTAACAACTCAACCTGTAGCCATACGAAAAAAGTTGACGTAATTTATTGATAACTGTAAGTGACTACTTTAAGATTCACAGAGGTAAACAAAGATTTCATCATTTTATTGATACTTCATTAAACTGTTGTCAACTGAACTATGTTGTCCCAGTGGTCTCATACTACATCATATTATGGGTACGTATAATTGAGATAAATACAATAGATGGCAAGTAGTCAAAAAAACTTGACAATTAGTAAACTGCTCTTTCATTCTGAGAATGTAGTTTGAGCCAACCTAAGAATCAATAGAGACTGCCAGCAACACGAAAATCTTTCGGAAATGGTTGCATTTCCCAATGTAAGTCTAGTGAAATAAGTTCCAGTGATAAAAATAATGAATTAGGAAATATATTCGACGTCTCATTTTCAAATTCCATTAGTAATGCATATTTTTCTACTGTACAATATGTCTTACTAGGTCGAATCAATGATATCAGAGGTTCATATCAAATGGCCTTCTTGATTGCCGCAATTCTTCCATTAATTTCTTTTCTCTTAATGGTGGCAAAAGAGTTGTTCCCATGGTTACGACATCGCTCCACCTTATCTGTAATTACCAATATACAAGTGAGATAAAATTAAATCTAAGGATATGGGTACAAAGAATAATGTTTGTCTTGGTTTAGAAATTTTGTTCATTTATCCAATGTTGTCAGAATTTACAAATATCATGTTTTTTTAGTATCTTACAAAATGATTTACGTGCCACCGATAAAATGAAACCATGTATCTAAAGGCTTAGAATTTAATAAGAATATTCTTTTATTGTGATTTTTCAAACGCAAATTCACAACATATCACTTGAAGTTTGTTTTTGTTGAATGATTAACTAATATGCGAAATTAGTTTTCTGAGTGAACAAAAGTAACCGGAAAGTTGCAGCAGACTTTTGTTTGTCATTGCTAAAGAGGTCTAACATAATAATCATAGGAAGGAAATATTATTACACTATTTAATTCAAAGTATTGTTTTTCATGAACATTTCATTGTTATCCATGTATGTTTCAACCTCATTCATGGGACATTCAAGTGAACTATGACATCAATTTACATGTGTTTATAATATGGTTGGAGTCAGATTCTCTCACATACGTACCGTTTCTACACTACGCTTACCACTCATGTATATTTTGTGTCAAAAAGATAAGTTCTGGAAAGGAGTGGGGGGAGTAACCTACTGGAATCTCTTTCAATATGAAGTATTTTAACTGTGAACTAGTTAGTCTAAACCAGTTTCATTTCACACTCACTTCTTAATTGCGAGGAATAATCCAGGATGTAGAATGAAGGTATTCAGGAGTCTAAGTAATAAAAATAAGAATGTTCAGAGTATAGGAAAATATCCCAAATAGTGACAATTTAGTTATCCATAGTTCATGAATTATAAAATCTAAAATTACTACCTGCAAATTATATGTCAGTTGGATTGAAAGCCAAAATATCAGTTCTTTCTCTTCTTGTCGTCTATTTCCCACTCAAGTGAGATTTAGCAGTGAATGAATATTCTACTTTACCAATAAACTAGTGTATCCGTGTCTACATCATCCATTAGTGCATTCCAGGGTGCACAGACTTAAAGTGAAGAGAAGCGAGATTAAATTTAGATGTGTACACTTAATATGCAGTCACAATAATTCAGGGCTAAATTCATAATTGGCTCAATTTCAATGTGATAGGCGATGGGAAATTCTTAATATATTCCTCTAATTACATCTTACAACAATAATTGTGATATCAAAAAAACCTAGTGATATGTTTTTTAATCACTTTTATTTGTCTTTAAATTATAAACGAAGAGTTCGTAAAGTTTGATTGATTAAAAATTTTAACTGGCTAGACGTGGAAATCGTTTTTCTCTGTTATCATAACTACAGAGAGAAGCACCGATATGTTTCACCTCGGTATCAATAATGAAGTATTATTTACTGGATGACATTTCAAACAAAATTTATTGCTCGTAATCATTCAGGTTGTCCAGTAAACGATACTGTATCACTGCGTGTCATATGATATTGACAATCTCTTATGGAATTATATTGTCATAGTGCCGAGATTTTTATGACCATATAAAAAGATACTTGTCGGACAAACAATGCAGCCCGTTCCATGACATGCCAAAATGTAGGATTTCAGCACATTTAGTTCTTTGTAAACCTCACATCCGTCTACTATAAGCAAGCTTTATTGGGACAGTTTCTCCTCTATGCCTATATCGAACATTCTTAGCTTGTTTGTTCATATCACCCTATGACTATACTAGCAGTCTGGCTCTTGATATGGTCATCTTGGTATTACCATGATATTCCTTTTATTGTTTCCCAGTAGTGCAGTAAATACGCACTTCCTGTCTACACTTGTCAGCTGTTTGTAAGTGGATCTGAGTTGATGTCCCCACGAAATCCTAGACCTGGAGCTCATTATTTTTTGACACTAGAACGTCATCATCTAGGCTAAATGATAAAAACTGTTGGAATGCTGATGTATCTATACAGAATGTCCATGTCGACAGTGTAATGAGTGATACTAGCGAGTTTCGAGTGATGGATATCGGTCTTGAATATGAATTGGAAAAACAACATCACTTCTTGCTCACTTCATAGCTAAGTCGCTAAATTGATGAAATGCTTTTCCTGGAATGCACTACTGACCATCGGCAAAGAGATCAAACAGTTTCGTACCACAAATAGTTAAACAAGCAAGTAAATACTGTAAAAGCAAATGAAATATAACCTGAGGAAATGTGAGTACAGTGTGCACTCTTCGCTTGACGTGCAGTCTAATTTGGGTGTTGTTTCCGATCGCTTTTCCCACTTGGGAAATTTAAATCGGTCATTCCACTACATATCGCCGGACATACGCTCAGTAATCTGTTCGTGCAATGAAATCAGGAGATCCAAATTGACTGTTAAAAGATGCTAGAGGACTATTGTTGCTTAATGATTCTCCCCGTGGAGTTTATCAAGACGCTTCTGACATGTCAATGGCAAAGTCTGGCTCATCGGTTTAGTCACTCCTAAGTTTAAAGTAATAGGTTCAAATGGAGCTCTAGTCTACTTATTTCGGTAAGAGCAACCGGATGGTATCATAGTCGCTTACATATTGGGTAGGGGGAGTGACTCATAGCTGAGATCACAAAGTTGCACTGATGAGGTGGTTCAGAAATGAGGGAAGAAACATCACTGTGAACGATAATTGTTGGGCAAGTGGGAAGGAATTCGAATCCCATGAGGTGCAGCTAATATCAGGAATGGACATATGAAATTCCGCTCAAGATACTGGACAAGACTTAGCTCTAGGTAATGTTTGAAAATCCAACCTCAACCAGAAGAATACTGAGGTCAAACTGGATAGTTGGGGTCGGTAAATTATTGGGATATAGAATGAGATACATATTTCAATTGGCAGGGAAAATGTCACTGTTAGCGAGTATTAATTCATAGTGATACAATACAGGTGGTGAGAAAGTAACGGTCCTAAAGTAAAACATTAGTGAGGTGGGAAGTTAGATAACTGAATAAGTGCTTCAGAGACCCAGCACCATCTATTCCAGGCAGTCGGGAAACTCAACTATCACTAACATTGAAGGACTAGAAACTGTAGGACTACGAATATCGTCGTAAAGTTATCCAACCACCTCGATACACACGTGGGCAAAAACTTGTGACATATCAAATAAATCAACGAGCGTGAGAAATTCGATCTACAACTGCACAAAATCTACGCTTATACTAATTGTTTTTAGTTGGAAGTGGATCTGAAACTGGACAAAGCGAAATGGCAGTATGCCGTGAATATGGCCAGTGATTGTTATTAGTAGTAGTATTATACGTGTGTGCGATGAGAATGAATCGCACAAAGGTGAAAAGGATTAAGTGAAGTAAGAACTGATACCTCGGACTGACCATTTTTCTCTCACTAAATTCTCCCACAAATATATCTATCAGTGATAACTGTACTCATCATGAGGCCATCTGCACGCTTTCTGTTCAGACTTGATCTGTTGTTTTAGTCGATTGGTAGGTGTTATTCAGTGGAGGTTGAATGACAACCTGAAAGGTAAGATTGGACCGTTCCATTTTCTAAGACCTATCTCATGAAAACCATCATTACTCTGCGGAAATGAGTTCCAATCTGCTTACAGCTGTTGAGTGACAATAAGTGATTTCCGTCTAATAACTGTCACCTCTTATCCTAAATTTTTGTTGACTTCTTTAAAAGTAACGGTTACATTGTGATGAGATTTATCAATTCAGCATAATGGTGTTTGTGAGTCGATGCCTAACATTTCTGGTTATGTATGGTAGATTATACATTGGTTTTCTTAACTCCGTATATCTGCCTGATCCTTTTTGATAAGAGAAATCGGTTGTGACGTAACTAAATCTAAGTTCTCCTTCGTAAGTGTTTCCAACAATCAACAGCTGTGTGTTGTCACCAATCATCCATCGTTGTAGCGCACTTACAAGCAGGTCCTAATGGTTAAGCGGAAGTTTTCCTCGAATATGTATTGAAACATCAAATGCAAGTAAAATTCAGTTATCATGTTTGCGTAAGCCTAAATCAAGATAAGCATATCCTTTTCTATAGGTTTCATAGCATCTATGGCGAGGAAGCAAGAAATTCCTGTGTGCTTTCAAATAGCCTGGATGAAGACAAGAAGCTACTTCGTCGGCACTCATTAGCGTCAACAATAACAGGCGTAAACAACTGTTTTCTATATATCGCAGAAGTAAAAAGAAGAGTTTGTTACCTAACTGACGCCAGCACGTAAATAAGCGTTAATTTCCATGGTCATCATTGAATGATTAACTAATTTGTTCTTCAGTCTGTAAGTGACTGACAGACAGCTAACTCCAGTCCCTGGAAAAGGTTATCCCAATCTTAACCTTACTCCAAATAACTATTTAAGAATGTTTTCAAGTGTCTGGAGAAATTGACGGGCTGATCTGTACATGTCGTTCGCTGTGCAGGAGATTGTGTTGTGACAACATCGCCGTATGGTTCGTCAAGCCCCTTGAATACTGAAATGTTTTATCCAGTCGGTTATTCTGAAAGGAAACGGTACTGTTTACGATCGATTCCCCATCGGGTTAAACCGTTACCAAACAGCTGATACCGGCAGTATCTTTATTGTCGTTTCGACCGATAATATGAAACACTTCATGTCATTTGATGACTTTAAATGGTTCTTCGTAGTGATTCAAGCGTTCAAAACATGGCAAATAAAAACGTAATATTTTCTCTTAATGGAGTGACTGAAGACGGTTGTATATGGTCACGAAGGAGCAGACATAGGTAAATGTGTTGGGTTTTTAATCCAAGTTACGTGAGATATCCGACTAATAACGGATATAAACATTGATTTGCAATTGAGATGCACCCACCTGATAGTCGAAAGACAGACGAGTTCTGAGAAATGGTAACCATGATCAGCCTTCAAGGTGTTCAGGATATCCAGCGGTATTCGAGGTTGTGGCTCGATCCACCAAGAAGTTTTAGGGACTATCCTTATGCAAACTTGAGGCACTCGGACACCAATCACTAATTCCTCCCAGTTATAATATGCCCACGAGTGCGACACCATGAAAGGGCAAAATAGGGTAGCCAAAATACCAATGTCTTCTGACTAACTGCCTAGAGGATCGTGTGTGAGCATCGCAACGTAACGCGCTAACGTACCAAATGACGTGGATGCCCAACCGTCTTCCTTCACTTTAGCCAGTTCGCTAAAACTATGGATCTTGTCGAACCCCAGGCTATTAATTTTAGGGATTTATTTTCCCCTACAATTTGCGGATCCGGAAAGTATAGCTGTCAACAGAACGATTCTAAGTTACCGCTCAGTTGTGGGTGCCAAAATGTCACTAGGAACTGACTACAACTTCGGAATGCATTTAAAGTATGAGATAACCCACGATCGAATGTTATGGAAGATGGACATAAAAAGTTAGATGTCCGTCTTCTGACAAAACCCCGTGAGATGGTTTCAGAAGTAATAAATATTCCTTATCAGATACTGCTTCTGAAGTACAAAATTGTGGTAAAAGGTATTTTGCTTGCTAGGTGGTTTAAACCCTTTACAATATACACATGATGGAATCTATACGTTTACGTCCTTGTCCATCTCAAGCTAGCAGAAACGTTCAATGGTTCACACGCTTGAGTGAGATGATTTATCAATCAGAACCTCTAATCCTATCTTTGATGTGGCTGACTGATATACGTCAAATAGAACCGTAATTCTGCAGCAACCAACCATCCTTGGTAATAGTTTGACAGCTGTGAAAGACAACTCATGGTTCGATTCAGGGTATCTTTTCGAAAACGAACCAGTTTATCGAGGTCAACACCTCCGATACCATTTATCCAAGATATTCAAGGCAATACACCAGCTATGGAAATATTTACTCCGCATTTGTGGCAAACATGCATAGTGGACTGGAAGACGTAGTTCAATTGTCGCAACTCACACCTATCGAATTAAGGGAATAGTAGGCGGTTTGTGTTATGTGAAAATTGGGAAATCACAACCTTAGACGAAACGCTGAAAGTGGCTAACGGAACAATACATACGTTTGACTATCTTATAATTGATATTATTACTCTCGCTACATGAACCATGCACACTAACATCATCATCATTCACTTTATTTTCGACGTCATCAAACAAAGTAATAGAAACTTCCAAGTTATTCTCCTTACATAAAAATCGCTTCCGATGTCTTCATCTACTTGTTCAAAGGCTTGATTTTCACCATCGGCAGACATCCTAGAAGAACAGAAAATCACGATTATTGAAGCCGAGTTCCAAAGGAAAGCGATCTAAACCATCAGCCAAAAAGGAGTGGAGCCAAGTTGAAGAACTTATATTACGACCAAAATCAACGTTTAGCTCGTTATGAATTCCGAGGATTCCCAATTCCAAAGCAAAACTCACTAAATCCCAAACACTCGGTAGCCAAATGAGGAATGTATATTCAAATTTTAGATGAACTCTATGAAAAAAATGGTGTTCTTCACAGCAAAATACAATTAAAAACCTGTTTTACGGCTATTACAGTTTCTGACCAAACCAAAATACGATACAAACGAAACAAGGATGTCAGTATGGTTATACATTCAAACTGAATGAAGTCAAAAGAACGACTGTGCAATGTTTTTGAATACATTACAAAACCTAAATCAAAACACAAGCAACATTTACTGGCAGAATTTGCACTTAGTCACTTGATGACCCCTTGCTGGAAGTGATCTTACGCCATTCAAAATCTTAATGTAGTATAAACATTCAACCTATACATCTGCAAACAAGCGGAATTCGTTTCTGCTGGAAGCGTTGGCTGATTCCAGATGGATTAACAGAAGCATCTCAGGAAGAATTGGGTAAGTTGTCTTAAAAGAGTGTGGTCACACTACTTGAGTCTTCGAATTAGGTTACTTCTATAGCAACACCACTGAAGGCAGATGGAAAGACACCAAGAACCTATGGTGATCGTTGTTTAATGCTCAATGACCGACTACTACAGCGAAACTGTACTGCAGATGAAACTGAAGATATCTTATAAAAATTACGTGATTCAAAATACTTCCACAGAATATATCTAAAAGATGTATCTTTACAAGTCGTTCCTGGTCAAGCCTCTAGTAAACTGACCAGAATTAATGCTCCATTTGGGATGCTTACTTATAGATTCTTGTCCTTTAGGTTTACAGTTTGCCCACAATATTCCAAAAGGTTGTGAATCACAGGAAAGCTGAATTAGATAGTATTGAATCCTATAAAAATGACATCATAGTTCATGGTTCCAATACTGAGCTGCATAATAGACGCCTTTTGAGGCTGTTCAGGTTTTTTGTGACAAAAATGTACCAGTTAATCCATTCAAATGTCATTTTGATTTGAAATACGTGTCGTACCTAGGATATGCTGTGGATTTCACTGGTTTTAAGTCTAATGTGAGTCATCTTGCTCCACTGATTCAAGCACCTTCACTGACAAATATTTCATCTTTGAGATAATGGATTGGCGGTTCGTAGTTCTGCCTAAGATTTATCCCTAATTTCATGCAGTTATTGTCTTCACCCTTTGATATCGTGTCTGGTTAGCACTTAGTGTTGGGACAACGCTACACAAAGATTTTACGAAACACTTTGAAGGTTCTGAACAACCAAAGATTCGTGAGAGCTTTCTCACCAAAGGATAAGTCTGTTCTTATCATTTATGCTTTAACAGTGGGTATAGCTGCAATACTACAGCAAAATGAAAAACTTGTTTTGTATTTCCTGACGATTAGGTATAAATAAACGGGGATATTCTGGAACTCAGAAAGATGTACTAGCGGTTGTCTGGGTAGTACAGCGTCTCCACAAAATCTATTCGGTTCTAAGTTTCATACCGTCATTCATCAACAAGCTTTGAAATTCATTTATCATCTAGACAAATTCTTAGGTAGGCCACCCACTGCTATGGTTCGGAGATGGAAGTAAGGACTGAATGCTTATGACTAAACAATTTAAAACACAAGCAGATGTACCCATGCAGATTTCTTGTTGCGTCATTCATCGTTTGATAGTCCACCGACTAATATCAATTGTTTATTAGTTCAGCCAACACTAGATGACAGAAAGGGCTATGGAAGCATAATAAATGCCATGAAGAAGGGTTGGAATCTCCAATGAAAACGAAGACTCTTTGAGTTCCATAAACAAAGAGATTAAATATAATTACGTCCTAAGGGATTTTTATGTCTGAACGGCAGAACGGTTGTTACTTCAATGAGATCCGTTCTGTCGGATTATCGTCTTTTTGCATGCCAAACACCTGAGGAAATGATATTATTGGCACAACCTATGTGCCTTACAAGCGATTTTGAAAGACGTGTTGATGATTTTCTACTTCAGTATGAGGATGCAGAACATACAACTACTCATGAAAGTCCAGCCAAACTCTTCAAATCCCGAACACTTCGGACATACCTAATGGTCATGGCTTCGTTAGAAGTACACTGTTATTGAGGGAGTGAATATCAACCATCGGAGTGATTTATAATACAGAAAACTGGGAAACAGAATGTTTATGATTCCGGACTCAGAAGACCGTTTCGTTCACAACAGACACAAAGACCAGGTGAGAATCAGTCATATGAGTAGTTCTGGCGATGATTCTAATGATCCTTTGATTAATCCTTATTTAATAGGTTGCTTTTAGATACATATAGATAATTCCAGTAAAAGTACGAATATAGAACTAGTAAGATCTGAAGAACCTACGAATAAAGCCGGGGTTCATTATGAACATGCAGAAAGACGTTCAACATGTGTTAGATGTGGCGAATGAACACTCCAGTTACTGCACTTTATAAATCTCAATACCTATTTATTTATTTATGTTGCGCTTAAAACAATATAAAGAACTCATATGGCTGCAAGTTCTCTTTTGTCTATTCAGTGGGTTATAATTTAATTTCTGATGATCCCGTTATTACTAACTACAATACCATCAATCCTGACTTTTTGAACTGGTATATCGAGAATTTGTCGTTGCTAGCAAAAGATTGAACAAAGATGCAGGTTTCGGGACAGTTTACACCTATATCTGCCGATCTAGATAAGGAAACTCACTCTAATCACTTTGACGATTTTAGTGCAGCGAGGAATTCTGGTTTTGAGGTGTTCCCCTGAATTGTAGTCCAGTTCCTTCCGAAGTATTTTTCACTTTTGTCACTGATTGTGGAATAAGTTGGCAACACCATTTGTTTTCGCCGTTGCATGTGCTTCTGGAATTTTAGTTAACTTCTGCCTCTATTGTCCTTCATATCACCTGCTTAATTTTCCAATTGCTGTTGTTAACGCTGTCATGTGTTTGCTTCTCAGTTTTCCTTTGGTTGTCAGTCACAGGTTGATACTTCTGCATTCCATAGTGTGCATCTGCAATTGTCAGTTGTAACACTTGTCTTCCGCTCTCTTTAGTTATTTTCTACTGATCTGGAAAATTAGTCAGTGATCTATATCTGACACTTCAGTAGAGCATGCTGATGTAGACACTCATAGGGAAAGAATAGTTGTTCTCCTACAGAAGCTCCCCTCTGAAAGGAGCCGTTCCATCTTCGAACAACACAAACCGTGTTGCGCTTGTATGATTTTGAGGTGGTGGAGAATATGTGCAGCTCAGGTAGATGATCCTGGTTGTATTTCGTCTGATGGGCTGAATAGTTTCACTGTGAAGCTGTAATTATCCTGGTGACGAAACCATCAGCACTAGTTTCAATGTTAATTGAGTTATTAGGATTTCTCCGTGAGTGATGCAGTAGCTTGCCTTGACAAAGTGGTCTATGTTTGGTAGTCTCCTTTTATCGTTGTGTCACTGACTGCACAGACTTTCCTGTCGACCGTTTCTCCACCTGAAATTTCACCTTTGTTCTCAAAATGTTGCATTTTGAGCGACGTATTCTTCTAGATGAAAACTGTCATCGCAGTTGGCGGAAACTAACCTATTTTAATTCAACGTCTAAGTTACAGTCGATTAACTCTAGAATCTTGGTATGTTTTATACCAAATTACTCAGTATTTATCAGCACACCCACCTTATTTTGTTCTCTACTTGATGTAGCCAAACGATACAAAGTACTATGGAAACCATAAAGCAGGACTGTTGTGTACAAGCTTCCTTCTGAGTCCTCAAGCGAATTGGTCTCTATGATTGGGTAATCTGTTTAGTTTTATAGCGTAACTACAGTCATTCACACGCCTTGAGCTATTCAGTATTGGAATAGCTTAATGTCTAAACATTTGAGAACACAGGTTAGAAGATGAGCTCTTTGTGAAAATGTTTAGAAACTGATCACTTTCTGAAACTTTGTCGACCGAATGCTGATAAAGGTGTAGGCAGGACAGTCCAGCACCTTCTTTCGGCATTCACTAACGTCACAAACTAAGTGTTATGAAAGTTAGACAATATCCCCTATATTACCTAAAGAGGCCTGGAATCCCCTAAAAAGCCTTCAAGACTAATCGCGGCATGCGTAACATCCGCGTTAAACTGTAGCACCACACACTTCCCCAAAATCAATAGCCCAGGGCCTGACGAGATTCAGCATTGATGCTGACCTTGATAGTTTAACTGGACTAGCTAAGCTGAAGGCACCCGATCAAGCACCCTCGCCAGTTGGCACGCTGTCGTGTTACGTTGCACTGCTCGTAATCGACTCTCTAGCCAGTTAGTTGGGACGTATAGGTATCTCGAAACAACCTCGCAAATATACTGTTCCATCCGACTACGCTGTTGTGTTCTTTCTTGGTCTCGTATTTGTAGGTATGTAAAAAGTTCGAATAATTAGTGATTGGCCTCTGCGTCTGTCAAGTTCGCAACACGGCAATTCGTAAAAAACCACATGGTCATATGTGTGATTCTCAGATTGGTTACTAGGCTTTCTAAAACAGTTCAGAACACACCAAGACCAGCAAAAAAACATACAAACTGTTACATTTTGTAGCTGTTCAAAATGAGAATAAACTGTAACGATAGGGTTTTGTCTAGACTGTAGGTAGGTGTACGTTGCTGCACGGGGGGGGGGGAGAAGGGCTTGTGAGTCCAGCGGTTTGAATCAGGAAGAAAAAAAAGTGAGTCTACAACTCAGCAAGTAATATGATGTACTTAGTAATAAACGACAACTAACGAATCGTACAAGGACGCTACAAAGACATTCACTGTCTTTAGCGCTTCTTTCTGTTTTCGAGGAACCAACCTCAAGGGTAAATCTTGATGTTATTGTCCAAGAGTCTACTAATGCATAGAGCTATGCGTTCACCATAAGGACGCAGTAAATATCTTTTTCTGAGTGAGTTGACAAATTCTGATGTAATTGTAGCTGACGATGCTATCATCAATATGGCATTGAAAGGCGAAGGAAAAAGAACTCGACTAGAAACTGAAAAGGCTAGTAAAATACATAATCCTTTGGTTGATTGAAATATCCCTATACTTTTCAGGCTATTTGAGATCCATTTTACCTATGTATTTGAAAATAACCACATTCTGGCGCGGTGTCACACACTTCCTCAAAGTCAATAGCCTACGGTTTGACGATATTCAACATTGATGCTGACCTTGGTAGTTTAACTGGACTCCCTAAGCTGAAGGCACCCGGTCAAGCATCCTCGCCATTTGGCACGCTGTCGTGTTACGTTGCATTGCTCGTATTCGACTCTCTAGCCAGTTAGTTGGAACGCATCTGTATTTTGGCACAACCATCCAAATATACTATTCCATCCGACTACACTATCGTGTTCTCCCTTGGTCTCATATTCGTGGGTATATAAGAAGTTGGAACAATCAGGTGATTGGTCCTTGCATATGTCCAGTTTGCACCAGGACAAATCCTAAACTGGTGAGCCCGACGTGATCATATACCCCGACCAATAGGAGATATTGAATTGGTGGGTTTGTTACACTTTATATTTGTGCGTTGTTTTCATTTCGATAACATCTATATATACATTTACTACACTTTCGCATATCCAACCACACTCCCAAGCTTATTCGTATTAAGCCGACTGCGAACACGATCCAACTCGTGCCATATTGGCCAGACAATGCGGAAACATGGTTTCTGTATGCCGAGGCAGATTTTCGAGAACAGGACGTCTCAGATACTCATTCCCGATTTCTTGCTGTTATACGGTCCCTACCGCAGGAATTAAATAGACATGTTAAAGCACACATGTTCAATCCTGAAGTAAGTGATCCTTATGCACTTCTTAAGGCCGCACTGTTGAAGAAAAGCGATCTGACAGGTCGCCAGCGTCTAGACGAATCGCTTCGTAACATCGAGCTAGGCAGCCACTCAGCTTCTGAAGTCCTCGCACACATGCGAGAAGTGATAGGCGCAAGAACATTCGACGATGGTTTCTTCCGAGAACTATTTCTTTCGAAACTGCCACAGCCGGTGCAAACCATGTCAGTGACACTTTAGTCAGTCCCACTCGATGACCTGGCAGCCTGAGCAGATAAAATGCTGGAGGTTTCCAGCAGACCCGTCTCCAACGTGTATTCTGCCTGCGACAGACCAGAGAGCCAGGATCCAGAGGTGACAAGGCTGTGCAGCTCTGTTAAACAGTTCTAGTACTAGTTCACGTAGAGCTCCACGGAAACGCGTCTTAGTGCATCGCAGAAAATCGCGTGGTAGCCCGAAACTAAACCTAACAGGATGGAAAACCCTGAATGGCGCTAGTTTCCCTGATACTTGCGGAGAAGATGCCGGAAACCATGAGGTTTTAACAAGGACGCAAACTAGGGAAACGGTCACGCCGGCACGTGTTCACAGCAGCCGTAGCCGGCGGAAACAGCCGTTTGCCCTACGCCACCGACATTGAAACGAAACTCCGCTACCTCGTCGACACCGGCGCAGAAGTTAGCGTTCTTCCCGCACCGCCAACGGAGCGTCATAATGCCTATCCTTCAATCTCCAAGTAGCCGACTGCGGGGCGATCGCGACATCTGGGAGAGAGTATGCCTAGCTCAACTTAGGTTTACGTAAATCTATCCACTGGATTTTCCTCCTGGCTGACGTTTCTATGCCCATCATTGGCATAGATTTGCTGAACCATTACGATCTACTCGTAGATGCTCGCCGTCGACGTCTGACAAATAACAACGCAAAGTTATCTATTGGCGGCAACACCTATGCGGGTCCGAGTTTAGCCTTCGTTGGAACCAAACAATCAGGCGACGCGTCCTACCAAGCAGTTTTGGAGAAATATCCAGAGTTGTAACAACCGAAGCACACTCTTCCGTGCATAACCAGCAATGTTATGCATCACGTGACAACAACATATCCACCTGTGGCATCCAAAGCGCGCCGTCTAGCCCCCGATAAGCTCAAAGCGGCGAAAAGCGAATTCGACCACATACTCGAACTGGGCATAATCAAACCGTCAAACAGTCCTTGGGCATCGCCATTGCACATGGTTCCCAAAAAGGATAGCAACGACTGGCGTCCAACCGGTGATTACCGAAGGCTTAACGCCGAAACAACACCGGACTGCTACCCGATACCTCACGTTTACGATTTGACTGCAACCTTATGCGGAATGAACATTTTCTCCAAAATCGACTTGGTCAAAGCGTACAACCAGATACCTATGGCAGCAGAAGATATCGCGAAAACAGCCATTATTACTCCTTTTGGTTTGTTTGAATTCCTGCGCATGCCATTTGGTCTTCGGAATGCAGCACAAACATTCCAACGCTTTATGGATGATGTCTTCCGTGGTTTCAATTTTGTTCATGTCTACATCGATGACTGTCTAATTGCGAGTCCAGATAAGGAAACTCACCTTAAACATTTGGACCTCGCATTCGAAAGACTTAAAAACATGGCATCACAGTCAACTTACAGAAGTGTGAAATAGGAGTTGAATCACTCAGCTTCCTTGGGCATACCATTGACAACAAAGGTATACGCCCATTGAGAGATAAAGTGGCGGCTATCACAAACTATCCAGAGCCGACCACTGTGAAACATCTCCGCACTTTCAATGGCCTGGTAAGTTATTACCGAAGGTTTATCCCTAACTGTGCCTCTGTCATGAGACCACTAACAGATCTACTTCGAGGAACTGCGAAGTTCGTGTCTCTGGACGACGCGGCTAGACTTGCTTTCTCTAAAGTCAAGGAAGCCATTTCGAACGCAACCATGCTTATGCATCATGACCCCAATGCTCCTTTGAGTATTGCTGTTGATGCATCTGATTCAGCAATTGGAGCAGTTTTGCAACAGTTGACTGACAACCAGTGGCAACCGTTAGCCTTTTTCTCGAGGCGGCTGCAAGACGCGGAAACAAGATACAGTACATTTGGTAGGGAACTCCTAGCCATGTACTGTTCTGTACGCCATTTTCGACATTCTGTGGAAGGTCGTGATTTCATTATTTTCACAGACCACAAACCGTTAACGTTTTCCCTCAGCTCGGCGTCTGACAAATACTCCCCTCGTGAGTCGCGACAGCTGGATTACATTTCCCAGTTCACGTCAGACATCCGCCACATTTCTGGAGCAAATAACTCCACAGCCGACGCACTATCTCGAATAGCTTCGATAAATCATATCGAGGGCGTTGATCTCGTTGAACTAGCTCGGCGTCAAAAGGAAGACCTTGAGCTGCATCGCGAGTTGTCGTCCACAACTCTCAAGCTGCGACTTTGTCCGGTTGGATCAGACAAGGATACAATTTTGTGCGATGTCTCTGCTAGTCAACCACGCCCAATAGTTCCGAAGAGTTGTCGACGCAACGTCTTCAATACGTTGCACAAACTCTCTCATCCAGGTGTACGAGCCACCATTAGGCTTATCGCACAACGTTTCTGCTGGCCTGGGATGAACAAAGACGTTAAGGAGTGGGCTCAGTCGTGCTTAGCTTGTCAAAAGTGTAAAGTCAGGTCACACACGAAAAGCCCTTTAGGCTCTTTTCCAGCCCCAGACATGCGTTTCGACTTCGCCCATATAGATGTTGTAGGACCCCTACCAGAATCTAATGGACGTACCTACCTTTTCATTTGTATTGATCGTTTCACGCTATGGCCGGAAGCAGTACCTATTAAGGATATTACTGCTGAAACAGTTGCCCATGTTTTCGTCGAAAGATGGAACGCGAACTTCGGATGTCCATCTTAAGTCACAACCGACCGTGGGTGCCAATTTGAGTGTGGATTTTTTCACGCTCTAACGGCACTTTTGGGTTGCACCCGGTTCCGAACGACAGCCTACCATCCACAAGCAAATGGCATGGTAGAGCGTTTCCATCGACAGCTGAAAGCTTCCCTTTCAGCTGCAAACATACCTCAGTGGACCGAGGCTCTGCCTCTAGTCCTACTAGGTATTCGTAACGCCTTGAAAGTTGATGCTGGATGTACCTCTGCAGAACTCGTCTATGGGACCACTCTTTGCCTACCAGGTGAGTTTGTTTCTCCTTCAACTTTCGAACATGTTTCCGACAGGGCGTCGTACGTGACTACGTTTACAAAGGCAATGCGTTCAGTTGGGCCCTCTCCGGTTAGGCCTCAAGTGACTGATGTCTTCGTTCGCCCCAGTTTACAAAAGACATCACACGTGTTTGTTCGCCACGACGCTGTTCGTCGACCACTTAAACCACCCTACGGCAGGCTATTCAAAGTGATTAAGCGACACGAGAAATTCAGCATAATTGAGCGAGACGGACGTGAAGATACTGTCAGTATCGACCGTTTGAAACCAGCTTATTTCGAAGGCGGCCCCATTAAAAGTGACGTTTCAGCTGGCTACAGCCGACCGATGGATAGCTCAATTATCGAAATTCTTGACGATGTGCCTAGTAATGCACAGTTGCAACAACAATCGGCACGATAGAAAACACGATTAGGCCGAACCGTCAGGTTCGCGGAGTATTTGAAGTCTTATTCAACTTAGTGGTGTGAAATAAAGTGTGCCAACCATATTTTTTCTATTTTCAACTTTTTTCCGAGGCGCTATTTTCCTTATTTACCGGCAATGTGAAACTTCCTGCACATGTTTTCTTTTTATATCAATTTTTTTACTACTACCAAGTAATGAAACATTTTTTTGAAAAAGGCGCAAACTTTATTTCGATAGATTTATATGTACATTATTCCCATTTTTACGAAACGTCTTCGTGGTATTAAAGACTTTCATTTATATTCCAGGTCGTCAAAGGAAACTGGAGATTGCGATCGACGTCCAGTTCGATTTATTTTATTTTATTTCTCAATTGCCACGACATCCTAGAATAGGCTCAGACAACCAGGGGCCACTTCACGCAGTGAGCCCAACGGAAGAGTTTTACCAGCGGAGAAAACACCGGGTTTTTACTTCCGGCTGGTATTGTCCTAGGGTCCTCACGAACCCACTGGGGAGGGGGAGTGATCTGTAGCGTCACATACTTCCCCGAAATCAATAGCCTAGGGTTTGACGATATTCAACATTGATGCCGACGTTGGTAGTTTAACTGGACTCCCTAAGCCGAAGGCACCCGGTCAAGCATCCTCACCATTTGGCACGCTGTCATGTTACGTTGCATTGCTCGTATTCGACTCTCTAGCCAGTTAGTTGGAACGCATCTGTATTTTGGCACAACCATCCAAATATACTATTCCATCCGACTACACTATCATGTTCTCCCTTGGTCTCATATTCGTGGGTATATAAGAAGTTGGAACAATTAGTGATTGGTCTTTGCGTCTGCCGAGTTTGCACCAACACAAGTCTTAAACTGGTTTCCACCGTTTCTCGCAAACGTTAGTTTGCTGTGTTCAGTGGCGAATTTTAATGGAGATCTAGGATACATTTGGGTGAACTTGTGATATTTCAACTCCAAAGCAACAAGTAGACAATCCGGTTCTCATCCACTTGCGAATAATACGAAATCTGTCAAGGCGAGAAGAATGGAAGGGTTATGCTGTCTTTACTTCATGCATTTAGAGACCCAATTTTATCGTCGCTAACCCGCAACATAACGATAGTTGCTGAGTGGGTGATGAACCCACTATTTTTGAGTCGCTTATGAAGAGTGGAGAAAGGTTATTGAACCTAAAGTCTGCATTTCTTTAGGAAACCTATTGCGGACGGGAGAAAATTTATTGGGAAAGAAACTACCTAGCAGTCTGGTCGTACAGCACTCGGTTTAAGTTAATGGTATGCGTTTACTCATATTATAAGCAGCCGTTGCAATTAGTTTGACCGCCGAGCAGTGATAATACAGTGGCTTGGAAGCTGGCTGGGAGCCAAGTAATAACTTCAATCAAAGTCTTCTGTCCCGGAGACTAATCTTCTTAGTCAGAGAAAGTTGGGTTAAGTCTAAAGATGATGGGATACCTACAGATATCATTTTCATCGAGTTTGGTAAGGCGTTCGACAAAGTACCTCATTCTACGTTGCTCAGGAAACTGAGAAGTTTTGGAATCACTGGCAGTCTACCAGCATGGATAAGAGACTTTCTTGTGGGTAGGAGACAAAGAGTTAGGATCAATTCTCAACTCTCAACTTAGAGGTCGGTAGAGAGTGGATTGCCACAAGTCAGTCCCGGGCCCCCTACTGTTTCTCCTATACGTAAATAAGCTGCCAAATACCATGAAATCCCCCATGGTCCTCTACGCTGATGATGCAAAACTCTGGCGTGAAATTAGGAACGATGAGGAAATATATGCGCTTCAGGCAGACCTGAACAGCATGTTTACCTGGTTAGAGAAGTGGCTAATGTCTATCAATGCGGGTAAATGTGCGAGCACGCATTTGAGGCATACACACAGCAACACCTACGATATTGATGGGACTCCTTCACCGCCAGTACTGATCCATAATGACCTAAGAGTCACAGTGAGTTATGACTTAAAAACCACGCACACTGTCGATCGGTAGCAGCTCGGAGTTTTAGGACTCTCTGGACATTACGTAGAACGTTTACGAAAATAAGTGGTGACATGTTCACCATCGCATACACATCCTTAGTTGTTGGCGTTTGACTATTGGTAGAAGGTATCGTGTAACATGGCTTTTGGATACAGAAAATGCAGTTTACCTTGGTGTTAGCCATTTTCAACCATGCGCTATACCTAATTTCATTTAGACATTGAAATTGTGGTGTCTGCTCACGGATGTGTAACTGGGTCTTTGGTTTTTGATCAAACTGGAGTGTCGAAGTTGTAACGCCAATAATAAATTAATTCACGTCTACAATATCAACAGAAAGTAAAGAATAAAGAGTCTCCTAACTGGAACCAGTCAAGATCAAGATGACCTGTTTGACTTAATTTGTTTGAAATGTCAGGATAGGTTTTATTTAGATAGATTATAAATAGTTAAACCGTCTTAAGGCCTTCCATACTAATCCGTGCAATGAATGTCTTAAAATGCACTGAGCATCGAAGCATTATAGAAATCCACATAGGCCAAGGAATGTTTTGTTAAGTTTTTTCCTTGATAATAATAGACCACTGTGAGTCGTTTCAATTAAGCTCAATATCATGATATTCAAGCATATGAAAACTGTGGAGCCTGAGAATGAGGGACTACAGAATGTGATTTCCTTCCCTTGTCTCACATTTTGACACTCCTTTACCGTCAGTACTAATCCATAATGACCTAAGAGTCACGGCGAGTTATGACTTAAAAACCACGCACACTGTCGATCGGTAGCAGCTCGGAGTTTTAGGACTCTCTGGACATTACGTAGAACGTTTACGAAAATAAGTGATGACATGTTCACCATCGCATACACATCCTTAGTTATGTATGAATTGGAAAACTATACACAGGTGGCTAATCCTTGTCTGAAAGGTGACGCAGACCTTCTAGAAAGAGTTCAGAGGGCAGCCACTCGTATGATCCCTGCGATGGCTGGCCTCACCTGTGAAGACCGACTTGAGGAGCTGAACCTCTTCACTTTGTCCTATCGAAAACAGAGGGGAGGCTTATCACGCTATACAGGATTCTAAGAAATGACTTCCGACCTGATCTATCTTCTCTTTTACTTCCCACCAGGTCGGAACACCTCAGAGGACATAGCAAGAGACTACGAAAGCAAAGAATGAACAGTTTCCGCAGAGTACTGGTTCTCGCGTCGAGTAATCATTGACTGGGACCGTGTCATAGAGGAAGTGGTATCCGCATCATCAATCGACTCGTTGAAAAGGGGATTGGAGAAGCACAGAAATCTACTGGAAAAGGATTAGTATAGGTTCTCAGCCTCCTATCTTCAAACAAAAATATCTGTATTGGAAACAGGGTCTGGGACGTTTTTACCTGGCACTCTACATCTGGATAGTTGTTCGAAATTGCAGCCAATCATGACATACTTAATGACCTTTTCGGTAAATATATGTCTATTGGTCCCCACTACATTGGTAAAAGAATAGAGGATCGGGCATGGTCCTCCGCGATATGTTGGGAATGTCGCCGCTTCATCACAAGAATACTGAGGACAGAAATATGCAGTGCGGTAGTTAGTTTACAGCTGAAGGTTTCGGCCGTCTCTTTCAGATAGGCTCTCTTCCTAGTATAGAGCATCCATAATGGCAGACTTAGTTGCAGCCAGTTCACAATGATCTTTTTGTACATTGTCACTGCCTACACTGTCAACGCGAAAAAGCGGGCACCAACCTAAAGGAGGGCTGATCCACATTTCCTTGGGAAAAACCCCTGCTATCAATCAAAAATGATACAGCTGAAATTTGATATAGGCTATTTTCTACAGAATGATGGACTACTGAATCAGCCTTGGTCTATTACTGGCATTTTCGAAAGTTCGAGTAACCCGTGCCTTCATACATGGAAAAACGGTTCAAGGCTATCGTGATCTACCTTAAGCTAATCATATCTGCACGAAAGTCAGAGTGGTGGACTCTACGTTGCGTGAAGCGCTTATTCGTGAACACTTGATAGTGGGCATTCACTTTCTCACATTCCTCCTTGTTCAGGAGTTGGGTTATTTCAAAGCACAAAGGCCACAGCAGCACCGACACTTGAAATGTGGCAATTCTCCAATGACACCTGTAGGGACTTGTGCGTGTGTGTTCAAAATCATCAAACAGCATTGGTAGGATTATTCGGCCTACTGCATCGCTCATTTCCTCCAGCATGGGTGATCCCTCAGCTTTAGCTGCTTTAGGGATCATAACCATTGATGCTCGCTCCGGGAAATTTCTCGTGGGGAAAAACCTTATAGGTGCGAAAAAGCAGTTGAATAAAACTTACCGGTAAGGCTTTGCCACGTGAACTCAGGAGTTTGCCGGAAAGAGATTACTTCGAGCGCATCGTACCCATTAGTGAAGGAGAATATTTTGTCGTTAATCCTGCACCCACAAACAGATACGTCACGCGATTCATGTGAAACGATTGGAGTCATCGAGAAGAAGCATTCAAAGTTCATGCTTCCCGTCACAATTCGTCTTTTGGAAATCTATCCGGCAGTTTACAGATCTTCCCAAGTGACACCCTTCTAAATGACGTCCATGTACTCACAAGGCCTAAACCCGGTACCCGAATATCCTACAGACGGCAGGCACCAGACACTATCCTACCCACACACCCCAACAACCGGCTAATACTGCAGACAGATATCTGCTGGGAGCAGCCTCCTTATTTAACTGCCCATCGGAAGGTTTCAGAATTCTGGACAGCATGTGCCAACCACGGCCCGGCTGACGGCTACCTTTTTGGCTCGGTGGCCCTCAGAGAACTTCAAAATGACACAGCAAGCTACAGTGGCCGAGGTACTTGTTCCCTCGAGGTCTTCTTGTGCTAAAAAATTTATTGTGCTGTAGTAATGTGAAAACAGTTACTATTCCAGTGTAAACAGCTACTATATGATGGTGGTTCGAGGAGAAAGTCATACTGCTGCCCGGATGTGGTTTGACGGCAGTTTAGTGTTTCCCTTGGATTGCTGGCAGCGCTACGCTGATATTGCCTTCACTAGGGTAATGAGGTAGTTAGGAAAGGCCGGCTCGAAAAATGGCACACTCCTCCCTGCTCCGTGGTCTTTCGGCGCCGGCGGTGCTCTTCTAGACTTCATACCGGTAGACAGTCCGCCATGTGCTGTTTGAACGTATGGATCCGCAAGAACGACGAAGGACATGAGGACAACCGATGCCTACTCGTAACCTTCACCCACACACCCACCGGCTCCAAACTGGATGATGGAATTTGATGATTTCTCTCAGAGGTTGTCAATTTTGCTACTTAAAAGAGAAATTATTCAGATAAAGTCATCGCTGCGGGTGAATTTAACGCTTAAGTAGGAGAGCTGAGCCAATGGGAGAGGCATCTTAAAGGCATTCATGGAAGCTGGGGCCAGCGAACTCTATGCTGGGATCGTTTGTTGCGATTCTGTTTTGACGATCACTTGTTTCGAGTCGGCGCTATTTTTAACCATCAAGATAGATGCCACCTCACATGGTACTCACCAAAGTTTAACCAGCAGTGGACACGGATGGATCATATTGTTATAAGCTATCATCGGAGAAAGTCAGTGGTGGGGTTGCCGCTCTTTCTAAAGAACCCGAATGAACTCCAACCACGCTTTGGTACAGGTAGTGGTGCACAAACCTATACACCACTGGCCGGTACTTAACCTGGAGAAGGCATCCGATTTCGTCGACCGTGTACTGCCGTGGTCGTTCCTGACTGTGAAAGGATATCTGGGTGGGTCTACAGCGCGTGTCGAGGCTCTCTGGTTTAACACACGGAGCCCAGTGAGGGCGTACCGAGAGTTTTCATCAGAATTGAGGAAGACCGGTTGTGTCCTTCAGAGATGGTTTCCGACAGCGTTCCTGTTAACCCTCCATAAAGGCTTATTCGCAGCAGCAATTGATTTCCCAAAGCGATGGCTTGGGGTTCAGCATTGGTGCTGACCCTCGCAGTCTTAACGAACTGGCCAAGCCGAAGGCACATGGTCAAGCAACCAGGCCACTTGACACGGTCACGTTGCGTTGCGTTACTCGCGCACGGTCCTCTGGTCAACTTATCCTGGCGTATCTGTACCTCGACACTATCAATCAACAGCATGGAGCCACAGATCCTCATTCTCATTCTCCAGTTATCATGCAGTCGTTGTCGCTGGAATTAAACGGTGAGATTACGGTGCGTGTTTCATCTTGGAGTAAGTGAACCCTACACACTGCTCAAAGCAGAACTTGTGGAAGAGGGCGACCTCACAGATCTCTAACGCTTAGATGAGTCGCCACGTACATAGACTTGCAGCAAATAAAGTAAAAATTATGCAGCTGTAAGTGCCCGGACTAAAAGTTTGCGAATGACTCGCAGAGCAGCCCAATAATCTTGACGGGATGTCTGCATACCGTTCCGCTGGGTATTAAATAAACCACATCCCTTGTTGTTTGCATCTGTGTGTTCAAAAAGGGGTCAACTTGTGCTCCTCAGAACCTGTCTTTTGGCAACAATCTCTTCGTCTACCGCTTTTCGCTAGTCTGTTCTCATAAGTTTGTAAGCTTCATAAATTGAGTGCAGTGTCTGGAAGTATTTTAATGAATAGTTTTCTGACCAGAATTCCCCACGCTTATTGCGGAAAACTTTAGGGATATATAGATCGTGATCCCCATAGGACGCACGGCATCTGGAATGAGCGTTTTATTTTTGAAGGTGGAATAGTCTCTTTACGTGCCTGTCGTAATGTCATCCCACGACGTGAGCCTTAGGTGCTCAGTGAGTCCTTCCCATTCTATGTATTTCTAGATGAGGCGCTGAATATCTTTTGAAGATTTCCTGCATTCCTTATTGGGAAGAAGAACTGTCGGGCAACAAGAAACCGTTTGTGGTCCCTGTTGGAAAACTCACCACCGACGCGTGTGGTGGCAGTAATGATTTCGCAACGAAAGACTGTTTCCGGTACGACATCTCCACGTGTACGTAACTGTACGCATAGCTTCCACCCGTCAAATCTTTGTGGGTCACAACTGGCTTCCTAGTTAGCTTTATGGAAGTTAAAGTCTCCTGCAATCAGTCTGAGGTCAACAATGAGGAGTCTAGCGTTGGCAAATAATCTGGCCCTAAGTGTATCGATCTCCTTCGTTAAACATGGTGCTGTATACATACAACTTGCTGGGATTTTGTAGTTAGTACCAAATACAACAGCACGGGGTAAGCCTGCCGTGTCTTTGAAAATATCATTTTCAATCTTGTTTGTGGTGGTACGGCAACACAAATGGACCAGACAACCTCGACAACGCTTACGGTCACGCTTAGTGCGCTAAACAGTATAACCAATAAGGCATAGGTCTACCCCTAGGATTGAGGTAGGAGACCACGCTTCGCCAACTAATAACAATATTGGTTTGGTTGGCAAAACCGTTGCGCTCAAATCAGATGGTTTCCGAGGTAATCGTCACGTGCCAATGAGCAAGTGTCAGAGGGTTCTTACGGCTAGTAAAGTGACTTACCGCATCTTTTAGGCCTAATCTGGTGGAGTGATTATCTATACCTAGATCGCTACGTGATGTACTTTTTATGTCACCAATATGTTTGGACCCAGTGGCCGGATGTAATAGCATGACTTTTGAGTTCCTCTGGCCAAGTCTATGATAACCTAGAGTTTCAGGGCAACATTAGGTAGCTAACGTGCTGTTATTTTTACCGATGGCTTTGGGTTCGGTCTTTGACCGGTGTAAGTGGAATAAGATAGTTGCACACCTGTGTTAACGCGGGGTGGGTGAATCTTAACTACCGTAGGCCGTGGAAGTATCAGACAGAACTCGAGTAGAGAACATTCAACGAAATTTTACTCGACGTCTACTAATACATAACGAAGGACCCCCATACGGAGGAAGGTGCAAAAAAATGGGACGGGAATAAATCTGCCTGAGACGCCTGGAGCTCAACCTAACGTTTCTTCGTCGCGTTTTATTTAGAAACTCTAAAACCTACCTCGAGTGGACTGGAACGGATGCACAGGTCCCACTAACCATAACGGACTTCCGGCAGCCGTTGACACGCACAGTTGGTTGAAATACGTGCACTCCTCCGTTAAAAACAGTGACACTTGACTTGTTACTTTGCCACAAAATCGAACGATGATCTACACAGTTGGGAGAAAAACTTACGAACCATGGTTGTGATATGCTGCTTTGCGCTCTGCCACTTCTAGCAACTAACGAGGATGGGCACGAAGCAACATCAAAGTATCAGAATACCAATGGAGTGACCTCAAGAATGCTGGCTGAAAGCTCCTTGCGACATTCATAAGATGCCCCCATCTGGTACACTTCTTTACTGGCATTAATCTATCAAACTCTACGACGAGTTTGCGAGATTTCCGGTTCCGCTCAGGAAACAACCGCATTCACCAAACTCGGTCTGAAGACAACTTTATTTATTGACGGAAAAATCTTATGTAAACTGAGGGAACTGGGAAGAAAGCACTCTGTTCTGTAGGAGTTTAGCGCTGTTAATCAGACACACAAAGCATTTTTTCACTTCAAGAAAGGCTGAAAGCATAGGGCCCGTGGTAGTTTTTCAACCCTTGCAGTTCCTTGCGAAGGTGAGAAAACGCAGGCTATTTAACAGAGCATTTTCAGCATGAAGGTATGGCTTACCATGACCCACGGGTGATTTGTAAATGGTTTCAGAATGGTACCAAAATGCCTCTTGCTCCGAGCATCAAGATAGCCAGTACAAGCAGTACTACGATAGACAGCGAAGAACTCAACGTGGATACCACTGACGGCGTCAACAAAATAATTGTTTATTGCGTGGCTTATAAGATATCATCAACAACTTGCAGAATGGCTGGCAAGGCTACGACATTTTACTGTTCAAAATATTTGTTCTTTTATTTGATACTTGGACCTGTCTTGATGAGTGGAAAACCACTTATATTTTCCGTAAACATAGCTCAGGAACCAAGACAAGCATTATCAATTACAGACCAGTTAACATAACCCTAGTCACCTTACACATGACAAAAAAGGTGGCTGAAAACCAAATAACTGACCGCCAGCTAGAAAACGACTATGTCAACTTGTCGCAATATGGATTTCCGAAAACAAAACCGCGCAGCACGAGCCTGTCCGACCTTCTAAATGGATCATTTGAGAAGGGGAATACCAGTAGTAATACCACGTACAATGGTGCTACTGGTACCTTGACTCAAGGGAGACTAACAACAATAACAAAAGTATACAATGCCGAAAACTAAGCGGATTAGCCAAGCTAAAATCTGATGTCTAAAAAAGAAAACTGACCAAGAATGAACAGGAAGCGGAGTGCGATACGATTTGCAACAGTGAACCCAGTAGCTGCTCTAATTTAACCCACGTTTCCTCATAATCTAACTGACCCCATGACGCAACACCTGTTTCTTAAGATTCTTCCCTTAAAATAATCTCTTTACTCCTGGCTGATAAATGAACTGTCTGTCGGTGGATTTTCATAGCATGCAACATGTTTTACTGCTTGCCCTTTGTTATCAGTACTTACATGTAAGTGCTCTGCACCAACAAACTGTTTCGGTAGACCCGATATGGTAATACTCAACAGGCGACACCATGATCACCCCTCCCCTGTGACAAGAAAAAGTGTGGTTACCATCTTAGAAAAAACCGTGGATTTCATCTAAATGTTTATAACCTCATCAAACGTTTGTACATAGGTTTATAGCGAGCAAATACCTGGTCCAAAATCCTCTAATCTCTCTATTTCGTAGTGATATCTTTGTCTTCAGACCAATTTTCGCCACTGTCGTGCGCACCTTTATCTTCCTCCACCTAAACTTACCTCTAAATTTTGTAGTCAGTACGAAGAGCTCACCAGAGGTATCATGGTTGATCTACTCCTGCGTATTTTTGTGCTCCTGTTTCGAATTTCACCTGCTGCTCGCTTTTGTTAGTCACTTTTCAGGTTTACCTAACCAGTCTTGCATTCAAGTGAAAAACCTAGAAATCGCATTTGCCAGTGTGCACAATGCCATCGAAACCTTATGACGAACGCACACACCCCGAGGTCATGACTGTACTGCTTGCCTCGCCTTCAAGAACATTGGAAGACTCAAACAATAGCCGAATAATTCCTAATTTCGAACTGAGCCCGCTTCAACACACCTACTATATGCCATGAATAACGGTACCTAATGTATAGCTTAACATTGTACATAATAGTCATTTCTCACTACCAAAATGACCAAACCTGTAAACTGGTTTGTACTCAAGTAACCTATGTTGTATGAAATATATATTATTACCATCGTTATACATATAGTCCAGGATCCCAACAAACACTGTTGTACCTTTTTCTTAAGGGTAAATGTCCTGGGAAACATGCTTCTCTTAATTGTGTTTCGCGAGAAGGTTGGCTCTGAGACATTCCTCAAAAGATCATCAAGCAAAACATGCCTTGAGTTGCCTTGCCCCCAGAACTTCCTAACTTTGCATGATATACAGTATAATTGCTTGCGTTATATCTTCGTTGATTGGACCAGATTGATCAGTCTCAGCTGGAATATGGGATCCTGTGCGGATGCATCGAGATTACCCGTGCTCTAATTAAAGCAAAGAAGAATATCGCCCCGTAGTGAAATTCAGGATG
This sequence comes from Heterobilharzia americana, assembly GCA_944470555.2. Classification (NCBI taxonomy): domain Eukaryota; kingdom Metazoa; phylum Platyhelminthes; class Trematoda; order Strigeidida; family Schistosomatidae; genus Heterobilharzia; species Heterobilharzia americana. The sequence continues at coordinate 111,917,955 of OX104134.1, read as the reverse complement.
CGCATTTCATCCTGTTTATGGCTCGTCAGCTAGATGCACCTGCTACCCAGTGAGTGACGTTGTCTTCACCGGGGTTCACTCACTGGGAACCAGGTACATGCAACTGACGAGCCCCAAATAGGAGGACATGCACATCCTGGATTCCACTGACAGCTGCTATCCGTCTTTGCCATTAACACGATACGATTTAGCCCACCGGTCTGACTTTTCTGTCTTCCGACGGAATCTGATATGTACTCACCTTAGAGAAGCCAGAATCGGTGCTTATCGTTTCGTGACCGACTAAAGCACCGGCATCACCTCTTTACAGATGCGCTTGAAACCTTCTTGCTCAGGAAGCGGTACAAAGAATGGGACTGCTATCAGGACTTTTCGATGGTCTGTTCATGTGCCCATCTCTTATGTTTATATGTGACCCAGTGGGCAGGTTGCTTCTTCTTTGCTCCCTGTGTTGACATACGGTTTCGTCCTTCGTAGATGTAGGGCTACGAAAGTTGCTAATTGGCCTCACGTAGTTCTGAAGGTTAATAAATCTTTCGGCACCAGATAAGTAATGACCTTGAAAATTATGGGGCAACTTGATCGAGTAGACTTTGCGCAGACGCTTAAAGCCACAGCGCATTATTGGACCGTTGTTTCTCAACTTCTCCTTCAGGAGAAACTCATAATCTCCTCTCAGAACAGGTTCATAAAACAAACGTTCCCGCACAACCTGCCATCTGGAATTTTTGATCATATTTCATTACAAAAAGATGCCTGTACGACCATAGTAGAAGTACACTTCGTTCTCAGCAAAACTTTTGACGCAGTAAGTCACGAAATGCCTATATCTGAAATGGCGTCGCTAATAAAATGGTTGGCGTCATCCCTCAGTAATCGCTCACGAGTAGTCAAGATTAATTGTCACACCTTAAACCCGCTTCCAACCACCAGTGGAGCTGTACAAGGAAGTGTTGTCAGACCACTGCTATTTCTTCTATACTTAAGTGATATGTATGATATTTTACAACAAGGTAGACCCTCCCTATTTGCCGATGACACTAAAATAGTCAATAGCTCATCTAACTCCAACATTATCGAAACTCCGGGAAAAGTCCAGCACAACGTAAGCAGACTTCAACATTGACATGGAACATGAATTTTAATTCGGACTAGTGTGGGGTGTTGTGCTTGAAAAATATTCTACCTGGTGTTGTCACCCATACGACAAACCTATTCCCATCCTCCCACTTACTGTGGACCTAGGCTTGAAATATTCACCAAGTTTCAGCTTCACGGAGTATGTTGACTCGCAGGTGTCCAAGTTCACAAAACTTCTTGGGCTTCTCTTTAGGAACTTCGGGACTCAGGAAGCTAAGATTATAGCATACAAATCATGGATTTGTCCATTCCTTGAATTTTGTCCCCACATTTTGGACTATTTCAAGATGTCCAGGAACACTTGTTTCTATACTGTCCGAACGTTTCATACTAGTGCATATATGGCAAACCTTACCAATACTGAGTACCAATATGCAAATCAACCGCAAAACGTTATCACTGCCATTTGAATCATAAAATGGCGTGACCTACGAACTTGTAGGGGTGTGCGTTACAATTCCATAACGTTGATCGGCCCTGCTTAACCGGTACTTTACCTAACGTGTAAGTACTGATAACAAAACACAAATCAAAGGAACTGATACGCAGTGTAGTTGAAGGAGCTGTGTATTTAATTAAAGTAAGTGCAATAATAATGAATGGAAGAGAATTTTAGTCAGCTTATCTGGCTTGTAAGGCTGAACTAGGGACTTGGAGTACGTGCGTGGCAACCAGCACAATGGAGCGCAAAATGGCGTCCAAGCCTGCTCGGATGCATGCTCGTTAAAACAAAAATAAAACACCCTGAGCATCCGGAGGCAAGCTAGAGATTTATTTAGTTAGCTTAATTTAAACTGTTTATTTTAGCCCTAGTTATATTTAGTGCCAGGAAGGTGCACTACATACCTGTCATGATCGTCGATCTTTATGGAATACACTATTGACTGTGATCTTCATGGTTTTCATAAAATACGTTTACCAAATTTTTCAGGCCCCTCCTTCCGTGTTCTCCAGTCTTTCGTTTCCCCTTCTGCGGACACTGGATCTGGAACCAAGCATGGCGAAAAGGATATCCCACCTATTTGAACCACAGCCAGGAAACTACATTTATCTTCACCTAGCGCCAGGTCAACAAGTATGGAAGAAAATATTTCATCCTAAATACCACTATGTTACGCTTACCAGTGGCTGCGTACACGGCAAACTTTCGATGCTGTCAAACTGTTATTGTTAAGTTGCTTTTAAGCTGCTCATTCGAAAAAATACTTATATTTCACAAGTTCTGCAGTTTTTGTACTGATATAGAGTTCTAAGTGCTACGTGCGACCACGTCCTCCTTATAACGTGAGTAGCGCGCTATACCGGTTCGCACTCATATCCGCTCGTTGTTTCAGAGGTACGATTTCATGATTTCTTACTACAAAATCTGACCAGACCATTGCTGTGAGACAGACATCTCATATTTTGATCCTATGACATACAGTTATCCTGACAATCTTTGACGGGTTATATGGTGCGCATCTTTATCATCTATCTGTCTCCAAAAGGAATTATTTCCTACAGGACATGTGTAAATTTTCTTTTTGGGGAAATGGAGTAGACGTTCATCCTCGTGAAAGGCTGTTATGTATAAAAAGCCTAAGGATATTTATTTTCCTATTGGTTCTGTACATTAATTTTACTTATACAAACCTACCGATTATCTTTGGGTAGCAAAACTTTACCAGCCAAAATTGTAAAACATGCGTAAAGTATATAATCACGCCTGTAAGCCGGTTTGCGGTTTCATTTGCAAGGTAAATTATTATTATTATTATTATGATACCCTTCCCTCAAGGCCATAAGTGGTGCAGTATCTGGTATAATGCATACTCCAGTCCCTTGAGACGGTGCCAATCTCTTTATTGTCTGTCTCCAGGTAACCTGCTAAAGTTTTCACTTTTTCCACACGGTTTGCAGCTAATTTGTTATGTTCCCCAAGAAGACATGCTAATGGGTAGAAATCCTCTTCTGTACTCTGGACTTCTGCCGTCATGGACCTGGCGTCGCCTATTTCTTTACTGTTATGCTACTGACCGACCTGATCTTTTCAACTTCAATGGGAGGCGTGGGGAACTGAGGAACTGAAGTAAATAACACAACAGGGCTTCTGTCACGTAGAGCACTGAAGATGGTCAAGTGTTTCCTCTCCATCATTGCAGCAGTCAACTTAGAGTGCTGAGCTTTGCGCCGTCTTATTTAAAAGTAAGCTTAAGTCGAGATTTAGGAATAATAACAAATAAATAATAAATAACTATCTTTATTCTCAGGTTATGAATTTAACGTGAGAGAAGCCGGCCTATAGGTCTCATCAAATTGATAATTGCAGAGAAACATAAAAGGTCTTAGCAGTTTTGAACGGTACAGATGGAGGACATTAAACTCTATCATGATACCAAGTGTCTAAATGTTATGAAAATAGCAGGAAAATATCACTTACGGCACATACACATCGTTCTGAGTTTAGGTCATTTCTGCTCACAATTCTTTCCTCACATCAAACGGCGCAGTATTTGGTGTTTGCGTTGTGAGTAGCCGATATGACTGACCTATCTACAAGACCAAATGTTTCGTCAGACAAACGTCTATTTTCACAGCAATTCTTATATTCGTAGATTTATTGACCAATAATAACTTACTTCAATGGTTTCAGCAATCGTGGTTGGCGTACCGCGAAGTTGGAAATACGCTATCTACGGTGAGCAGCTGGGCTTTGAATTAAAAAGATGAGACGGATCGTCGGATTTCGATAAACGTAAAATAAAAAGGACTTATATACGATGAGAAATTTCCATACTGACGTGATCAGGAGCCAAATGATTAACTAGCATATATATTCAATGCCAAAATACCAGTGGAGCCTGACAGGATGTAATGGAAAACACCGTTGTTGTCCTGTTAAAAACGCTTCTCAGATTCCATTTCTGTCTTCACTCACTTTTCACACAGTTGGCTGCACTCTTCATCGGCACACGAGCCGAATGATCCACCGCTGAGTTGTACTCCAACAATCCCATACATCGGTTTCCCGAACGCATAGAACTGCTGGTTCAACGCTGCAACCTAGGACTGACACCACCAGGCCAGCGTACATGCAGTCTAGCACGAAGCCAGGTGCATGCGTGGGCAGCGAACCCGTGAATGGCAAGCCGAACCGGATCGCTTAAACATTGTAAAATGGTGAAGACATAAACACTTTTCCTTACAGTATCTACACCAATATGAATACACTTAAAGACCGCGCTGTCTTTATTCACCGATCACTGTCCCCCTTTATGGTGCTTGTAAGCTGTAGTGGTAGGTTAATTGCTGGCGTCATATAAATTCATGCACCTCGTCTCACTGCATCTAGCCAGATAAGAACTGTATAAATAATTCTGTAGATCTTTCGAGCACTGGGAAAAAGGTGAAGAGTCTTTGTTTGTTAGCTCATAGTCACAAACCCGCACCAAAAGTTTACAAAATGTGGGACCGATACCTTTTCCCTTATGAATTTCCGCCATTTGGTGTGGACTTTCCTACGTTGATTGCGTCTCATATTCGAAAGTAAGAATAGTTTGGTAGTCGCTTAGCCCATGTTTAACTCAGGCCGTATTGGTAATTTCATTCTCAGGCAATCAGCTCTTTCTTTATGCATGTCCCCAACCCATGGATGGGAACCTTACAGTGATGGTCACCTTCAGCAAGCCTGGTTGCAGTTAGTTAAGATTAGATTAGGCGAGGAGTAGGAGCCGGGGAGTGGCTGATGCTGGCTACCGTGATGGCAGTTAATGAGTCTTCTATTAGGGGAGCATCACCAGCTAAGTCACAGATTGGAATTCATGTGTACAGGTGGGCATACAGATTAAAGTAGGCCATGGTAACTTTTGCAGTTTGCACCTTTGTGGATGTGTGGTTGATTTCAAGACGAATATCACCTATTGTAGTCGTAGGACTCAGAAAGAGGAGCAATGGTGAGAAGTGCGCTTGAAGTTTGAGGCAACTAAAGCCGCCTTCGTCAGAATTGAGATTGAATTGGAACAGAACAGCAGTTCTATGCGTTCGTTAAAGTTATCAGCCCCCTCAATCTATAATGCTCCAGAGTTGGGGAACTAAGGCTGAGCTACATTCTGATCAGCAATCTTTTGTCGGTTAAAAGCGTATGAATTCATATTGTTTCTGACTCACTTTAGTCCTGTCCAACTAGTTACCACCGGGAATCTACCATTTCATGCGTCTTTGCAATCACCCGGGTAATAAATTATTTTCAAAAGTGCAATAAGTAAATGAATAAATCTTTTTATTTTTCAGTTTACAAATTTAACACGAGAGAAGCCAGTTTACAGGCACATTCAAATTGATGGTGTTTTAAAAATCTACACTATTTCAGCACTCCTAGATGGTACGGGAGGGAGGACACCCAACTCTATCATAACGTCAAAAGAGTTTGCAAGTTGTGAGGCATGCATGCATGGTGCTTATGAGCGTAAATCATTCTTAGCCATTTCTCACTCATAGGTCTCTCAATATCCGAACTGCAGGTTACCAGCAGCTGACATGTTTGGCTCGACTTTATAGATTCACAGTATGCAAGAAAGGCATCTATTTCGCCATGAGTTCTTATGCTTATAGCTTCAGTGACCAAAAGAACCCAATTCAAAGATTTTCAGAATCGTAGAGTTCCAACTTTACCAAGTAATCTAGGTGCATACCTGTGCTCGAGTATGTCTACTCTTTAAGCATTGTCGTTCATGGCTATATAGATTTATGCCATCAGAAATAGTCTTTGTGGTACAAAGAAATAAACGGTTGAAGAACTGAAGACCAGTGTTAGTGGGGCCAGCATATGATTGGCGTTAAGGTATGCAGCCTTCTCAAGTAGGTATACTTACTGTTAGATGAAGTAATGGAGAAATCTGTTACGAATTCATCGCCCTTAGGGTCCCCGAGCAGATTGATCCTTAGATTCAACTGTTGTTCCGGATGTTTGCTACCAATCTAACCGTTCAGGATTCCGAGTAATCCGAGGGCGTATAAATGCTCATACGGCGACTGGGTTTGCACAACAGACTTCATGGGCCACAGTTTCGTTCGCTTGAGAAGTGCTGTATTGTTGAGAATGAGCAACATATACACTTCAATGAGTCCTGTTGATGTCGCTGAAGGTTATCTAGATTATCCGGGCCCCCGACGTTCTCGGCAGAACCCTCTGTTTGCCTAACGTCCAGACTTTCGGGTACTTTGGTTCATTTTCACAATGGTTAATTTTCTTCGTAAGTTAGTGGCGTCTCCATACTGCTACTGTACGAAGCTTTGATATCTCTGCACTTTCGTGGTTGGAGATTGCTTATACGTTAAACGGCCTTGTTACGTCTGGGGTTTCAGTAGCATCACTGATAACACTTTTTACGACGTGGTTGTGTAGTGTGGAGCCGAGGTGTCTTTGGGACTCAACTGAAGTGTTTGACTCACATGTTTCCCTGAGTAAACTGCTCCATGTATCATCATACTTTATCATAAAGAAGTTCTAGCTAGTAATGCCCAAATTCTACTGGTATGGTTGTGTTTCTTAGCCTACAGGCAGTTTCGTCCATAAACCATGCGTCTGCATATGCGCTATAAACAAGCCTGTTAAGGAGTTTATAAAATAGAATCAAGTTCAGTCCGAGGCTTCGTTTGTACAGCGGCCGAAGTCCTAGAATGTTTCACCTGGTGGTATACTTTACGTCGCTGTTCGTGTTGAGTATTCACTTTGCAAAATATCTCCGCAATCATTCAACTTTCAGTGTACTCGTAACCCTTATACTGCCATCGATAAATGGGCTGTATTTGGGCCATCGTGTGAGACATTTTTTATGCTGGATAACTTTGAATTCACTACTGCAAAAGTTTCACAACAAGAAGCCCACCAGCTTGCGTGATTTCGACACCTGTATGGATATACGCTCAGAGAAGGCGGTTTGTGAAAATATCACATCTCTGAGCCTTGTACATACTTCAGCTCTGGGAATGAACTCCTGGTTATCGTCAACTTTGGTTTAAGCGCATGGCCACCCACGCAATCCGGGCGCATCTCCCTACGTTAAATTCAAGCGGCTAGGTGTTGCACCACATACTAAAGCATATTAGTTCCTCCTGCACACAGTTAACAGTTAAGGATGAGTCACTACTGAGGAATGTGTGTGCTACTTTCAGATCATCCGCACGAAGAAATAGCTTACCCGACTTGAAACACACACATGGTTCACTGTCATATGTTACGAAGAGGGTGGACTTAAAACGCTTCCCCGGAACACTCTACCAGTTATCGATTCAGGCTTTGAGACAATTTAGCCAACTTTTATCGTCAGATAACAGTTGCATGGAGGTGATTTCACCCCGTCTAATAATGGATTGCAGACTCCAAGGAAACTTAGTCTAGTAGTAAGCAGGTTGAGGGTCTCTGTAGAAGGCTCCAGTGATGTCGAAGTAAAGTATTACCACTAGCTTATAATGATTATAATAAGAGACAGTTAGTCCCTTTTATAAATCTGGATAGCGTAATTAGAAGGCGTAGATTATCTAAAAAATGTGATATATTAGCGCTGTGCATTTCGAACAGTCTGATCACACGTTTACTTGTTAATGTGTAGAGCTAACACATCACATTTTTCAGAAAATCTACGTCTCTTAATTACATTACCTAAAATGATGATAATATATATTTCATACAACATAGGTTACTTGAGTACAAACCAGTTTACAGGTTTGGTCATTTTGGTAGTGAGAAATGACTATTATGTACAATGTTAAGCTATACATTAGGTACCGTTATTCATGGCATATAGTAGGTGTGTTGAAGCGGGCTCAGTTCGAAATTAGGAATTATTCGGCTATTGTTTGAGTCTTCCAATGTTCTTGAAGGCGAGGCAAGCAGTACAGTCATGACCTCGGGGTGTGTGCGTTCGTCATAAGGTTTCGATGGCATTGTGCACACTGGCAAATGCGATTTCTAGGTTTTTCACTTGAATGCAAGACTGGTTAGGTAAACCTGAAAAGTGACTAACAAAAGCGAGCAGCAGGTGAAATTCGAAACAGGAGCACAAAAATACGCAGGAGTAGATCAACCATGATACCTCTGGTGAGCTCTTCGTACTGACTACAAAATTTAGAGGTAAGTTTAGGTGGAGGAAGATAAAGGTGCGCACGACAGTGGCGAAAATTGGTCTGAAGACAAAGATATCACTACGAAATAGAGAGATTAGAGGATTTTGGACCAGGTATTTGCTCGCTATAAACCTATGTACAAACGTTTGATGAGGTTATAAACATTTAGATGAAATCCACGGTTTTTTCTAAGATGGTAACCACACTTTTTCTTGTCACAGGGGAGGGGTGATCATGGTGTCGCCTGTTGAGTATTACCATATCGGGTCTACCGAAACAGTTTGTTGGTGCAGAGCACTTACATGTAAGTACTGATAACAAAGGGCAAGCAGTAAAACATGTTGCATGCTATGAAAATCCACCGACAGACAGTTCATTTATCAGCCAGGAGTAAAGAGATTATTTTAAGGGAAGAATCTTAAGAAACAGGTGTTGCGTCATGGGGTCAGTTAGATTATGAGGAAACGTGGGTTAAATTAGAGCAGCTACTGGGTTCACTGTTGCAAATCGTATCGCACTCCGCTTCCTGTTCATTCTTGGTCAGTTTTCTTTTTTAGACATCAGATTTTAGCTTGGCTAATCCGCTTAGTTTTCGGCATTGTATACTTTTGTTATTGTTGTTAGTCTCCCTTGAGTCAAGGTACCAGTAGCACCATTGTACGTGGTATTACTACTGGTATTCCCCTTCTCAAATGATCCATTTAGAAGGTCGGACAGGCTCGTGCTGCGCGGTTTTGTTTTCGGAAATCCATATTGCGACAAGTTGACATAGTCGTTTTCTAGCTGGCGGTCAGTTATTTGGTTTTCAGCCACCTTTTTTGTCATGTGTAAGGTGACTAGGGTTATGTTAACTGGTCTGTAATTGATAATGCTTGTCTTGGTTCCTGAGCTATGTTTACGGAAAATATAAGTGGTTTTCCACTCATCAAGACAGGTCCAAGTATCAAATAAAAGAACAAATATTTTGAACAGTAAAATGTCGTAGCCTTGCCAGCCATTCTGCAAGTTGTTGATGATATCTTATAAGCCACGCAATAAACAATTATTTTGTTGACGCCGTCAGTGGTATCCACGTTGAGTTCTTCGCTGTCTATCGTAGTACTGCTTGTACTGGCTATCTTGATGCTTGGAGCAAGAGGCATTTTGGTACCATTCTGAAACCATTTACAAATCACCCGTGGGTCATGGTAAGCCATACCTTCATGCTGAAAATGCTCTGTTAAATAGCCTGCGTTTTCTCACCTTCGCAAGGAACTGCAAGGGTTGAAAAACTACCACGGGCCCTATGCTTTCAGCCTTTCTTGAAGTGAAAAAATGCTTTGTGTGTCTGATTAACAGCGCTAAACTCCTACAGAACAGAGTGCTTTCTTCCCAGTTCCCTCAGTTTACATAAGATTTTTCCGTCAATAAATAAAGTTGTCTTCAGACCGAGTTTGGTGAATGCGGTTGTTTCCTGAGCGGAACCGGAAATCTCGCAAACTCGTCGTAGAGTTTGATAGATTAATGCCAGTAAAGAAGTGTACCAGATGGGGGCATCTTATGAATGTCGCAAGGAGCTTTCAGCCAGCATTCTTGAGGTCACTCCATTGGTATTCTGATACTTTGATGTTGCTTCGTGCCCATCCTCGTTAGTTGCTAGAAGTGGCAGAGCGCAAAGCAGCATATCACAACCATGGTTCGTAAGTTTTTCTCCCAACTGTGTAGATCATCGTTCGATTTTGTGGCAAAGTAACAAGTCAAGTGTCACTGTTTTTAACGGAGGAGTGCACGTATTTCAACCAACTGTGCGTGTCAACGGCTGCCGGAAGTCCGTTATGGTTAGTGGGACCTGTGCATCCGTTCCAGTCCACTCGAGGTAGGTTGAGGTCACAGTGGATCCTATTAGAAACGAATCTCGAGTGGCGGCGTGCTCATTTGTTTTGAAGGTAATCTACTCGCTGCTCTTGAAGTGTTTGGTGTTCGATCTCTGCATCCGTTGGTGAGTTGGTGATTACTGCTGTTAGCGCGTTTCCCTGCACTTTCAGGTGTTCCATCTGGCTCCATGTTTTAGAGGTTGTCTGTAATATTAGTAATTGATACGTAGATGAGGCATCCAACTCCACTTTTATGATTTTATCAGGCATTTATATTCCGTGTTTATTGATTTCGATAAGTGATCCTGACACGCCCAAAGTTGGCTGGGTCGCGGTCACCAGAGCCCGTGCCGGTTGTTTCTCGAGTACTAGAGTTTGAAGAGCTTATATCTCACTTTCTTGGGATTGCAGGTTTATGGACAGTTTTGTTAGACATAAGGGGTGTGGGAAAACTGAAGAGACAGAGGTGAGCCTATTGGGGGCAATAGCTTCATCGGCATGCTGGTACACATCTCAGTTTCCCCTACCATCTTTTCTGTTGTGTTGCGCATGAGTGGTAAGTGTTCTGCTTGCTGTTACCGTTGACAGGCACATTGAGTGAAGGCGGCACTGATCGGCATATATTATTTTCCAGGCTTGGCTACGGTTTACGGTGGCATTTGCGTGGTAGTAAATGGGTTTCGCGATCCGAGAGGCGGGCAGTGGAAAAAGCAAGGCGGCACTCTGCCATGGTTGTGGCAGTTTTAGGAGGCCACTTTGAGAGGAGAGATCAGGTGTATGTCGCTCAATCCTCAATAAACACTATCATTTTCGGTGAAGTCAAACTAGATGCAGTGAAGCCTTACTTAAGTTTGAATCACTGTAAGTAGGACGAAAATCCATCTAAGTTGTGCCCCAGAAAGTTGGATAATAAAGATTTTGGCAAAGGTAAAAACAGGTGGCCACCCTGGAATACACCAACATCATGCTAGACTAAATTTGTCAACTCAACAGTTCGATGCACTCAGCTGAAGGTATGCTAGGTAGAAGAGTGTGTTTTGGCGTGGAACAGTAATCGCTGGAAACTGGCATAAAGGCAGCAGAGTATTCTACGAGCGAGCATTTTATTGGATAAAGACTGGCAGTAATTATTGAAATACAGGTTTCGATGTGTGGAAAGTTTACCAAGCATGCTTCCCTTCGTCAGTATACCATTATGACACCCAGCAGTAATTTCTTCACGTGTCGCCCGTAGTTAATGAAGGTAAGAGAATTATCGATGTTGCAGGGTGAAGTGGAACGAGATCTTCCGTTTACTTTTTCATCAGTTTCAAGGCAAGGAGAATATGAAGTTGTCCTCATGTTTAGGTTAAAAATGGCACCTACAAGGCAAAATGAAGACAAGTGGGCTGCAGGAGAGGGGTATACCAACCGAGAAGACATGACACTTCAAGTGATAATCATAATGATAATAAAACTTTTTATTCTCACACTGGTAATTTAACATGAAAGAAACCAGTTTACAGGCGTAATCACGTTGATATACGTCGAAAAATCTACGAGATTTTACGGGTCCTGAATAGCACAGAGGAGAGGTCGTTAACTCCAGCAAAAACATTAGATCGCGGTTACGGGACAAAGAAAAATACCACTTTCAGCATATGCAGCACATCAAAGTGAAGATAATAAAAGTAGGTTCACTAGTATCTTTTACTGTTAAAAATTGCAGCTATATTCCCATTATTCGCGATGACAATATGTCATTTATTATTTGGGAAATTGTCCCTTCTACGTTACGTTACTTTTGAGACAGACTAGCAGCGGTCGGATGGGTATAAAATGTGAGTGATATGTGGAGGTGAGTGTGCAGATAATTTAGAAGAAACGGAGAGTAGTAGCGAGAAATCGTGCACTTAAACAAGGATCTGACACACCTACAACAAGGAATGAAACTATGTGTAACCATTTGTGCCTCAGACCAGGACATGAATAATCCGTAAACATAAGGTCGAAGCAGAGTGTACGAGGGAAGTAATTTTTGCGCCGAACGAAAGCGCTAATTACTCCGTACTGAGACTTGTGAGCAGGTACTCGTTAAATGTAGCCAGCTCACGACGTGTACCGGTATTGAGAGGGGGTTCATATCACAAAGTGTCAAACGCTGTTAAGCCGTCGCTTTCCTTTTTCACTCTTTTACCTGGTGGGCCAAGACTGGAGTTTACTCTTGCTGGAGAAATCTAAGATCGGGCATAAAGTTAATTTGGTTATGAAATCCCCGAAGAGGATTCGGAGAGCGGTAAGGAATTTGTAGAAGTACATCTCAGACTGCTACATAAGCCCAGAAAAGGATTCGATGACAAATTTTATGTGGCGCCTAAGAATCGGTTCCGCCTACAGGTCCGGTAAATTAGTGGCAGTTGTAGAAAGTTTACACTGAGGAAGTCGTGATCAACCCCAAGACATATCGATTAGTGACGGAGAGGGCATTCCCATACAAAAATGCAGCTCACAACAAATAACCAACCTAAAAGTGCCCTAATGTTTCAGCTTCTGCTATCAGTAGTTTACTTAAGCGTCAAACCAGTCCAATCCACTGGGATTTCAAAGGTTCTGAATTACCGTTTAGCAGCGTAAACCATATAGTGGTGCATGGAATCCCACTAAGGCTTCACCTATGGAAGGCTCCGTGAAGTATTGACATCGAGCCAACTTTCTAAATACCGAATGCAAACAATCCCTTAGACCTGCTGCGTGGTTTGCTTCTTTAAAGAGGAGTGGTAACGGTTTGCTTTGGAGTTCAGTGGGTCCACTTTTGTGCAAAAGTCATTAACGCCTGCTCACACCGGGAAACCAAGTTAGAAATGTTGCAGGCAGCTGCATCAAAGCCCTTAATTTTCATACCGGAAATCAACACCCTTAACGGTAGGTTCCATCGTCGAGCTTTTATTTGAGCCAATGACGCAAAACCGTGGAGGGCTATGAAAAATAAGTGTACAGAATGGGATATAATCTAAGAATTGCCAAAGGAAGCGTTGCTCTAATCTGAGGTTAAATTGACCGAAATGCCTGGGTTGTCTCCATACTCCCCCTTTCAGAGTGACAATGCGTGACCTATCTGTTGTGCGCATGAAAATCCAGAACTACAAGCGCGGATCATTTGGAATGTAAGGCAGGGCTGTTGGACATGACACCTTATATATATATATATATATATATATATATATATATATATATATATATATATATATATATGGAAACAGGAGCACATATCTAACAGCCTTTCCATTAGGCCCACAAAACTTGTGAGACTTCGTCCTCAGGTTCACCAAGCGATCATTCAGCTAGTCTTTAGAAGTACCATATGCTGATGACAGAAGGTTCTAAGTATAGCGCTAAAGAGCGTGATTGTAGCCCATATAAAGCCCGCGCCAACAGTGATGCTAACACAAATCCTGTAGACTCATATAACGCAGTCAGAAAATTATGCAAACTTGATGAATTAATGCCGTATGATGATGCAAAAACAACCAAGCATTTCAAGCGGAACTTCACACATGCTCACGGTTTCTCACTATGGGTTAACAACACATGAAATACACCAGTAGCTTGCGTAGCATTAGAAGTTCTCACGCACTATCTGGACATGCCCAGAGACCAATCGCTGGATCTGCATACTTGCAGGAGAATGTAACCCCAGGAAAAAAGGTAAGTTGATAGCCGAGCACGAATCACATATTTGTCGTACCATACCAGTCCACTGATGAATGTGAACCAACAGTGCTGAGTGACATGAAAGCCAGCAGAATAGTTGAACTTCTACGGTCGCACATAATGAATAAAGACGTCATAGAAACGAAAATGTGGGCACCAACGTTAAATCGGCTTATCGTTCAGCTGCGAGCTACTGAATTCAAAGAACTATTTACCACTGCCGAGTGGTCCCCTCTCAGTTATCTTTTTTAGCCATAGCTTACGTTGGGAACTCATGATCTGCCCAAAGGTGGAGTGAATTGGGGGAAAAGTAAAACAGCTACCGTTGTCATTTTATTTTGGGCTTTTCACGATGTTTTAGGAACTGCACCAACGCTTAAAAGGCAGGTACATAAAACCGATCACTATTTGGACTTGCAATGTGCCGGCAAGTTTGGGGCTAAGAAAGAACGCTGTGACCTAGCCAGATAAGAATAGTGTGTATGATGAACTGGGCCAGAATATCGATGTGTCCAGACTATCCGGCTAGAGGGTTCTGAACAAGTAGCGCAGCCAAACTAAGTAACCTGTCAAACAGTGCAGACGCCTGACCTTGTGCCTTTAGCTTAACCAGTCTCTTTAAAGTGTAATGACCGGATTCATGAGTGGATCTGGCCGAACCTCGGAAGATTTAATTTTGGTAATTGTTTCCCCTTGAATAAAGTATGCAGGTTATTCAATTAATGCCCATATATCTCAATGTCTTTTAATGAAACCTTTTTCTTCCAAAGTTTTTAGGATTTGTCCTGGTGCGAACTTGACAGACGCAAAGACCAATCACCAATTGTTCCAACTTCTTATATACCCACGAATATGAGATCAAGGGAGAACACGATAGTGTAGTCGGATGGAATAGTATATTTGGATGGTTGTGCCAAAATACAGATGCGTTCCAACTAACTGGCTAGAGAGTCGAATACGAGCATTGCAACGCAACACGACAGCGTGCCAAATGGTGAGGATGCTTGACCGGGTGCCTTCGGCTTAGGGAGTCCAGTTAAACTACCAACGTCGGCATCAATGTTGAATATCGTCAAACCCTAGGCTATTGATTTCGGGGAAGTATGTGACGCTACAGATCACTCCCCCTCCCCAGTGGGTTCGTGAGGACCCTAGGACAATACCAGCCGGAAGTAAAAACCCGGTGTTTTCTCCGCTGGTAAAACTCTTCCGTTGGGCTCACTGCGTGAAGTGGCCCCTGGCTGTCCGAACTTATTCTAGGGTGTTGTGGCAATTAAATGAATAAAATACAATAAATGAATTGGACGTCGATCGCGGTCATCAGTTCCTTTTGACGCTCCGTCCAGTGCTCGTTGCACCTGGAATATAAATAAAAGTCTCTAATACCACCAAAACGTTACGTAAAAATGAGAATTATTCACGTATAAACATATCGAAAAATAAAAATTTACGCTTATCTTCACCGTTTTTTTAAAGTTATTATTACATGGTAATAAAAATTGATACAAAAAAAGCAAAGTGTACGAGGGTTTGTACTGAGGTATCGGGTAACAGTCCGGAGTTATTTTGGCGTTGAGCCTTCGGTAATCAGCGGTTGGACGCCAGTCGTTGCTATCCTTTCTGGGAACCATGTACAGTGGCGATGCCCAAGGACTGTTTGACGGTCTGATAATGCCCAGTTCAGGTATGTGGTCGAATTCACTCTTCGCCGCTTTGGGCTTATCGGGGGCTAAACGGCGCGCTTTGAATGCCACAGGTGGACCTGTGGTTGTCACGTGATGCATAACATTCCTGGTTATGCACGGAAGAGTGTGCTTCGGTTGCTGCAACTCTGGATATTCCTCCAAAACTGCTTGGTAGGACGCGTCGCCTGATTGTTTGGTTCTAACGATGGCTAAACTCGGACCTACGTAGGTGGTGCCGCCAATAGGTAACTTTATGTTGTTATCTATCAGACGTCGATGGCGAGCATCTACGAGTAGATCGTAATGGTTCAGCAAATCTATGCCAATGATGGGCATAGAAACGTCAGCCAGGAGGAAAATCCAGTGGATAGATTTACGTAAACCTAAGTTGAGCTAGGCATACTCTCTCCCAGATGTCGCGATCGCCCCGCAGTCGGCTACTTGGAGATTGAAGGATAGGCATTATGACGCTCCGTTGTCGGTGCGGGAAGAACGCTAACTTCTGCGCCGGTGTCGACGAGGTAGCGGAGTTTCGTTTCAATGTCGGTGGCGTAGGGCAAACGGCTGTTTCCGCCAGCTACGGTTGCCAGGAGCACGTGCCGGCGTGACCGTTTCCCTAGTTTGTGTCCTTCTTGAAACGGCATGGTTTACGACATTTTCTGGCTTCATCTCCGTAGGTATTATGAAACCGGCACCATTCAGGGTTTTCCACCCTGTTGGGTTTAGTTTTAGGGCTACCACGCGATTTGCTGCGATGCACTAAGACGCGTTTCTGTGAAGTGCTACGTGAGTTACGACTTCGAGATTGTAGCAACTGTTTCACAGAGTTGCACAGCTTTGTCACCTCTGAATCCTGACGCTCTGGTTTGTGGCAGATAGAATATACTTTGGAGACGGGTCTGCTGGAAATCTCCAGCATTTTATCTGCTCAGGCTGCCAGGTCATCGAGTGGGACTGACTAAAGTGTCACTGACATGGTTTGCACCGGCTGTGGTAGTTTCGAAAGAAATAGTTCTCGGAAGAAACCATCGTCGAATGTTCTTGCGCCTATCACTTCTCGCATGTGTGCGAGGACTTCAGAAGCTGAGTGGCTGCCTAGCTCGATGTTACGAAGCGATTCGTCTAGACGCTGGCGACCTGTCAGATCGCTTTTCTTCAACAGTGCGGCCTTTAGAGGTGCATAAGGATCACTTACTTCAGGATTGAACATGTGTGCTTTAACATGTCTATTTAATTCCTGTGGTAGTGACCGTATAACAGCAAGAAATCGGGAATGAGTATCTGAGACGTCCTGTTCTCGAAAATCTGCCTCGGCATACAGAAACCATGTTTCCGCATTGTCTGGCCAATATGGCACGAGTTGGATCGTGTTCGCAGTCGGCTTAATACGAATAAGCTTGGGAGTGTGGTTGGATATGCGAAAGTGTAGTAAATGTATATATAGATGTTATCGAAATGAAAACAACGCACAAATATAAAGTGTAACAAACCCACCAATTCAATATCTCCTATTGGTCGGGGTATGTGATCACGTCGGGCTCACCAGTTTAGGATTTGTCCTGGTGCAAACTGGACATATGCAAGGACCAATCACCTGATTGTTCCAACTTCTTATATACCTACGAATATGAGACCAAGGGAGAACACGATAGTGTAGTCGGATGGAATAGTATATTTGGATGGTTGTGCCAAAATACAGATGCGTTCCAACTAACTGGCTAGAGAGTCGAATACGAGCATTGCAACGCAACACGACAGCGTGCCAAATGGCGAGGATGCTTGACCGGGTGCCTTCAGCTTAGGGAGTCCAGTTAAACTACCAAGGTCAGCATCAATGTCGAAAGTCGTCAAACCGTAGGCTATTGATTTTGGGGAAGTGTGTGACGCTACAATTGAAACTTAGCAACTGACTTCAGAGTGAGCAGACAGTAGCTTCAAAAGCTTTAGTATCACCTAGAGATGCCACGTTCTGCCAGTCCGAACTTACGACACAGTCAGTCGACAACCGGGTAGCACTTTCAGTATCCCACGTTAACAATGAAGAAGACATAAGGGTTATCCCAGATGGCACAAGTAACGTTCCTCACACTGGCACCTCGTGGACAACAAGACATCAGTGCCTACTGTTTCTGCCTTAGTCTTTAGGAAGTTTAACTCCTGGTCCCTTCACTGCAGTGTACAGAATATGTATTGGTCCTCAACTGGAGAAAAATTCGCTGGTCATTTCCCTACACTTGAGGAGGGACATTGACATCTAAGAAGGGGTTCGGAGGGGAGCTCAGCTGCGGCATTGCTTTACCTGAAACTCTCAGTTGTTCTTAATTTGTACCTGGTACAATGCAGAACGATAGTGAGGTGGTAGTATTGCAGTGCATCATGTCGCCCACAATCCGCTTCATCCTAGCCGATCGCTGCTGAAGTTCAGTTAGAAACACAAGCTTACAGGTCATCCTCATAGATTATGCCACGAGAAAGCGTGTTTGTTAAGTCACGCTAACTTATTTGCAGTAAGGGTGTGTAAACTGTGGAAGTGATTGGTCTCTGCGTCTGTCAATTTTGCACCAGGACAAATCCTAAACCCTTCCTGATGCTTTCAGAAGGCTTGATGCATATGTAGAGCCCTCTTGGTAAAGATGAACTGTGAACTAGAAGCCGGACATCGTCTTACAAACCATGGATTGCAGCACTGCCCATCTCAGGTAATAAATTAACTGATCATCTCTATCCTTTCAGGTTTCACTGGACTATGAAAGAGTCTGATTGTCCCAAAAGTAAAACGTATTCAACTAAGACAGACGTAGGACCCAAGAAACTGTTTCCAGCCATTTCTGCAACACGAAGTTTGAAGTTCTAATGAAGAATTCATTTAATTTACGGTAGCATTAAATGCACATGACAGCTATTGGAAGATGAATGTCAGAAACAGTAACAGTTGAGCAGCTAGTAGTTCAGAAGGCTTAAACAATCTTTATAATTCATAAAGAAGCACAATGTTCTAGCTTCTTTTTTTCCTCCCTCCCTCCTTAGTACACCCACATTACCTGCTAATTCTTCTGTAGGAACCAAACCTATGCTACCATTCACACATTTCCCAAACACTTTTCTTTCGTTCTTATTTCCCTTTTTCACCCCTCCTTTTCTTCTCCTTCCCCTTTCTCTTCCCTTATTGTTATTTTTTCTTCTTTCTTCTCTTTTTCTTTATTCTCTCTTCATTCTTTCACCACTACCTCACTATTCTCTTTCAGGCACCTACACAGACAGGAGTCACGGCAGTTCTCTAAACCTCTCAGCAACCCGTAGCTTCCTAATCACTCTACAAATTACAACTTACTAACCCACAAAACATCCACCTCACCGAAGCTAATAGCAAGAAAGCGGAGGGGATTTCCTTGTCCACTGCAGGAGTGAACCAAACAACTGGAACCAAGCCCTAAGAACTAGACGCGAAAGATCAAAAACTACCAGTTTTCTACGCTTGCACTATCAATATTGGATATTGTATTCTGTTTGTTTAAGCATTTCAACGCCGCTCGCAAGTGAAAGAAGATGTACTCTCGGTGCATATTTTGGATTTGCATTTATAGAATGTAAGAAAATGATCGAGAAAGTTGATGAAAATGATGTGGTTGTCACAATTGGAGTTTGTGCGATGGCGAAAAAGGCTATGTCAAAGCCAATGAAGGAAATTTTGAGGAGAATGGACAAGTTTCAACATATTCAGATTATTATTTTCGATGAGAAAGTAATACTAGACTCACCCATCGAATGTTGGCCTATATGTGACGCACTTGTCAGTTTTTACTCCGAAGGGTTTCCTCTTGAAAAGCTATCGCCTACTCGAAACTTCGAAAGCCATATCTTGTTAATGATTTGGAGTCACAGTATATCTTGATGGATAGGAGGCGAGTTTATGAACGTTTGACGAGAGAAGGTGTTCCAGTCCCAAGATATGCTTTTGTTGACAGAACTGTAGATAAGCCTGCTAAGGTTGTTGAACTAGATGACTCTATAGAGGTGAGTAGCTGGATACACTGAAGATAATCTAAGCGTAGGTATATAAACAAATAAATCTAAAATGAGATTGGGTTCTGCTTCAGTGCCCAATTTTCACGCTTGTATTCAATAGGTGCCTGCTGTTACCTTTCGTCCCCATTGTCTCTATCTCTTATCCTTCGCTACCCACGATTGTTCACTGTCATTACATGGACCTCATTTCAGTCTACACTAGTTACATCCTCTCCTCATTGTGATTGGAGCCTGCAGGGATGTGTGCGCGTCCATCTACTTATTCAAAAGGAGCTGCTGAGATAAACTGGCCCTTCCTAACCTCATTCTGAGAATCGGTTGTGGTCTTCTGGTGTTTTCACAACAGACTGCAGATGGCACCATGCTCGTGATGAGTGATATTATGTACTGATGACTGTCTAGTCACTTCCTGAAAGCAACCCTATCATTCTTATCATCAAACAGAATTTTGAATGGTCTTGCTGTTGTAGTTTTCCTGCACCCACTGAAGCGCAGGCTTACTTATGAGGGAACTAGCACATGGTCGCTGTTGAAAATCGTGCTCTACAATGCGAGGCAATTTTTTACCGACTGACTCTCTAATCACAACTGATAGGAATATGGTCCACCTGTGTCCATCCGCGAGATGAAGTTGGTGAACGCCACTTCAGACAATGTCTACCTTCATGTTTGAAGTCCATGTGGACAATAAATATATGGTTGTTTGAGCACAGTTGTGGCACGCAATCACCGTTATTTGTTCTTTTTACTAGGATTCTGAAAGTTGCCGAAGTGTTTTCTGCCTGACTTAGCTTATACACTTGTGCATTGAAATCACGTACAACAGTAATCACGTCTAACCGTTTAGCGGTCGGTAGGAGACTAGAGAGTTCTACATAGAACTCATCCGAACTGGAGTTAGTGGATGCGTAAGCAGAGATTACAGTGAGACAATGACGAGTTTCATTACTCTTTTTAGTCCTCACTTTGCCGTTCAGTTGAACATTGCATAGGTGATTATCAACCGTCGAGCAGTGCACTTTTCTTAGGACTTAAAACTATACCTATACCTGCTAGGACATACGAACTAGAGATTGAACCTACGGAAACTAAAGGGGTAAGTGTGCTATTTCACTATATTGACTAGGTGAGTTTAAGTGAAAAGCCATATTGGGGTTGCATCCGGTATGTATGCATCGCAAACGGGACAAATCTATAGTCCGAGATATCAGAGATCTGGCCAGGGAAGCTTGTTAGCCGATTTGATGGACGGTGCGGACATTGAGAATTACTATGTGTAGTTTGGAGCGTGGTTTCAGGCAACCAGTGATACTGTTCCGTGAAATAAATAAAGATGAAGTAGTAATGTTGATTGAGAGACCTGAAGGGAGATTATGAGGTAAGGATATTGAAAGTTGGTAATGGTCTAAGAAAAATCGATTGCTGTCTGAGTTTTGAGGATGGTTGACACTTCCTGACCCCCCGCACCATGGAAGCCTGGTTTCTTTTGGTGTTTCATGAAAAAGAAGGGTTGTTATTAGTAGTAGGTGACTGTAGAGTCCACAAGATATCCGCTTGAGGCCAGTCACGCATGACCTTTTTAGAAGTTCGCTATATCAGCTTGTTTTGGTTAGTAGGACTGTACATACATGTTGCCCCTACCAGTGTGCCGCAAAGTAGAGGAGAGTGTTCTGTTTTTAAGGCTGAATTTTTCTTGCCCCCACCTTTTCATAGGGAGGGTAGCATCAATGTGGACCTACACCTAACTGCTGCTAATCCACCATCCAGCCGGCAGCACTTCTTAGCACTCCGACCCCCATCAAAGTGTATCAGTCCACACTATAGCGAAAAATGCTTTTTATGTTATCACTATCCATCTGACCTTTCTGGTATGGTAGTCTCGAGAGGGCCAGCGTCTCACAAGCATGGTTCGTTAAGTCATTGTGATGTGCAAGCCTGACCACCACTTCATGGTAGCAGTTGTCGATCGTGACGCTCACCTCATGAAAGTTATCATTGTTAAACTGTTTTCTACTCGGCAATATCACTATCTTACGTAACCTCTATCTGCGTTACCTTAATTTTGTGATAACAGACAGTAAAGGATTGCCACTATGTAAGACTAATGTATTTTATCGCTAGTTTTTATCGGTTTCGGTAGACGTCACTATATAATGAAAGTTCGAGGTAAATTTTACTCACATGTAGTGTAGATCAGTAATTTATTCTTTTCACCTGTTGTTTACAAATCACTTTGACTAGATAAGGAGGAATTCCTGTTCAAACTCATACAAAGGAAAAAAATATTAATGGTTCAAAGCTCTGTTTATCTAAAGAGTCCTATTTGCCAATTGGACATGACAGTCGACATAAGTTTGCCTAAATAAAAATGACGTATTGTAGTTCCAGCTATCTTTGATGCAATTTCGAAATTCGTATCGTCGTCGAGAGTTAGTCGTAAAGTGCTTTGGTTCACATTATTTTGCATGGTGCATTTCTTGTTACCCTTGCTGTACCATGTTTGTGATCTAATAGCACTTATAATGTGTTGCTTTGGTTCGTACTGGTGTGTTTAGACCTAGTCACTTTGAACCGGGTACTTTTGACAAGTGTACGTTTGGCCACGTTTTTCACTAACTGTAAATATATTTTATCAGTATTTCTGGTGTTTTATTGCACATGCATAGGTGCAGAGTTCGTAGTGCTATTTATAAAGTCCTACTTTTGGCAGCATACGCACTCTTTGCGTGTGCTAGGACTGTGAGTTGTATATCAAGCACCGCTTTGAAGCAATGCAGATAAGTAGAGGACAAATAGAGTGGTTTTTTAAAAGAATATCGCTACGCGACTCAGAATAGTTGGATTCAGAAATCATCAGTTAAAACTCACCTATAGAGCGTGTTGTTAAATAGTGATGAAATATT
Source organism: Heterobilharzia americana (assembly GCA_944470555.2). Lineage (NCBI taxonomy): Eukaryota > Metazoa > Platyhelminthes > Trematoda > Strigeidida > Schistosomatidae > Heterobilharzia > Heterobilharzia americana. The sequence continues at coordinate 111,895,554 of OX104134.1, read as the reverse complement.
AGAATATTTATCATCACGCAGTGAATTTTAAGATGTTATTCCTGTCTACCTCTATGACAACTCTTCATTTTTGATACACTGCTTTAGGTAATCTGTTTGATGTGAATTTTTCGGGTATCTAACTTATCGCCATAGGTTCACAAAAGGTTCAGTGCATGCATCAATAATATTGAATTAACTTTAACCTTCAGGCTAACTTGAATCAAGTATTCATTGCTTTTATAGATAAATGGCGAGGTTTTCCACAAACCATTCGTTGAAAAACCTTTGGATGCAGAAGACCATAATGTGTATATATACTTTCCTAGTAGTGCCGGAGGTGGTAGTCAACGTCTTTTTCGAAAAGTTGGAAATCGTAGCAGCAAGTACTTCTCACATAGTAATATACGAAAAAATGGATCATATATGTATGAAGAATTTATGCCAACAGATGGTACTGATGTAAAGGTATGCTTATTTTACTATGAAATATTCGGCCACCTTGTGAATCGGTTGTGCAAACACACTCCGCTTAGTTGCTAGGGCAAGTAAACTTCATAGCAGATTGTTCATGTGAATGAACATTTTAAAAATATTAAAACTGCCACTTACATGTTGTTTGTAATATTTGTATTCTTTATAGTTTCTGAGGAGTACTCAACTGCTGTTCGTAAATATAATTCAGTTTGTCACGAGTATGAGAAAGATGTTGGTGGTAGTGAAATTCATCCATGGTTTCCTTGTGAAACAAATATGAAAAGCGTCATATGCACCACATGATGTAGTGCAGTGTGTCTCAGCAATGTAAACACTGGTATCTGAACGTTTATTTCTTTAAGGCTGAACTGAGACTTATCAGCCTTGACTTGAGACAACTTGATCATAAGTCAGAAGTAACTCAACCTAATTCATTCACGACTACCAAGTAGTATCCTGAGCTGTCAGTTGTTAAGAATAGCTCGTAACCTAGAAAACGAAAATGCCAAATTACTGAATTCATTATTTCTCGAACACTTTTGTAATTAAATGGGATGCTTTGTTCTTCATAGCTTCCCATTTTATTTCCCAATCATTTTTTGAATTCGGCAATTAGTTACTGGTGAGGAGTTAAAGGACACTTTACATTACTATTTCAGTAATAAAATAGCGTGGTATGAGTAAGCAATTCTTAAAAGCAAGGAAAATATATCTAGCTCAAGATGAAGATGATGGGGGTTTGGTGTTCTCTAAACTTTGATGTTTAGTCGGGAACGTTTCTTCAGAGTTGATAGAGTTGTGAGGGCGGTTAACACTTCCCGGCTGCCCACACCGTGGAAGGCCATTTCCTCTTAAGGTACCTGAAAGAGATTTGGGTGAGGACAAAGCCCGTCGGACATCTGCTTGAGGCCTGTCACACGCAGTCTTGTGTATGGTTATTTTGAACTTTTGTTGTTTTGGGGTCGGATGGTCGAAAAGAAACGAAAACTGAACCAACACCGCCGGTCTGGTTGACCGTGGAGCATGGTGAAGTGTTATTTCGGGGCCGACTTTTTCAGCATGGCACTGCTGGTCATCCAAGGGAAACACCTTACTGCTGTCACACGCCATCCAGCTAGCAGCAGTACGACTTCGCCCTCAGACTCCCATCATAATGTAGTAATTTACACCACAACGGTAACTGCTTTTTGTCTAACCATTATCCAACAAACCCTTCTGGTGTGTTAGGACCTCGAGGTAACCAGTGTTCCACCAGGATAGCTTGTTGAGTCATTGTGATATGCAAGCCCGACCACCACGTCAAGGTAACGGTTATCGGTCGAGAAAAGATAAGTCAGTTGACACGGTTGTAAACTTCATCGACTGAGATGGTTGGGACATGTGTTACGTATGCCTAGTCGCCGTCTGCCTCGTCACAATGTTGGCTGAAGTAGGTCCAGGCTGGAAAAAGACCCGAGGTGACCAGACTAAAACGTGGCATAAATGTATGAAGTTTCTGACTGTTGGTTTGAGCCATGTAGGGCTATACAGACTAACCGGTTAGAGTCCAGGGAACAAGAAAAACCAGTCGTTGGAGACTAAGTGATGGCATGGCTCAGAACCGATGTCAGTGGCGCAGATGTATACACATATTATCCTGATCTTAACGATATACCGAATCTCACCATTTTCTCATTCTTACTTCCTCTCTTTTCGTACTTTATATTTCTTTTGACTTAATTTTCTTTTCTTTGTCTTTCACTTCACTGCTCTTACTTGATGTACTGATATGAGGTGTGGCAACTCGGACCGTTACACAGCAATGGCTGGTCCTATATTGATTTTGATAATGATGATGAACGTTTCTTCACTAAGTCTGGTGGTTAAACGTTCACGACAAAATATCAAAACTCACGGAACATCAAGCCACCGTGATTCTTGAAAGCGCTTCTGATAGATAGCTCTACAATTATCGCTTTGTATGTGATCATTCAGTATTCTTGTCATGAATGTTCTTAGATACGATTGTTAGCGACTTATAATTGCAGTTATTTTTGGATGTAAGACAATTTGTTGTCACTAAAGTTGCATAGATAGGTCCTTCCTATTCGATGTTCAATATGTGTGCCAGGTCAGTAGTATACTAGTCTAACTAAATTAACTAGTTTTTATTTCCAGTAAGTATTCTGTAAATATCATGCAGAACTTCATGAACCGTAAACACGAATGCGTACAAAAAATCAAAGAAGGCATCATGAATGAGCAAAGTAGTTATGGTATGGCGTAAAAATTACGAAGAATATTAAGTAAACACGAATTTAAAGCTTGTCGTCGGAAAACAGACACTCAGAAATGTCTTAGTATATACAAAAGATTAAATGCATTTCATCTTTATACAGAATTGTATCTGCAGGTTAGGCTGCGTTGTTTATGGACGATTGGCCTACGAAGTCTCGTTCCTTCTGAAAAGCATACAAGCTACTAAAAACGATTACTAAATAATTTTGCAGAACTAGAGATTTGACAAATACTGGTTGCAACTTACATCCATTCCATCTTCCGCAGTCGCAAAGTTGACGCTGAATACGTCAAAATGATTCCTAGAGGATTTCGAAACTATAAGGAAAAACATGTGGCTCCAGATTTCCGTATTATGTTTGGTTTAACTTGGACAGTATCTGTCGAAAAATGTACATACCAGCCGTAACTAAGTTCGCTTCAAGCTTGTGTGCGCAAACAGACAAGGGGAATTTCTTATAATGCTTTTCTGGTGCTTATCACAACCATTTACGTATGCGTAATTCAAATTATTGACATCATCCTGTTGTTTTTGTTCTCATTTGTGAACACCGTGATCTAATTTGTTTGATTTATTGGTAACTTGTCAAGGTTTTGTTGTCTAAAGAAACAGCTTCCATGGGTCCGCAAAATGTCAGACCTTTACTTTTTTACATCACTGGGATTTTGAAAATATATTTCTTTCATAAACTATTTAACGAATGCACACCTTATTTTATCATGTCCTGATGTGTTAAAAATTCATATTACTTGTTTTGCTCAGGTTTATACAGTTGCAGATGACTATGCTCATGCTGAGGCTCGAAAGTCACCTGCTTTAGATGGCAAAGTGGAGCGTGATCACGAGGGCAAGGAAGTTCGTTATCCTGTTATCTTAACACCTAGGGAGAAAATTATTGCCAAAAAAGTGGCGAAAGCTGTACGTCAACAGATTTGCGGATTTGATCTACTTCGAGCTAATGGCATGTCGTATGTTTGTGACGTAAATGGCTTTTCCTTTGTAAAATCCTCTAAGAAGTACTATGATGATTGCAGTCACATCTTAGGTGTACTAATTACACGTAAAATTGCTCCACGTTTGTGTCTTCCAGCCTATTTACCACCAGGTACGGATGTCGACACACCGCTAGTACCAACAACCTGTGGAACTATAATGGAACTTCGCTGTGTCATCGCAGTTATTCGTCATGGCGACAGAACACCGAAACAGAAAATGAAAATGGAAGTTTGTCATGAAAAGTTTTTCTCCTTTTTCACTAAATACGCTGGTGGTTGGGCTCATGAATTAAAAATTAAGCGTCCTACTCAGTTACAAGAGGTCTTGGATATCGTGCGGTCCATTTTGGATGAAATTGATTCTGGTCATTGTACTGATAACCGTCTTCTTAGAATCAAGCCAAAGTTTGAACAACTTAAGTAGGTGCTCACCTTTCTCTGTATACTGTGTCATTATTCGTAATTGTAATGTCCATTATTTGTATGCATGAAGTTTATGAGGACATATTGGCTCACGTGCTGGTTTGTAAATCTGTCCTTTTTGAATGACTATTTTTCCTGTCCTTTCGCTGAAGGAGGTTTATGGAGAGGCGTTTTAAGTGATCAGAAGTTAGTTATATGACTCATTGATCTACAACAGGAGCATGAAAACATGGATGTTGTATATTGTTTCCATTCTCAATCAGATGCTCGCAGATCATTTATTTTACTACTTATGCTCCTCGAAACATATTGGTTAAGAACGATGTTCTGTTTCTAACTATCTATGTCTCTTCACCCCAGAAAACCTTCAGCTGTTCTCAAAATTGGTCGCAATGACGCAGAAGCATACGTTCTTTATCATCTTCGAAGTCTGGAGCATCTTATTAACCTTTGTCTCCATACTCCCTTTATTACTAAGACAATCATCACCATTTCGATCTCCCGTTACTTAAATTTAGTTTTCCTCATGGATTGCAGTTTATATATATATATATATATATATATATATATATATATATATATATATATATATATATATATATATATGAATGTTAAGCTTGAAAATAAATTCGTTGCAAAGAGTCCCCTTCAATAAATACCTTGTTTTAACGTTACTGCACATTGACGGGACTTAACTTCTGCATGAAGATGTCCGCTGAATTTTTGCGATCTATCATCACTGTTTTCTTAGTATCTTTAGCTTTCAGTGCGAGTTGGTAAAGTTTTGGTTGGCCGGTGGTTTGTATCTGATCAGTCGAAGGAATTAATATAAGCACTTTGGTTGGTTGAATACATTTTACCCACAATACCTAAGGAACATTTATGAGGATCGCTGTTGGCAGACCTTAGCTCTTATATAAAAAAAAAGCAGTGGTAATTAGTCTACGCCGAAAGACTGGTGAATTATGATTGTGTTAGTTGAGCATTTGTAGGCAAGCTTTCATTCTAGGGATGATGTAACGCAGTGTTTGCTAACGTTTTCAGATATCAGTACCAACTGTTATCTTTTACGCAGTTCAGACAATATGAGCTAAACAAAGATTAATGGGGTTGTACTTGATTAGGTTCTTATTAGGGGTTTCTTTCCACTTTATTTCAATTTCTGATGAGATTACTCGAGATTATTTTGGCTGGTAGATTGGTATCTATGTAGTATTGATAACTACTGTTGAAACAGAAACCCACATAACTACTGAATTTAAACAAACTGCATTTTGGTTACCGAGTTGCCACTGTACTTAGATACTAGACCTAACCGAATATTAGGCCACAATTTCATCTTAGTTTTTGTTGACTGTAATAGTCTTTATCATCCTGTGTAGTCGCTTTCCATCGTGTTTACACTGGAGTTGTTTTATTTAATGAAGCGCATATTTGGGCTCACTGTGTGACATCATGTTCTCCTGTTCCTATGGAAAAGTTTACTTTGGAGAGCTAATGGTGAATGTTCATTCCCCCTAGATTACATAACTAGCCTCAGTATACATTAATTTCCACGTGAAAGTAACCATTCGTATTTGCCATAAAACTTCAAACAGCTTGATTGACAGAATAAACATACTCAGCTATTTGAAATTATCACGTTTTGTTCTTGTTATCATTGTAAAAGCAGCTGGGAAATGGCGTTTTGTCGTAAGATACCCATTACCGTTCATTTTCTTCCATTTTAATTCCTTAATAGATATGTTTTGGAAATGTATGGATCGTTTAGTGGAATAAATCGCAAAATTCAGTTAAAATATCAGCCACATGGACTGGGTAAAGGATCAAAGATAGGTTATTGCAGTAAGTTAATTAACCAGTCATGTTGTATTCAGTGTTTTGATGAAAGGTAAACTTGTGGTTAATTATTTGTACTGTATGAGCATCAGTAAGTTAGTATATTTTTTACTGTTCAATGTTTTGTATTTTCATTCAGTAACTTACCCTAGTCAAATTATTTAGCCAGCGGTTTCATTACAATTCTGGAAACGTGCAGTTTTCAAATTTCCAATAAGTCAGACAGTAGTCTTCAAACATGTTTACTCATGAAATGTTTCCTTCAGACAAGCTGGATATCTATAAATCATTTCAAAACAGCAATCATCTATCCCCCATTACTTTGTTTTATTTCGTACTGTTAGTGAAATGGCTTATAACGCGAAATAACCTTACATAACTTGTTTTGTCTTACTGTACAAATATCATTGTCTTTTGATTATGATATTTCACTCCTCTTTGATAGTGGTCCGGTGTTCTTTGAGCTTTGGTATTTAACCGTGGACTTTTTATCAGCAGGTTTAGTGGCATCCATATCAAACTTGCATCTAATGTCTAAATACGATACGATTATATGTAGGTAGTGGTTTTTGAAATGTCCTCCCGTAAACAACTATGTGTGGACTGCCAAATAAGTAAAACTGATATGGGAGTTACTCAGCGTTTATTTCAGCGAAGATTAAGTCTCTCCGGCTGAAATTCAAAAGACAACATAGTTCTGTAATCGAGAACTCTAAGTAATGTAATTCAAAACTAAAGATGGTAAACCAGGTGTTCATTCTAATCGTACTATAAGCAATGAATAGAACTTTCTATATTCATTCATTCTCAATCCTTCTTTCCTTTCCGTTTCTTCTACATTATTTACTCTCTTCACCATTTTTCGCTATCGTCATACTACTTCTGGTATTCCTTCATTCTTAATTTTTCGTTCATGGGCTGCTTTAAGTAGTTATAAGTTAAGCAAGCGGAGTATCGCACCAAACTCTGCGTTTTACTAGTCTGTTATTACTTTTTCTCCGCTAGTTTACTTGTTCTTTCTGGTTTATAGCCCACTTTTCTGTGGTGATGTGACAAACATGAAATATTTAAAAATAACTGCACTTTTTTTCTTTTCACAAGCGTTGTGATTTACACAAACGCAGTCAGCATATGGTCGCACAATTTTCATATTGGGTCGTATAGTAAGGATATGGGAATCTATTTTTACAAGGTTTATTTCATGTATGCTAAGGTGCAAAAGAAAAATTTTTTCCAATGACATTGTAAAACACAATGTACTCTAATTAGATAACTAAAAAAGAAGTACAAAATGAAGGAAGTACCCCTGATTGATCCGTAACAAAATTGGATTGTTTCGTGAATTCAAACATTTCTTGCATGTTAACCTTGAATTGTATGCCACTTCGATCGCACTTTAATTTTATTCATGTAATCAAGTCAACATTGGATATGATATGTATTTTTAATTGAATTGGTTGCTTACTGTTTTAACCTATGCCACTGTTACACTGGTTATTTTAGATACTACATCTGAAACCAGTCTTGTGTTCGTATTTTATCTAACTTTCGTATGAACGACTAGTCTCTCACAAAGCAGTCGATCACTCATGTATCTTCATTTTTACTTAAATGATTAGATTAAACGTTATTCATTGAGATACTAATCATTACTCAGATCATAATGAAATCTAAAACATCAGGTCTAACACTTAGAATTACGGTGTACAATATTATAGCAGTGCGTTTTAAACTAGATATAGAATTTGGATTACCTTAAATCTGTTTTCTTACCATAAGCATTTGTGGTTTCCTTCAGGCTACAACTGCAATCTTAGTAACTGCGTTGGATTCTTCGTTTCATTGAGAGCATTCTCACTCATTATTCTGATCTCACTTATGTACCTTTAATTCATTATATTAGTTCCCTGATATCTTAAGGTGTAAGTAGCTGAACCGATGCATTGGGTTGTTTGATCACTGCTGATGACTCACTGTCTAGGGACGGCAATATTCGTTTTGCGTTAGCATACGTTTCCTTATCTTCATACGTACAGTGTAATTAGTGCTATCCCAATAGTCATGACATCATAAAAAAATAACAAAAGACAATTCAAAATTAGCATTCTCGCCTCTTGTCCCTACTTTTTGTACCTGTTCTATTACAGATTATCGTGTTAACCATTCAGCTATTACCTTGTAGTCTTATAAAAAAATTTGATCACCTTGTGGCCAAAATCATCTTGTGAAAATTGCCAATTTTTGATGATCTTATATTGACCCATTAGCCATCGATGGACATTTATTTTTGTTGTAACTGTAAATACGAATGTACAGCTTCTGAAAATGATTCGTCAAAAAAGAAAGTTTCTTGACTGAACTGTCTTTTTGTTAATTTTTCACTATCTCAGTTTGAAAATGGCATCCAACATTAGCTAGAACTTAACGCAATATTTTTTTACTGAAATTTTTTGACCTGCTGCTGCTCAATACTCCATAACGTTTACCAAGTCGCAAAACCATGAGGCATGAGTAAACGGTAGTTTTTGTAATCCGTGTTCATGAAATATGTAAACTAGGTAGGCATATAGTATTTCTTCGCGATACATTTTATTTAATAAACCGTTTTTTCACTATATTGATAGTATATTTCAAAATATTCGTGCTACGTTTTATCCAGGTGGAGCTTTGGCATCATGTGACACTGCTGATGGAGCATGCAGTGCCCAACCCACTTTGTTGGTTGTAGCAAAATGGGGTGGAGAGTTAACAGCTGCGGGCAAACAACAAGCAGAAACTTTGGGCAAAGCTTTTCGTTGCATTTATCCAGGTGGAGATGGCCATTATGGTAAAGATCCTGGACTCGGTTTGTTGCGTTTGCACAGTACATATCGACACGATCTAAAGATATACGCATCTGATGAAGGTCGAGTTCAAATGACAGCAGCAGCTTTTGCTAAGGGCTTCCTGGCATTAGAAGGTGAACTACCTCCGATACTTGTTCAGATGGTCAAATCAGCTAACACAAATGGTCTTCTAGATAATGACAATGATTGTCGTCATTACCAACAGATGGTGAAACGCCGAATCAATGAAGTAATGTCGAAAGACAGTGATTTCACAGCTGAGGATATTGCCACTCTTGTACCTACTGGCGCACGTTCTATAGTGAATGCAATGCATTATGTAGACAATCCACATAGAGCATGTGATAGATTGTTTGAACATGTCCGTTTGTTATCTAATCGTCTTGCATGGCTCTCACGAAGTGCCAAGGAACGAAGTCGAATACACCTGTATCAAGGTGAAAGCTGGGACTTGCTGCTACGGCGTTGGGGAAAGCTTTTGAAAGATTTCCGATCTCCTGAGGGTGAATATGATCTATCGAAAATTTCAGATATATATGACAATATAAAATATGATTTGCAACATAATTCTGGTATTTTGTTAGAGTCTGAAGTACAAGATTTTTTCATGTGTGCCAAGTCACTGGCTGATATTATTGTTCCACAGGTAATTTGACAAGCGTGTGTATATTAATCAGGATTGTTCAGGCGATAAATTTTTACAAGTTCATTTCATCCCCGTTGTTCTGATTTTTATTCTGAAGTTCATAGTCATTTGGTGATTTCTGTTGTCATATTTCCTGATCGTATGCAAAAATTGGGGAAAGTTGACTAGGTGAAAAAACAAAGTAACTAGAGGGATGAAGACACAAATTAGGTCTGCTTCGCATAGAAATATGGTTTGGAAACTTCTCTGTTAGCACTAACCTATGTTCACATTTCTAAACGACTCATGATAGTTGGTTTTTTCTTCTTATTAGTCCCTTGGGTTTCTAGTGGAACATAGGGCTTCAGTAGCACGCCTCCAGTGACCTCTGTTCTCTGAGATCTTTTGAACCTGGTCCCACGACAGCCCAGAAGCTCTCATTTCCTCCTCGCATGACCTCCTCCATGTCACCCTCGGACGTCCAACTCGTCGCTTCCCATGGGGATTCCACTCGAGGGCCTGACGCGTGATGTCCTCAGTCGGCCTTCTCAGTGCATGGCCAATCCATCTCCACTTCTTCCTGCATATTTGTTGCGTGATAGGTTCTTGGTTGGTTCGTTCCCAGAGTTCCTTGTTGCTTATTTTTTCTGGCCATCTGATCTTCAGCAGCGAGCGTAAGCAGTTGTTGATGAATGTCTGTAGTTTATTGGAAATACCTTTCGTGACGCGCCAAGTCTCTGAGCCATACAAGAGCACTGACTTGACGTTGGTGTTGAAAATCCGTATCTTGTTCCGCATGCTGAGTGCAGAAGATCTCCACACTGGTTTCAGGCTAATGAACGCCTGTCTTGCTTTTCCGATTCTGACTTTGACGTCCTCGTCCGTCCCGCCTGTAGTTGAAACAGTGCTTCCTAGATAAGTGAAGGAGGTTACTTCCTTCAAGTTTCTCCCGTTGACGGTGATTGGAGTTTGTTGTTGTTGTTGATGGTGGTGGTGCGGTATCTTCATCACTTCTGTCTTCTCTATATTCACCTGAAGTCCCGTCTTCGCTGCCTCTTCTATCAACTTGTTAGTTTTTGCCTGCAGATCTTCAAGTTTATGTGACATTAGGCATAAGTCATCGGCGAAATCCAAGTCTTCTAGGTTCTTTTCCGTCGTCCAGTGTATCCCCCTCTTCTCGCTGCCTACTGTTTGCTGCATGATCCAGTCCACCACAATAAGGAATATCATGGGGGATAGTAGGCAACCTTGTTTCACTCCTGTCTTCACTTCAAAGGCATCACTGAGCTTCCCATTGTGGATTACTTGGCATGTGGCATCTTCATATAGTTGTTGAATGAGGCGGATAAAGGTTTGCGGTACTCCGTAGTATTGAAGCAGTTTCCAAATTACTTCTCGGTCGACGCTGTCAAAGGCCTTCTCAAAGTCGATGAAGTTGAGGTAGAGAGCTGATTGCCATTCTATGCTCTGTTCTATGATGATACGAAGCGTTGCAATTTGGTCTGCACATGATTTGTACTTCCTGAAGCCTGCCTGTTCCGGTCGCAGTTTTGAATCCAGTGCGTCTTTAAGCCTCTCCAGGATGATGCGGCTTAATATTTTACTTGGGGTGGACAGGAGAGTGATTCCGCGCCAGTTCTTGCAAGCACTGAGGTCTCCCTTCTTCGGCAGTTTGACAAGGTAACCCTTCTTCCAATCGTCAGGTACCTTCTCTTCCTTCCACACCTTCTGCAATAGTGGTGTGAGCATGTCCGCTGTTGTCTCTGCATCTGTTCTCAGTGCTTCTGGCGGTATTCCATCTGGTCCTGCTGCTTTCCCACATTTCAGTAGCTTTATGGCGTTCAGGACTTCCATTTTCGTTGGGGGATTAATGTTCACTTGTAATTCAGCGGCTGCAGGTGGTATTTCTGGACGAAGTGCAGGTGGTGGTCGATTCAAGAGCTTCTTGAAGTGGTCGGCCCATCGTTTCCTCTGTTTCTCTTCTTTTGTAATTAAATTTCCTTCTTCATCTTTTATTGGTTTCATCTGTGTTGGTCTCTTCCCTGATAGCAACCTGGTTATTTGATACAATGTCGTCAGGTCTCTCTTACCTGCAGCCTGTTCTGCTTCACTTGCCAGTGTTTCGTAGAAGTGTCTTTTGTCTTTGCGTGCACTCTTCTTCACTTCTTTGTCCAGTGTTTTATACATTGTGCTCAGTTCCTCTTGTCGTTGAGCATCCTTGCACTGGTTTATCTTCTGCTTCACCATCCTCCTCTCCTCTATCAGCTTCCAGGTATCCGTCGAGATCCATTCCTTGTCTTCTTTCTTCTTCCTTCCTAATACTGTTGTGCAGGTTTCTTTCCACATAGCTTTCAAAGACTTCCAGTGTTCTTCCACACAGGTTTCTTCAGGGATGTTCCTCGATGTCTCCCATTTTGTCTTGATGGCTGCCTTGAAGATCTCCTTTGTAGTTTCATCCTTCAGTTTCCGAGTGTTGTACTTGAATTGAGGTCTATCACCAGCTTCCTTGAAGGCTTTTAACTTGATTTGGAAGGTTCCTTGCACTAGATAGTGGTCTGAACCTACATCTGCTCCTCTTCTTGACCTTGTGTTAAGTAGACTGCGTCTCCATTTTCTTGAGATTGAGATAAAGTCGATTTGATTTTTAGTGTGTCCATCTGGTGAAGTCCATGTCGCTTTGTGGATATCCTTGTGCCTGAACACACTGCCTCCAATCACCAAATCGTTGAATGCACAGAATTCTGCAAACAATTCTCCATTCTCATTCATTTCACCTAGCGCCTCTCGACCCATGGTTAGTTCTCTTCCTGTGTTGTCCCCTCCCAGTTTGGCTGGCATTCATGTCGCCCATTAGAATTTTGATATCGCCAACTGACGTCTTGTCCAGTGTTGATTGAAGTTGTCTGTAGAACTCCTCCTTTTTCTCTTGCTCTGCATTATTTGTAGGTGCATAACATTGTATGATTGTGACCTTCCTTCCTTTTGAGTTGAATCTTGCTGTCATGATCCTGGAGGAGGAGATTGGTTCCCACTGCATGAGAGCCTTCGATGCTGTTGGGGACATCATGGTAGCCACTCCATAACTCAGTGTGCTCGTGGTTGTCGTCTGGGTGACAATATCAGAGTAGATTATTGATTCTCCAGTTGACAGTTTGGAGAGTCCACTCCCATTCCATCTGCTTTCGCAAATCCCAAGCACTTCGATGTGATACCTTCTCATCTCCTTTGCAATCTGGGCTGCCTTACTGGGTTCAAACATGGTGCGGACATTCCATGTCCCCACGTTTACTTTCGCTTTCATCGAGGGAGAGAAGACACATCGGCCAATTGGTTTCCCGAAGGCTTTCACCAACTGGCGTCATTTCGCCTCTCCGATTCCAGCGGGGAATAAGTTTGTTTTCATTTTTTATATTTTGTTTGTGCGGGTATTTATACATTGGTTTTCCAGGAGGGAACAGAACACACATCTAGGCTTTTAAAACCAGGACGGTATACAGTCTCATCCTGTGGCGCAACCAAGAAGGGAATAATACCATTTTATCAACAGGAAATTCACACATGGTGAGGTTTAGGTGTAAGATGACTGACTGGTTTGTTTCTACGCTGCTGGTGCTTATCTTCCTTCTTACCACCATTCCTTCTGGCTATAAATTGGTGCACACAAGTCAGTAAACTCCAATCAGTAGAAAGATAAAATCATTGTTTGCATCAGTGTTAAAGTAATGTTCAAATGAAATGAGCAACCTTTTTGTGCACCATTGTGTATTTGTCAGTGTGACCTTGATTTGAAAGTCGTTTCTATCAAGGATTTGATATCAGCTAAAGAATCACTGAAAACGTGATAAAATTAAGCAACCGTTTCATTTCAGCTTACAGCACTATTTTTTTTTCCATCACTACTAGTTGATGGTTATAGTCACTTTATTAATTTCTTATTACAGGAGTACGGTATAACTGCAGAAGAAAAACTCGTGATTGGTCAACGTATTTGTACTCCACTTATGCGAAAAATCCTTTCCGATGCGCGTTACACTGACGTCGATGAATGCACACGATTGCATGCTGGGTGAGTGTGTTTATTTCTCTGTTTATTTATTTAGTCCATCTTTCTCATTACTTCTGTTGAAGTTGTACACAGTTTTTTTCTTTCTTGTAACGAAAATAAATTGATCACCAAAGTGGTTAACTTTGTAAAGTAACAGTGCTTTTTCATGTTTACGTACATTTTTACAGTTTGTTAGTAAATGTGTTTGCCTGCTCCATGTCTGCACAAGTTAACTTGACTTTCATAGCATTGGTAGCTTTCAGATAATGTCAGTAGCACATATGGAGGTATGTGCTTTCAAATGCCATTGTTTATTATTTTTATTATGCTTTTTACTCTGTTTTTGGTTATTAAAGGCAGCTATGAAACAAGATCATTTCTGTGTGCTTCAGATAACCATCTTTTTCACCTTTTAAACAAAACTTGTAGTCTGTTTTTATGTTTTTTTTCACGTATTCTGTCAAACACTAAAAACGTTTCTCCACATTACAGTTGTAGTAGTTTGTTTTGTGGGTATTCTAAATAGTTTTGCAGAAAACAGAGTATTTTCTGTATTTCTGATAATAGAAATACACTCTCAGCATGATATCAGAAGCAGTATCTAAACGACCGTTAAATTGAAAATACCTATATATATATATATATATATATATATATATATATATATATATATATATATAATATCATATCTAAAATTGATATAGCGTAAGCATCTAGTGTCAGTCAATTTGTCCATCTGCGTATGTCTACCTGTTGGGTATATTATTCACTTAGAATCATCACTCAGTATATACTCAGAAGTGGTATTTTGCACTACCAGATGCTAAGAATTCTGTACCGTAAACAAAAATATGGTTCACAATAAAGTCAAGATATCATCATCATGATTGATTATTACAACATGATATACAGATATACGCTTCAAGACTTTTGAATAACCATCTTCATGTGTCACTCTTGATGGTCGTTCAGTTCCTCGAAAACAGAAAGAAGCAATGAAATGGTAAAAGGTTTATTGTCAAGTAGTATTTACTAAACACAATGGTATTTATATCATATGTCTACAGCAACCTCGGTTATCTCTGCACGTTCCTGGGACCATCGTTTTCACTGATTTATCTAATCAGATATTCACATATCCTATTATGTGGTTATCTGGGAACTTCTAATTAGATCTGATTGTTGTTTAGTATTATCGACTATCTCTGGTTTCTTTGAGGGATCTATCAGGATAACACTATCTGTGCTTCCTAGCCAGACTTCATCCACTCTTAAGTTGCGTTAAAAAGAAATTAAAATAGCTTTGGAAACAATTGCAGTGATGCAGAGGAGCATTTTTAACCACGAAATTCGAATATACATCAAATATGTTATAAATAAAGTAATACAATTCCATACATCCATTCCCGTTTATGAACTAAAAGAAAGAAAGTGCAACAACTTGAATGGAATAATATTTTACCGTTCTGTTAAATACGTTTCTCTTAAGCTGCTCACAACCTGAAATATCAAAATATAACGATCATAACTGAAGTTCACTGAAATACTTTCAGTCAGCAGTTAAAGTGGAAATTTTGTAGTGAGAGACCATTATAATGAACCGAAAACAGGTAAAAAAGCATATCAAAACTTCATAATCATGTTCAGCAACCAATTGAAAATTCTGGCAGAAGGAACAGGGGTAACAACAAAATATTGTGGGGCTGAGGATGCAAGATTGCTTAAGTGAGCTAATCAGTAGGTCAGAAAATTTCTGAGACTTATTGAGTTTGACTGGTTTGAAAGTCAGTATGAAATACACAAAGTTTGTCTAAACGGGAGCAAAAGTTAAGAAATGCATTACATAAAAAAGATAATGTAATCAGATGACATAAACGTTTAGGAATTAGTCTACCAAGGTACAGAGAGACTGCGTTTTTTAGCTATGACTTCAAACAAATTTAGAAGATTTAATCCCCTCCGTTTGTGTATGACTTGTAATGATTTTACCACATCTACCTGTGCCCATGTGTGAATCAGGTGACAAGCCACTGTACTACTGAAAGTGTTTTTTGAAAATCTCAGACGAGTGTGTCCATTTTTTCTCTGTACCTGCCTTGGTAGCTACATGTAAATTGATACATAAAAAGGGCATCTGTTGACTTGGACTGTTTGATAAATTACGACCGACTTGGCAAGCAATAACTTGGCTATTAACTTACCTAATTTTGCATCATGGTATTTTGACATGTCTTTTTACTTGGTTCTGGTCGGTTGAAATAGTGTCTGTTTAAAAAATTTCCATTTTGACTACTGACCGAACGTATTTCCAGTGGACGGATGTACGTTTGGATTTCTATTACGATTTTTATATTCTGATATTTTAGTTTATGGGCAACTGAAGAGAAATGAATGAAATAAAACAGGCAGAAAAAAAGTTCAATCGTCTGGTATTTTTAAACGTGTATTGTTTATTTATGCAAACATTGGAACTATATGTGATCTGTAGATAGTTGATTAGTTCGGTTTCACCTCTTACCAGTCACTGCATTTCGCTGCTACGTCATGACTACGGCAACGATTTTCACCACTTCGGTTTTATTGGCTAACATCCTCCCGAACCTAAAGCTTTAGCTTTTTTATTGTAATATATACATATATATAACAGTTTACTCTACCAATTATTGTAACTTCACTGGATGAGTGGTAGTTAGGTAGGATTACGTTGCGAGAAAGCTGTGGATAATCAAACCTAGATGTATTATCTCATAGTCATTTACTGTTTATCTTAGCTGTGTAGAGTAGCTTAGATTATATATTCCAAGTTTCTGGTTGGAGACTGATAGAAAATTAGTCAAATTAATGCTCATGTTTTTTCCGGAATTTTGAATATTTTATTGACTTTCATCCATTTATTCGTATCGTAACACTTTTATTTGTTCGAAAAATCGTAACTTGAACCATTGCCATTCAGTGCAGTTTTTCAGTGTTTATACCATTCCACTCTTCCCTTATCGTGGCTTGTGCAAATACGTGTTATTTCTCCTTGATACTAATTTGTCATAGTTTGAGAGCAGTGGTTTTGAAACACCCACGGTGTTCCTGTTTTCGTCATCACTTATTAAGATGTTGTACTAGTAGTATAAGCGCTAAGTTACTCATTGCAGGACAGTCACTTCAGTACCAAAGCTATATAAATAGAAGTCTTAAATTATATATTCCCTCCTAATGTCATCATAATGGTTTTTGACCTTCTGTTTTGTTTCAATCAGGTGTTTAGATACTTATAAACCCCTTTTCTGTGATAATCAACTCAGACCTCTCGAGTGATTGTTTAAAAAGTTTTGTGGAATGAATAAATCAAATAATTGTTAGTATTTATTGAGATAAAAAGGTTCATACGCATTTGCATTCTGTGTATGAGCCGGACTACACAAAGTATCCAATCACCTGCTTCTCCTGCCCAAATTTTTACGTTATTGAGGGTTAAGTGGTGCTAGCTTATATATTCTGCTTTTGATATGTCTATGTAGTGTGACAGGATATGTTTTCGTTTTTGTGTAAATTTTGCCATTAGTAATAATGCAAGAAAAGTGTTTATAGGTTCTCTGGTAAGGTATGTAAATCTTTAACCTTGGATTAAGAATCAGGCCCTAAAAGATAACGTTTTCGTCCTGTTTTTCAAAGCATATTCCATTTGTAATTACTGTAAACTTTTCAATACACGATTTCGTTATTTGGTATGTTTCGTCAGAAGGCGGTGCAGTACAACAAGTTCAACAGTTTTAGTAGACCTGTGATTAACAACATGAAACAGGTATTATGCGTAATATAAATGATGTTTAACAAAAGACAATCGAGCGAGGGAAATTTTCTTTTCAACGAATGACTTTTCGAAGCAGTAAATTTGTATTCATAACGAGGAAATGTATTCATCAATTACTAAAAGGTCAACACAAAGTTATTAAAAATCTGGTCTAGGCTGCATTCGTGAATTGTTTCTATAATCATCCTGACTGTGCAAGTATCTCTGCCACTATATCTTCTTTACATTCAGTCTTTATCAATATTGTGTAGCTCTCAATACATTTTGAAGGGCTGTCGTTCTCAGTCAGCACTTCTCGGAGAACTTCCAGCTCCTGGTTTATCGCATCATCTCAGCAAAGTTTTTTTAACTCTTGTCCCTCACTGGGTGTCCCGCTTAGTGGAACCAAACTTTGAAAATTGGCATGTCTGTTTCAGGTTTTTCTCCAGTAAGTCGATCTTGAGAAATAATAATGTTTTCTTCTTAACATGACTTCCAAGAAGCGAAATCCTTAGCTTTCTTCAGTTTTCCTCATAAACCTAGTTGACCAATAACTGCTACCTTGACGTTGTGGTTAGGCTTTCATATCACAATGACCCAACGAGCTACGCTGGTGGGACCCTCGCTATCTCGATATCCTATCATACCAGAAAAGTAGGTTGGATAGTGATGGTGAAAAGCAGTTACCGTCGCAGTGTAGACTGGTACGCTATGATGGGGTTGCAGAGCTAAGAAGCCTGGCTAGATGGTGGAGTGACAGCAGTAAGGTGTTTTCCATGAATGACCAGCAGTGCCACGTTGATGCCACCTTCTCAATGGAAAGATAAGGTTAGAAAAGGTCCGCTCTAGAAATAACGAAATCTCCTCTGCATGCTGTTATCGGCGATACAGGTTCATAGCCGAACTCACAAAAATTAACTCGAAATATCAAAGGCCGTGTTTGATAGGTCTCAAGGAGATATCTCATAGAATGCAGTCACGTGCGACTAATAACAACCCTTCTTCTTCACGAAACACTAAGAGAAACTAGCCTCCCTAGATGTGAGCAGTCGGGAAGTGTCAACCGCCCTCACATCTCTGCCAGCACTCAAGTTCCTTCAGACTACTGTCCACCCTCCACATCCTTAAATTCTTATCTTCCTTCAAATCTCTTCGTCAATAATCGTACATCATTTATTTATCCTAGTTATACGATTCTTGACAACGTTGTGAGTTCATGGAACAGCATCACTTGTCTCCTGAAATCGCGCTCCAAACTATACACTGAAGCTTTCAATGTCCACACACTCCGTGAAACCGGCAAACAAGCTTCGGCATGGAAAACTCTGACATCTCGAACCATGAATGTGTACTGCGTTTGTATGACACATATACAGGACTGAAGTGCAATTATTCACTCAACCTTATGCGTTCGATATGCTGCATCCGCAAAATTTACCCTTGACCGTTGTCGCTTTGTATTTTCTGCCTTTGCGCCCACTGTAGTTCATATGAAGTCAAGGATGAATTTCACCGAAAAATGTCCAGTTTCGTACTGAAAGCCAAACGCTTGGATGTCGTTTTCGTTGCACAGGTGCGTAAGCTAAGCCAGCGAGAAAAACACTTAGATCGCACTTTTGGAATCCCAGCCAAAAGAACAGATAATGTCGATCACCTGCTGTAACTGTGCTCAAACAACCATATATTTCTGGTCAACACGACCTTTAGATATCAAGAAAGATGTCCAATGTGGCTTCCATCAACTTTAACCCAACGATGGACACAGATAGACCGTATTGCTATAATTTGTTTTTGGCCATAGGTAGCAGTATGCAGTTATTTAGAGTTATGAAAGAAACTGGGGCATAAAGGTCAATGGTTAGTGAGGCTGTTGCAGAGAAGAATAGATCTGTGATTCACCCGCAAGAGAGAGGACGATAACGATGTGTGGAACACCTGGAGGAACAGTCCAACCGGCCTCCAGCTACTATTCCGTTCCTCGGTATTCAATCGGATCCCAAATTGAACAATGACTTATAACCTTCAGCACCTGCTGATCTTTGGGACTCTGTAAGCGGTCGGAAACGCGGAAGGAAAAGGTCAGATGGAATAGTACGGGAGGCATTAAAAGAGGGTGGTCAATGAATAATTCTCAAGTTGATTGACGTATTAGCTACTGTATAGGAGTCGGGTATGATCCTCTCTGATTGATCTTAATTACTAATTGTCCCAGTCTTCAAAAACACTGAGAAATTCTCGTGTGATAACCACAGAGGAATCACCAACCCAGCGAACATAGTGTCTAGTAGTCTAGGTACTATGAGTATCAAAAGTCTAAGTGACCTGGGGAACAACAAACCCGAGAAAATCAGGCAGGTTCCCGACATGGTCGTGGATGTATCAGCCAGATATTCAAACTCTGCAAGGTTCTGAAACACTGGCACTTGCTGAATTTCTTTACCTGAAGACATCATTCTGCTCTGTCTATCGAAAGGTTTTATGGCGGCGTTCCTCACTGTAAACGGGTGCCGAGTAAGTTCATCACCATATATATATATATATATATATATATATATATATATATATATATATATATATATATATATATATATTATTCTAATGAAGTTATTGGGTCAGCATGTAATTCAATATATGCATCCACGTTTTCCCAGTTTAGGTCATAATCTCCAGCGTTTCCATATAATTGTAGTTTGTTATTTTTGACTGTTTATTGTTGCGGCTTGTCGTTTTAATAATGATCAGTCATCTCTGTGAATGCGTCGTCACATCTAGTTATTGAAACAGTACAGTATGTTCACTTGTATAACTTTTGAATTACTCTTCTTGTATTATTATTAACCAATAAATCTATTTGAATGCTTTTTATTTCACTGTTCTTTGTACGACAGGTACTTTTATATCTCCTTCCTCTTTTTCTTTAGTGCTTCCTTTCATTTTCTCTCATTTTTTCTTGCCAATGTTTTGTTTTTGAATAATATGAATACTTAATTCCTTTTATCTCATAACTACTTTTTTGGTATCCTGTAATTATTTGGATTAACTACAAAGGTGTGACTGACTTTCGTTAATGTGCACCGTTTGTAGCACAAGCGAAGGTGTCTGATTGCCATTTAAAGGTTGAGTATATTGCCTAACCGTGTGTTTCATCCTATAATATGACTATGATGAAAGGCCCATTGAAGGTAAAAAATGGGAAAGCTTTGAGCATGCGACCAGCATTGCCCTAATAACATCATTTATGTATAATGGAATTAAAATACGTTCAGTATGGATGCTTAAGTCTTAATTACAAGAGGTAAGTTATTCGATGCCGCTAACCTTCATTTCCTGAGGTGTTTTGGTCTTCTCTTAA
>OX104134.1:111656035-111874411 GCA_944470555.2 Heterobilharzia americana | reverse complement strand
GATTCCACCACTTATGCATAGCTGAAGCATTAGCTATACATGAACAAAAACTGAAACTGCATTCAAAAACGTTTTCTGAAACTACCTTCGCTACCTTGGCCTCAACAATTCACTTTGGTTAGTCTATCAATTTCACTTCACTTTAGTTAAACCTCTCTTTTACGATCATCATTATCACCAATTTTCATTTCATTGACACATTTGACCCATACTTCACTATTTCGTCAATCCTCCGACGTAAGTCGAAGTCCTGAACGCCATAAGGCCACTGAAATGTAGGAAAGCAGCAGGACCAGATGGAATCCCACCAGAACCACTGTGAACAGACGCAGAGACAACAGCGGACATGCTCACACCACACCACTATTGCAGAAGGTCTAGAAGGAAGGGAAGGTACCTGCCAACTGATTGGAAGAAGGGCTACCTTGTCAAACTCCCGAAGAAGGGCGACCTCAGTGTTTGCAAGAACTGTCGCGGAATCACGCTCCTGTCCACCCAAAGCAAGCAAAATATTATGCCACATCATCCTGGAGAGGCTAAAGGATGCACTGGATTCAAAACTACGACCAGAACAGGCAGGCTGGATTCAGGAAGTACAAATTATGTGCAGACCAAATTGCAACGCTTCGCATCATCGTAGAACAGAGTATGGAATTGCAGTCAACTCTCTACCTCAACTTCATCGACTTTGAGAAGGCCTTTGACAGCGTCGACCGACAAGTAATTTGGCAGGCAGTTGCTTCAACACTGCGGAATACCATAAACCTTTATAAAGCCTCATTCAACAACTATATGAAGACGCCACATGCCAGCCAAGTAATTCACAGTGGAGGCTCAGTGATGCTTTTGAAGTGAAGACAGGAGTAGAAGAAGGCTGTCTACTATCACCCATGATATTCCTGATTGTAGTGGACTGGATCATGCAACAAACAGTGGGGAGCGAGAAGAGGGGCATACGCTGGACCGGGGAAAAGAACCTAGAAGATTTGGATTTCGCTAATGATGACTTATGTCTAATGTCACACAAACTTGAAGGTCTACAGGCGAAAACTAAGAAGTTGGCAGAAGAGGCAGCGAGGGAAGACGGGGCTTCAAGTGAATATAGAGAAGGCGGAGGTGATGAAGATACCCAACCAACAAGCTCCAGTCACCATGAACGGAGAAACTTAAAGGAAGTAGCCTCTTTCACCTATCTAGGCAGCACTGTTTCAACTACAGGCGGTGGTGGCACAGACGAGGACGTCAAAGCCAGCCAGGATCGGAAAAGCAAGACAGGCGTCCATTAGTCTGAAACCAGTGTGGAGATCTTCTGCACTCAGCATGTCGAACAAGATGCGGATTTTCAACACCAACGTCAAGTCAGTGCTTCTATATGGTTCAGAGACTTGGCGCGTTATGAAAGGTATTCCCAACAAACTACAGACATTCATCAACAACTACCTACACTGGCTCGTTACTGAAGATCAGATGGCCAGGAAGGATAAGCAACAAGGAACTCTGGGGACGAACCAGTCACTAACCTATCATCCAACAAATATGCAGAAGGAAGTGGAGATGGATTGGATCGGGCATACACAGAGAAGGCCGATTGGGGACATCACGCACCAGGCCCTGGAGTGGAACCCCGATGGGAAGCGACGAGTTGGGCGTCCTAGCTGAGGGTGACATGGAGGAGATGGTGTGAGGAAGAAACGCGAACTTGTGGGCTGTTGTAGAGCCAGGTTGAAAAGATTTCAGAGAACAGAGCGCATTGGAGACGTGCTACTGAAGTCCTATGTTCCATTAGGGACCCAAGGGACGAGTAATAATAATAATCACTGTTTCATATCAATTCATTCCTTATTCATTGACCTATTTTGGATGTTTCAGCTAAATTATCACGGTTTTACAGTTCTTTGAAAACACATGTGTCTTATCTCACCACTTCTTATGGATTGCTTCTTTATTCAGTGACGCGTTTTCTGTTTCTTCCACTTGAGCAAATCCCACCGCTAACACCTATTGCATATTGACCAAGCAACTTTGTAGTGCAATTATCTGTCATTTTACCGAAGTAAATACAGCTGTATAGCTTGATAATGAAGTCATTGAAAAGAAATATTTCTTCGCTGATAAATGTCTTGTTCTTATTCGTGAATAAATGGGTATATTTCGTCATCTGAGTTTATTTATCTTACCCTACCATATTTTCCTGCTTCATATAAAATATCCTGACAGGTAAATATGCAACCAGATTATTCGAAATTTATTGCTCGAATACACTACGTTTCTCAGATAACCTCCGTCTTCTTATTGTATTATGTAAATTTCAACTAATAGTTCTCGGGATCTCACTCCACCTACCGAAGTTTAAGCAAACAGATAGAATCATTACCACTCACACAATAGCTGCCTATTCGTTGAAGGTGTTCAGATATTATGTTTTCGAAGCGCTAATGGTATGTGTATATATTCCGAAACGAATATAATACGCGCGCTTAGCTGACAGCTAACCCGGTACGCAAGAGACACTGACTGCAACCCCGGACGAATGGGGGGAAAACCGAAGCTGGTAGATGGGGGAGTGTATTACTCCGAGAATATAATATATAATATAATAACAATGAATCAATCCAAAACACGTGAATAAGTATACGCATGAAAAATGACCGTGTCCGCATTTGGAGAAATTCGCATAGTAAGAGCAAAAGTTAACTAATCAGCAAATTACATTACAATGGAGGCGGAAATAGACTATTAGTCATGCTGTAACAATGGCATGGGAATGACACGTTAAAATGTTCAGATCAATAACAATGTTTTATACAAGACTGGGGCATCACAACACATATGTTGAATGAGTTTCGACTTTTTTCACTTGGTAGCAATAATATTCCACATTTTGCATTCATCATATAATCAATTCACTTGATTTGATTTCTGATTATCCTCACTGGAGAGTTGTTTGAAAGCATTTTGTTGGTTTCTCCGTATTTATAATTGTGGAAATTTCTTCTGTGTAGTGATTCCGCATGTAGTACTTGATTTCTTATATTTTAGTTTGTAATTTCCAGCAATAGTCATTAAATGCTATCAACATTTTCTTAACTGATACTGCATTATGAAGAATATCTATTACGTTTCATGTACGATTTTATCACAGTATTCATATATCTATTTTAGAGAGCCCGTGAGATGAAACAGTGTCCGAATGTGGAGGTTGATAGAGGTGAGCTGAACTTCATTTTTCGATGCTGGCTTTATTATTATTATTTGTCCCTTGGGTTCCTAATGGAACATAGGACTTCAGTAGCACGTCTCCAATGCGCTCTGTTCTCTGAAATCTTTTCAACCTGGCTCTACAACAGCCCACAAGTTCGCGTTTCTTCCTCACACCATCTCCTCCATGTCACCCTCAGCTAGGACGCCCAACTCGTCGCTTCCCATCGGGGTTCCACTCCAGGGCCTGGTGCGTGATGTCCCCAATCGGCCTTCTCTGTGTATGCCCGATCCAATCCATCTCCACTTCCTTCTGCATATTTGTTGGATGATAGGTTAGTGACTGGTTCGTCCCCAGAGTTCCTTGTTGCTTATCCTTCCTGGCCATCTGATCTTCAGTAACGAGCCAGTGTAGGTAGTTGTTGATGAATGTCTGTAGTTTGTTGGGAATACCTTTCATAACGCGCCAAGTCTCTGAACCATATAGAAGCACTGACTTGACGTTGGTGTTGAAAATCCGCATCTTGTTCGACATGCTGAGTGCAGAAGATCTCCACACTGGTTTCAGACTAATGGACGCCTGTCTTGCTTTTCCGATCCTGGCTGGCTTTGACGTCCTCGTCTGTGCCACCACCGCCTGTAGTTGAAACAGTGCTGCCTAGATAGGTGAAAGAGGCTACTTCCTTTAAGTTTCTCCCGTTCATGGTGACTGGAGCTTGTTGGTTGGGTATCTTCATCACCTCCGCCTTCTCTATATTCACTTGAAGCCCCGTCTTCCCTCGCTGCCTCTTCTGCCAACTTCTTAGTTTTCGCCTGTAGACCTTCAAGTTTGTGTGACATTAGACATAAGTCATCATTAGCGAAATCCAAATCTTCTAGGTTCTTTTCCCCGGTCCAGCGTATGCCCCTCTTCTCGCTCCCCACTGTTTGTTGCATGATCCAGTCCACTACAATCAGGAATATCATGGGTGATAGTAGACAGCCTTCTTCTACTCCTGTCTTCACTTCAAAAGCATCACTGAGCCTCCCACTGTGAATTACTTGGCTGGCATGTGGCGTCTTCATATAGTTGTTGAATGAGGCTTTATAAAGGTTTATGGTATTCCGCAGTGTTGAAGCAACTGCCTGCCAAATTACTTGTCGGTCGACGCTGTCAAAGGCCTTCTCAAAGTCGATGAAGTTGAGGTAGAGAGTTGACTGCAATTCCATACTCTGTTCTACGATGATGCGAAGCGTTGCAATTTGGTCTGCACATAATTTGTACTTCCTGAATCCAGCCTGCCTGTTCTGGTCGTAGTTTTGAATCCAGTGCATCCTTTAGCCTCTCCAGGATGATGTGGCATAATATTTTGCTTGCTTTGGGTGGACAGGAGCGTGATTCCGCGACAGTTCTTGCAAACACTGAGGTCGCCCTTCTTCGGGAGTTTGACAAGGTAGCCCTTCTTCCAATCAGTTGGCAGGTACCTTCCCTTCCTTCTAGACCTTCTGCAATAGTGGTGTGGTGTGAGCATGTCCGCTGTTGTCTCTGCGTCTGTTCACAGTGGTTCTGGTGGGATTCCATCTGGTCCTGCTGCTTTCCTACATTTCAGTGGCCTTATGGCGTTCAGGACTTCGACTTTCGTCGGAGGGTTTGTGTTCACTAATAGTTCTGTGTCTGAGCTGCAGATGGTCTTTCTGGACGAAATGCTGGTGGTGGTCGATTCAAGAGCTTCCTGAGGTGGTCGGCCCATCGTTTGCTTTGTTTTTGTTCTTTTGTAATTGTGTTTCCTTGATCATCCTTTATTGGTTACATCTGCGTTGATCTCTTCCCTCCCAGATAGTAAGCTGGTTATTTGATACATTGTTGTCAGCCTGTTCTGCTTCACTTGCCAGTGTTTCGTAGAAGTGTCTTTTGTCTTCCCGTGCACTCTTCTTCACTTTTTTGTCCAGTGTTTTATACATTGTACTCAGTTCGTCTTGTCGTTGTGCATCCTTGCACTAGTTTCTATTCTGTTTCACCATCCTCCTCTCCCTGCTCTGTCAGCTTCCATGTGTCCATGGAGATGCATTCCACTCCTTATGTTCATTCTTCTTCCTTCTTAATACGGTTATACAGGTTTCTTTCGACATAGCTTTCAAAGAGTCCCAGTGTTCTCCCACACAGGTTTCTTCAGGGATGTTACTGGACATCTCCCATTTAGTCTTGATGGCTGCCGTGAAGTTTTTCTTTGTAATTTCGTCCTTCAGTTTCCGAGTGTTCTTCTTGAACTGCGGTCTGTCACCAGCTTCCTTGAAGGCTTTCAACTTGATTTGGAAGGCAGGTTCGTTGCACTAGATGTTGATCTGAGCCTATGTCTGCTCCTCTTCTTGACCTTGTGTCAAGTAAACTGCGTCTCCACTTTCTTGAGATTGAGATAAAGTCGACAAGATTTTTTAGTGTGTCCATCTGGTGAAATCCGTATCGCTTTGTGGATATCCTTGTGCTTGAATACGCTGCCTCTAATCACCAAATCGTTGAATGCACAGAATTCATCAAACAATTCTCCATTCTCGTTCATCATTTCACCTAGCACTTTTCTGCCCATGGTTAGTTCTCTTCCTGTGTTGTGTACTCCCAGTTTGGCATTGAAACATGTCACCCATTAGAATCTTTATGTCGCTATCTGGGGTAGGGTCTTGTCCAGTGCTGATTGAAGTTGTCTGTAGAATTCCTCCTTTTTCTGTTGCTCTGCATTATTTGTAGGTGCGTAGCGTAGCATTGAATGATTGTGACCTTCCTTCCTTCCTTTTGAGTTGAACCTTGCTGTCATGATCCTGGAGGAGATTGGTTCCCACTGCATGATGGAGAGCCTTCGATGCTCTTGAGGACATCATGATAGCCACTCCAAATTTCAGTGTGTTCGTGATTGTCGTGTGGGTGACAATATCAGCGTAGATTACTGATTCTACAGTTGACAGTTTGGATAGTCCACTCCCATTCCACCTGCTTTCGCATATTCCTATCACTTCAATGTGATACCTCTTCATCTCGTTTGCAATCTGAGCTGCCTTGCTGGGTTCAAACATCATGCGGACATTCCATGTCCCCATGTTTACTTTCGCTTCCATCGAGAGAGGTGAAGACACATCGACCAATTGGCTTCCCGAAGGTTTTCACCAACCGACGTCATTTCGCCATTTCCGATTCCAGTGGGGAATAATTTTGTTTTTATTTTTTATATTTTGTTTATGCTTTGAAGTTTCTCTAGCGGTTGGATTTGTTTTCCGGGGTAGGTTCGCTAGCCCTATGCCCAACCTTCCCTCTTTACCCGGCTTAGGACCGGCTAGTAACTAGTGAACTAGTTAACCAGGCGAGGTTAATATTAGTGAATGTCTCTGCTTTGTTAGCACTTTTTTTTCAAAATAATTCCTCCTAATGATCACATTCTCCATGTATCTAAAATCATCTTACTGCCTTCCTTAAAATCATTTCACTTTTCAGGCTGGTATTCATCATGGATTGACATCAGTTGAAAAAAACATTTGAAAACTGGAAGCACTGGACAGCCGTTTCGTTTTAGCATAGGACCCCTCAACAGTGCGAACCCATGACCTTATCAGGGATTGAACCCGGGACCTTCCGGTTCGGCCACCAGTTTATGATATAGCGCAACCTCCACTCAATGCTGTCGTCGAGTAACTGTCCTTACGTCCGACATGGTTGGCTCCACTGGTCACAACTCATTAGAACTTTGGAAGTCTGTAGGTTTTTTTGGGTTCATGGGTGCGCACTACTGAGGAGTCCCACACTAGGATGAAACGGCTGTCCAGTGCTCTCACATTTTCAGCTTTTTTTCAGCTGAGTACCAACCTGAAATCAATAAGCGAATCCCCACAAACCTCAATTTTCATTTGTTATTTTTTTGAATTGTTAGAGCGCACTGTACTTCTTAATGTTCATCTTAAGGTTATTAAGCGGAATAGATATCCTCATAATTTGGTTTTTTCATTTTTAACTGCTTTCACATCATCCCACTATAAGTATTCCCACCTGCTATTCACTAAGTAGTTGTTAGTGTTTGGCTGATTGCATCCTCCACCATCAAAGATGTATCTACTACTTTTCCTCTTAGATCATAGATTTTCAAAGTATGTCACCGATATCAGTCATATAAATGTGGCTGTGTGGCATGATTAAAAGATTCGTTTCGTCAGATTCGTAGATTTTTCAACGATTGCAGCAATAACTTCGGTAATATTTTCTTCGTGTTACAGTAGGCTTTTCGAACTATAAACAGAATGCATTTAAAACTCGTTAAATTTTCTGTGAATCATTTACTACTGCTTTTGGCTGCTGTCAAATGACTATCTTGACGTGGTAATCGAATTCGCACAGCACACTAACTCAACGAGCTGCGCTGTCCCGAACCCTTGTCCCTTGAGGTCCTAAGCTGCAGGAAAGGCTTGTTGGATACTGGCAACACAAAAGGCAGTAATCCCCAGCTTAAAAACCTATGTTACAATGAGGGGTCCTAAGACATAGTTTTACTGCTTACTAGGCAGGTTGTGACAGCAGTAAAGTGTTTCCCACTGATAATCAGTAGTACCATGATTATACTTCCTTTCTTATAGGAAGGGAGCAAGGGTAAAAATCTTCTTTTTCAGGTACCCTTTCAAAAAAATATTCCATCGCCTAGGGTGCCGGAAAGTACCAACCGGCTGCACTCTTCCTGTAATAAACAAAACCCAATCAAATATAACCTTTGCCTTTGTTTTGTGATACCAGTAGTAAGCCTATTACAACTTCTCCAACCTCCCACACTGTAGCTATTTCTAACGCTTGAAACTAGTGAAACGCCATTCCTAATTCCGCGTCAATAACGCATTGAGGCCTTCCACATCCAAGCTTTATGCCAGAGCGGACAACAGATATCTTTTGCTTGAACTCAAGAATCTTGAGTCCTGCGTGTTTGCTGTGTTTCTGAGACACATATACAGGGTCCGAATGTATTTATTCACTCAACCTCACCTGGTGAATCTTCAAGATTCACTTCGTATGGATCCAGAAGTTCCGCGGCTGGCTCTTGTGACCGTATTGGTGTCGAAATATCACTAAGTTCTGGAGGAGAAAGCGTATCTCTTGACTGTGTCAGTCAACCACCGTATGTCTGCTGTCTGATTGTGAATGGATGTCAGAACTAGGTGAGGTCATGAGACTTGCCTATGCCTATTGATTATCGTCGCCCACTGTGTGCAGTTCGGATGATACAAAGGATGAATTCTATTAATCGCTGTCAATTTCATTACATAAGGCAAACGCCGAAGTTGGAAAACTGAGCCAATCGGAATGATACCTGGAAAGAGTACATAGTATCCCTTGTTGACAACCCAACAACACTTATCGTTTGTTGCAATTATTATTCAGGTAGTCACTTTTTACCAGCACACACTTCAAACATAAGAAGATATTCTATCTCACAGGACATCTATCGTCATCAGACCAACGACTGACATAGGTCATATTGTTATAAACCATCAGTAGAAGATTACTTGCCTTTCTAGAGTATCCATTTTAACTCTGACCATTGGTTAGTGCGAGAATGTGTGTGTTGACCCCCTTCTGGTCACAGAAAATAAGTGGCAGTTAAGCCTTTGCAAGCTTGATTGTAAGATGAGGAGGTGAAGCGCGTATCTAGCATAGCTAAGTATTTATCTGAGCATGACACCACTCCTCATCCTGATGAAAACTGGCTTGTAGCAACAGCGGGAAAGATGTTTGGTAGCCTAAGTCCAAAGGTTAACGAAATCCCGTGGATTTCCTCCTTCTCATCCAAAATGATTGGTGCGAAAAAACTCATTCCACCTGATTCTGAACACAGTCATGAGGAGTGAAATCAGCTCAAACATAAATGGACTAATAATCATCGTAATGATTGCGAGCAGTGGTGGATGGTCAAAGCAAGGGAGATGAAGTAATTAGGATAAGGAACATTTTGCAATTATTTCGGCTTATTAAGGATACTGGCACGGAGAAGACGATAGCTGGTGAGAACATCATAGGAAAGAACAAGGCTGTGCTAATTTGTCAGGACCTACAGCTAGAACTTTAGGCGGAACACTCAAAAACCTAGGTCAACTGGCTCTCAAAAACGCTTTATTTGCCTAACATCCAGCCCGAACCTGAATGGTACGTAGCTATTGATCATCCGTCTACGAAATTGAGAAGGCATTTTCCAACCTGGGAAGATGAAAAGTAGCAGGATTTGACGATTTTCCACCCGAAGTTTTTAAGGATGGAGGTAGGAAATTAGTGGGTAGAGTAACAGAGATACCAAGTAGAATATGGGAATCAGAGGTAGTCTCGTCGAACTGGCCTACTTTACCGATCATTTCATTCTAAAAGCGGGGAGAGAAGTCTTCTCGTGACAGTCATCGGAGAACCAGTTTGACTAATATTATTTTTAAGATCCTAGTGCTCATAGTTATCCGATACCTAAGTAGAGCCCGAGAACAACAAACGCGAGAGAACTAGGCAGGTTTCAGACCTGAATGAGAGTGCATCAGTCATATTTTCACCCTCCGACAAGTTCTGGCATACTTACCGACGGCCAACACTTGCCATATTTCGCGACCTGAAGGTGTTATTCGATCGTCTCGACTGAGAGGTGCTCCGAGTAAGTACGTAACGCTAGTCAGAGCCCTGTACCCGAACTCATGCAACAGTAGCAGTGCTTATGGAGAGTTGTCATCAGAATTTATGACAACTAGCAGTGTCCGGCAGAAATGTCTGCTATCTTCTTTCGTGTTTGATTTCGTTTTAGATATAATAGTCATAACTGTAGGTACCTTTGACTTCATACGAATTGATCTACTCTCTATGGCATGTAGCTGACTAGGATTACACTGACGAAATTGTTCTGTTAGACGAAGATGCTTAAGACATACAGTCTTCCGAACACTGTTAGCAGAAATCTGAATGTTTTGCATTTATTTTGCGAATATCGCATTTAAGATGATGCTTCAGGACTGGTTAAGAACTACTCCTAGTATATGGATAGTGAGTGAAGTGGTGGAGTGCGTCGACCAGTTCACTAACCTATGGTGATGCATCAGTTTGAACGGGCTGGTTGCTGTCGAAATCTCAGCTTGGATACAAAATGCCAGTTTGGCACTAACCAATTTGGGTCATCTCTGGAGTGAGTGTGGTATCCAACTAACAATCAGTGAATAAATACACTCCGTTGTTGTCCCTTCTGTCCTTTTATACGATTGTGAGACATGGCCGTTGAAATTAGATGTGAAGAGATTACGTGTTTCCGAACACAGGTGTCTTCGTGTCACTGCTTACGTACAGTGGAATTGCCGTATGATCAATGTTTGGGTTAGACGGAAAGTACCATGAGGTTGTGGGCCTTTACCAAATTGGTTGACTTGAACATGTGGTGCATTTGCCAAGCCAGCGTCTACCTCTATATGCAATGTTAGCTGAAGTAGGATTAAGTCGGAAGAAGCCTAAGGATGGTCAGACTAAGAAGTGACATAAGTCAATGAAGTCTTTCATTGTTAGCCTGAATCATGTAGAAAGGTGTAGTCTGTCTGGTTGTGGTCCTCGTGATAATAGGAATCAATGGGTAGAGACCGTTGTTGACATGACTGAAAATCGGTCACAGATGGAAGTGTATTCACTCTTTGATGTCTTCAAATGCTTGAACATTTTCACTAAACCTCACTTCCAAATTATTTTTCATCACGTGTATCTCTCTCCACTTTGATATCACTCCCTATTATCCACTTGTTCCTCGCATACTGCTGTAAAGTCTGACAACCTGAATCAATGCACTTCTATGTGAAGTCCTCTGCTAGCTATGTTTGCCTTTCCGTTTCCACTCAGATTTGTCTTATTAGGTGTGTAGAAACAGAAGTGTCCCCTGTTTCCAAAGTTGATATATATATATATATATATATATATATATATATATATATATATATATATATATATATATATATATATATATACTTATCTATTGCATTAGATGATGGTCGCGCTATTTCATGAACCGACAGAAGTAGAAAACTGTGGACCATTGGATTCCAACTACTGGCTCAATGGTAAAGCGCCGGCCACGGAACCTGAAGGTCCTGGTTTTGATTCTTGGTGGCGTCATGTGCACGTACTGCTGAGGAGTCCCATAATAGGACGAAACAGCTGTTCAGTGCTCCTAGGTTTCCTATGTTTCTCCAACTGATGTCAGTCCATGATGAATACCAACCTGAAGTCAATAAATCAATCCCAACAAACCTCAAATCTTTAGTTTTTTGTCGTTAGCAGTTGTTAATGTCTATAAACTTGTTGCCGGGAATGTATTATATTTTCTAATTTTTTTTACGATATTTGCTACATTAGTAGTTCTTTTTAGTGACTTCCTCTCGAACATATATGTTTTCTTTTTTTATCATATATAAATATTCAGTAGCTTGCAATAAATTATGTTTTTTCCTAATTCATCACACAGATGATATGGATAATTCTGTCAAATTAAATCGACATCACAGTACTGGTTCTGTGCATTCACTAAACAATCAAAACCCAGCTTCAAAGGTGAATGCAACGATTCCAGTGTCTACATCTCCTACTCAAACATGTTTGACTCCATACCTTTCTGATGAACCGAAACTCATTCATACAAGTGGATCTATCCAGTCCATAATGGAACAACCATCGAGTCAAACAAATTCTGTTCCACCAAGCAATAATTTACGACTGTCCGAACCAGAAGCATCCATAGATGATGCTGTTATTAATCAGGCATTAAATGCTGTCACCTATCCTAGTCGACAAAGCCCATATCATCTAGATATTGGACGTCTCGTCAGAGGTGAGCTTAATTTTCTTCATTATTAATATACAAGGTAATTCTTTTAGAAATCCAGTACACTTTTTAACATACACACATCTTATTAATTCATGAAAAAGATGAAATAGTTTTTTGAGAATAAATTGATCCTTTCGGTTTTGAAAACCAACAATTTGAAATGCATCCATTGCTTAGAGATAGATAGTCCTTGGAGCCTTTTAATAAGTGACTATAGAAAATTAAAACAAGCAACGAATGTGAAAGAAGCAGGATTGATGAATTCATAAATTTCAGGAGTACTCGTCAGCTGGGTACTCTGCATACTTGACTATAAATGCCGATAAACAATGCAAAAGAACATACATACGTATATAGCGTAGACTGAGACATAGATTTAGATGTAAAAACATAGAAATGGATAGTTTCACAGGTCAAGTAGTAGTGCAAAGGGTATAAATGAATGTTCAGAATTGAATAGGTTGGGGATAGGTTACGTGATTAACTATCAGTTTGAATAATAATGGATTTCAGGTAGGAAAATAATAATAATAATGTTGACACAGGGGTGGGGACTGAATCTATTGAGTGTAAATCACGTCATTCACAACAAGATACTTAATACTTCTTATGCAGACTTAATGAGAAAACCAGGTGTTTATTGAGATGAATAATAATAATAATGGTAATAGGAATAAGGTTAATTAGGCCAAACAAATCGGGGAAAGAAAACAACATATCAGATGGGTGATAGTTAAGAGCGAAGAGCGAGTAGGAATGATTGAATGTGATTAGACGACGCTGTAATTCCTACCATGGCAGATTCAAGTTGACTGCCATTTCCCTCTGAATGGAGACGTTTGGTGTGACAACTCGAATCGCACAGGCTTCTGCAAATGCACACAATCTCTTTCACTATCTTCTGATAATCCTTGCCTGTTAAACACAAACCATGTTGTAATATTTTTGAATAGTAAGTGTTCATCGTTTTACTTTGCTGTGATCGATTTAAAGAGTGTCAACCTATTGCCTACGATTAGGAGTGCATCTAATCGGAATCAGGAAACCTGTACAACCCGTTTCGTCATAGAAAGAAACTTTGTTGCATTTTTCACTCTTTCTCTATATCTGTCGGAAGTTTTCACCGAGGTAGGCAGCACATTTTCCTAAACGTCTTTGATTGCCTTCAGGCAATTACCATTCATCCAGTAAATGCCAGATAGATAGAAAGTAAATCGCATTATCTATTCGAGTTAATGAAATACTTTAGCAGTACTCCCTGCATACCAAAAATATGGAAAGCTACGAATTACTTGGTGACTAAAATCCGATTTAGATTCCTTGTAACGTATTCAGTAAAAAGCACCTACCTCTATGGTTGAGGTGCATTTCTTATTTGACTGCCGATCATATTTTTAACAGCTACATAAGTTCTTACATCTCATAAAAGTGGCAGTTTGATGTACTAAAATTATGAGTTTTTAGATATTGAATGCATGTGATAACTGATCAGGAAGAGAGTTGTTAAGCATTGCGTGGAGTAAATATGCTTAAGATTATGAAACGTGATACAGGAAAGGTACCTATAACAAATCACAACAAATATTTCACTGTTCGGTGTTTTGATACAACCACGTGGTATGCGAATATGTGTTGATTTGCCGCATATTGCGATGTTTTTCATCTATATTTCAGAAACTGAGCAAATGTACAGGCGTTTCAGCTCTGCAGCCCGTAAATGGAATCACCCATACATACGTGTTTATATATATATATATATATATATATATATATATATATATATATATATGCATCGGCCCCTTGACATAGTTTGCTCCCTTCACATTAGTGTCATATTTATATTGTTGCCTGTGTCCACTGTAAATTAGTGGTGCATGGTCTCAATTTGTGTGACATTTTTCATTCACTTCTGGTAATTCCCATACGTCTTATTCTTTTTTCTCAGTGGTATGCACCACTCACACCAATACCATACAGATCGAAATCATTTACGGGACAGACATTTGTTTTTATAATCTTCCTGTTTATTAACTCCTTAGTAGCTAGTATATCTTCCTTTTGAACCAGGTGAATGTTATCTATGGGAATCGTACGAGGTGTTTTTCTTTCAAACCTGATTACTGACTTGTTGTGCCGTGACTGGGACAAATAAAATATCGATTTTACCGCCTCTGTGTTTGCCCATTATCAATTTCTCGATCGTTCAGCCACCAAGATCGAAATTTACAAATTGCTAGTTTAATTGTCTACTCACCACTTAGTGTCTATTCACTGCATGTATTGTATTACACTGTCGTTCAGCCACATTTACGTTTTAACTTGATTTTAGTTTATTTGGAGTCTTAATATTTTATAGGATAAAATATCAACTGAAATCACCAACAACATATTCATACTGATTTACAATTCAGGTTCAGGATTAAGGCATGTCAGTTTTATGTCGATTCGTGTACTGTGCTTATTATCGTTTTGTTGTAGATGGTTTTTGAGACATTCCTTTCTGTAGTTTTCCAAAGGAATCAAATTGTGGTGGGGAGAGTACATTGGTTTAAAATATTGATGTACTTCGTAACTTCATCGAACGTACTTTGTTCCAACTATGTAACCAATAAATAAGATTTGACAGTTCCTCGGCTTTTCCATATCTTCAATGCAACTTATAAATCTTATTAGAACCGGACTAGTCACATTTAGGTGTTTAACTCACAAATGTATACTCCGTGTTATCGTATCAGATAATCTGAACACCATACTAGCGGTTATCACCCGAAATCATTGAATGTAATTTCACCGACATTTCAGTCATCAATCTTATTGGATAAAAAAAACCACTGTTCACATGCGTTTTGAGATTTTTTGTGTAGAAAAAGCTGTCATAAATATTCATTGAACTCAATGGGATAAAGGTGTCTAGTGCTTTACTAATCTGACATTTTAGCGACCTAATTGTTGTTCACTCTTTGCTTCATTAAGATAGGTTTACCGTAGTTTGAACGTTTATATGCATCAGCCCTACATTAAGAATAGTGAATTAGTTATTTTCTAGGTTTTCCCTACATTTTCCTTGCATTATTGTTGCACGTGGTTTATAAATGCATGTCATTCTGTCATCATTTGCCTGTAAACCTATACAGATAATGAAATCATTCTTCAACATTTGTCCTTCGTATATATCTTGACTGTTATTATTCATAGACTACATCAGCAGAGGTACATTTCCTGTATTGTAATCATCATGTTTTATCTCTTGTATATACTGATCATTTTAGCTAGGCATTTGCAAGCTTTATCTGTACAGTATGCCTCCTATCAGTGTGCATTTTGTTGCGATTGTTGTTTGGATGTTTTCCTCTAGATTTTTGGGTAGGCTGTAGTTTGGCTTTCATTAGATGGTCGTTAATAATCTGGTTGGGAAATCGAATCCAAGGAGATGCTTTCAAAACCTTAAAATCTGATTTTGAAATTTCTCACTAGTTCCGCTTAATAACTAAACCATTTAATGTATGAAGTGTGATCTTTTGGTAACTTCAACCATATCAAGAATACTAGCATTAAAGCTTTGTCATTGGATAATTTGAACACTCAAACCATTCATATCGTTGACCACAGCAATCTTCAACACTGTAATCGGACTGATTCTAATGTTTGATTTTGGAATTTAATTGACCAGAAACACCGGACCTAGGTTTTGTACTTGTCGGTGCTCATCAGGAAGATGTATCTGCAACCATCAGGATGCTGGCATTCCCTATATTTTACTACGCTTTAAAAATATTTTCTGATATTTCTGTGTGCAGAAATCTATTATTTGTCTGTTCAAATTCAACTTTTTCTATGGTTGTATTGTCAAACAAGACTGTACTTGAACACTGTGATAATAATTTTTAGGTTTATTCGGGTAAAATTCACATTTTTATGAACTTTTCTAGTTTACATCCAAATAGTTTTACTCAACTTAGGTCACTTACTAAAGTTGAGGTTTTCCTCTTGGTTGACCATAATCTGAATTGACTTTCCTGTAGTATGATGCAATAATACAATTCACTTCGATCCTGTATGATTTTATGTACTAGGTTGTGTCACACAGTACATGATGGGGTTTGATGCTACCAGGTTTGCCCAGAAGGATGTATTTGGGGTTAGTCTTAAATTCAGTGCCAGTTTTTCGAAAGTCAAGAAACTAAACTAATGACATATCTCCACTGTAGTGCAATAATGCATGCTATTATTCCTGGTAGTTATTGAAAAATTATGTGTTGATGTTTTGTTTTTTCCTTAGCTGTCGCTTTAGGTTCACCGTTCGCACCCCCTTTGTGCCGTAGTCTTATAAGTACGGCAGTTATACGTGGGTCTCGTGATGATGGTCAGGCATCCAGCAGTGTTCCTGATTTTAAACGACTAATGGAAGACATGAACGTGGCACCGCGAACTTTAACTCGTAAGTGATTCAATCTTTTCCCCATCAATTGTTCCCCTAGATTATATGCGTGAGACGTTTCTGCATTGTGAAATGAATCAATGTATCATGAATGTATTTGTAATGAATGCTTGCACACAATGTTAACTTTTCTGATTTCGATTACACTTCAAGCACAACTACTACTCGTGATCGAATGACTTATTCCTACAAGTTATGAAAAGTTTCGTGCGTTTCGTCCTGTTTGGGACTCGTCAGCTGGGTGTACATGGACCCACCGAGGCTCGAACCCAGTGCCCATCGTTTCAAGGTCGAGCAGTTCAACTCTGTATAGCCACGGGAAATTACAAATATCATTACAACAAATGAGACCTGCTGCACCAGACGTGGCTATCGTGCCGCAATGGCTTAGTGGATAACACTCTGGCGTTTGAAGCGATGGGTACTGGGTTCGAGCCTCAATGGGAACAATACTTACTGGTGTACAGGTACATCCGGCTGATGCGTCTCGAATAAGACTAAACGCGCGTCCTGGACTCCCCTGATAGTCACGAAGATCACTTTAACATCATGCATACCCAGCAGTACCGAGGCATCCACATAGGAGCCCATCTGCCAACAGATGTCGAGCGTTTTGGCCCTGTATAGCAACAGGGAATTAAAAATATCGTCTCTTCACTAGGCGTTTATTGGAGAGTTATCTTTCAGCGTGCCTGTCGTAAATATAGTGATCTCTAGGATTATTCTATGTGAAATTTGGGTCGATAGTTGGTGCATATTTCTTACTACACACTAACGAACCTTTCAACAAATTATCAGTGTTTCCATTTTAACCTAGTGTGGATGGGATTGTTTAGTTACTGTTGATGTATGAGCTGTTATACTTTGGTGGTTAACAGTCTTATCTTAAAAGTAAAGCAACACAAGTTACCAGTTCAGGAGACTGATATATGAAGCTTATACTGGTTATTCTATCCTTTAAGCGTTACCACCAGCTTTTGGAATTCGCTTATCTGATACCATAAGTAGTAATTCAGCATCTCTAGTGGTATCGCTTAAAGTTGATCACAAAACCGTAACTTCATGTTTTTTTCCTACTGATCTTTGTTTTTCATCTTAGTTTATTCTCACTAAATATACTTATAAAGTATGAGAATTGTATTCTAGGCAATATCCTTCTGGTGTCTACCTTTAGTCAGTTTAACTCATTAAAGACGGATCCCTTTTAAAAGATTAACATCGTTCATTTAGTTTTATGCCATGTTTCTCGGCCTGCAGTTACTGGTTGTAACGCTGATTTCATATGATTACGAAAACAGATTAGTGAAAAGTTTTACGCCTAATTTGTAAGTTACGAGTATGCGGTTTGTCTTGGCAGGACGTTTAATGCTTATTTATCGCCAAAGCCAGTCTTACCACCTGCCGTACAACTATATAGTTTGGTTATGCATAGATGTGGCAACACGGCAGTCTAACCTGGAAGGTGGAGGGTTACACTTGCCTTCATTGGCAAATTTTGACGGTGTGAATGGTATCATTAGTGCACCCTTGTTTTCAAGCTTTATGCACTCTCTTTTCGGTAACTATCATCTCATTTAACGTTGGAATATTTACCAGATTTAATTTCATCCCAGTCAGTATCTCAATTTAAATGTGTATAAATATACTTGTTGAACTATTCGTTATATCTTGTATATAATTAAAAATTTCGCATTCAAATTCATTACATTAGTTCTAGTAGGGATATTGTCTAAATTTTCTATCTTAAGGGTTAGATGTTCACTATCCTAAACGACATACTAAAGTAGTGGTTCATGTTTTTCACAGTGAGACTGAGTTTGAAATGGACTAGAAGAAACGAGTTTTCGATGGTCAATATATGCATCCTGTGCTAGTAAGCTTATAGAAATATTTCTCACCAAAATCTTTTTAAAAGAATCCCAGAAATACGTTGACGCATCACGACTTTCTAATCATATGTAAATGCTAATGTGGCTGTAATTGGTATGCATCACAGGGTGTGACTCAATTCAATCGTGTTGATCCTACTGTAGTTTCGTGTTTTGTGTGAAAATTGTAGGACAAATTTAAAAGTAATAAATGCTTTTACCATACCTCCATTTTAACTTTATCCGCCTGTACTTTTGACATTCCTTTTTCTTTGTATGTCTCCATAGTATATCAGATCTGTGGCTTACTGATCAATTGACTTTGAACCGACAGATCACAGCTTGGAACTCTGCTCCAATAACCAGGGTTTTGGACTGACTGACAAAATCAACGTAGAACTCCGTACACTGGTGCATTGGCTCAAGTTGCCACACTTCAAAGTAGTAAACAAAGAATAGATAAATAAAAAAAGTTATATCAAGGTAGATGAAGTTGTATGCAAGAATAAACAATTTAAATATAACAGTTAGTGAATACATCTGCACCATTGTGACTGATTTCCAGCCATGTCACCACGAGTCTTCAACCACTGGTTCTTTTCGTCTTGGGGACCCCAAATTAGGCAGTCTACATCTCCCCCACTCGGCCAATACCAACATTAAGAGACTTAGTGGACTGATGCCAGGTCTTAGTCTAGCCACCCTGAACTCTCTTCCAAGCTAACCCCAATATCACTCAGAAGTGTTCACTGCTTCCTCAGCTTTCTCTCTCTCTCTCTCTCTCTCTCTCTCTCTCTCTATATATATATATATATATATATATATATATATATATATATATATATATATCGAACACCCAGGTAGTATCACTAGCCCTTAAACAATAGGTGTGGCTCATCACCTATTGCATGGATATGCACAAGGTGGCTGAGTGCGTTTCGTTCGTTCGTTCGTTCATTGCTGCTCCATATGTCTACGCTTTAATTTGAAATAGGGGAGAATATTTGTAGTTCAGGTGGATGGTCTTGATTGTATTGTGTTCTCTGAGGTCAGATAACTCAATACAACCAGGACTCTTTAATTTGTTTGAGTAAATTTAGTCGAGTCAGTGGCATTTGATAAAACAGACTTACAGTCAAACTATCTCTGACGTAAAATTGGAAATCAAGCCTAGACAAAATAAGATTATTTGTAGAGTTTTTCAATTGGAAGAAATTAAAACGAACTCAGCAGTCTTCTGCACATTTGTGCAGTGAGCAATGAGCCACACGTACTGTGTGCAGGCTAATGATACTGCCTTGGTGCCCAAACCAACGTAGATGAAGTGATATTCGAACTCATGACCCACTGGTTGAAAGCCAACTCCCTAAACCCATAAGTTTGAATTTCCTGGGTAATTTGAATTTTTGTTGGAATGGATTATGTTCTCATCATCATTTTTAATCTTCAAAGTAAAGTCAAGGGAATTATAAAGTTTTCTATCTATGGATAGTTGAGTTTACTGTGTTTGTTGCCAATTTTTCTGCGGTGTCACATTTTTACATATTGTGATTTATCAACTAGTTGACGGGCTTTATTTCTGCTCCCTTAATAAGATGAATATGTAGATGGTAATACACTCAATAATTCGTTAAAATAGTAGCAACAGTAAGACTAATGCGTATCAATGATTGTTACATAATAGCCTTTCGTTTTCATCCTGGAATATTTTTTCCATTTTTTCATCATTAGCTGGAAGTTCTAAGGACTTTCTGGTTCCGAGTGCACCATGTGTACCTGAAGTTTATCCACTGGAAACATTACATAACGCTTTAACTTTAAGTCAATTGGAAGCTTTTTTTGTTCGTTTAACCACTCACAAATTTCCAACTCCGTTCACGTCACCTCAGCATCCATCGACTCCTGTCAATTATTATCATCAACATCGTCACCCAATCAATTCTGATATCACTGGTCAATATCAAGATTCAAATACAAGTTTGTTGACTGCATTCCCAGTTACCATTGGAGATGATATTATAGATCAAAGTTGTGGTGCTGTTGGTGAAATTTCACCTGAGCCAGAAGAAGGCGGGACGTCATTACTGCAATCCACTTCAGCTTTCCACTTAATTACGTCAAATGCTAAGTCATCATTATCTCTAATAGAATCAGGACCACTGGAAAATACTGATAGTTGTTTTTTACCTCAGGAACCTATGGTGAGGATTGTTTTATTGTGGTTATGATTTCTAATTTTAGCAATAACATTACTTGATCAAAAAAAATAGCACTAGAAATTTAAAGTGATCACTAAGTAGTTGATATAGCACAAGTATCTTCTGATGACCCCTTTAAGGTGAATATTCCAATAGTCATACCCTAAATGGATCCATCATCACTTTTTTCAATCTGCAAAACATATCACATGAACTGAGCCCGACAAAACATCTGGGATGCTGAAACTGATCATTGCAGAAACGCTTTTTTAAGAATAAGTTTGTCAAGGCCTCGATACTAACTAGGAAGTTAGCACTATATATATGATACATTTTACGGTTGACCATTTTCTCGCTGTAATATCCAGACACAAGCTGCAGTTGACTGCATTAGATCTGCACAAAATCTGTAAACGAATTTTCAAAAATGTGCGTAACACTGGAAAAAGAAAACTGCCGTTATGCGCCTGTAATTAAAATTGATGATACCTCCCTCAGTAACCCTTTCGGTACGGAATGCCAGTTCAGTTAATGATTGATGACATTCTGCTTGTAGTCCTTGCGTGGTTAAGGTTTACAGCAGTTCTCATTGCTTCATATCTTAACAAATTACGAAAATAAGTTATAAATAGAAGTTGTTTTGCCACTGAAACCGACAAGATGATTTCGTTCATCTGCTACTCGTGTTTGTTTGATTATCTTTAGGTAAAGCTTTCAACCGTTTTCAGAACACTGTGTTTGCGTTAACTTAAACGGCTTGAAATAGACACACCTTTTTAAAAAGTTCCCTTTTGACCATTTTTATGTATTGCTTATCTCTTAAACTAAAACAAATACTTAGATATGAAAGCATCCAAAACAGCAGTAATCTTATGTATTCAGTTTACTTCAGAGAATGTAGTCATTCCTTTCATTCATGACAGTACACTTATTTGCACATCACTTTTTTGAAATCGCCTAGCAATCTTAAAAGTGTAGAAATATGTGCTAAAATATTTAGATTTACTATGTATAGCGTTATCTTTATTATTTATTTAGTCTTTCGGATTCAGAAAGACATTTTCTAGTAGAGATGGATTTCATTTCGAGGATATTGCTTTTTGGGATTGGAAATAGGAAGTGAATGTGCCGCATAAAATTTTTCTGTCTAAAATGATTCCACCTGGACATAACGCAAGTTTGCTCTTAGAAAAGTCATAGAAATTCTACCATAGAGTTATGTACTGAATTATTTCTGGGAAACATCGCTATAGTAAGTTGCATTTGCTCTTGTTTCTCTGAGCATTACTTTTCGAAGCCTTATTTCGTGACAAGTTGTTACTTTATCGAGCGAAAAAGATTGCATCCATTCAAGTGAACTTTTTTAAGACTCCAATTCTGACCACCGCGAAGCATATAGCATCAGACTGAATTACAAGCTAATATCGAGGTATATGTTCAAGAAACCTACATACCAACAAAGACAACGATCTGATTTCAGCAAAGCAATTAAGGAGAAATTCCATCTATAAATTGGCGATATTTCCCATTTTTCGCTTTGCAATGCTACTTCTGGCTTCTATTCTAGGAGGAAACACAAAGAGATCCTATAGTTGTCCATTGCTCTAAACAGTTGCCTTATATCACTAATACACTAATGTAACAGGTTTGATGCTCCATATTCTGTTTCATCATAGTTTATTACTGTACGTGTATTTATTCAATAAATTATTTTTCCCATTTTCACCCATTTTAATTTCTGAGATCATGCACTGTATGCTTTTTTCCTCCCATTTTAGTCCGATTGTCCGTCTACGGATAGTTGAGCATTTGTGATTCACTACTGTTGCCTCTCAATGGCCATGAACACAGTTACATCTATAAGTGATATGATTTGCTTCCAGTTCCCTCCTGATCCATTAGTATTCGGTTGATTCAATAATTTCTGAAGAATATATGCGTTGTAATATATATTTTCTAAGTTAATAATGTTTTGTACCTGCCTATTTTTTCCTATTCTCTTTTAATCGCTTTATGTACGCTTTTTTCATTAACAGTGAGATTTAGTTTTTAAAAAATTCAACTAGTCCTTTGAAGTTTTGACTATTTTTTAATCTTCATTTCGTGTCAATTATGCAATCATTTTATTCGCTGTAGTTTATGTTGACTCCATACCATCTTCTGTGTAGGTTCAAAACACAGACCTTAAGCACACAGCCGTTTCGATGTAGGTTACAGCCTCATGGTCGATTATCTTGCAAACGTTGCCGAATTAGCAATAGGCATTCATTATATTTCAGTTGATCGAATTAACAGAAACGTACTTTATGAAAACTTGAATTTCTTCGGCTCGGCCTATGAATGGGTTATTCCGTTGTAGTACTGATGAGTTTCAAAGTGATACAGACAGTTTCAAGTGCTTTGTAATTTTTAATCGTCTGTCTAAAGCACATATATTTTGTAAAAGTCATGGTGATACAAGCTTACAGAAGGCTGATGAAAGCTGAATTGTTTATCGCTTGTATTTTTTATTTTCGTTGGTAAAGGATCAATAATAAATCCTGAGCTGTGGTTCACGAGTTCGAACACGGAGTCATCTAGGAAGGTTTGAGGAGCGAGTTAATATCATTAG
This sequence comes from Heterobilharzia americana, assembly GCA_944470555.2. Lineage (NCBI taxonomy): Eukaryota > Metazoa > Platyhelminthes > Trematoda > Strigeidida > Schistosomatidae > Heterobilharzia > Heterobilharzia americana. The sequence continues at coordinate 111,851,267 of OX104134.1, read as the reverse complement.
CCGTCATACTACGTGTGGCTCATTGCCTACCCAAGCCGTACGGTAGAATATCTACGGCTGTAGCACAGTACACTCAACCCTTAATAGACAATCGGACATTGCGGCGCTGCCTCAGAAGGCCTAATTTGACCAAAGCCAACTGAGCCTTTTGTATCCGTGCAAATATTTCTTCGGCCACTGAGCCACTAGGGTAGGGCTGATCCAACTTCCCAAGTAAGGGAAATGTTCAACATCCTCAACCAACTCGCTCTCTATTGTTAGCCAGGGCATCGTTGAAGACCAGTCCTGAAGCAACCGTTTGCACTTAAGTGGCGAGAAACTCATCTGACACATTCTCAATTGCTACTCAAGGTGTCCAGAAGACTCTACATCTTGTCTTCGCCGAACAGGACTATGTCATACGTGTATTCTAGGTCTACTGAAAGTTCTTCTATGATTAGGTCAGTCCATATATGGTCAGATGACGACAGGGAGACCTCCATAAAAACATCTATGACAAAATCGAATAACAATGGATAGAGTGGACATCTTAGATGGACACCATTAGACATACGCAACTCACCCAACATCTCACCATAGACTCTAACAGGCCCACAGGTTTTCGAGTAAATAGCCTTCAATAGGGTGATGTACTTACTCGGTACTCCTTTCAATGAAAGACACTGCCATAAGACTTCTCGATCGACGGAATCGAATGATGTCTTCAGATCGAGAAACAGCTGTTATCGGGTATTGGTAAGCTTGCCTTTGTCCGAGAACCTGGTGGAGTGTGGATATTTGATGGACACACCCATGGTCAGGTCTGAAGCCTGCCTGGTCTTCTCTGGCTTGATGTTCTCGATCTCCACTCAGGCGTCGAAGAATTATACAATCTAGAATCTTATACACTATATTCGTCAGGCTGATTCCTCTGTGGTTATCACAAGATGACTTCTCGTCTTTCTTGGAGACTTGGATAATCAATTATTCAGACCGGTCAGAAAAGATCATATTTGACTCCCATACACTCACGGGTTGACACTTCAGTTAACTTGATTGAAATCGCTTTACCACAGCTCATTCATACTTCAGGAACTAGTATATCTGGTCCTACCGCCCTTCCTCGTTTCAAGTGACCTACCGCTTTTTCGACTTCTGCTAGTATTAGAGGGCCTATCTCAATGTTCCAGTCAGGATCTGACTGGATGGTGGGCAACGCAATAGTAGCTGGAGGTCAGTTAAACTGTTCCTCGAAGTATTCTGCTCATCGTTCTAGTCGTTTCCCCTGCAAGTGAATCGTAGATTCGTCCTTCTCCGCTGTAGTCTCACTAACCGTTGTTGGCCTTCTCCCTCCAGTTTCTTTAATAAGTCCACATAACTGTCTACTGTTAATTATCGCCACTGCCTTTTCCATCTCTAAGCTTCATTGACTACCGCTGTTTTCGGTCATTTAGTCAGTCTAAATTTCAGTTGCGTCCACTACCCATTGTACTCAGAGGTTGCAGGGATGCGTTCGCGTGCATCCATTAATTCAGAACAGGTTGTTGATATCCATTGGCTCTTTTTACCACTATTCGAGAGTCAGCTACGGTCTTCAACGTTGTTTTTACAGCAGACTGGAAATGGTACCAAGCTTTTTCTGGATGAGTGATAGTGTTCTGTTCCGATAACTGCCTAACCAGTTTTTTACTAAAAGTGACCTTAGTGCTCTTATTGTCGATCTGGACTCGTAATGGTCTTTTGCTAAAGTTTTTCTACGTCCACTGAAATGCAGACATATAGGTGCTCGAAGCAACGCGTGGTCGCTATCCAAACACGTGCTCCAGAAGAAGTGGTTGTCTTCATTGAAGTCATCTGCAACAACGACCACGTCTGAACGTTTGGCTTTCAGAAGAAAGCTAGACAGTTTTCGGTCGAACTCATCCAAACTGCAGTCAGTGGGTGCGTAAGCAGAGATTACAAAGAGGCAATGACAAGTTTCACTACTACTTTCAGTTCTCATTGTGCCGTTTAGCTGGACAGTGCATAGGGGACTGTCAACCGGGATACAGTCTAGTAGTGAGCTTTCTACCCTAGTGCTTAATGCTATGCATACACCTGCAAGACCGCGACAACTGGTCATCGAATCTCCAGAAACTCGAAGGGTGTATTTTGCGGACTGTGACCATATTGACCGGGAGAGGTTAAGTAAATAACTGAACTTGGATCCTGTATGTGTGTCTCACAAACGCAGCACACATCCATGGCCCGAGTTGTTAGAGTTTTGGCTAATGAAACTTGTTAGCCAATTTGACGGAGGGTGCTGACATTGAAGTCTCCAATGTGTTATTTGGAGCATGGTTTAAAGAGACCAAGGATGCTGTTCTATGGACTCAGATCGTTGTTAAGAGCTGCAGAGCTAGAAGGAATTAAAGGTGATGTAGGGTTGTCAACTGGGAGACATGAAAGGAAATTAGATGGTAATGATGGAGGTGGATAATGGTCTGAGGAAACTTGAGTGCTGACAAAGTTGTGAGGGGAGTTGACATTTCCTAGTTGCTCATACTATGGAAGGCTAGGTTCTCTTGATGTACCTGAAAAAGAAGGGTTAGTGCTCGGTCGCAGGCCCAGGGACGTCTGCTAGAGGCCGCTCGCATACTGCCTTTTGAAGCCAAGAAAATTAAACTGCATTATAGAAGATACGGTGAAACATGTGTTCTCTAGTTTTGGATCATCAGTAACCTTTGATAACTAACTTAAGCCATCATGATGCATCATTTCTTTATCCAAACATTTCGGGTACGGGTAATTGCTTTTTGTATAGCCGCTATCCAACAGACCTTTTTGGTATGGTAAGACCTCAAGGGAACAAGCGTTCCACCAGCATAGCTCGTTGTGCCATCGTGATATACAAGCCCGATCACCATGTCAAGGTAGCAGCTAGGGGTTAGACGATACAAGTTATTAAATACTAGACCCATGTTTGTTATATGTGCCCAGGTTTCGCTAGAAACTAGAGTGTCTGGATTGATGCAGCTTTTTGATTATTCAGAAGCTATAGGTCAGACCTGAGGAATCTAAGTGTGATATGTGCTAGATATGCGAACACTTGTAAGTAGAATAAAGCATGATGTCACTAGGTAAAGCAAGTAAATTTATCCATTCACCAGAAGCTCTAAAGGAAGAAGCTAGAAACAGAATAGAAGTACAAGATAAGTTAATAAGCACGATAAACTGAGAATTAATCCGTTTTGAATGTAGAATTCAGAAACTGTTCTCATGAACTGTGTTTAGTTTAAGGTTTCCATATTTTACCGACACTCAGTGTGGTTAATCCTCATATGTATTGTTCCACCAATTCGGAATTAGTCAAAAAATCAAATAAGTAACCCCTATTCCAGTCACTGTAAGCAGATACTCATATTCACCATCTATGTACTTACTTAATTCGTGAGCACTAACTGTTACTTGACATTTTGGTGAGCAGTGTTGTTCATATTTGCCTGTCTAAGGTTAGCAGCTGATCACTAAACATGTGGAAGCTTGATTAGCTTACTTTTTTTTCAACATTTTTAATGTGGTGATACTTGAAAAGTTCTTTCTTTGTTGACTGATGTCCATCAACTTCGAATTATCTAAAACGTATAACTACTTAATTTCCAACAACGATCACTCTGAAATTTTTATTTACATATCCTTCTGCTGAAATTTCACCGTAGATAAATGATGAGAGTTTACATCTTTCGCCTAACAGGAACACTTTGTTGTGTAGCTGGTTGATATAAAAGGTTTCATCTTTCTCTGTGATTAGAAGTAAGCGTAGATTGATTCTCATCCTAGTTACCCATTTTTCTGAAATCATTTACAACTGCGTTTCTTCCATTTGACTGGCTATAGTTTCACGTATGATCAGTAAAAATATGTTGATATGCCACCAAATAGTTAGTGTCAATTTTAGCCGTAAAAAATCTAGTCTTTGCTCTGTTCAAATTTATTAAGGGATCCAAAAAGTAATAAACAACTATGAAAAGTTTTAATACAGACAAATTTTATTGCCTTGAGTGAATGTAACCGTAGTTGTGGTACTTCGCTGTTCAAAGCTAAGCAGGTGAGATCAATTAATCGTTGTACGTAGGATGAATCTTACGCGATGTTAGGTTACTATTTTCGCTACTGAATTGCACGGTCAGTTGTCAGAATATTTTGAAGTATTTTTCAAGCAACGTTTAGATTTAGTTTAATCGAAGAAACATGTAAGTGATAGGAAATAAATTAGTGTTCATTGAATCAATTATTTATTTATCTATACTGTTAGTTTGTCAAATTCAGTTTCCGCCAAATTACTGCAGGATATACACCACTGACTGATAAGAGCGGTTGTAGGTCACTCACGCCGATCAGAGGTGCTGGCTAGTTAGATCGAGATAATCTAATCGCCAGGCAGCCGCTTCGTTGGTTTGTGGCCAAGCTTACTAGTGATGTACCCAGATTGGTACAGCTCAGAGAGCTGGTTTGTTCAGACCGCCGGAATCTATCTGACCGATAAGCACTCCTGATTGTTGTGAGTAGTAAACAGCTACCCATGTCAGCTAGAGGCATATTTCACACAGCTTTTATGGACCCAATCTTGACACCTATCACGTTATGCTTTTTGAACACTATATTTTCCATAAGAAATCACGGTGAAGTTCCTTACTGTAGACTGTGTATTTAGTGAACACCTGATGCGGTTCTGGAAAAATTACTCTGTGCAAAGACACTTGTATATGTAGTTTTAGTTACTGTACAATATTCTAGGAAAGTGTCGCGTGGTGACACCGAAGCATTAGTTTAGTTGAATAATTATGATACAAAAAATGCTAAGTTAAAAGATTTCTTGTAAATAAATCGTAGCATGCATTCCTCTTAATAAATGCAGTACCTCAAGACAACTTTTAATTTCTGACCGAGTTCTTATATACTCATGAGTCTCATATACTCCAACTCTGTAAAACAGTTTCCTTTGACTCTCTTTTATTCATTTTCACTTTGCAACGAAATTCTAGGCTGAATATGCTTTTTACTCTAGTCATCTTCAGTTCATCCTAAAATGTCATCAAAACCAATGAAGCTAAGTTATCCCCTACGTGTAGTTAGAGTTATGTCGATTATGCTATGCAGATTATGAATCAAAATGCACTATTCAGCTGTCATAATTGCATATTTTAGAGCCTCGTATCCATTATCGTATGCTGTGTTAGATTCATTTAGTCCTACTTAACTTGTCATTTGAGTGAGACGGTCGCATCGGTTCAGGTTGGGAGAGTTGTAACAGTACACAAAAGGAATATCGAAAAGCAAAAGGGAATTTAATTTGGACTAGACAAAGAAAATGACTAATGTCAAATGAGGAAATATTATTGACCTAATGCTAGACAATAAGTGGTTTGTTCAACATGATGTTGGCAGACTTCATGACGTACAATCTAAGTGTAATCACTGTGTGTGCTAAGTATTCCAGTTGACATAGTTTTTTTATAATATTACCCAAGTGATATAGGGACTGATGGCTCTAGTTGAGTTTGAATGGTCCCCTTGAATACCTTAAACTAATACTTCCATAAGAATGTATGGTACTGTTATTATTATCATTTGTCCCTTGAGTTCCTAATGGAACATAGGGCTTCACTAGCACGTCTCCAATGCGCTCTGTTCTCTGAAATCTTTTCAACCTGGCTCCACAACAGCCCACAAATTCGCGTTTCTTCCTCACACCATCTCCTCCATGTCACCCTCAACTAGGACGCCCAACTCGTCGCTTCCCATCGGGGTTCCACTCCAGGGCCTGGTGCGTGATGTCCCCAATCGGCCTTCTCTGTGTATGCCCGATCCAATCCATCTCCACTTCCTTCTGCATATTTGTTGGATGATAGGTTAGTGACTGGTTCGTCCCCAGAGTTCCTTGTTGCTTATCCTTCCTGGCCATCTGATCTTCAGTAACGAGCCAGTGTAGGTAGTTGTTGATGAATGTCTGTAGTTTGTTGGGAATACCTTTCATAACGCGCCAAGTCTCTGAACCATATAGAAGCACTGACTTGACGTTGGTGTTGAAAATCCGCATCTTGTTCGACATGCTGAGTGCAGAAGATCTCCACACTGGTTTCAGACTAATGGACGCCTGTCTTGCTTTTCCGATCCTGGCTGGCTTTGACGTCCTCGTCTGTGCCACCACCGCCTGTAGTTGAAACAGTGCTGCCTAGATAGGTGAAAGAGGCTACTTCCTTTAAGTTTCTCCCGTTCATGGTGACTGGAGCTTGTTGGTTGGGTATCTTCATCACCTCCGCCTTCTCTATATTCACTTGAAGCCCCGTCTTCCCTCGCTGCCTCTTCTGCCAACTTCTTAGTTTTCGCCTGTAGACCTTCAAGTTTGTGTGACATTAGACATAAGTCATCATTAGCGAAATCCAAATCTTCTAGGTTCTTTTCCCCGGTCCAGCGTATGCCCCTCTTCTCGCTCCCCACTGTTTGTTGCATGATCCAGTCCACTACAATCAGGAATATCATGGGTGATAGTAGACAGCCTTCTTCTACTCCTGTCTTCACTTCAAAAGCATCACTGAGCCTCCCACTGTGAATTACTTGGCTGGCATGTGGCGTCTTCATATAGTTGTTGAATGAGGCTTTATAAAGGTTTATGGTATTCCGCAGTGTTGAAGCAACTGCCTGCCAAATTACTTGTCGGTCGACGCTGTCAAAGGCCTTCTCAAAGTCGATGAAGTTGAGGTAGAGAGTTGACTGCAATTCCATACTCTGTTCTACGATGATGCGAAGCGTTGCAATTTGGTCTGCACATAATTTGTACTTCCTGAATCCAGCCTGCCTGTTCTGGTCGTAGTTTTGAATCCAGTGCATCCTTTAGCCTCTCCAGGATGATGTGGCATAATATTTTGCTTGCTTTGGGTGGACAGGAGCGTGATTCCGCGACAGTTCTTGCAAACACTGAGGTCGCCCTTCTTCGGGAGTTTGACAAGGTAGCCCTTCTTCCAATCAGTTGGCAGGTACCTTCCCTTCCTTCTAGACCTTCTGCAATAGTGGTGTGGTGTGAGCATGTCCGCTGTTGTCTCTGCGTCTGTTCACAGTGGTTCTGGTGGGATTCCATCTGGTCCTGCTGCTTTCCTACATTTCAGTGGCCTTATGGCGTTCAGGACTTCGACTTTCGTCGGAGGGTTTGTGTTCACTAATAGTTCTGTGTCTGAGCTGCAGATGGTCTTTCTGGACGAAATGCTGGTGGTGGTCGATTCAAGAGCTTCCTGAGGTGGTCGGCCCATCGTTTGCTTTGTTTTTGTTCTTTTGTAATTGTGTTTCCTTGATCATCCTTTATTGGTTACATCTGCGTTGATCTCTTCCCTCCCAGATAGTAAGCTGGTTATTTGATACATTGTTGTCAGCCTGTTCTGCTTCACTTGCCAGTGTTTCGTAGAAGTGTCTTTTGTCTTCCCGTGCACTCTTCTTCACTTTTTTGTCCAGTGTTTTATACATTGTACTCAGTTCGTCTTGTCGTTGTGCATCCTTGCACTAGTTTCTCTTCTGTTTCACCATCCTCCTCTCCCTGCTCTGTCAGCTTCCATGTGTCCATCGAGATGTATGGTACTGTTAGGATACATAATTTAGGTTGTCCAATTGCATGCACAGTTGACTTCAGATACTCGCAGCTCACTTAATTTCGAAATATTTATCAATGATGTTGCGTTGGAAACTTTTCAAAATGTAAACTAGCTCATTTTTATGCATTAAAATAAGAACAAGACAGCTTTTTACTGGTAAGGGAATTGAAATTCGTTGACTGGAGTATACAAAGCCTCTACGCAAAAAATTCACTTTATACGGCTGAGACAGTATTTTATAATAAACTAAACATTGACAAAGAACCGACAATTCGAACTAAACTGTCCATTAAAAAGATTATCAGTCTGAGTGTTTGAGATAACCATGGTTTGGCAGGATTGCATTGATACTGGGTGATGATCGAGTGTGAAGTGGAAATCTCGGTCATGACAGCTTTCGAAACAACGACCTCCATGTTATCGGCCCGATGCTGTACCAACTGAGCTACGAGGCGTAACTGCAGACCAGATCTGACTTTTAGTACCAATCAGGTGACAAATAATGTAAAAAAAAAACAGTTCCATCATCAACGAAAAGTTGAAGAAAACCTCTAGTTCTACCATTCAAAGGGTATAGTTTTCTCAAAAGTGATCGGATGAGTTATTTATTATTACATGTAGTTTCATGTTGATTGTTATACTAAGATAATCTGATCAGTCGCTCTCGGCGTATGAGCTCATTGGTCGGATGCTTTAATATTGTCTCAGTCTGACTATCGAAAACCAATTTTTCGAAATGCTTTCCAGTAGATAGTTTTGTTTCAGCACAAAACATTAAAGTGGGACTAGCGTTAAAAAGTTATTTCAAGGTTGCAAGGCTCCAAAAGTTTAATATCACAACTATAACCTCATCCGTCTTGTTATTTAACAAATGTCGAAAGTGGTCACATCATAATCACATATCATTTGGCTAGTTTCTAAGAGGATTCAGATAAACGCAATTTAAAGAGAGGTTTATATTCCATATTAGAATTGCTTATTTACTTTTTAGCACACAGTGATACAGTATTATGTACTTGATGACATTTCGAGTATAAATTACTGCTCATAATCATATCAGTGTAATCACACCACTTTCGACATCTGATTTTTGTAGTCGTGTGACCTTATATTATTTGTTTTTATTGGTAGTTAAGTTTTTCAAATTTCTGGTATAGGTGTTGGGTCATTCCTGTTGCGTGTGTCACGTGTTGGTTAATTTGATGAACAAAGATTCATTAATCAATCCCACCATATTGTGTGGTTATGTTAATGTATACACTGCAATAGCCGAGATTTTTTTCTAGATTACTGATAACACTGTGGTCTATCATTCTATATTTAGCTAAATTCATGTGTTCTGGTAATCTAAATGACCCTGATCGGCTAGTTTAACCTATGTACTTGACCTCGCAGTCACTACATGTAATTTGATAGGTTATACTGTTTTGCTTACTTGGTTCTATTGGATCAAATAAACAAACTTAATTTGGAATTACATTCTACAGCAGTGTCCAAGTTTTACACATATTCATCTTATAACATTTGGTTGATTCTGAACAACTGATAAATGCAAAACAACTTCAATGTAACAAGTAGGTTTCTTGAAAACGTCGTGAAGGATGTACTGCCTAGCCTTCTTTGAACTGCCTAAGGCATGACAATTCATGTTTTGAAGCCTCGACTCTACATTCTAAATTTTTCCTAGCACTTAATTTTCCACAGGAGCAGCTAAGAAGAATAGTTCACATATAAAATATTTTCTCTCCCTTGTTACTAAGATATTACATCATATATGTCACATTGTTTCAACTTTTAAATTCTAATTTCTCACTTCACTTCTCACCTGCACTAGTTATATTATACCATTCAACCTAGTCACGTAACTCCTTTTCCAAGTTCCCCCTCATAAATTGGTGGTAAATTTTGTTGAAAGTACTTCATGAAATATTCTTTATCTGTTGCCCAGTAAGTGTAATATTTATGTGCAATTGTACAGTGTGAGAATAACATCAACAGCAAGAGTAATTCTTCTCAGAACGTGGTTTTGTTTTAATTGAGAATTTTCATATAATGGATACAAATAGAATTCATAAAGCCGTTTTTCAGATTTTGAGATGAATATCTTAACGTGTTTGACTTCATTAGGTTTGGATGTAAAAAGTTGTCTCAGTCAAACTGATGAAGCCTGAATTATGTCTGCAGAACAAGCTTTTTAAGCTTGTATTTCATCTTTGGCAATATAATTCTCTATAATTGACTTCGTTGTGGCTAGCATCAGCATCCAGGACACAGTTCTGTCATATTTGGGACTCTTCAGCTGGCTGTACTTGCACCCAATGAGTGGTTTGGTTCCCACTGAGACCTGAACCTCGTACTCATCGCTTCAAGCTCCAAAGTGTTATCCACTCGGCCGTCATGGCACGATAATCACCTCTTGTACAACGTATATTAGTTATTATTTTTGTTTGTTAATTATAGTTCTCCGTCGTTATACGTAATCGATATTTGTCGGCATATGGACTCTAAGTCAGTTAGAAAAGTACATATTCAAGCAGTATCGAGGCATCCACATAGGAACTCAAATAATCAATAGAAGTTGGTTAATTCGATTCAATATAACAATCGAAACTCACAAGTGTCAACGAATAATACATATGATATTTGTCATGAAACATTAGTTCATATTATATGTGCTACTACTACTTTTTTCACTGCAATGTTTTTGTTCTCCCTCTATAAAATCCTGTCAGCGTTATCAGTCATGTGATATATTGGTATTCACTTCTGATGAAAATAAAATACTTAAGTAACACAGGCTTCAAACTTTTAGAATAAGAAATACAGACAGTCAGTTAAGTTGTGTGTTAGAACAGTTTGAAATTGTTAGAATGTCTGTGGCTTTTACTCAGTCCATACTACCAGTGCTTTTAAGTTACCTGGAGGGAAATTAAGGCGACTTAATTCGTAAGCGAGGACATCAAAAAGAATTCGATAAGCTGAGCGCTCAAAAATTTTTGATCAAAAATATTAACATAGAAAACGATGAGTTAATGATATCCTTCGATGTTACAGCACTATACACATCCATCGAACCTCAATTGGCCAAGGAAACGATATTTCTCCTGATCAATGAAGACAAAAACCTTTCAGAACGCACAAAACTCAAATGTTGAAGTCTGATGGAACTCATCGACTTTTGTATGACAACATACTTCCAATTCGACCGCAAGATATGCAAACAGATGAAAGGAACTCCAATAGGATCACCGATATCCGGACTAATTGCAGAAGCAGTGATGCACAGACTGGAAGCCATTATTCTACCTGTGATCAAACCAAAAATTTGGATTCGTTAAGTAGACGACACTTTTGTCATCATTAAAAAGAATGGTATAGAAAACACCCAAAGTTTGATCAACAACGTTTTCAATGATGTCAAATTCACAATGCAGAAAGAATCAAACAATCAACTACCATTCCTGGATATTTTAGTCAGCAGGACAAATGGCGGAAAGCTGGAAACCCAAGTGAACAGGAAGCCAACACACGCTGACCAAATCCTCAACTACAATAGCAACAACCCAACTACACACAAAATCAGTTGCGTGCAAACTCTATTCAAAAGAGAGAGAACACACTGCAGCACAACAACTTCACGGAGAAACGAAGAAAATTACTTGATGTCCACCCTAAAGAAGAACGGCTACATGCAAAACTTTATCAGAAAATGCCCATCCCGTGCATCACCAACTACAAAGTCATCGACAGAAATCAACAAATGCATCATCCTACCATACATAAAGAATATATCAGAAATCACAACAAGATTGCTGAGACCACTTGGAATTGGTGTGGCTCATAAACCAACAAATTCCCTCCAAACACTATTATGCAGACCAAAGGATGCAACAAACAAATAAGACAAACCGAATATCATTTACAAAATCAACTGCAATAACTGTAGTCAGCACTACATTGGACAAAGAGGCCGCCCTCTTCGCCTTCGTCTACATGAGCACCAATTGGCTATTAAACGCCACGACATTTCGTCACTCATTTCAATGCACGTGGATAACAACCGTCGACATGAATTCAATTTCGACAATGTAGAAATTTTGGACAGAGGAAACACAAAGAATGTCAGAGAATTTCTAGAAGCTTGGCATTCAGGTCAGTCAGCAATCAATAGATGTATAGACATAGACCTGATCTATCAACCAATAAGAAAAATCATAAATGACAGAAAAGTCAGAGGTTAAGCAGAGGAACAGCTAACAGGAAGTCTATACAATCAATGACACAACAATCGAAGGAAACAACCAATCACAGACCACATCGTCAGAGCAAGCTACTAAATCACTCACGGAGAGATATTGACAGCTCACTTCATACTGAAGTTAGTGCTGATGATGTCGTCTAGCAAGGCGATGAAAGCTTCACGATTAAACAACCATGCTCAGAGAACACAATACAACCAAAATGGTAAGCTTTCCAGCTCATAGTACTTTGCACTTATTATACCAACAAAACGATTAAAGTTATTCTATCCTTTCGTATACAGAGTTTGTGAGTGCGCGACTTAGAATGCACATATCTGAATGTGCATACCGTTTGATTCAACCATTCGCTAAGCATCATAGCCATCAACCAAAGTAGAAGAATGAACTTAATTTTAAGGTACGGTTACTTTAATGTTATGCGAGAAAAACAGCATGGGAAATTATTATCTCATCTCTAAATAAATATCATACAATTCTTTAGTTGATCTTCCTTCAAGGTGGTTGCAGCCATGTACTGCTAAATGCATTACACCACACTATCCAGTAAATCAGTTTATAGACAAAGTGGATAATTGAACTGGTACTGGCCAACTTAGCACTGACAACTGAGAATTGCAACACTTAAGAATTTTCAATATTCAATTTTACCAATGAATGAGGTATACCTAACATTTTTCTGATCAATGAATTTCACTTACCTCGAAAGTTCTTACTTCAAACATCGAAAATGATCTTTCATCTCAATACTTACAACTGTACACTCTGTTGACCTACATGCAACTGTAATTGCAACTGAAACTTAACAAAACTTGGCATTGACAAAGTATCAACAAAAATTCTTTACTGCCAATCATAAACGGTAGATTGTTGAAATCAGTGTGTTCACGAAATGCTAATCACACTGCTATACCAACTGCATGATTTTATCATCACACAAACCACCACATTTTTTGTGATGTTTACTACTTGAACATTGTACTAGTAAAACTCGACAATACACAGCGTCTAGTTATTCATTTGACATAAGTATACCAAGTTTTCTGTAAAAATGGAAAATGAAATTAAAGACACGTAATTAATCAGGTATTTTATTTACTTATTTATTTACACACTATTACATTATTATTAAATTTATTTTTACCACATACCAAATCTTACTGTTCGCTGCATCTTATAAAACCTGTTGAGATCATGTCATATGTTACGTAATATCATTTCATTATCATTTTGACTGTCTGAGATAGCTGTGATTCGTTAAACTTGTATTTATACTAGGTGATGACTGCAGATGAGATGAAAATCCGGATTGCGGCGGGATTCGAATCAGCGACCACCGGGTTTCCTGCCCGATGCTCTACCAACTAAGCTAAGAGGCCTGACTGCTGACAAGACATTTATTTCACTTCAGCCATCAAGATTCAAATTTGGTGATTGAAGTTAAACTAAACGTCGAGACTATTGGAAGCAGTGGCTTACGACTCTTGGCAACATGGCGGAACATCGGTCACAGTTGTGTAGATATAAACACTCTTTTTCATCTCCTAAGTCTTAAACACTTTCATCAGTTTTCATATGTGCAATATTTCAACTCTCATATACGTTTGTCCACCGCAGTACCACTATATTCCTTTCAATTTGTGTTCTGAATTCAGTCATGAAGTCTGTGTGACAAGTAGAACCAATACACGTCTGTGCAGATATGTACACCGATTTCTTGGTTTATTTGCCTGTGTGTTTTCGAAGGCGTTGATGAGTGTAATAAAAAGGTATGCGAAAAACAGCCTTGAGGCTTGGTCAAAAGTGTGGGCCGTAATTTGAGTGAAGTTATTAGATTTTTATTAGATGAATAACACAGTAAAACTGTATTATTTACTGGATAAAGACTCGTATTCATACCTTGCTTACATATCCATAACTTTAGATGCGTTTAGACGTACAAATTTTGCCAAACAAACTGCAAGGCGATTCAGTTTGTCTATAGATGAAGGTTTTGGGAAGCATTCATCGAGGTTTGCAGAGCATGGTTCACACAAGGCTACCAAGCAATGCAATTACTTCCCCTATACACACCTGTTAATACTGGAGTGCTCTGGTTTGCATCAATCTCCGACTAGGTGACTGAGTATTTTAAAAAATCTTTAATGAGAATTTACTTGTGATGCCATCAAGTTTGAACTTCAGCTACTGTCAAGTTATTCTAATATGTACTAGGCCCGATACTATCTGATAAATCTACAAGTAGCTCTGATAAACTGTAAACTGGCACAACAGCTGACAAAAAAGATGGAAAACATTCTAAAATTTCAATTGAAATCAAAGAATACTATAAGTGTAGATATAAAACAGTTTTGCTAAGCTTTGGGTTTCTCAAACAAGCTTTGTGTGGATAGTTTTTGACTACTGATATTTCTTAGTAGCAAGAGGTGAGGCGAAAACATTTACTCATTATCACTGAATATTAAGAATTATATACTTTCCACAGTAAGTATCTATGGAAATATTTTGACAGCAATAAGCTAGTCACAATTTTATCAAACAACAATAACTATGAAATCGCCTTGGTAATTTACTCATGAAACACAAGTAGAAATAACTTCAGCTTTCAGTAAATCACTTCATCAAGAGTCACATTCACTTGGAAACACTAAAGGGTTGTGGGTATAAGCATTTGATTGCCTACTCTCTCTGTGGACGAGGTGTGGTTTCGATATAAGTTTTTCAATTTCTCCTAGCTAACCAAACTTTGGTAATTAATCAAGTCATTCCAAATAACTAAAGTCAATGCGCAATGGTATCTCAGTTTTCTATATAGTCAAAAGCCCTATGTCATGGGCAGTCTACCAAAGTATGAAAGTAAGCTCATGCAGAAATAATAATAGATTGTTTGACTGAATGCATGATATGTATGTTTGTTTAGGGAGACTTTACGTCTTATGAAGAAGTAATTATAGGATTCACATCAGCAAGTAAGGTAATCGAAAATGAAATGGTATAATTGTATGAAACTACCAATTTTGTAATATTTTTATGAGTGAAATTCTAAGGATCTACCCCTGACTTCAGCTGTACTGTGATGGAAAATCTACTTGTGTTTAAGTCATGCAGGGAAGCGGAAACATTTGGTAAACAAGAATTATAATAAGCAAAGCTACAAAAATATATGCACACTTAGACAATCATGCGTGAATTGTGACTGTTAACCATAAGTTAAAAGTGAAAACTACTGCAAAACCATATTCAACCGAATAAAACTGTCAACTCAGAAAATGGTCATCCACCTTCCCCCATAGCAACAAATATCATAGGCCATGAAGTTGATTTATGCACATCTTTCAAACCTACTCAGAGAACTTATTGTAGGCAAATGAATAGGTTTGCCGAAATTTCAACTGTAAGGAACTTCAGACTTTCATTATTTATTTAAGGACAAATTGGTACTGCATTGAACCTCCTTCTGTAAATCAACTTGAGTATAAAGGTTTCCATGTACAATACCTTTCTTATTCAGAAACTTCAAACAACCAACCCGCTTAAAAAGCTTTGAAATAAAAAAAAATTAGAAGACCTGGTTTATCTGGGAAGTGTAATGTATTAGTGCAATAGATTTTCAACAATTTATTCACACACCTAACAGTCATGCATATTTAAATGAATCACAGTGAAAGACAAAACGGTCAAAAAATTATTGATATATACCACTTTCGAGGGGGTTGTGGAGATTTGGAAATATTTCAAGTTGTTATTCATCCTCCAACTGATGTCAGTCTTCGATGAATAACAACTTGAAATATTTCCAAATCTCCACAACCCCCTCAAAATTTAATTGAACTAGTGCTCGTTGGTGACTAGCTTCGAGAAGTATTCCCGAAGTTCCAATGACAAGTCGTGACCGGTGGAGTCAAGCCTGATGGCCGTGAGGACAAATACTCAACGATGACATTGGGTGGCGGTTTGCGCTATATCGTGAGCTAACAGAAGTTGGAAATATGGAGCATTGGATTCTGACCCAGTGGCTCAATGGTAACGCGCTGGTCGCGGAACCTGAAGGTCGCGGGTTCGATCCCTGCTGGTGGGGTCGTGGGTGCGCACTGCTGAGGAGTCCCATACTAGGATGAAACAGCTGTCCAGTGCTCCCAGGTTTCCTTTGTTCCTCCAACTGATGTCAGTCTTCGATGAATAACAACTTGAAATATACCACTTTCGTTTTTCCGTTTAAACTAACGATTTGACCCTGTATTATGTTGACTGTTGTTTAAATCCATTTGTCTTTCGTTATGATTCACTTAAATATGTGTGGCTATAAGGTGTGACCAGATTGTTTTAAATGTATTGTACTGATAAATTATGAGTTTTAGATAAACTGTTCCCTTACAAACATTACCTTTTCCTTCTATTTGTGACTTAACGCCATTTCGGGTTGCTTTTTGACCTTTTCACCTTGCTATTTTTCATACAAATTTGTATCTGAAGTGTAATCATATTGTTTGAAATGGAAAGCTATGAACTAAATTTCTTATTTTCCTTGAGCTCCTCTTTTAATAGGCATCTCAGTTAAACTGTTTTGCACGACGCTATGAGAGTCACTGATAAAGTCATGTTTAAACGTTATCTTAACACGCTTCAAGAGCAGCCTTGACAACATCGTAATCCGATGCCTATCCTCAGCCAATAAGCTGTTCTTTGGTATAAGAGTAAAACTTGAGCATAGCTGTAGAATGTAATTCTATTTGAGTTGATTTATTGGATCCAACATATAGTGAAGCAGTCTTATTTACTCATCATAAGAATATATTTTAATATAATCCCAGCGTTTTTAGAAAATCAGAACAAGATATTTCTGAACGTTTAACTATGTTAGCGACAGCTCCTTCAGTAGAATATTTGGATTTTAATGGTTAGGGATAATTTTTATGCACGTTATAAATACGGTTGTAACAGTTGGTGCTCAATGAATACCTGATTAGCCTATAATTGAAGAAAATGACTAATTCAAGCAAAAATGATGACATCCACTATTACTGAATAACTTGAGTAGTTAGAAACCATTCAGGCTGATCTGTAGATTTCGCCAGCTGGATCAGTGTTGTCTAAGCATTGGATGGCCGTTTCTCTCCTTCGGGGCCGAGCTCATCAGTGGCGTATCCAGAAAAATTCAGCTCATACAGCCGAATTAATTCAAATCACCTGAATCTGGCTAGCTGACATGGATGGACCGCTGTACATGAAATAGGATGATCAGTTTGCAAATGATTTACAAATTGTACTGTTCACATAGTTTTTTAACTGTCCAACTGTGGTGTCAACAAATCTTTCGTTATAAACCCTCCCCAGCCAAGATCAGATGTGATTTCTAACTTAAAAAGGTATCACGAACTGCCGAAATATACTTCTATGCAAGTGATGTGAACTAATTCGGCTCTATGAACCTGAATTTGTTCGAATAAATTACTCATCAGATCGACCCCAAATGAGTGAAACAGTCATCCGGTGTTTAGATCACTATAATCTGGTTTGTGAAGTCCACAGATCAGCCTCAGTGGTTTCTGACTATTCAGCCTTTTCGGCAGCAGTATATTTCGCCAGTTCATGATACTTTTTTGTCAGAGATCATACCTTCTGGTCTTGGCTAGATGATTTCTGACGAAAGATCTGTTAACAACACAGTTAGACAGTTGAAAACCTACTCAGCTGTGAAAAATGTCAACATGGACCGTCCACTCAGTAAACCATTTGCAAATTGATAATCCTAACAATAACATTTGAAGCTGCATAGTACAGTTTAATGCTTTTATTCTCCAACCAGTACTCCCATTAAGAATTGTTAATACACACTAATATCTGTAGTTCATAAAAGTTTTGTTTCGAAATGTTAGGGAGTGTTGAGGTTATCGCGCTTTATAAACGAAAAAATTAAAACCCAGTGAATAAAAGTATATAAAATTTAGGATTTATGTTTTCTAGGTGCATCCTCAGAGTGGTTTAAACTTAATTTATCCTATACGTTTATCATATTTGTAACTCCTGACATACAAGTATTTTGTAAATTATACGGAAACTAGGAACTATGTCATGAAAGTGTAACATGAAAAAATAATACAATAGGTTCATCAATCAAAAAGCATTTATAATATTTACGTCATATGAACACATAATGAAACAAACAAACCTATTACAAATTGGTTTGATATGCGACCTGTTTTATTGACAACAGTAAAATAATATCACTTATTAGGAATCAGCAAAGGTAACCCTACTATTGCCATAACTACTAAAGTCAATAAAACAGCTGTTTAAACAACTATAAATCATTAAACACTGAAAACAGACCGTTTATAAATGATCAACTAATTTATTCTTGAAGAAATTGTGGCAAAATTTAAAATAAAAAACTTTTTAAAGGAGGCTTTTCAATTCACCCACACGTCATACAACCTAAATGTTTGGAATACATCTCTGCTATCTTGTAACAGGTCTTCTGTCTTTACTAAATAGACAGTCAGTAAAGGGTTGACTTGGTGTCTTACTGGAACTGGATAGTATTTCTAAAGACCGCCTGAAAAATCGCACTTAACGGATGCATGAAATGTGTTGCATCTTTGCAAATTACCAAAAATATTAACTACTGATACATACGGATTCGAGAAGTTGACGTAAATGACGGTGGCTAGAGTGACAGTGAAGACTTCACAGGCAAACCATTCCAAGTTAGTGTTCATCACTGACTGACATCAGTCGGAGAACCGTGAAAACTAGGAGCACTCAGCAGGTGTTTTTTCCCAGTATGGAACTATTCCGTAGTGCGAAACCACCAATCTACTTGGAGTCAAACCCAGGTTCCATGGCGCGCATTTCGACACTGAGCTACTGGGTCGGAATTCAATGTCAAAAGGTTTCCTGTTTCTGTCGATTCGTGACATGGCGTAAACTTCATCCACTACCATCGTTGAACACTTGTCCTCACTTCCAGATGGCCTGCAGCACCGGTATGGACTTCTGATTACAACTTGGGCAAATATTATCTCGCAGCTAGTCACTAATGAATAATGGACAGGAATACAAACTGAAACTAATAAACCCCCTCGTACCTACAAACTAAATCAACCATTTCTCTCAAAGAAAGCAGTAAAGTAGTAAATGTCGAAAGCGTACATGAAAACGTCTTTAATGAAATATTTCCATCTAGTCAGGTTAGGAAATGAAAACGTTTGTAAAAATTTACGAGGGAAATAGTATTTCAAAGAAGATAAAAAAGAGATGAGAATTTATCATACCAATAACCTAGAACATACAGAAACGCATTTCATGTATCAAACTTCAAATTCAACATACACCCACTTTTGTCAGCTAAAATGCAAATGGCCGCTTCGAATTAACAATTAACTCAGGAATACTTTCGATTTAAGAATGTCAAAATGCTGTTTGCAACAAGTTTAATTACAATTCATCTATTCGAATCTCCAACTGCTTCAACACTACGGAAGACCAGGAATCTTAACAACCTCATTCAACAGATAAATGATAACGCCACATCCTAAGTAATCCACGATGAGAAGCTCAGTGACGACTTTGAAGCGAAGACAGGAGACAGGAGTAATACAAGGCTGCCGCCTCCTATCATCGATGACCTTCCTGACTGTGGTTGACTGGACTGGACTGGACTGGACTGGATCATGCAAGAGACTGTGAGGAGCTGTGAGAAGATGGGCATATGCTGGCTGAACCGATGAAAAGACCTTAGAAGAGGATTCGGGTTTCGCCCATCATGATTTATGTTAATGTCTTGTCGCACAAACTCGAAGATCTACAAGCGAAAACTAACAAGTTGACAGAAGAGGTAGGGCAGCGAAGACGGGACTTCAAATGAACGTAGAGAAGACAGAGGTGATGAATATAGTCAACAACAACAACAAGAAGAAGAAGCTGCAATCACCGTCAACGAGAGAAACTTGAAGGAAGTAGCCTCTTTCACCTGTCTAGGCAGCACTGTTTCAACTACAGATGACACAGGCACAGATGAGGATGTCAAAGCCAGCCAGGATTGGACAAGCAAGACAGGCGTTCATTAACCTGAAATCAGTGTGGAGATCTTCTGCACTCAGCATGTGGAACAAGATGCGGATTTTCAACACCAACATCAAGTCATTGCTTCTATATAGTTCAGAAACTTGACACGTCACGAAAAGCACTTCCGACAAAGTACAAACATTCATCAACAGCTGACTACGCTCGATACTGAAGTCCAAATAGCCAGAATAATAAGAATAAGCAACAAGGAACTCTGACTGGTAGGGAACCAGACAATAACCTATCTCCTAACAAACATGCAAACGGAAGTGCAGATGGATTGGATTGGGCAAACACTGAAAAGATCGATTGGGGACACCACGCTACAGGCCCTCGGGTGGAATCCGAAAGGGAAACTAGTTGGTCGTCCAAGGCAAGGGTGAGATGGAGATCGTGTGAGAAAGAAATGAGGGTTGAAAGGACTGCAGAGAACAGAGTGCAATGGAGACGTGCTACTGAAGTGGTATGTTTCACTAGGAACCCAAGGGACAAATAATAATAATAATCTTGATCGACTTATATTTAATCTTGTGAATGAATTCCCGTTATGGTGAATTCTGTTTCTTGAATATGTTGAACCCCTTAAACGTTATGAAATTCTGACATCAACTTTTATTAATTGTCCCTTGTGTTCCTAGTGGAACATATCGCTTCAGTAACACTCCTCCATTTCACTCTCTTCTCTTTTGTCCTCTCAACCTGGCGCCACCCTCCCCACATGCTTTCATTTCCTCCTCGCACGATCTCCTCCATGTCACCCTCAGCTGGGACGCCCAACTCATCGTTTTTCATCTGCGTTTCACTTCAGTGGCTGGCGCGTGACATCCCCGAGTGGTCTTCTCAGTGCATACCCAATCCATCTGCACTTCCGTTTGCATGTTTGTTAGGAGATAGGTTATTGTCTGGTTCGCTACCAGTCAGAATTCCTTGTTGCTTATTCTTATTATTCTGGCTATTTGGACTTCAGTATCGAGCGTAGTCAGCTGTTGATGAATGTTTGTACTTTGTCGGAAGTGCTTTTCGTGACGTGTCAAGTTTCTGAACTATATAGAAGCAATGACTTGATGTTGGTGTTGAAAATCCGCATCTTGTTCCACATGCTGAGTGCAGAAGATCTCCACACTGATTTCAGGTTAATGAACGCCTGTCTTGCTTGTCCAATCCTGGCTGGCTTTGACATCCTCATCTGTGCCTGTGTCATCTGTAGTTGAAACAGTGCTGCCTAGACAGGTGAAAGAGGCTACTTCCTTCAAGTTTCTCTCGTTGACGGTGATTGCAGCTTCTTCTTCTTGTTGTTGTTGTTGACTATATTCATCACCTCTGTCTTCTCTACGTTCATTTGAAGTCCCGTCTTCGCTGCCCTACCTCTTCTGTCAACTTGTTAGTTTTCGCTTGTAGATCTTCGAGTTTGTGCGACAAGACATTAAACATAAATCATGATGGGCGAAACCCGAATCCTCTTCTAAGGTCTTTTCATCGGTTCAGCCAGCATATGCCCATCTTCTCACAGCTCCTCACAGTCTCTTGCATGATCCAGTCCAGTCCAGTCCAGTCCAGTCAACCACAGTCAGGAAGGTCATCGATGATAGGAGGCGGCAGCCTTGTATTACTCCTGTCTCCTGTCTTCGCTTCAAAGTCGTTACTGAACTTCCCATTGTGAATCACTTGGCATGCGGCATCATATAGCACATAGCTGCTGTTGAATGACGTTGATCAAGGTTTTTGGCACTAAAACCATAGAGTTGAAGCAGTTGACAAATTACTTCTCAGTCGACGCTGTCGAAGGCCATTTCAAAGTCGATGGAGTTGAGTAGAGTTGAGTTTACTGCCATTCTATACTCTGTTCCATGATGATGCGTAGCTTAGCATAGCGTTGCAAGTTGATCCAAAAATGATTTGTTCCTTCTGAATCCAGCCAGCCTGTTCCGGTCGTAATTTTGAATCCAGTGCATCCATTTAGTCTCTCCAGGATGATGTGACATAATATTTTGCCTGGGTGGGTGAGGACAGGAGCATGATTCCTCGTCACTTCTTCCAAGGACTTAGGTCTCCTTTCCTTGGGAGTTTGACAAGGTATTTCTTCTTCCAATCAATCAGCAGGTACCTCTCCCTCTTTCCTTCCTTCCTTCCTTCCTTCCTTGCAAACCTTCCGCAGTAGTGGTGCGTGTGTCCGCTGTTGTCTCTGCGTCTGTTCACAGTGCTTCTGGCGGGATTCCATCTGGTTTCGCCGCTTTCCCGGCTTTCTGCAGTTTTATGGCCATCAGAACTCCACTTTTGCTTTTGTCAGAGGGCCTGCGTTCGCTGACAGTTCTATGACTGTGCTGCTGATGGTATTTGTGGACAAGTTGCAGGTGGTGGTGGTTTTGGTCGATTCAATAGTTTTTTGAAGTGGTCAGTCCATCGTTTCCTTCCGCTCTCCTCTTTGGTGGTAACTAGGTTTCCTTTACTATCTGCCATTGGTTCCATCCGCGTTGATCTCTTCGCAGACAGTAAGTAACCTAGTGTTGTCAGGTCTCTGTCTCCCCTAGCTGCAGCCTGTTCTGCTTCGCTTGCCAGTGTGTCATAGAAGTGTCTTTTATCTTTACACACACTCTACGTCACTTCTTAGTCCAGTGTTTTGTAGGTTGTGTTCAGCTCCTCCTTTCGTTGTTCATCCCTACACTGCACTGCACTGAACTGAACGGAACTGCACTGGTTCATCTTCTGCTTCACCATCTTCCTCTCCCTCCTGTATCAGCTTCCATGTGTCCGTCAGGATCCATTCCTTGTCTTGTTTCCTCTTCCTTCCTAGTATGCTTATGCAGGTTTCTTTCCACATCTCTTTCAAAGAGTCCCAGTGTTCTTCCACACAGGTTCCTTCAGGGATGTTGCTCAATCTCTCCCATTTCGTCCTGATGACTGACTGATTGACTGACGTGAAGATATCCTTTGTAGTTTCGTCCTTCAGTTCAGTTCAGTTCAGTTGAGTATCGATTCTGAGTGTTGAACTTGAACTGTGGTCTATCACCAGCTTCTTCTTTGAAAGCTTTCAACTTGGTTTTTAAGGTAGGTTCCTTGCAGTAGATGGTGAGTATTGTGAACCTACATCTGCTGCTCTTCTTGAACTGATCTTGTGTCGAGTAGGCTGACTGTGTCTCCACTTTCTTCACATTGAGATGATGTCGATCTGATTTTTAGTGTGTCCTGGTGTCTAGTGAAAACCTTGTCGCTTTGTGAACATCCTTGTGTTTGTACATACTGCCTGACTCCAATCACCAAACCGTTGTATGCTCAGAAATCTGCAAACAGTTCTCCATTTTCGTTCATTTCAGCGAGTGCTTCTCGACCCATGATGGTTGCTATCCCTATTCCCAACCTTCCCTCTTCATCCGGGTTTAGAACCGGCTAGTAGCTAGTGAACTAGTTAACCAGGCGAGGTTCCCAATTAGTAATAGAACAACTTTTTTGAAGTAAGACCCTTTTAATGATTATAAACCAGATGTCTGATTAACTCAGAAGACTAACAGATAGTTCCCTCGGGTTACTATACTGTGC
Source organism: Heterobilharzia americana (assembly GCA_944470555.2). Classification (NCBI taxonomy): domain Eukaryota; kingdom Metazoa; phylum Platyhelminthes; class Trematoda; order Strigeidida; family Schistosomatidae; genus Heterobilharzia; species Heterobilharzia americana. The sequence goes on along the minus strand of OX104134.1, from coordinate 111,827,806 downwards.
CTAAAAGAAAATCTCTGCCTAATGTTATTTTGAAGATTTTTATAAGTATTCCATGTAATCTGCGCATTCTGCCTTCGAGGTGATAAAAATACTAGGTGACCATTTTGCGTGTTTTGATTCAGCCAAATAATTGGGTATCCCAATAAATAAAAATTGACTCTTGCAAAAACAAGAAGAATAATATGGATAGATCCTTACGACTGACCTTGTGCATAACTAAACAATGCTCCCCTAAGTGATGACTGTAATGCACTAGATACCTCTACTTACAGTTTGGTTAAATGTTTGCTTGTTAAGAGCGCGCCAACACCATAGTCACATGCGTCGATATTTCCTCAACTGTGAGAAGCATTAAATTTCAGAGTGATGCGTTATAGTGATTCATGTACTGTTCATCAGAAATTGTACTATGTGAAATTGAATAACTCCTTTTGAATCCTCAGAAGGAAAGAATAGTGAATACAAGAATATAATTTGGGCGCTACTGTAAAATACAATTGTATATTAGATTTGCTTATTTGACGTTGAGCATAGTGACAGTATTATTAGCTGGATATCGGTAATTAAAAGGCCTTGTCGAATTTAGAATACTTTCAAAGCTCGTAAACCAAATTTTCCCGTTAGATGGGTAGTCGACTTCAGGAATACCTCGACATATAGACCATACCGGCATTTATCATCAATATTATGTCTCATTTGGAATCGTTTAAATGCTGGACTAATCAGTTCCCTCAAACTGAAACTACGACTAAATGATTGACATGTAAAATATGCTGAAGAAATGGTTATTTTTGATACAGAAAATCTTTACCCTAAGCTACCATTTAATATGGTACTGAAGGAAGTCAGCTGAGCATTGATTCAAGACTAACTCATTGGACTAAGGTAACGGTTGGACAGATCATACTACGTATGGAGCTGAATCTGACTCCTACAGTCGTTAAGTCTCAGGACAAAGCATATACCCAAAAAAAATGAGTAGAGATGAAATACCAAATGTCCTTAGTCGTAGCAGACATTTATGAGTAGTCTGGAACTCACGAAGTTAAATTAATCCAATCCTACTCCTAGAGACTCTAAGTGATATGGCTCAGAACCGATGTCAGTGGCGCAGATGTGTACATGCATTATCCTCAACTTAACGATCTTCGTAATCTCACCATTTCCCCATTCTTCCTTTCTCTCTTTTCGTACTTTATATTTCTTTCAACCGAATTTTCTTATCTTCATCTTGCACCTCACTGCCTTCTTACTTGATGCACTGATATGAGGTATGGCAACTCGGACCGTTACACAGTAATGGCTGGTCCTATGCTGATATTGTTGATGATGATGATGATGATGAATCCCACTCCTATGATATAAGGGAAGTATGTTGATGACACACTTACTGTGATGAAATTATAACATATCCGTTGTTTTTTCACGCATATAAACTCAGTGGAAGAAAAATAGCCAGGACAATTACATGTATTGAATAATATACGGCGATTTAGGTACTTGCGTTTATAGGTGCCGTTTAAGCCTAAAAACCCACTCAGAACTACACTTTATCGGCCTAGAGTCCCTAATTACCCTATCGGACAAAATAATTTGGTCTATCAAATACCATACAACCATTGTGAGGTCAAATATCTGGGTTAGACGAGCTGATCGAGGTCACTTATTTTATTGAAACACCAAAACTTGAGTAACTTTGTAATGACAGACCCCACTAAGATCAATAATCTAGGGAAAATTCAGTTATTTTACTGCATGTGATAGGTCGGGACAAAACAGTCTCATTAAGTGCCAGTGTAGGTAGGTAGGTAGAAAAAGAGACTGATTACCAGATCCTAGGAATGATGCAGCACTCATAACGAGGATATGGAAAAGTCTACTACCAGTGAAAACTGACGGGAATGTAGAAATCCCATTTGTCTGTTTGTTTGAAATATCACAAAATGAAACAGTTTTATTCACTGGATAACGTTTTAGACATAATTTGTTTTCCATATTCAAATCATAGGAATATGAACAATAAATAATGTCCGAAATGTTATCCATTAAATAAAACTATTTCAATATGCGATATTTTTTATAAACAGACTCAAGTGGAATTACAGTCTACCACAGCCTCCAAGTTTCACTTCTATGTTAAGGGAATATAGAAACTAGATTTTGAGAGTTGTGCGATTACTTTGATGTGGTTGTTCTCAAAATTATATCCTGTAAAGTGTATCGCTGCGTGCCATAACAACTAAACAAATATAATATTAATTATCATCTTGACTGAGATAGCTGTGGTTTGGCAGACTATTATTGTTGCCTGGTGATGATTGAAGGTGAAATAAAGATTTGGACAGCAGCCGAATTCAAATCAGCTAGGTCGTCGTAGCTCAGTGGGTAGAGCATCAGGTTGGAGACCTAGTGGCCACTGGTTCGAGTCCGGCCACATCCAAATCTTCATTTTACCTTCAGTCATCATCCAGCATAAATACAATATTCATTAGAATACGTTTAATGAAGAAAAATCTCACACTTTTGCTTTTTTTTCATACCAACTTGTCATCGAAACTCCTGAACACAATTATTGCACTATGTTTCTTGACATAACAGTTCACCATAATCTTTTCCCCAAATTTATTGAGGCATTTGCATTTCTTAAACTTAAATTTGCTACAAATACTCTTAACTGCTTATTATATGTCACTAATTCATGTCAAATCTGCTCATTATTCAATTTCGTTCACTCACAAGCAATAGATTCACAATGTTGGCTATTAACAGCTATTTATGAGGAAAATCAACCGATTATTTGGTTTTCCCTGTCTATTATTACAAAACTGAGAATATCATTCAAATTTATTCATCATCAGAATGATTCCATCATCATTTAATTTAGACTATTTACTGTCTCAAGTATATCTCATTGATACACGTTAATTGCGATATTTAACCAAATATCGAAAAATGATGGTACAGCCTTCTGCTTCAATATGATAAAACATTTCACATCTTTGAAAGTTAATTTTATGAACCTGCGCCTAAACAGAACCTCATTAAAACAGTTAAAAATCTTTCTTTAGCGCTTGAACATCCCATCCTGAAATTCTGTATATGCACTTTAGCCTCTAATCAATCTGTAGCAAGAATCAACCGACTTCCGTAAAGAATTTCCTATACTGCTCGATGTCATCATGGTTTATGCATTTCAATAACTGTGCGCTACTTCAGTCTAAGCCTCTGTAACTTTTAAGAGCTAACAGTCCTCCGATTTTTTCCTGCTAGCATAAATGAAACTGTGAACTACAAACACTTTTGACTCGTCTCGCATTTCAATGCAGAGTACTGAAATGCAAGCCTGGATAAGATCAAGAATAAATATCTACAAACTGGGGTGAATTTTATCACCGATTGACAGAATTTATCAAGGATTTAGGTCTTCCAACTAATCTGTATTTTAAATTGTAGTATCTTTGGATAAAAAACCTTGAAGACTCGCGGTTAAATCAGCTACCAATTTGTCATTTGCCAAACAAGAAACTCCAGTGAAATTAATGCCAGCTACCATAAATTTTTGTGAAAACCTTATGCAACAGTTTACTGCTTCACATAGTACTCATGTCATAATATGGTTTTTAAATTGACTAGATTACAAATGTTTCAGTATATAGGAACGTGTAAATAACGCTGAATGGTACCTGCAGTTCACTACTACACAAGTAAGAATATAAAGATTAGGCGTAAAAAGGTTTACTAATCAGAAAAAGGTAAAAGGTAACCGGAAAACAACAGTTTAAGTAGTTTTGTTACGTGAACAGTAACTATCATCTTTGAAAAACAATTATCTTTTATACTGATAAACACTCAGTTACTCGGTAAGAGTTTTAACGTACTAAAATATTTGATATTTGTTCCAGATGAACTATTGATCCATATCTGTATCAAGTTTTGAACAAAAACAACCCAGCATCTCATAAGAAGAGTTGTGAACAAGCATGTGCTAAGGCTCAAAAACTGTAGAAGTCCAAGGAAAATCATCAGCACGAAGTGTTCAAAGTCAATGACTTTCCAGTCGACCTCATCAAGAAATGCTTATCGACAGAGCACGGATCAGGGTAGTTACCTCATCCTACGTAACGAACCACTTTAGCATACATCAAAGATATCTCATAAGCTTTCAACCGGTTGTTTCACCCATTTGGTAATTGTATGACACGCAGACCAACCGAATCCCTGAAGAGAATATTATGCCAGTTGGGGGGATCCATCAACCAAAAAAGACAAAATGAATATAATCTACAAAATTAGTTGCAAGGACTATCAAAATCACTGTGTTGACCAGTCCAGTAATCGAATTAGCCGAAAAAATTATGAGCATCAACTTGCAGTCAAATAACATTATATGTCTTCATTAATACCTTTACATGTGGGTGGTTACAACCACAACCTCAATTGGGACAAAACGGAAGTACTACAGAAAGCAAGCTTAAGGACTGCAGAAGAGTTCTTAGAGGTATGTTACTCCGGTCAAAAGGTAGCCAATGGATATGTGGACAGTGACCGAAAATACGGAATAAGAAAGGGCTAACAGACTACTGAAAATCAGTCAAGCAAATCAAAAATCAGACATTATGTCAGCATTAAAGGTCAAATAATTACAATTATAAATGTCGAAATCTGATAAAAGAAAACCTCACCTTTACCCACAGTTCAGTTATCCGTAAGGTCTGTTAAAATCCATCATAAATGTTTATACAACTTAAAGGTGCTCCACCTCTGATGAGAACACCCAACCTGGTGATGAAACGCCCAAGAACAAACTCCCAAATCAGAGGACACAAAAAATTGACGATGCTGAACTACAAATCTCTATTAAATGAAGCACTGCATAGCTTAGTGTTCTTCTGTCCACTTTGCTAGCTTCTAAAGTTACTATGCAGAAAGGCTCTTTGTAAACTTACTGGTGAATGATACACTTTGCAGATAAGCGTCACATTCAGGTATTTTGACATCTTAGTCAGGAAGCGAAAGTCTCTTGTCAGTTTGAAAATGTAATTTGGGATTTTATGAAAAAAATTCTGCGTAGACATGAATTTGACTAGTCTAGTCATGTTAAATTATTGCGGGGATTTAAGTTCTCATCGCGCCATAAGATCTTGATTTTATACAACTTAATTCTATCTGTTCTATGGACAGTAAACTCACTGCTACAGGACTATAACTTGCTTTCGTGATAATAAACGCTTACCAAATGTTTATCAACAGTGTATAGCGTTTAACTCCTAGTACTTCTAACAAATACACTAGGGTTAATATATTATATAGGAACCCAAAAGTCTCTCTGGTTTGTGTGATGTGTATAATTTGGATGCTTTCTCTATGAATTTCACAAATGTGATAAAAGTTATTAAGTGAGTTCACTTCTAACTAACGCAGCATTTCAAGTTTTTAAACCTCACGACACTGAACCACGATACACGGTAGCCATAACTGAGGTAAATAAATGAAAATAATATGATCAAAAGTCTTAGATACCCGGAAAGTATGAGGTGATGAATCAAATAAAAAGGAAAACCAGTATAAGTTTTGAATGTATCTCTTCCTCGAAAATCTATTATGCGTCACAACCTACAGCTTTTAAACCTTGGTTTTGATTGTCTGTCAGAACACAACTTTAAGGCTTACTTTTCTTTTTTCCAGCCGCTCGTGTAATTTCTCTTTAGTTATTTTAGTACTGAAAAATATGTATTGTCAACTACTGTTGTAAGCTCCAACCGCTAATTTATGACGGAACTTGCATTAAGTATACTACTACAGCTTGCTATACACAGCACCTTCTCTCCCCTGATTTTAAGGAACGGATTGACCTGTCTTTTTAGTATATCTTATTCCTGCGAAATGACTTGCATGTGGCCTTTAGAAAAGTTCTGAGGTTCTTTGTCCAGAAATTATCAATACCACATCATGCAAACTTTGTAATTTTATTTTCCTGAGTTTTAAATGGCTTCTTTATATACCATCTCACTTACTATGACAAAAGCGTACTTGACGTTTTCTGATTTGTCATATTCCATCCCTGAGATCTAATAACCAGGCATGAAAATGGCGGCGGTTCTGTGATGTTTCCATACTACACTTTGAATATTCTCATTACAACTCATAGATGACTTTTGCTTCGTTTAAAGTTAAATCGTGGTCAAATACCATCTTCTGTGACTATATAACCATTAGTCTTCTCAACAGTATAAAATTTTTAATTGTCACTAATAAGGGATTCAGGCAGTTTGTAATCATAACTTTATAGTAGGTGCTACTCCAGCATCATACATAAGATTAGAAAAATATTTGTTGTACAATGGACATACAGATTACAAATCTAATCAGCAGGTGAAGGTTTATTGCTATAAAACCGAACGATTGCATTTGAATAGGTTTATTTAAAAAGAATAGAGAAAATTTGTATAAAGTTTACAATACTACTTATTATGCATATATATATATATATATATATATATATATATATATATATATATTATTCTCAACAGCTAACTTTTTCAGTCAGTAATTCAATACAACAATTATAATTCGTAGATATTTACTGTGAAGTCCATGTGTATGCCATATCTCTGTCGCGGGAATATTCGTAATTTCTACTTATGAACGTTTGATTTCATTGCCATCAATATAAAGTTTATAAGTAGCAACGTTTGTAGCCATATCATGTAAAATAGACAGTAGGCCTTGGTGATTCATGAGGGAAAAATGAGATTCTTGTGAATTTCTGTCACCCTTTACCTAAAATTTTAATGGAAACCGAAGTATGTAACTGGTAGCAGAAACAATTTACATTGTACCAGTTTTAAAAAACAAAGCAGCTTACTTGTTGTTTTTTTTCCTCTTATTTAATGTCGTATAACTAAAACCCGGTTTCTAAATATTGCTGCATTTTAAACTCTATGTATTCGTATTTACCAAACTAAATTTTAAGTAAAGTAAATAGTTTGGTAGTTCTGAAACTTCAAGTTCAATGCGTGTAATGGATAAAATGTATACGTAGATTGGTTACTGAAGAGAAGTCTTTTTCATGTTGCCTGATCCTGAGTGACATTCGAATCCCATCATTCATTTTTGTTCACTGTGTCTATCAGTCCAAGTGGCTCACCATAGGAGCATACTTTTTGGCAGATGTTGGCTGGATGATAGTAATCGGCAGGAAGCCCTAAACCTAGGTTTGTGCTCCTTGGTATTCTTCAGAAAGGTACACCTGCAACTTGAAAGAAAACTGTCAGAAAAGTTACCACCAAGCTGTTATGAGATCTAAAAATACCACATTCACTTTGGAATGAGTTAAACTAGTTGCTACTACTTTCAAATCACCCTGTTTCTCACATTTTTAAAAATCTTTCGGTTGAAACTGTTTCCTACGAACTCGAAAGATGAAACTTTGTCAAATGGATATGTACGGATATAGTGATTATGTACACATAGCTTAGCTACTAACAGCATTTTATTCGATATTGCAGGTCATGAACTTTTCCTACCTACCTGAATTTGTATCTGTTGATCGTTACACCATAAAATTTGAGTATCCGTACCTATTTAAAAGAAAAATCATATAACAGTGTTAGAAGCCTTTGTTCTCATGATAACTCGTATGGTGTACAACATCTTGTGCTGTATCATATGACGCTACATTTCAAGCTGCATCATCTGAATTGTCTGTATATCTGCATAAAGAGAAATGATATATTTGCCGTAAAGAAAGAAAACCGTTACAACAAAAATGTTTTGTTTTCGAATCTTAATGACCTTTTTCAGTATTTAGTTTTATAAGATTACACAGAAGACGATTACAGTGAAGGAAAAATTTTCTTCCTGAAAAAATTATTTCCTTAGGTGCATAACCTCTTTTTTGACATGGCCATCATACAGTTTCGATCACTTCAGATAATTCTCAAATGACGTAACTATTCTTATCATGTAATCATTTTGTTTATTTCCCCATTTTGAACGCATATCGACTGTGGGTAACTTCCTTTTGTTACGTCATTTATTTTGACCTTTGACCCAAAATTACTGTGTTACGATCTGCCCTTTCTGCTACGTATTCAAAATTTGTACAGCTAAGAGAATGATTTCGTCGAAAAGAAAAATGTTTCTTCGCTAAAATCGTCTTCTGTGTTTTCCTGTAACAAAATGGGTTTGTTTCGATACTTAATTTTAGGATATCTTAATGAAGACGTATTTGATGGAATTTCAATGAATCATCTATTCGCCATCTGAAATTCAATGTGGTCTCTTAGTATGTATAGAAACTTAGTTGTTTGCGATCTTGCTTTCCTTCCTTTAATTCTCGAAAGATATTTCAAAGGCACCCTTTTGGTTTGTAACTCAGATAGTACATATGAAGCAGGGAAAACTTTATTGAAATCGATGTTTTTTTCTGTTTTGGCCAATGTTAGGGGGAAAATGAATCAAAATTAATATCACTGTAATATGCTGTTATGATTTTGGCTAGATGGTTTATTACAGTCTGATTTTTCTGTGAAATGCATTGGTAATTTTCGCATTTTTTGATGAAATCAAGCTACCAGAGTACATCTGTCATATGAGCTATACGAGTTACTGATTTATGACTTTACTACAACTTATGCATTTTCGTTTCCAGAAGTTGATAAGAAGTGTGTAGATTGTGAAAGAAAGAAGCCTGAATGAGGAGATAACGGCATTTGAATATATTACGTTTAATTGAAAACGTGATCTTTACGTTAATTCATTCCGTAATAGCACTGTTACGTTTACATTTGGCCTGATATTGTTTATTTAAACAGCTTTTAAGTAAATCAATATCTTTTAGGTGTTCTTTTTTATGGCTTCCTAGAAGTTTTGTTTGGAATATAATTGAAACGGTACAAGCTTGCTTCACCTGATCCGTATGTTACTTGGTTTTCTGTTGTTGTCTTTTAAAACAGTCCCTTAAAATGTGTTCTTAATCTGTGTAAGTGTCACTTTTTTCATAGGTAGGAAAGTTTTGATTTCAGTTGTTTCATTCTTCGCATGAACATGTTCTCATCAAAACACGTACTCTGAAAGTTCTGTTTATTGTACGACCGGTTGTTTTGATTTGTGATTTAGTTGAATCATGTTAATTTTTCAGTCTATTTCAATATTCTTCTACTGAAATGAAGATTAGTTATTGAAATAATACCATAATGTGTGGAATGCTATATTTCTTCGAATACGCATCAGAAAATATTAGTTGAATTTTAAACCGTTTTCGTAAAATACTTACAATAAGCCAAACTAACTTGATTACCGTCTAAATTCAGGTTCCATACAATGACATTTTCTGATGGTTGATAATTGCTTGTTGAAGTTTTTGCAATACGACCACTGAAATATATTTTGAGAAAAAGTAAGTAGATAAATGGGATTCAGGTTGTTAGTTGACTGAAGGCAATCAGCAGGAACTCTCATGCCTGTTGGCACTCTTCAGCAAGGTATCCATTATATATATATATATATATATATATATATATATATATATATATATATATATTTACTGAGGTGGCCAAGGTGATTGTAGAATTCGAAGCATCAGTCTCAACTTTTCAAAGCGCACTTTCACACATTAGTAGCTGGGTATAATACTAGTTTTTACAGTACGGTATTTTGTTCAATTTATAAGTGTTGTACAAATTCATAGAATCAGTGCCGAAATAAATAAATGTATCTGTTTTTCATAGGAATAATCACAAAAAATTACTTCGATTTGTTTAAACATACAAAATCTCCTGTATATGTTAACAGAACGAAAATGCCTGTGAAAATTTTGCAAACCCCATAGTAAACAGTTTAAATCTGATACTGCTTTCTATTCACATTTTTACACGTACTCTCAAAAACTAAACCTGGCATCAGGTTTGAAATCATCCAACCACATAACTATGAAAAGGGAAACGAAAAGATACAGTCTGTTTTCAAGATAGTCTTATGATGTGAGTATAAATCTTCAAGAAGGCACTAATAACCAATCATTTGTTTATTGCTTTGCGTTGCTCTACCAAGCTATACGAAGGCTTACGTATTTATTATTTGAATTTTAAGCAAATGTTATATATAATATCCTTGAAATTATGTATGATATGAAAGTGATTTGTTGAAAATTCTCACTTTGAATTGATCAAAATCACCTCCGTTTCGCTTAAATTTGTGAATGAAGTTTCGGAATAGCGCTACATCAAAATGTACTAGGTGACTTGTTGGTTTTGCATCCTCGACTGTTAGCATTAAGATGATAGAGGATATCTGTAGTTCAGGAGGATAATTTTGTTGTTGTGTTCTCTGAGCTGGATTGTTTAATCGTGGAACTTTTGTTGTCATTCTAGACAACATCATTGGCAAAAACTTCAGAAAGAAATGAGCGATAAGGTTTTCTCAGCCTTGTGTGTGACTGATTGTTTCTGCCGAGGTCTTGTTGTTGTCTTCATGTTTATTTCAAGTTATTGTCCTGATGACTTGAAATCCGATCTTCTTATTGTTTTTTATTGGTTTATAGATTAGGTTAACGTTAACATGTCTATTGGTCGCTGACTGCCCTGAATACTAAACCATTGATCGAACCGAAACTTTGGATCCGAGATGTAGACGGCAAAATTGTCATCATTAAAAGAAACGAATTGAAAACTGCTTAAAAACTAATCAACAACTTTTTCGATGACATCAAATTCACCTTTGAAAAAGAATCAAATAACAAACTTTTATTGTTAGATGCTCTGATCACCAGAACAGATTCAGGAATATTGGAAACTGAAGTATGCAGAAAACCAACTCATACGGATCAAATTCTCAACTACAATAGCAACAACCGAATAGCATACAAAGTCAGTTGTATAAAAACATTGTTCAAAAGGGCAAAGACACACTGTAGTACATCAAAAGTATGGAGAAAAGAAGAAGGCTATTTGATGACTGTTTTCCAGAAGAGCGCCTATTCACTCAACTTCACCAAAAATGTTTACGTAATTTATCATCAACCTCAAGTCCTGATAAAGGGATCATTCTGCCTTACAGGAAGAATGTCATCAAGATCACAACTAGATTATCGAAGCCTTTTGAATCGTTATATCCCACAAGCCTACAAAATCTCATCCTTTGTTATGCAGTTCAAAAAATACAACAGTAAAGGAATACAAACCAAAAATTATCTGCAAAATAAACTGCAAAAAAACACTACATCGGACAGAGTGGTCGCCCTCTTCTCATTCGTCTACATGAGCATCAACTAGCAGTGAGACATCATGATATCCCCTTGCTCACATCCGGGCATACGGACAATTATGGACATGAGTTTGACTGGGAAAATGTGAAAATCCTGGACACAGGGAATACAAAGAATGCCTATTATTCAAATCAGTCAGCAACCGGTAGGCATGTTAACGTTAACCTAATCTATAAACCAATAAAAACAATAAGAAGATCGGATTTCAAGTCATCAGGACAATAACTTGAAATAAACATGAAGACAACAACAAGACCTCGGCAGAAACAATCAGTCACACACAAGGCTGAGAAAACCTTATCGCTCATTTCTTTCTGAAGTTTTTGCCAATGATGTTGTCTAGAATGACAACAAAAGTTCCACGATTAAACAATCCAGCTCAGAGAACACACTACCAAAATCTTAACTTTCCCAAGTTTATCTGAACTGAAATGCATACAGTTCTTAACAGGTTTAAATGTCTTTATTTACTGAATGAACTTGCTCCATCAATCCGAACCCTGAATTTATCAGTTTGTGATCACTGTTTTTGACGTATAGAAATAATCACATGATATTCAGTTGTAATGTCTGGTCATTAGTAAAAAGTAATTCCTGAGACATGAGGAAGAAATGTAAATCAAAATATTTGATTCAACCTGTACAAACTAATTGACTTCAGTTTTGCTCACCATAAGGTGTTCGGATGCTTAGTTTTTAAACCACTAGATGATTAGATAAAGAGTGAATTTAAGGACCACCCTCCCAACTACTGAGATATTCAGTTACGTTTCTTTATTTTATGAAAAACTGCCATTCCATCTGAAATGTAGAAACCTGAATGATCATTTCAGCTATTTCCTGGGTGGCCTTTAAAGTCACTCATGGATCAAAAGAAGCAACTGGGCCAAAAGAAATAATTTTACGTGACCAAGAACTGGCACCATAAACTCCAAAGAATATGATTTAAATAAACAGGATATTTCAATTAAATGCAAATACTTGTAGGGCAACAATGTTTAGTATTACAAAACCAATTCAGCCCGGAAGCAACTTCCTCCATAGTGATAATAAACTGCGAAAAGGTACAAGCAACTGGATTGTATAAAAATCCTTTTCTTCTCATCAGTGTAAGTAATATTTATATGAGAACTGATAAAAGAAATTATTCGCAGTAAAAACCTGATGATTGAAACTCAACGTTCGTTTTTCCAACGTTGAATAAAAATATACTCAATAGTAGAACAGATTTGCTGCTCAGGGTGAAGACCATAGTTGTTTGGTGTTCTCATACAGAAGTAAATACTGACCAAGTTCCCTAGCTTGATGACAAAACGTCCAAGGAAAAGACTCAAAGCTGAAAGAATACCGAACGATGATCACACTCAATAGTCATAGACAGGAACAGTGCGTTTGAAAAGTTTGAAAAATGAAGGGTATCAGGTGTTATTAACTAAATAAAAGTAAAAAGGATGCTTTTTGAATGTTCTCTTGACTGTTTGATCACTACTATCGAAAAAAAAGAAGAATTTTCCTAATATGTTTCTCAGCTATTAGTGACATGTTTGCAAACATGTGTTTGAATTTGTCACGAAAACAATCTTGAGTGAATCTTTTTGACATCATAAGTAGTCACTTCAGCATCTACTACTGTTTTAGTCAGCTAAGATTTAGAAATAAGGTGTCACTGCTGTTACTACATGCCACCATGAAGAAATAAGGCTTAGTTAAAGTTAGATAACAAATGAATTAACAGTAACTCAATAAATATTAATAATCAACCCTGGTGTGTAAAAATGGCTATCCTATTTCGTTTTATCACAAATAGTTGTCAAATATGACAAAAGAGTGAAAAGAGTTGTTCCTTGAATGATATAATCCATTACAAAATAATTGTGTAGATACATCCACTAAATCAGAAATCAGTAAGTACAATGAACAGATTTTTTTTCCACGAGTTCATTATCTAATGATGAGTAATCAAATTTGGAAATGGTGGATATCCATCCGAATTCAGTGGTAAGAAACAAATACACCGATTGCAATTACATAACTCTTCTTAGGTTGATCAGGCGAATATTTGGGCATGGAGAATTCATATAATTCCAGTTTTTCTTTCCATATTGATGAGTCCTCTAGAATGCAAACAAGCCTATTAGCTTCAGCCTCTATCATTATCAGACGCACATAGACAGTAATACAAACCAACTTCAAACATTTTTCATGTTATCTCAATACAAAATATACATAACTTAACCATCTTACTTTGAACCACAACTAATTTACTCTGTTCCTTCTTAATTACAGATATCTTGGTCGACTAAAACCGCCTAGGTAACCAGTTCACTAGTTACTAGCCGGTCCTAAGCCCAGATAAAAGGTGAGGTTGGGCATAGGGCTAGCAACCCTACCCCGCAGAACCAATCTGATGGCTAAAGAAACTTCAAAGCACAAAGAAAATATAAAAAACATAAAATTAAACTTATTCCTCGCTGGAATCGGAGAGACGAATGATACCAGTTGGTGAAAACCTTGAGGTGGCCAACTGGTCGATGTGTCCTCGCTTTTTTCGATGGAAGTGAAAGTAAATATAAGGACATGGAATGTTTGAACTATGTGTGAACCTAGCAAGGCTGCCCAGATTGCCAAAGATATGAGAAGGAAGGTATGGCATGGAAGCGCTGGGAATCTGAGATAGCAGATGGAATGGAAGTAGACTCTCCTAACCGCCAGATGGAAAGTTAATAATCTATCTCGATATTCGAACCCAGATGACAACTACGAGCACACTGGGTTATGGAATGGCTATCATGATGTCCCCAACAGCATTAAAGACCCTTATACAGTGGGAAAAAATCTCCTCCACGATAAGGATCATCACAGCAAGATTCAACTGAAAAGGAAGGAGAGTCACAATCATTCAGTGCTACGCCACGCTCCTACAACAATTGCAGATGAAGAGAAGAAGGAGGAATTCTACAGACAACTCCAATCAGTACTTGACAAGACACCACCCCAGTTGGCGACATCAAAATTCATTCTAATGGGTGACATGAATGTCAAACTGGGAGTGGACAACACAGGAAGAGAACTGTGCATGGGTCGAGAAGCGCTCGCTGAAATGAACGAAAATGGAGAACTGTTTGCAGATTTCTGAGCATACAACGGTTTGGTGATTGGAGTCAGGCAGTATGTACAAACACAAGGATGTTCACAAAGCGACAAGGTTTTCACTAGACACCAGGACACACTAAAAATCAGATCGACATCATCTCAATGTGAAGAAAGTGGAGACACAGTCAGCCTACTCGACACAAGATCAGTTCAAGAAGAGCAGCAGATGTAGGTTCACAATACTCACCATCTACTGCAAGGAACCTACCTTAAAAACCAAGTTGAAAGCTTTCAAAGAAGAAGCTGGTGATAGACCACAGTTCAAGTTCAACACTCAGAATCGATACTCAACTGAACTGAACTGAACTGAAGGACGAAACTACAAAGGATATCTTCACGTCAGTCAATCAGTCAGTCATCAGGACGAAATGGGAGAGATTGAGCAACATCCCTGAAGGAACCTGTGTGGAAGAACACTGGGACTCTTTGAAAGAGATGTGGAAAGAAACCTGCATAAGCATACTAGGAAGGAAGAGGAAACAAGACAAGGAATGGATCCTGACGGACACATGGAAGCTGATACAGGAGGGAGAGGAAGATGGTGAAGCAGAAGATGAACCAGTGCAGTTCCGTTCAGTTCAGTGCAGTGCAGTGTAGGGATGAACAACGAAAGGAGGAGCTGAACACAACCTACAAAACACTGGACTAAGAAGTGACGTAGAGTGTGTGTAAAGATAAAAGACACTTCTATGACACACTGGCAAGCGAAGCAGAACAGGCTGCAGCTAGGGGAGACAGAGACCTGACAACACTAGGTTACTTACTGTCTGCGAAGAGATCAACGCGGATGGAACCAATGGCAGATAGTAAAGGAAACCTAGTTACCACCAAAGAGGAGAGCGGAAGGAAACGATGGACTGACCACTTCAAAAAACTATTGAATCGACCAAAACCACCACCACCTGCAACTTGTCCACAAATACCATCAGCAGCACAGTCATAGAACTGTCAGCGAACGCAGGCCCTCTGACAAAAGCAAAAGTGGAGTTCTGATGGCCATAAAACTGCAGAAAGCCGGGAAAGCGGCGAAACCAGATGGAATCCCGCCAGAAGCACTGTGAACAGACGCAGAGACAACAGCGGACACACGCACCACTACTGCGGAAGGTTTGCAAGGAAGGAAGGAAGGAAGGAAGGAAAGAGGGAGAGGTACCTGCTGATTGATTGGAAGAAGAAATACCTTGTCAAACTCCCAAGGAAAGGAGACCTAAGTCCTTGGAAGAAGTGACGAGGAATCATGCTCCTGTCCTCACCCACCCAGGCAAAATATTATGTCACATCATCCTGGAGAGACTAAATGGATGCACTGGATTCAAAATTACGACCGGAACAGGCTGGCTGGATTCAGAAGGAACAAATCATTTTTGGATCAACTTGCAACGCTATGCTAAGCTACGCATCATCATGGAACAGAGTATAGAATGGCAGTAAACTCAACTCTACTCAACTCCATCGACTTTGAAATGGCCTTCGACAGCGTCGACTGAGAAGTAATTTGTCAACTGCTTCAACTCTATGGTTTTAGTGCCAAAAACCTTGATCAACGTCATTCAACAGCAGCTATGTGCTATATGATGCCGCATGCCAAGTGATTCACAATGGGAAGTTCAGTAACGACTTTGAAGCGAAGACAGGAGACAGGAGTAATACAAGGCTGCCGCCTCCTATCATCGATGACCTTCCTGACTGTGGTTGACTGGACTGGACTGGACTGGACTGGATCATGCAAGAGACTGTGAGGAGCTGTGAGAAGATGGGCATATGCTGGCTGAACCGATGAAAAGACCTTAGAAGAGGATTCGGGTTTCGCCCATCATGATTTATGTTTAATGTCTTGTCGCACAAACTCGAAGATCTACAAGCGAAAACTAACAAGTTGACAGAAGAGGTAGGGCAGCGAAGACGGGACTTCAAATGAACGTAGAGAAGACAGAGGTGATGAATATAGTCAACAACAACAACAAGAAGAAGAAGCTGCAATCACCGTCAACGAGAGAAACTTGAAGGAAGTAGCCTCTTTCACCTGTCTAGGCAGCACTGTTTCAACTACAGATGACACAGGCACAGATGAGGATGTCAAAGCCAGCCAGGATTGGACAAGCAAGACAGGCGTTCATTAACCTGAAATCAGTGTGGAGATCTTCTGCACTCAGCATGTGGAACAAGATGCGGATTTTCAACACCAACATCAAGTCATTGCTTCTATATAGTTCAGAAACTTGACACGTCACGAAAAGCACTTCCGACAAAGTACAAACATTCATCAACAGCTGACTACGCTCGATACTGAAGTCCAAATAGCCAGAATAATAAGAATAAGCAACAAGGAACTCTGACTGGTAGGGAACCAGACAATAACCTATCTCCTAACAAACATGCAAACGGAAGTGCAGATGGATTGGATTGGGCAAACACTGAAAAGATCGATTGGGGACACCACGCTACAGGCCCTCGGGTGGAATCCGAAAGGGAAACTAGTTGGTCGTCCAAGGCAAGGGTGAGATGGAGATCGTGTGAGAAAGAAATGAGGGTTGAAAGGACTGCAGAGAACAGAGTGCAATGGAGACGTGCTACTGAAGTGGTATGTTTCACTAGGAACCCAAGGGACAAATAATAATAATAATCTTGATCGACTTATATTTAATCTTGTGAATGAATTCCCGTTATGGTGAATTCTGTTTCTTGAATATGTTGAACCCCTTAAACGTTATGAAATTCTGACATGAACTACGAAAAGAATTATTTTTAGAGTCAAGGTTCTTTAAATTATGTGAGCAAACTCTTTGGAATAAAATTTGGAAAAAAATTTGTTGACGTAGGTGTAAAACCTGGGCACTGTGGTGGAATATAATTCCATATTAGATTTGCTTACTTGATTTATGACACAGAGTGATACAGTATTATTTACTTGATAAGGTAAATAATGCTGTATGTAATAAATACTGTAATAATTAGTGTAATGCTATAAGGAAATAATACATTATCACTGTGTTATAAATCAAATAAACAAATCTGCATAAAGAGTACCGTCATGAGGTGCAAATCACTTAGAACTTGGAAGGTTATTTTTCAGTCACCAAAGTTGTTAAACCCATTACCTGTAACCGATTCCAACTTATGTTTATACACTGCAGGAAACATTCCCCTGAATACCAGGAAAAAGAAGCAGACAGACGTGAATTGGATATTACAGTAGCATATAGGGAAAAATCTTCAAAATTAAGTTCAAATAGCACATGCCTGATGCAACTAAATCTTATCCTATAACACTATCAAAAATGATTTCGGCGGGACAGTATGTGAGTATTCTTTTGTTTAAATATCCTCCAGGGCTTCATGAACGAGAGATAATGTGCACACCATTGAGAGTTTAACGGGTAAACGTCTTTTTAATGAATTCTTGTTTCAGGGAATGCATGGGTTCAAAAAAGTATTCCTTTTGTATACATATAGCGTTTCTGATTATGTTTAGCTCTCATAGTGTCCTAGTCTAGTGCAACCTGGAGACCAGTGTAGAGTGTTTGCAATCAACAAGAGTGTTCAGTAGTATTCTCGCCAGTTTGTGAGACTTTTAAATCGTCTTTTAAACCGCTGTGTTTCTCGTAGAATTTCCTCGGACATAGACGTAATATCTAATTGTTTGAGAACTAGTATGATTGTTTTTATATGATACCGTGGTTGATTGGACCGAATTGATCGGTCTGTATTGGCATATGGGCTCCTGTGCGGATGCCTCGATATTGCGCATCCTGGATTCCACTGTTAGCCACCATCCATCATTAACATGTTTGGGAACTAGTTGGTCTCCATTAACTCTCACTGTCAACCGATATCAATCATAAAAATTGACTGCCTTTCTCTTTAAGTTCTGTTTCATAGCATTTCGTAATTTGTACTGAGAAATTCATCTTGGAGTTAGTATGTTCTACTGATATTCGCAATGAATATTTATTATAAAAGAATTTGTTTGAACTTTTGAATATGATATATAAGTTATGCACAGATAAATGACACACCAGTTTATTCATTTTATTTTTTTAGTACCTTTAAAAAACCACTCGATAGTATCTTTAGTAATCTTTAGTATTCCTGTTGTCCAACATAAGGTTTTTATTTAGTATTGCCCTTCTCTTTATAACCACACACAAACAATGCCTCTTAAAAAGAACTGTCATGAATGTCAAAACACTCCATACAGCATTAGCATTTGACCTTAGTGTGATCATGTAACAGACTGTCTGTTCACAGAATCACGACATTTATTTCACAACGTTCTAATCACACGACTTTTATTTAGTGAGCGACGCTCACTAAATGTATAGGTAAATGGTGGGAGTTAATTTTGTTCAATAAGAAACAAATTTAAAAAATGACTGAATACAGTATCGATTATCACAACAGAACTGAAATGTAGAATCAATACAATATTGTTGGTGGTCATTAAGAAATTTTGACCTGAACTCAGCTCATCAGTCTCTCTGACATTGTCTGTAAGACACATGTTTACTTTAACATTCTAAGATGTTCTCCTCGGCACTAAACTCAAATCAGAAATAATGAGTAATGTCATTCAGTCATCAACAGCCGGAACACTGATTTTTATTTAAGGATAAGCATTCTGTCGTATTAGAATTGTTTTCAACACCACAAATATTATGTTCGACTACCGTAGTTGATACAAACATTTCATCTGCTATTAGCAATTATAAGATGCATAATATGCTCCTCTTTCTTTTTAACTACGACATTAACATTCCGAATATAGTAACATTTCTATATGAAGTTAGTACCAGCCTGGTATCGGGACGTCCAGGAAGAGACCTCAAAGATCAGAGAACCCAAAACAATTACCATAGTAGCACCATATAATAAACAGGATGAGCAGTTTCCCATTTACGCGGTCCACGTTGACGTTTGTCGCATCTGAGTGGTTCTAGCTGTGGTACCAACAGGGTTTACCTTAGGAACCACTCAGTCAGTATCAGAGAACGTGTCACGAACCAACGAACTATACTAATGAGCATTCAGAAGTTACTCACACTGATCTGTAGATCTTATGAACCAGATCATAGTAACCTAAACGTCAGACGGTTATTTCTACAGATAAGCACAACTGTTTCCTGACACCCCATGTTGTCCATCAGCGCAATTTTAATAGCACCACATTACATTTTGATCCATACTTACGTTGATTTCTCACCATGATTAACTGGTCGACTTTCACCTGCTACTGAATGCTGACTAGATTCCATCAGTCATATTTGTACTGTGCTCACGAGCTTTGAAGACTCGTTCTTGTGGTGCTATTCGATTGGTGTTAGATGACTGAAACTAATCAGCACAACTTTCTGAAAGCTTTTCAGTTTTTGAACGAATTATTTGGCGATTTTATATGCGATTATATTGTCTGCACTAATCGTTGCGTCTTTAAAATATCCCTCATCTTTTGACTAAACGATTCATGTGAAGCTTCAATCGGATTGCACATTTCATCATAATATTTACTGTCTTTCCAAAACAAGAAGAACAGCAACTGTCAGCTGTCGCAGATTCCAAAGTTCACGTGGAATATGTATAAACTAAGTTAAAAATAGAAACAATGCAAAATTCCTCCTTCTGATGACTAATTAATTTGACTACTCCCTTCATTCATGAACGAAACTTCAATACAAGAAGTTTCATAAACAAAAAAGATTACCACTCTCTGTTACAGAAGAGGATAATAATTATTTCTTGTTCCAAGCCTATTACTTTAACAATTGCCTTTTTTCCATATCTTTCTATCTGGAAGAAATTTTTTAGTCCTTTCTGGGATTCAGTATTGTATATTAATTTCTTCAATTTAACATGCGTGATTGAAAACTCAAAAAGAAGCTGATAGTTATAACTATTAAGAGTTACAGTTTCATGCACCAAGATATATTCATTGTCTCTTTTTCCCACTTAGCTCGGGAATTGAACCAATTTAGTTTGTGTTTCCCAAGAAATGAGTTCATTTATTCAGAATATTAGCTAACTCAAAAGTGGGTCACTTATTCTTAACTGAGTTATGAGATAATTCTAATATCATTGTGACAGAAGCTGGATTTCAAATCAAAATATACTTTTTATTCATATGTAACATTTTATTTCCACATGTCACCGAAAACAGTACATCATTGCAAGTTGTAAGGATTTAAAGTATACCAGAAAAAAAACTAATATACAGGAAATAAGATGCATAACCTAACACATGAACGTGCACATAAATAGCCAGAAAAAAGTTTCAACCAAACTTACTTTGCTCTTCGTACTTTTGGTAATGGAGAACTGGTGCTGCTGATTATTTCAGTTGCCTTCTTCCCAACTGTAAAAATGACAGACATCGCTTATCAGTCAACTTCTGAGACGAATGACATTTAAGTGTAGTGAAACTTTTTAAAGTGAAGCTTTATGCTCAATTATACGGTTTTTATCTGCCTACTATAACCCTAGTTGTCATGCCAACTAGTTGAAGTGATTGTTTATTGGTCCAATGTAAAATTTTCTTATTGATAAAAAAAAGCAAACAATAGTTATACTAAGATGAAAGCTTAAGTAGTTATGTTATTGTATTCATGTAGAGTGAGTGTTATTATTGCTTCTTTTGCACTTTATGAAGTATGTTGGATATTATTTTTCACAGTGGATGGTTTAATAAATGAATGAATGTTATTCCACAGCTATATACCATTATCATGCTGACCTACAAGCATAGCTTACTGATTCAGTTAGCGCATTACTTCACAATTAATACTTTTTACAACAATGATAGTAATAAAGTAAAATGCAGTGTAACATTCTACCTAACAATGTAGTTTTTAAGAATGCTAAGAAGCTTTTTCTAGAAAGAAAAAAGCAACAAAAAACCGTATTTTTACACGACAATGCTTTGAAGAGGAAAAATAGAACTGGAAATGGACAGCAAACAACAACTATGAACTTGATATATTGTTCACACTTTACATTTACTTGTAAGGTTATGCTATCCAGTATCTTTAAGCCAGATGTGTACCGAATCTTAGATGTACGATATTTGAAAATACAATTAGATTTTAGTCATATGTGTTTGACCACAGTTATATAACTATACTGATTGAAATACCCATGATTTATCGGCAAATATATATATATATATATATATATATATATATATATATATATATATATATATATATATATATATAGCCCAAGACGAGAATGGTAATGGCTTGATGTTCTCCAAGATTGGACACCTGGAGATATTGGGATGTCTCATCACCAGGCTTACTGACACTATCAACACTAACTTCAGGACTTCTTCATGAAACTCCAACAATCAAAAGCTGTGATGTAAAGAATACCAAGGAGGTTATTTAGTATAGATGATAGATAAGTTTACTTTAAAACTACTGAAGTCTGGAACGAAAGTGCTATACTGACTAATTATGCTTTGACAACAAAGTAGGAAAGTTCTATAGATTCACTGGGGAACTTAGTTGTGCGTTTTACCCAGTATATACATTCCTATCACAAAGATGAGGACGACGAAAAACTATGCAACCAATAACTCTGTTTCCGATTCACTGAATAGTAGAGACAGCAGTTCAGTTACTAAAATGTGTTAACTAGTGCTGCTACTGAACGGACACATTATGATCAGTTTGCACAAATCCCTTGAAAAAAACAGTCCTTTAATTATAACCACTGCATGCTTCTTCAAGCATCACCAAATTCGTTCAATTATTTGATGTTCAAGTCTTCATCGTTCGTTATCATGATGTGGAATGTTTCCCAAAAGTTCCCTACGCTCAGATCCCTCCATAAGTTTTAAAATGAAGTTGAACCTCAAGTCTTACTTCCGGTTGGAGTCCTCAACTTTGAAACACCGAACAGTTACCATGTCCTTGAAGTCATTAAACATTTCAACAATCATATTATTCTTTATAGTTGATTGTTAAACAGTACCATTTTTAATATTTAGTCGGAAAATGTTGCACAACGAATAAACTTATACAAATCACATGCTGAAAATTCTGTACTTTAAATAAAATTATAGTTCAGAATAAAGCGAATGCGTCATTGTCACTATTACTACTATTATTGTTCAACAAGGGAACGTAATGTGACTATTAGGCTATGTGAAATTGCTTCATAGTGAACTATATTCAGTCAGTCCATGATGAAACTCAAACTGAAATTAATAAACTCTCACAAACCTCCAAACTGAATAATTGTCCATTGCTCATAAATGAGTAACCTGCTTTGAGATGAGCTTTCCCAAAATGATATTGAGAAGTCATGACCGGTGCGGCAAACCGAGTTGGAATGAGGGACAAATGCTCAACGATGGGAGTGTATGAAAGTCACGCTGAGTCACGAACTGACTGAAATGGAAAAACGCGAACATTTACATTTCCATTCAGTGCCTCAATGGTAACATACCCACCAAGAAACATAAGTGTCGTGGGTTCGAACCCTGATGGAGTGATGGATTCGTACTGCTAAACAGCCGTATACTAGAGCGAAATGGCTGTCGAGTGCTCCGAGTCTTTAATGGTTCGCCAAATGATGTCAGTTAATGATGAATATTAACTTGAAATCAATAAATAAATCCCTACTAACCTCAAAATGGAATTCATTTGGACAATTCCAATATACGGCCTCATTAAGAACGACCCATCCACAGAACTAATTTAACTGAGTACAATTTAACTGTGCATGCATTTAGAATAGTGGTTACGTAACCGCTGACGCATAAAAAAAATCATTCTGGGTAGTCTTTTCACTGACTATTTATTAGTTACTGGAGTTGTGCAAGAGGATGACAAAAGAACCAATCAATATCTTCATTTGGGTTGAACATTCATTTCAGTGAGTGATAATCATACAGAAAGGCTGTACATATATATTCAGCGATTTTTAATTTGAGTTCATTTTCATATGAATAGAAATAAAATGGATGACTTGACGTCAAGATCAAATAAGATGTGGAAAAATGTGTTTGAAAAATTCAACTTAAGCTTCAGAAAATCTAAAAGATTTAAAAATACTTATTCTGACGATAAACTGGATGAAAATGCTAAATTTACAAAATGGTTTACCAGATCATTGAGGGGACATCAACACAAGGCTAGAGGACTTTCCGTCCCCTCAAAAGCAGCATTATATGAGAAAGGTGAACAGTAAGTAAATGATTCAAATAGTATTTATCTTTAAAATATCCACTGTTCATTGAATTTAATGGTCGAGATAGAAGTTATGATTTAGGATGAATCGAAGTTGTATAATTTGATGTTAGTGCTGATTTAGAGATAGAGTAGTAAAGCGAAATCCTGAAGACTAATCTAACATTTATGATTTCCATCCTGTTAGTCGTAATGTCATTAATTTGAACACCCATGACTCGAAATCTTTTGTGATTCAGATTTTAAATCACTTTTCCTCATCTTTCTTCAGTATAGAAATTTTCAGTTGATCAAGATTGAAATAGTGAACCCTATGAGCATAAACTTTAATTTTACTCAGTCACTTGAAGGTATTTACTTAAGTACACATGGATTTCTAAGTAAATTTTAATACTACTGAATCAATTTTGCACAAATTGATTGTTTTCATTTAGCACATAGGGATAGCGAAGGTAAAATGTGAGCACGTTTTCTTGTACAACGAGATACATTAGTCAAGTGAATGACTACTCAATGACATTAGCCGCTTGTTTAGAATTTACTCAATGCTTATCAGATCAACAGACAGTTAACAGATGTATAAGACTGCCTCTAAGTAAAGTTCACGTAGTTTTTTTCCAGTTGATAACAATAACCCGAAGTTGTCAAAGAATTTGAATTGCTACGCTTCCCTTTATAATAACAGGGATTTCACCGCACACACAGCTTATTCAAGTCTGTTCGAGCTTGACGACTCGTATATCAATGTGTTAAGCTGATGCTATCTGATGTTGAAATAGTCAGTTTTCGTTTATTGGTAAATTATCCACTAGAGGATGAGAATCGGTTACATCAGTGCATACACTACTAGCATAACTTCTAACGACATGTTGGTATACATCATGAAATGACATCAGCTGGAGAAACATTAGGAACTTCGGAGTACTGGACAGCTGTTTCATCCCACTATGAGACTCCTCAGTAGCACATACCCATGACGCCGCCAGGAATCGAAACTAAGACCTTCAGGTTCTGCGGCCAGCTCATTACCATTAAGCCAGTGGTCAAAATCCAATGGTCCACATTTTCCTACTTCCGTCAGTTAACGAAATAGTGCGACGTCCATCCAATACAGTTGTTGAGTAACTGTCCTCATGTTCGGCTTGGTTGGCTCCACTGGTCATGACCTCTCATTGGAACTTCGAGAATCACCTCTCAAAGCTAGTCACCAATGAGCGCTAGATTAATCTCATCTGGAGGTTTGTGGCGATTTATTGATTGATTCCAGGTTGGAATTCATCATGGAGGGACATCGGTTAGCAGAACATTGGAAACCTTGCAGCACTGGACAGCTGTTTCTTCTTGGTATGGGATACCTCAGTAGCAGTAGAACATATGTCCTGGGCTCGATCATTGATGGCGTCATTGGTGAGCACTGCTGAGGAGTTCCATACTGGGACGAAACAGCTGTCCAGTGCTCCCAGTTTTCCAATCTTTGTCCGAGTGATGCGAGCCTATGATGAATACCAACCTGAAATCAATGAATAAATCCCCACAAACTTCAAAACTGATATAATGTGAGTGTATTGTGAAATTGGTCCTATATTGAACCTTTTGGTTTGACTATGCAGGTAATAGTGAAAGATGAGTCTGAACAGATAGAATCTGATAGGCAAATATCGAAAACATGTTTAGTCATAGGATATAAAGTCTCCATCGGCTATTCATTCAAACTAGCTCTCCCCCTAAATATATTGAGAAAAACATGAACCCAAAGAAACGTACCGAATTACTTGTGACAGTTTTGAAGGAAATCCTTCCTGTAAATACATACTTGGAAAGTGACATGGCATCAGAAATTCTGAAGAATCGACCTTATAGAACTTTAAGAAACATATTTTTTTCTACTGAGCTCCAAAATGTCTTCTCAAACCGATAACTGATACAGGAAGGTATAAAAGACAAGGTACCGCTTCAGGTCACATAATGTGTGACTACAAGTTTATTTGCATTTGTGAAGCTGGTTGAATTGACCATATGTAGCGTACTTTTCCAAAATGCATTTCAGAGCACTATTCTGCCCAACTGTCAAGAGGTGAGCATAACTCAGTAATCTATAGCACACTTGAACATCTGGTTATTTTGGATCACAGAGATCTAATAGAGTTCCCTTTTAAAGTATGTCTTCTGTAAATAAAAAAGTTTTCAGTGAATAAAGGTTTGTCAGTATCCACTGTCCTTTGCCGTCATCTATTTCCACTACTGCTCATTTTATACTTCCAACAGTGTATATCATTCTGAAAGAGCCATAGCATGTGACTTCAGATTAAAGCCTGAGAATGAAACAGAATATTTATGTAGCGTCAACTGTATAGGGAAAGTCAAGCATACTTCACAACATTCCGTCTCCTCTTTCTTTAATAATGAGAGATGAAACCACCGAAAACTAGTAGAATGAGAGCATTATAAGCAGTAAGTAGTAGTAGTACCAATAACGCTACTGAGGGTAAGCATAAATAGCGGGAAAAGGACCTCAAGTCAATCGAGAACGCATTGAAACTACACAGAGCAAAGTATCTCTGGAGAGTGTCATATAAAATTAGTGGCTGGTTAACTAGCCATTAATTAGGCCTCTGGGGCAAGACAGCCACCTCTTGTGCAACGAGTTTACTTGTTGTTTTTGAATACTCGTAGTTTCCTGCTGATATATTGGGTCAAGCTGCTCGACTTCTGTTGGGGGATGGGCTCTTACGTGGTTACCTCGATACTACGTGATTGCCAATTACGTTGATGTCTGTCCGGTGGCTAGCAGTGGAATCCAAAACGTACTTTTCGTTCCATCTGGGATTCGTCGGCTGGATGTACCTGCACACACATTTCCTGTTCTAGCACCTGTTCCCTCGGGCACTAGAACCAAGTATCCAGCGCTTCAAACACCAATGCGTCATGCACTGGGACACGAGAGCCATCAGTGGGAACAATATCACTCAGTGGAGTGTAGGTACATCCGGCTACTGAGTCTTGAATCGGACGATACGCGCCTTCTGGATCCCACTGCTAGTCACCAAGAGGCTAAATCTTATTTTAACCCTGTTCGTATCTTTTATTTTGCGCTCACATTTTTTAATCCTATTGTTTCTATTCCATGTATGTGTTACTATTATACTGTTGTTATTTGGCTGCACTTTTCCTTGGTATCATAGTTTTTTTAGCCGTTATTGTGATTACCTCTCAAAGATTAATTTTTGCTAAAGGTGGGTAAGATGAGCCACTAGAAAGTTTTAAAATCCTGGCAACACACTGACTTATCAGTCTACAAATTACGAAGACGTTAGTTTGGAATCTAGCCTGAATTAAGAGGAGTCTATGCTTTGAATTTATCGAAGTAATATGCCAGCTTTTCTTTGTGAATAAAAAGTTTGATTCGAAAACTGTGGTATTGATGAGCTTAAACATTGATCTCACCACCTTACTAGTCGTTGGAGCTTATTGAGTCGGGTCAGTATCTTACAATAGCTGTTCTAGTTTCAATTAATCTACATTGTTTATTTTGGGTTCCTTATAGGTGCAGTCATTTACCAATGAATTAACTTTGGCTTTTCTTCAGACTTTAAAATA
Source organism: Heterobilharzia americana (assembly GCA_944470555.2). Taxonomy (NCBI): domain Eukaryota; kingdom Metazoa; phylum Platyhelminthes; class Trematoda; order Strigeidida; family Schistosomatidae; genus Heterobilharzia; species Heterobilharzia americana. The sequence continues at coordinate 111,800,605 of OX104134.1, read as the reverse complement.
CTGCTCACATATGAAATCAGTATCTTGTTTTCACTTTCCTTTGTGCTCATAGATCTGATGAAATACATCGTAAATCGTGCCCAGAGGAATACCTAGTGAATAACAGGACATGGTTTCGTGGCATGTCACAGGCTCGGTTATACAGTAGCATGCATAATCGAAAAACTAAACCTGAATTTGTACGAAATTCACAACTTCTGTTCGGACCTCATGAAACATCACCAAATGTCAAGGTAAGCATTAGTTTTCAAGGAGATTTCGAATACCACATTCTATTCACTAAATAAAGAAGTGCACTCTTTGTAAACATTCAGAAACAATAAGAAGCGGTTTCTTTCAGGGATTTGATAATTCATGTCAACATTTCTTACTTTTCATTTAATAATTTTGAAAGAGAGATTGATGTGAAGTGATTTTGCTTGAGATAATTCAGTTTAAGGAAAAGTTATATGAAAATGGTAGAACCACAAATAAAACCTAAACTTTATCAAAAAAGCCATCAATTTTTTCAGAAACAGAGATTGATTCAGCGAAAACAAAATAGATTTCCTGTTGTTTCGTTAGTATACCCCTTTCTCTTTATGGATGCTTTTATTATACAAACCTATATTTTTCCATGGAACCTCATGAAAAAGATAGACTCAACCAAGTGAATCATAATCTCTAGGAAGGTAAGTGATCACTATATTTAAAACTTTCTTGTCTGAGTAAGGGACACTGAGTAAGGTGGTGAACTTTCACCCAATAGGTATAACTGAACTGCATTGAAGTCTTCATAAAATGAATTTTGTCTCATTACCTAGTATATGAAACTGATATGTTTTTTGGTTATCACTAAAATACTAAGGTAGGCGTTATTAATGGATATACAGACCAAATCAAATCTGACAGTAAGTTTGAATTTAACTCAAATAGTTTCTTCAAATTCAGTCACTAACAAGTTGCATGTGCTATTTCTTGTTTTTGTGACGAAATATTTCTCAAGTTCGCAAAAGATGATATCAACGTGGAGTCCATCAATAGATTCAGAGATATTAAAATACAAGAGTTGAAAGAAGAACCAGTTAACCGAATAAAACAGTTGAAGACGGCCAAAACAGGTGTCCAGGTATCAGCAATTGAAGATAATACTACACATCCTGAGGTAATGCACTGAATTCTTTTACATACAATTTGGTTGGGAAGTTCTGAAGAAAAGTAATCATTCCACTCATCATATTTACAAGAAAATGATGTAATGCACATAATTTACTTACAGACAGATCAGCGTAGAAGTTGGCATGCATATATATATATATATATATATATATATATATATATATATATATATATATATACGCTGATCTGTCTATAAGTAAATTATGTGCATTACATTATTTCTTGTAAATATGATGAGTTTCCATATGGTTTTAAAGACCGTGATGAATACTAACGTCAAAATCAGTCTACCTCTAAAGACCACCAACTGAGCAACAGAAATAAACTGATGTCAATGTGGCCCTACACTATGACATAAATGGTATCCAAATCCATCTTACATGTCTCTTCGTGTATCCGCATACACTTACGCGATGACCACAATGTAATCCATGACCTTTAGTCTCTTATTTACAGCAAACGGAAATATGAGTAACAACCTACACATCTCATAACGTGGTGTATGCACTTTCAAAATGAATGACTGTAGTCACGTTTGTAAAACACTGATTATACAGATATGATTCGACCAGGAAATGTGTACATCTTTTCACCTCGTTTGTATAATTTTTATATTCTAATCTGGATTATTGTGTTGAAGATGACTGACAGATTTCATGGCCAAACGTCCGAGTAATTCTATTTCTGACACGCTAACATTTATAAATATAGGATCCATATGTCAACCTTTCACTTGGTATCCAATATTTGTTCAATTCTGAATCATAGTCAACGTGAAAGCTTAAATTTTTAACACAGCAGAAGTGTTTTAGATACTATTTTATTATTGTGTACCACACAGATTACAACTTTTGATTATTCAAAATACATGGTATTTTGTTTTCCACTAAGTGTTTCTTTTTATATTCACCTCAGATTTGTTGTATTTACCAATTAATTTAGCACTTTTAAAGCATACACTGTCATACATCGTCACCTTCAGCATGGTCGTAACCTAAATCACTTAAATTTCTTTTGAAATAAGATTTATCAGCGCAATTTAAGTATAGCGAAAATAATTTTCGCAGGATAGTTATTCAAATTCATTAAGGGAAGTACAGAAAACTAACCGTTAAAATTTTTGAATACAGCCTATAAAATAAAATTGATTCTGTAGCAACATGTGAGTAAACTTGACTGAAAAGCAGTCATATCCTTATTCTTGTCAGTTATAATAATAAATGTTACGCTTATAATAGAGAGTCAAAATAAAACTACTCATACCAGTCCTTACGTTACTGAATGCGTTTCCATAAATTAAATCTTAAAAATTATGATTTATGCCTGATGAAAACTTTGTTGAAATTTCTTCCAAAGTAGAAAGGCTTATTCTACTCTGTTCTTCAAGATAACAAAAGGTATGAACGATGCAGCAACATCAGTGCCACAAGTATCATCTTCGGCTTATGTTACAGATGTAGCAACTTCTTCAGATTCACCATATCGTGATATTCCAGAAACCACCGAGGTTATCGATCAAAGCAGCTTATTTACCAATGACAAAGAACAACAAACCGTAACACCTACAACTCCCATCATAAAATGTACAGATTATAACGAGGATGAGCATTCCAAATTGTTACCTCCACCTCCACCTCCACCACCTATTCTCCCACCATTCTTCACAAGCTCAAACTATTTAGCTATAAATGATCTTGGTAAGATGATTTTTGTTAAATCTAGCAATTTACCGATCAGTTTTTATAAATAGCCGCATATCAGATAGATAATTATCTTGGTTTTGTATCAGCAATTCCATTTGCACTTTTATTAACTAAACTGAAAGTCTTAGGTTATTCAGTATTTGTAGTGGATGAACTGTGACGATCCTACCAAAACTGAATTATTATATATATTGAGCAACAGTGAGTGTATCTAGGTGTGTTAAATAGCTCATAAAATTTCATAATACAGCTGTTTTCATGAAATGCACTCGGGACCAGGAAATCTTTCTATGAGTGATAAAGTAGTACACTGAAAGCCACAAATAAGCTTCTTCTGCAGACGAAAGGAATTGTCCAAGTTAGGGTGGGCAGTTATACCTGAATATTTTTTTTCTTAAAAATCATAGGAATTTTTGTGCATTCTTCGTGACATTTGTTTGTGCTACAAAGTTGTATATTTCTATGTACCAGACTATAATTCACAATCATTGTGTGAAGGTTCACGCACGATACTACTTGGTTCCCCACATCGGTTTAGGTGGAACGATGCTAATAAAACACAGCTGGATGCCTAAAACAATCAGCTGATAAATTAAACAAGTAAGTAATCAGCTTTAGATATGGGTGATGACTGGAAGTGAAATGGATATGGTGGGATCCTAGCTAGAGACCTGTGGCTTACTGTTTGGATGTCCAGCTGACTGAGTTAAGAAACCCGGGTACCGAGCAGGTCTCAAGTTGACCTCCAATCTGCCCAAAAATTTAAACCACGAACAATTACTGAAGTCAATGTTATTAAATGAATAACTATATATGTGTAGTGAAAATTGTAAATATTTCCTTATTTTCTCCAATTTCAGTTTATAGTCTTATGTAGTCTAAATTGAACCGCTTTAACTGTATTTCTTTTGTTTTGTTTTCATCATTCATTCTCTGTCTATATAAGTTAATCCGTTAGAATGTATTGTATTGTCTCTCTTAGCTTCAAAGCATCTCTTTGTGGAATATGTTATTTTTAAAATTTCACTTCAAAAACCAGAGATGACTCCAAAACGACAAAATTAAAACCAAAAAACCAAAGGGTTAAATTCATATAATATACCAAAATGATGCATCCCGTACTAGGAATTTCCTTCTAAGTGGGATATTTTCTGTACAGTTTTACATATACACTGTACTGTATCAGCTGGCAATTTCTACTTTGAGTAGTTTGAAAATTCCCCAGTATATTGTCAAACCAAATACATTAGATGAATAATCATTCTCTTCACCGATGTCATCCTCATACTGTCAAATCGCATGTATTGAAAACAGTAATTCTATCCTGAATGTCATTTGATTTATACTATAGTTAAGTGCATTCTAAGCTTGAGGGCTGTGAAGAATTCATTTATTGAATTATTCATTTCATGTTAGCTACAGAAGTTTAACAGTGATTTTATTTGTGTAATGATGAGTAGTGGGTGGCAGTGAAATCCAGGATGCGCCTTTCGTCCCACTTGGGACTCGTCAGCTGGATGTACCTACCTCCCAGTGAGTGGTATTGTCCCTAGCGGGATTCGGACTCGGGAGACTGATCAGTTCGGTCCAGTCAACGACGGTGTAATACAAGCAATAACACTAGTAATTTTATTTGTCGAGTAACACTAGTACCGTATCTATCAGCCGCAATTATTGTATCGGACACCAATAGGAAATATGGAATGCTATAGGAATTGTGGATTTAGTATTTCTTTTAAAAACAATCCCTGTTTTGAATTTGTATGCTGCAAAGATTTCAAATTAAATATTTTATAAATCCATTCTTACGAATAATATTTTCATTATTATCACCAGAATCCCCAATGCCATACAATATGAAACCTAAGAAAATATTTTCTGCACCATTCAGGTTGAAAAAGGCTTGCGTGTCACCGGTAGGTCTCAGTATTCACATGAATTTGTTCTAGCATATTTTTCTCATATAAGCCAATTTTAGAGAAGTAAGAAGCAATCGGACAGGAATATCACTAATGAACTAAGCATATTAACAACACTTGCACTATGTAAGTGCATCATGGTTTATTGTGTGAGGAGCTTACGTATACCACGGTACCTGCTGTCAACCAGAATTGAAGGACTGGGGTCAAGATGTTGTAGGAAGGTCCCACAGACCAAATGTTTACTAGTGGGAAGTTGTTCAAAGCCTTATATATATATATATATATATATATATATATATATATATATATATATATTCTAGATAGTGCAGACAGGCCAGAATTTTAGTCAGTGACGAGTAGCTCAGTGAAATGAAGACATACATATGGATGAATATGAAGGTGATAATGAGAAAACAATGCAGTTCACATGCAAAAGTAACAGCTGTGTAATGATAAATTTAATAACTGAACATAAATTTTGTAAATTGTATCTGATGATTGATGGGGGCTTGATAAGTCCTTCAAAGTTTGCAAATCATGATTTGCATAGTGGCTGTGATGCTGCTACAACACTCAGGTGAATTCACATAGTTGACTTTAGATACCACTCCCGAGTTGACCTGAAGTTTCACCAAGGTACTGGAGCATTACAGAGTGCTGCATTCCAACGGTTTCTTATTACCAAAGTAGATTCATAGATTTATTCATCCGTTATGAATCGTGGATCCTATGTGTACCACCGATTAGGGATCAGCGTTCATTAGCTCCTTTAAGTGAACTCCTAATGCCCACCAATCCCATGATGGTGTAAGATATTCGCTTCAGTCCTTTCAACTTTATGGCAGCAGCCACGATAATTGAAGATAGTGGGTAGTACTTCCCTTACAGAAGCCATGAACATGTGGCCGTATGAAAGCGCTTCTGGAGCATGGTAAGGATCTTCCCACCGGTCGACCACACTAGGGTGTTCGACGAGAAATTTATTGTGTAACAGAAAATGATTCACACATTTCTCAGCCATAGGTATACAATTAAAGTCCACCCTATTTGATGAAAGCGCATTGAAAATGTTGCGGTCTATAACCACCTAAGGCTGTAAAAGAATCTTATAGTACTTTTGATTAGAGTGGCTATGATATTACTTCACGAATAAACGTTTTATCCGTATGCAGATTAGGATGTCGTTCAAAATTCCTCCAGGACTCATGTTTTGGTCATATTTTTGTGCATTACTTTGAACCCCTAATCTCAGAAACTTATGGCATAAAATAACCTGTTATATATGTCCGACGTTTCAGTAAAAGCAAATGGAAGTCAAAAACGTAAACTGATCTAATTATTCTACAGAGTGTGGTGAAGCAAGCCCCACTCTAATGTACAAGCGCAATAAGGCTAAGTGTAAGAGTAAAACTTTGACACATGTTAATTTGCTCGCTGGATATTTGACGCAGTGAAATAGTCTTATTTACTGGATGATGAAGTGGGATAATAAAGTTTTGTATTGTAAACATGCGTTTCTGGAGAGGAAACTTTCACCATTTATATAACCTTATGGAACATAGACTTAGATCTTCCAAACTGATTGCAGTTTATCAAGTTATTAATATAAATAGTTTTGTCCATTAGCAGGGAAATACGGTTCTTCTAAATGGACACTTTAGAGCTGCAATCACTATAATTGGGTCTTTTCGCTCTACGGGTTGTTGGTTTCTCAATTTCTATTGGTACTTCGTGGCTCCTTTGATTGAATCGTAACTCTCCTTGATACGGGTCAGTAATTCAGTCCAAGGTTTCTTTCATTTAGTTTTGGTTTGTAGCTCGTCACCAGATTGGACTTTCATCGACATATTTTGGTATTCTCACCAGGGTTCAGACCTTCTGCCAGTTTATTTCGAAATTAATTCAATAAGACTATAATTATAGCAGATGACGAGTGTTCCGTAAAAGAAACCTCTACGCCAGCTTAGGCTGATCAATTCAGGCTATTTTTCTAATCAATAAAGAAAACGATCAAAATCCTTCAATGGCAATTAAAACCGTTGAAAATGAGGTGCTTATTGCAACTTTTAAGTTTGGTAGTTAATAACAAAGGGTTTAAGTTGGTAACTTCTGAGTCTGAGTTCCCAAGGAAACACCAATACTCAGATGCAGGTAATTCCAAACAGGACTATATATGAACCACAAATCCCAGCGATAGTTAATATTCAATACAAATAATGAATATTTTTACTGATTTAGTCTTTTTTGAATAAAACATGTTTCAGTGTAAATCATCACCGCGGTGAATACTAAAAATTAATTGTATTTTTCTATTTCCTTACAACTTGACAATAAACCGACGACTCGAAACCTTGACCATAAGTAGCTGAGTAAAATTCGTTTGAAAGAAAATTCTGTATGGGTTCAAATTGATGAAAGCAATTTGTTGAGTGAAGAATTTGTGCGTCGATTGCATAGAAGATTTCAAATTAAAGGGAATAAACCAATGGTAAATATTTTTATCTCTTGTCGAAATTACCATGTTTTCTAGTGACTGAACTTTACATGCATCATTACTGAAAAGTATCTAATTGCTTTAACTCAGTAGTCACGGAAGTAATTGATCCCCCTGCATGCAGCGCAATCATAAAAACAGACTAGCCAATTTAGCTTCGACACGACATATACGTAGCTTAATGACATTGCCATCTAAATCTATGGTATAACTGTATTCCATACAGTATAAAAATGCTTTGGCTGGCTTTTTCATGGTTAACCTAATTTTCAACTACGATCGTCATACTGCTAACTTAGCACCTATTGTAGTCAACTCTGAAATTCTGAGCACAGAGTTTTAATTGAACATATAAAGTATTGGATATACGTAGACTAGAAACAGCAATGTAAAATAAGTCATCTACCAATATAGATGAGGATAAAATATTGATTTCAGCCTATATGACGAAATATAGAAATTTTTGTAACCTGAAATAGATCATTTCATTTACCTCATATCTTGATGTTCATCAGTAGAACATTTAGTCAACACCTGTTTCGTCCTGTAATTTTTGGTGCTGAGAAAGGTTAGTATTCACAACTTTTCATTCTATTAGCATTGCCGACATTGTAAGAGGACAAACTTCGTACGAAATTGTATATTTACTTCCATATGAAGAGAAGTTGTGTTTATTGGATAATGTTTATGTAGCCACCAAAGCAGATTAAGTGGAAATTGATTGGAATGAAGCTTGGTAACTTTTATGCTTTATGCTTCTTTTGTCGTGCTTTACAAATACCTTTTTATTTTATCTTCATTTTGCTTTACTATATTTCAGATAACAGGCGAATCAAATAAAGACTGCAGAAACACTGCAGGTACACAAAATACGAAATCTAATCGAGACTCACTAATGTCAGACCAGTTAAGTTCATCTTCATATACTCCAAGGAGCATAGGCCTTAGGTGTCAGTGTTTGAACTCTCGTGCTCAAATGTTAAATATACTACCATTCAAAGCAGCCCAGGCGATTGCGATAGCCATGGTTTCAGCACATTTTGATCCAGAAAACGTGGCTGAAGCTATAATCGAATTAAAAACCTCTGTTCTGGTGAATCGCAGGAAATCGCTTTTATCCAAATTAACTCTAGATAGTCTTGAAAACGATTCAGATTCTCCAGAAGATTCAACCACATACCGTTTACTACCTGAAAATTTATTAATTACACTCATTAAATTTATGCCGGAAATGGATGTTATTCTGAAACTGTCCAACTCACAGATCGATATATCGGTAAGAGATGAGCAGATCAACAAGAAGTAAATATTTATTCTAGGAAAAGTTAATAATTACTGCATTAATAAAGGGAATATATGAATGTATTGGTTTTCTTGTAGCTGTTAGGTCCTTGCCTAAATCTCCTAGACGCAGGAATAGGCTGGCTAGCTAGTTAATCAACCGTCATAACTACAGCTGACTTAACCACAAAGTATATTTCGTAATTTATTTAGTAGAAGTTAGTGAACAATAATTTTTATTCAAACTTTCAGTAGAATACTTGGTTACTGGTCAGTACATCTACGTAAGTTCTGTCAAATGAATACCTGCTTGTTCTATCTATAACTTTCATATTTCACAGTTGAAATCCAGTTGAATACACTATCTCCCATTCTCCCCTATATTATGAAATAATTACTTATTACTTACTGTGTAAGGGCGTAGGATTATGTGTGACTTCAAAGCAACACACAAACGGTCTGGTGAATAAGTACCGATTTTCAAAATGTTTTCCGGGAATAAGTTTTCCAGTTTTGAGATGCAGATAACCTACGCATGTTGTAATTTAGTAACAGAACGACTGAAAATAAGAAAGGATAAGGCATTTAGTCTTCTTCATTTTGTAAATAATAAGTTTCAGAAGCCCTCAGCAAACTTTGATGTAGGCAAACGAATAAAATATCCAGACAAACCCTCACATATCGAGTGGAACTATAAGATTAGTACAAAAACCGCTTTCGAGATCGGAATTACATTAACACTAGCAAAATCACAGGGTTTGTTGTAGACAACAGTTCAGAATCATATGATGTGCATATTTAAATTCCACCCAATATGTGTGTATGACTTAAGGGAAGTTGTCCTTCAGTTTGAATAAGTAATAAGTAGCTTACTTAACTCTCTGGCTGGCTGCTCACTTTAACCCATAATTTCACTAAAAAAGGTGCGAATTGTCAGATTTTTGGAACTGGTTAACAGTCAATAACCTTTACTGAGCTCTGTTTACTTCCAGGTTAGTTAACTTTAACTTGTATGTTTAGTGCCTGGAATAAGTAATAGCATAATGTAACTCAACACGGTATATGTTTCTGTATTAGGGTATGAGCCTAACCTATTAATACTATCCGGTTGTCTAGATCAGATTACAATTTTCTCTTTACTTGTCAAATATTTGAACTCTTCCTTCTTTATCATTTTCTTAATTCGTAGGTCCTTACTGAGACAGACAAGCTGTTGTATCTTATTTCTCAACTTCGCCACAGACTACCTGCACACTTGCACGCCCTGCGTATGCTTCTTCGTTTCGATATATTTGCTGAACAAATAAAAAAGGCGCTTCAAGCAGCACACATTTGTCTTTCTGAGATTCAACATTCACAATCACTCCGTCAAATTTTGTCATGTGCATTAGCTTTGATCAATGCTTTAAACGCTTCTAGACTTTGTTCGTCTGAAGAATGCAACCAGCCAAACCTTAAAACATCTCAAAGTTTCCTGTCACGAAAACCACTTGTAGGTTTTGAAGTTAGAAATTTAGTCCGCCTGGCTGACACACACGACGCAACTAATCAACGAAATTTAATTCACTACTTAGTAGAACTTATGGAACTCAAGTAAGAAATTCACTGTACTGACTTAAAGTTTTAAAAAAGATGCTTCAGTTATCATTTATTTATTACCGAAAAGGTAATAATCCCTAACTTCATCTGCTTTCTCCATATTCCAAATCGTGTAAAGAGGATTTGAAATTTATATGCACTAATAACCTAATTCGAACAAATATCGTAATTTATTGTTTTGACGTATGCTTACCTTAATCAACTAAATTCCAGGAAGTTTCATACCTCTACTGTCCTTAACGCATACAAGTTTACTGAGAGAATATTTCACTTCGAAAACTTCCAATCGTATATTTAAAATGAAAGATGGATTGAGTGAAGAAATAGTTCTTTCATTTAGTTTTTCATCATCGGCTCTACAATGACCCATAGTTTTGCATTTAATAGCAAAATAACATTAATTTATGACGTGTAATTTGACTAAAATAATTACAAATTTAAAATTCGTAAATATCTATAGTATAATGCAGGCCGGATTAAAGTCTATTTCGTTTGTTTAGAGATTTCTTACAAGTCTGAAAGTAGTTTCTGGACAAAAATCAGTTTCACTTCAGGTACCACCAAGTAATTCAATGTTAAGGGTTGAGGAATTCCAATTTGATAAAAAACAACTATCACTTATGCCTTATCCACAATTATTGATCCCGTGATATCATTTACCCACGACAGTCACTTAGTTATGGTAAGTATATTCCTAGCTGTAAGTTTCAATAGGTACCTTAACAGTTTGTCATCATACTAAATAGAAAATGAAAGCATCGCTGAACAGTGTCTCAGCAAAAACTCTAGGGATTTAATGGTAATTCGTACCTAATTATATAACCTGATTTTCATATTTCGGTAAGGTAGCTGATATTCGATAGATAAGTTTATTAGAACAAGACATATAAGCGAACAGTATTGTTTTCAATTAGATCCGCTTCAGGCTTTACTGTAATACAAATAGCTTTATATATATATATATATATATATATATATATATATATATATCACCAATCATGTAGATTTGTCAGTTGATGTGATAAGTGTTTTAAAATAACGATGGTAATAATAATACAAATAATAACAACGATAAAACTGATAACGTTGACTAAAGCACATGCATTATAGATGATAATCATGATAACAACCAAGAAACTATCATGAAAATGTAGACACTCCAATAATCAAAGTGGATAAAAAGCATATGAAAATAAAAGTCACATAATACTGAAGGACGGCGTAAGTGGATAAACAAAGTTTAGACAAATACAGTAAGTATGTGAAATGGGTGAAGGGTAAGAAAAGCGTTAGGAAAAAACTGAACGGTAAAGTTATTAACTAAGTATTCCCAAGCCAAGTGAAAGATGAAGGATGTACGCATTTATTCTGTATACAAAGACTGGGATTATTAGCTCGAATTCCCACAGCTTCTGCTATGTATAAAAGACGAGTCTGAATACCTTTTGAAAGATCAAGTGGTATGCAGTGAATAATCTTCAAAGCATTTTCCTGATCTACCAGGTGACCACTATCAAAGAGGTCGGATTACAACCGAGCTTCTGATGGATTTTATCAGTATCTTTCCAACCATGAAGGTAGATACTCAGCAACACATTTGTTAAGTTGCCTAGTAGCAAGCCCTATAAAGCTTTCTCTACAGAAGCATTAAACTTACTCATACACATAGGAATGGCAAAACTAGATACCTTATCTTTTGTCTGAGTAGCAACAATTGGTTGACTGGAAAATGATAGACAAAGTTGTGTAACGTAGAAGGTGCTCTTAAAGGCTCTAGAGAATCTCCGATATAGAGCTTCTCCTGCTACATCCCCATTAAATTGCAATTCCCTGAACAACGGTTTCTTTTGTATCGTAATAATCCCAGGTTTATTTCCCTTGACTTTGTCGATGTGTCTTTTTATGAAACTGTTAGGGTAGTTCATTTCAACCAATGAATTACGAATATATTCTAACTCCCTCTGTACTAGATCATCTAATTGAAAACAACATTGTTCGCTTATATGCCTCGTTCTAATTTACATGATGGGAGTTTTTAAAACTATTAGATAAGTTTGTAATGAATAAAGTAAACGAATGTCTTACCCTTCTATTTTTATAGTTTTACTAAGAAAGCTGACATATGGGCAGATGAAATCCCTACACTGGATAGAGCACATAGTTTGTACTGTGCCAAATCGATTGTAGAGATGGTAGTTGAAATGAAACGTGATATCGCTCGTTTGCAAATAGATATGCATGGAGTCGTTGAAGTTACAAACTCGATCAGTTCAGGATGCATACTTCGGTCATCCTCAGATCCCACAGATGATGCACTCAAAGCCAATTTGTCTTTCGGTACAGTGATGGGGAAGTTTCTACCTCACGCAATAGCCGAGGTCAAGTTAGTGGAGGAATTATATAAAGCTTTCACTGACCAATATAATGAGGTATGAATTTGTGAAGGTCATTTTCTTGACAATGTTTGTTCTGCAGAATTAGATTTACTTAATTCATTTAAACGGATCAACAGTTTCTTCAGCTACCTTCAACAGCTAGGTGACTGAAAAGCGTCAGTCGTTCGCACAACTCAAGGTCCGTCAGATTAGTCAAACTTTGATGTGTTTGCCTTTTATTCCATCTTCACTCATTGTGGGTAATATTCCTACATCCTCCTTCATTTCTTCCAGCCCTTCAGCCCTCCATAACAAGTCAAGTTCACGGAACAGCATCAATGATCTCCTGAAACCGCATTCGAAAAGATTCTTTGGAGCTTTCAACACCCGTACCCTCGCTCAAATCGGTTAACAAGCTTCGTTTCCCAAAACGCTAGCATCACAAACCATGGATGTATGCTATGTTCTTAAGATGCGGATATTAACTTAAACGTAAAACGGTTAGCATGATAAATCCACGAAATTCACTCTACGAGTTCCTAAGGATTAGATGGCAAGTTCTAACGGTCTTGCAGGCGTAGGTATGAAACTATTCAGAAAGTGCCCTTCTCTGCTGTATCTCAGATGAAAGTTGTCGATGTGTTATTCGACTCAACGACACACTGAGTGACACTTTCGGAGTCTCGCTCGGATGAACAAAGGACGGCTATCACCAGTCACGGATGTAACTGGACAACCGTCTTTTTCTGCCCAGCACGGACTTTAGATATGAAGGTAGGCACTGTCTGACACAAAGTCCACCGACTTAAAGTCAGCGATGGACCTGTACGAAAAATATTGCCATCAGTTGTCTCCGGAAAGAGTCTGTTAGTTGACGAGTGCTAGTCCTCCTGGAGCAAGCATTTGGATGGCAAACACGCCTAAGTTTCACCATACATATGTCTCAGCTTAAACATACATAGGAAACCTACAGCAGAAACAGAGTTTAGAGCACAGCTTTATGCTGAGAATACTGAAGGCGATTTAAACAAGCAACGGATGATACAGTTATTGATACATCACCTTATTGAAAGCTCTCTACTCGAACACTTGTGGGCATGTTAGAGCCTATGGTGAGTTGTCCAGGGAGCTATACTCATCAAGTGGTGTCCGTCAAGGATGCCCACTATCCCCATTCTTATTTAATTTTATCATAGATATTCTTATGGAGGTTTCCCTCTCGTCACCTAATTACAAAGACGTTGACCGGACCACAGGTGAATTTTCCTTAGATCTAGAATATGCAGATGACATAGTCCTGTTAGGTGAAGACGCTGACAAGATGCAGAGTCTTCTGAACACTTTGAGTGGGAATTTGAGAATGTTTGGGATGCGATTTTCACCACCCAAATGCAAATTTTTGCTCCAGGACTGGTCTTCAGCGGTACCGCGGTTAACAATAGAGAGTGAAGTGGTTGAGTGTGTTGACCACTTCACTTACCTGGGAAGTAGGATCAACTCCGGTGGGTTAGTTGCCGATGAGATTTCTGCACGGATACAAAAGGCTCGATTGGCTTTTGCCAATTTGCGCCACCTATGGCGCCGCCGTGATATTCGTTTGTCTATTAAGGGTCGCGTGTACTGCACAGCAGTCCGCTCTGTTCTACTGTATGGCTGTGAAACATGGCCATTGAAAGTGGAAGACATGAGAAGGTTACAGGTATTTGACCACCGTTGCCTTCGTAGTATAGGACGTATTCCGTGGTGTCACCATGTGAGTAATGCAGAAGTTAGGTGTAGAGTTTTAGGGAGAAGAGGTAAGTCAGTCGACGAGGTTGTGAACCTTCATCGACTGAGATGGTTGGGACACGTACTACGTATGCCTAGTCACCGATTGCCTCGTCACACAATGTTGGCTGAGGTGGGTTCAGGCTGGAAAAAGGCCCGAGGTGGCCAGACTAAAACATGGCACCAATGTATGAAGTCTCTGACTGTTGGTTTAAGCCATGTAGGACGATGCAGACTAGGTGGTTGGGGTCCACGGGACAAGAGGAACCAGTGGTTGGAGACCCTAGGTGATATGGCTCAGAACCGAAGTCAGTGGCGCAGATGTATACACACATTATCCTCATCTTAACAACGCTATACCGAATCTCACTATTTTGTCACTCCTCTTTCCTTTCTTCTCATACTTTATATTTCTTTTGACTGCATTCACTTATCTTCATCCTTCACCTCACTACCTTTTTACTTGATGTGCTGATATGAGGTGTGGCAACTCGGACCGTTACGCAGTAATGCCTGGTCCTATGTTGATAATGATGATGATGATGACAGTTATTGATAAAGAACAACATCACTCATCCAAAAGAAGTCTGGTGCCATCTCCAGTCCCCTGTAAAAGCAGTGATGAAGCACGTAACCGAACATCATACAGTGCTTAGATAGACCCATTAAATCTCAGCAGCCACTTCTGAATCAATGGATGCACGCATACACATCCATTCAGGCTCCGAGCACAATGAGGACCGGAGGCAACTCAAAGGTAGACTTACAAAGGTCTACACAATGATCACGAGCAGTGGTAAATAGCAAAGACCGAAGAGATGGAAAAGATCACTGTGACAGAAAAGCCGGGAGAGTTATTCAGACTGATCAAGGAAACTGGGCAAATAGGTCGGTGGTTAGTGAGATTATAGGGAAGAAGGATGCCTCTGCGATTCACTTGCCGGGAAGACGACTGGAACAACGGGCGGAAAACTTTGACAGAGGGTTCAGCTGGCCTCCAGCTAGCATTCGTCGCCCACCATTCAGTCAGATGGAGATGTGGATGATTGTTTAGGGCGTTCGACTTTCAGGCAGTCGGTTATGGGTTGGAACAACGCTCTATCCACGGAGGTCGAGACAGCCAGGAAGTATCGTTGGGCTCCACACAATAGATTTGGTCCACTGTCTACCACGCGAACGTGCAAAAGGCTGTCGAGTGAGCCTCCATTTCAGTCCGATCCTGTTTGATCCCAAATGGAACATCAGGATAGAACCCACAAAACCTGTAGAACTTGTGGAAGCTGTAGGCAACGTGAAATGAGGAAAAACCACAGGGCTAGATGGATTAGTCCCAGAGGTACACAAGGACGGTGGTACATGATCTTAACCAAATTAAATGAAGTGTTAACTGGTGTGAGCGAGTCAGATATTATCCCTTCTGACTAGTCTCAATCACTGATTGCCTCAGTCTTCAAGAAAAGATGAAAATTCTTCTGTGATTACCAATCACCCAATGGAATCGGTCCGGCGAGAATGGTGTCTAAGATTCTAGCCTCCATAACCATTGGACGTACAAGTGGGGCTCAGGAACAACAAACCGGAGGAGAAAAGGCAGGTTTCAGACCTGATTCTGAAGGCATTAACCAAGTATTCACTCTCCACTAGCTTCTCAGACATAGGCACACTTAGTGATGCTCGACACTAGCTAAAATTCCAGCCCTCAAATTAGCACTCGACTCCACAGATCGAAAGATCTTATGGTGGTGTCCCGCATTGCGGGTGGTGCCTGATGTGTATATAACTCTTTTGAAGAACCTGTACTCCGACACCCTTGGGTGTGTTAGAGCACGTGGTGAGCTATCAGGTGATCTGTGCACTTCAAGCGCTGTTCGTCCGCTCTCTTCATCCCGGTTCCATTTCATAATAGGGTTTCTTATTGAGGTCTCTCTCTCGTCGTCCGACTTATCACGGGGTGGTCTAGTCCCAGGAGAATCCCTCGCAGACCTAGAATATGCAAATGACGTAGTCTAGTTAGTTAAAGACGCTGACAAGCTGCAGACGCTTCTAGACATGTTGAGTGAAAATTTGAGAATGCTTCAGATGGCTTTCTGCCCATCACCTAGATGCAGATTGTTGTTCCACGACTGGTCTTCAGTGAGCCCTCATCTGACAATAGGTACTCAAGTCGTTGAGTCTGAAGAAGCGCTAAGTCAGGTCAGACTAAAACATGGCATGGGTCCATTAATTTCTTGACTGCTGCTCTAAGCCATATGGGAAAACTTAAGCTTTCCGATTGAGGTCCAAGTGATAACCAAAGTCGTTTGTCGGAGACTCGAGTGGAAGGGGCTCATAATCATTTTGAATGGCCTATATGGATCTATGCATTATCTTTATCTTAAACATATCTCTGAGTTTCATTACTGTCTCATTTCTTCTTCTCTTTCACGTTTTTCCACTACTTTAGTTTCATTTTTCTTCATTTCTCTGTTTTTCGTCTCCGTGTCTTTTACCTTAATGGACTGATACAAGGTATGGCGGCGTAGAACATTACGCTGAGATGCCATATTCCATGTTGATGTTGATTGACTGATACAGCTGCAGTATAACTTGGCTTGTACGTGATATGTCTGAGTTAAAGAGAACTGTTTGGATTCAAATATTTTCCAAATATTGAGATTTTACAAAAATATTTTTTTAATAATCCATTTGTCTAATGTCCATGCTGTTCAATTCTATTGGGGGAAATTTCCATCTTGAAGTCCATAAGACTAAAAATCTGTAACATATATCATGCCACAGTTGTCTTATGATACTGAAACTGGATCGTAGTCCTTGGGGACATACTGAAGGCATTCCGAAACATGTCTCAGGTTTATACATCATGTTACACTCACCATAGTGATATGACAGATAATAATTTGTATCCTATTGCATCGGCCATGATTACCGAACTGCCTAATGGTTTGGTTGGTTTCGTACTTATTTACTGTGACTGGGGAAATGAATTTTCGGTTTGTCATTGGAAATGTTTCATCAAACAATGATGCTTCGTCTAAGCTTAAGGTACAACTGTGCTGGGTATAGAGCTTCCATATTGGTAAATACCATTTGTTTGAGCAGTTACACAAAGTCTGCGGAAGCAGGTATATTTTTCAAAGAGACTGTCTATTCGCAGTCATCAGATGTCGTTAAATTACGAAGACTACAGTTTTTTATTCAAGCCACATATAACCCCTCCTGTATGTCAGTCATACAGGGACTATCCATACAATCCTAAAATAATTTCGTGATGTTAGAATGAATATCATGTATCCACAAAATGTCAACCTTGTAGAATTAGTTTCCTGATATACAAACAGCAGTAAGTTGCTTTATATTAGCTACCATCTTAAATGCGGTGTAATCAAGTAAAATGTGAATTCTGAGACCTCAACTTCAAAGTGGTGCATAGTCGTATTTCAAATGATGAAATATGCTTGGATGCTGTACTTTCACGAAATAACTATAATTGAAAATCAAAGAAACTAAGCGCCTTTATATATGGTTTATTATTATTATTTGTCCCTTGGGTTCTTAATGGAACATAGGGCTTCAGTAGCACCTCTCCAGTACACTCTGTTCGCCGAAATCTTTTGAACCTGGCTCCACGACAGCCTACAAGCTCTCATTTCTTCATCACACCATCTCCTCCATGTCACCCTCAGCTGGGACGCCCAACTCGTCGCTTCCCGTCGGCGTTCTACTCGAGGGCCTGGCGCGTGACGTCCCCGAATGGTCTTCTCAGTGCATACCCAATCCATCTCCACTTCCTTCCAGTGCATATTTGTTGGGTGATAGATTCTTGGTTGGTTCGTTCCCAGATTTCCTTGATGCTTATTCTTTCTGATCATCTGAGCTTCAGTAACGAGCCAGCGTAGGCAGGAGTTTGATGAATGTTTGTTTTTTGTCAGAAGTGCTTTTCGTGACGTGCCAAGTTTCTGAACTATATAGAAGCAATGACTTGATGTTGGTGTTGAAAATCCGCATCTTGTTCCACATGCTGAGTGCAGAAGATCTCCACACTGATTTCAGGTTAATGATCGCCTGTCTTGCTTGTCCAATCCTGGCTGGCTGACATCCTCGTCTGTCCCGCCTGTAGTTGAAACACGCTGCCTAGATAGGTGAAGGAGGCTACTTCATTTTAGTTTCTCCCGTTCATGGTGGTTGGAGTTTGTTGTTGTTGGAGTTGTTGGTGTGGTATCTTCATCACCTCTGTCTTCTCTATATTCACTTGAAATCCTGTCTTCCCTCCCTGCCTCTTTTGCCAACTTGTTAGTTTTCGCCTGTAGATCTTCAAGTTTGTGTGACATTAGACACAAGTCATCGGCGAAATCCAAATCTTCTAGGATCTTTTCCACAGTCCAGTGTATGCCCCTCTTCTCACTTTCCACAGTTTATTGCATGATCTAGTCGACCACAATTAGGAATATCATAGGTATATATGGTTAATACGGTAGCCCAATTATAACCTACGCAATCCTTTAGCCAGTTTACTAATCGCACTGATACTAATAGGCAGCTAAGTTTGAAGCAATTTTTAGGAAGGTTATTCTCTTCTGGATGCACATATATCCAAACTGTAAGGACTTTGTTAATCAGTATTGAGGAGAAGGAAAGAAATCCTCTTTCTCTATGGCTAAACATATTGTAGAAACGAGGAGCAAAACTAATGTTTAATTACTATTGCTAGTAAAGTATCACAGTTACGTATATCTGTCTTTTCATTATGGTAAATGTTATTTGTTCTGTTGACAACAGGTTGCTAACTATCTTATTCTGGACCAAACAAAATATACAGCTGATGAACTTTTCAATGATTTAAAATATTTCAAGAACTTTATCGGAAGGCCTTCAGCACACTTCAACAAAGCTGTGTGAAGTTTAAGATGTGAGAAATGACAATGCATTCGCTCTGCAGCCTACATGTGTGAAGAGAAGTTATTTACCTCCCAGCTTTGTGAGGCATATCGCCATTCAATGTTTTGTAACAGATTACCGATAGTTTTACTTTTGCATTTCAAAATATCTTTCAACGGTATTTTCTAGCGAAAAGTATAAGTGGTAGTTAGATTAAATAAAATTAACCAACAACTTTAACTATGATGTTCTCTTCCTTCCCGTTCCATTGGTTCGTATATCAGTTGACTGAGAATGTCAACTTGCATCGTTTCAGTTCGATCACTGTGTCTACTGAGAAAGAGTCGAAGGCAACCAGCTAGAAGTGCAGAATTACCTATGATGATTATTTCAGCAAATATTAGTAATATTTATTGTCCTTTTTAAATTATTAGTATTTGTGTGTAACTTCAAGTGAATTGAGCACTGATCATCACAATACAGCTCTGTTGCTGTTCGGCAATAACTTGGTGCGGAACAGTGAGTCCTAGACAAGGACACGCAGTTCAAATACTTAAAGCCAACCAATAAGCCAAGAAACACTTAAAAGAAAGCTAGTTTTATTTGAAGTCCACTCATCACCCCCTCTCCTCTTTACTCACTTAGTAATCTGCATATTATGCTGAATTAGACAGAATACGAGGGCTAACGAATGTTAGTGAATTAAATTACTTTTGAATTCAATCCCAGCTTCATTCCATTGCAGTAGATAAGCCACATAGGTCAGGCACATTTTTATGCAAATCATCAGACTCATACAAGTCTGCATTCATTTATTTGTCTTGTCATGCAGCCTAGCAAGTCTCATTTATTTTCTTGCTTATGAAGCCTAGTCAGAATCATGAACTCGATGATCTGCAGCTGTTCTTTAAGTAAACTACAACATCACTAACATCACAATTCTGTCGCTTACAGCCTTTTAAACTCATTACCTTAAAAATGAACTATAAATAAAACTGTAGCGTCACACACCTCTTCAGAATCAACAGCCTAGGGTTCGACAAGACTCAACATTGATGCTGACCTTGATAGTTTAACTGCACTCGCTAAGCTGAAGGCACCCGGTCAAGCATCCTCACCATTCGGCACGTTGTCGTGTTACGTTTCACTGCTCGTATTCGACTCCCTAGCCAGTTAGTTGGAACGCATCGATATCTTGGCACGACCTCGCAAATATACTATTCCATCCGACTACGTTATCGTGTTTTACCTTGGTCTTACATTCGTGGTATATAACAATTACGAATAATTAGTGGTTGGCCTCTGTATCTATCAAGTTCGCACCAGGACAATTCTTAAAAAGCCATGAGCAGCAGGGTATAACAAGCAGTTGTTCTACAAGGCAACCTGGAGATGTGGAAGGCATAAAATTGGTGATGCTTGAGTTAACTGTCAATTCCTATCGACTTTTCTAGTTTATAATCATGGTCCCCTTTTCTCGGTCTAGCAAAAGTCATTTCTTTGTAAACTGATATTTTTGAATGCATTCTTAAAATGGCCATAAGAAATTTTAGAGCAGTAACTGAATTCTACGGTTAAAAGAAAAATAATCAATAGCTTATGCATATAGATGAAATAGCAGTTCATGGATTGAAGCAACATGAGTAATTTGATATTACATAAAGCTTCAGACATATATATATATATATATATATATATATATATATATATATATATATATATATCCAGATATTCTGTAACGTGAACCCATGTGACTTTTCTTTCGCTTCTGTGGAACAACATGTAGTTAGCCTTTACACTGTATATATAAAGTGCAAGTCATTTTAAAACATTTTAGATTAATCCATCTGTTTGCGCGAATTTTCAATCTCCATAAAATCATATAAGGTCATATGTTGAAAACCATAGTGCCTGCAATTTTGCAGTGATAGAAATATCCGTAAAATCGCATCCAACGGATCTAGTGTGCATATAATGTAAACACTGTATCGGCGAATATACTACTTGTGCAAAACTTGCGATTAGTTATCCACATGTAAACTTTCAAAGTAGGCAATAAAAGAGTCTCAGTTTTATGATAAACAGCTGCAATAAGTAACAATAACAATGAGTACTGAACCCACTAAAAAGTCAGATGATAAAAGTGAGGATTGTAGAGATTCCTGAACGGCTTCAGTTAGTAGTCATAAAACTCGGGTTTAAAATAAATTGAAAAGCGAAACATCTAGAGTAAATGGAAAACTATGCCCATGTAATCACGCCTCATTTTTTTTTATCAGAACAGTGGGTGAGAACAGAAGTTTATGCATTAGTAGGAATGATTTTGGTACCCTTTCAGAAACAGAGACAAAATGAACTTAAAACTTCCCACAGAAAGGCATTGGTTCAAGTTGCCACACCTAATACTAGCATGCAAAGAAAACGTGAACAGGAAGAGACTCATATCAGAGCAGACGAAGATGTATGGGAGGAGAAACAACTTGAGGATGAAGTTTAGGGAAGATGTTAAATCTTTAGAAACGTCAAAGAGTGATTACATCAGCCCTATTGTGATCAGTTTTCAGACACTCTAGTCAGGGATTTGTGCGGTCTTAGGGACTCCAACTGTATTTTACAGTCATCTACACACCTCAGAATAACCATCAAACACTTCATAGACAAGTGACATGTCTTGGTCTGACCAACTTCAGCCTTCTTCCAAACTAATCCAGTTTCTCACAGCTTTTCACGTCAAGGTAGGGGGTGGCTCAGCATGCACTACACATGTCTAAGAAAATTCGCTGACTGAAGGTTGTCAACTGACAGGCCTAGTACCCTTCGCCTAACCTCGATGTTGCTCATACAATGATTCCACAGTACGCAAGCAAGGCTAAGAAGATACCTGCGATTAAATTCCTGTAGTCTCCTAATATCTTTTACTTTGAACGACCACATCCAGTAGTCATATAACTGGACAAAATGGACTGCAGTTAAGTATGTACATCCACTAGGCACCAGTCGGACATCTTATAAGTTGGGATCAAAGATTACCAAAGGTGGCAAGCACCAAACGGGCCTACTGCACCCTACCTGAGATTTCGTCAGCTGATGCAGCAAGCTGAGTAAGTGAGATGATCGACATATTCCACCACTTCACTCCCTATACTCAAGCTGGGAGTGGTCACAGACAAGTCCTAAGGCATAATCTTACATTTGACAGGTAAGAAAGGCATGCCAACATACTCAAATTTCTTCTTAACGAGTTTAGAAGATCCTGTGTTTGTCAGCGTCTTTATCCAGCAAGACAATATCGTCCCCATACTCCCAACTTAACCACTGGTATATCTGTAACCAAAAGTCAATAAGAACTGTGACAGTGGCTACCCCTGGCAGACACCACCAGTTGTCATCAGTTCTGATGACCACTCTCCATAAGGCCTTAAACGACTGTGTGAGTTCCAGTAGAGAGTTTTGATTAGCATCACACTTGCTGGAAACTCTCTTCACAATCACATACTGTCACAACACCTCACAGTTGACAGAACTGATTGCTATCCAATTACTGTCTACCTTAGGATCTTGAATATGATACAGGTCAAAGTGACCCCCCAATGGTTGTCCCAAAAAACTTCTCTCCCTTCTTATGGACTGAAATGATCGATGAAGTAAACCAGTCTGATGGCACCACGTCTGCTTCTCATATCTAACTTAGTTCGTTCGTTACTACATACATTAATTCCCTGCCTCCATCCTTAAAACATTCAGGTAACAACTCATCAGGTCCTACTGATTTACAACGATTCAGTTTCGAAGCATCTTCATCAACTTCTTCGACAACTGGAGGACCGCATGTAGGTCACATTTAGGTCCAGGCTTTTATGCTGTACAGCTAAAGCGTTGTTGTAGTTCAGACGAACTGCTTTTCGCCTTTTTTCGCCCGACGTTCCAATAACCCGTCATTAGGGGTTTTCTATTAACTCTTCTTGTTCGGTGACATGCTCTTTAACGATCGTCTTATTCCTGCCAGTATCGTCAACAAGCCTCACTAATCACAAGGTTTTGCATAATGTTGATGCCTTCTCCATCTTCATTGCCTTTACCATACATTGTTGCTTACAATCACTGCGTATACTGCTAATCAATTTAGGTCATGGCTGCTGTCGTTCCTCATCGATGAGGACCATATTCATGGTCTTAACCTGCTGGACTGAGTCTTATCACATCAATCATTTCAGATAGGACTGCGGAAAACCACAGAATTCTGTTTACTTTAAGAAGTAAGTTACCCACTATCCTTATCGTTATTTCCGTAGCAGACTGAACAGTAAGTCAGTTTTCATCGTGATGAGGATTGGTGTCATGTTCAGAGAAATGCTCAGCTATCTCCCCCTTAAATATGCACTTCATGTTCTCATCTTACGGTCGAGGATACACCGACTTAACTGTCACCCATTTTCTGCGACCAGCAAGGTGACAACAAATAAGTGCTCGCAGTAACGCATGATCAAAGTTAAAATACGTACTCCAGAAAGGGTGGCGATCCTCTGTGACAATGACTGATGGCAACATACCGTATGTCCGTCCATCATCGGTGTGGCGTCAGTGGATACCCAGTAGATAGATAGATAGATAGATAGATAGATAAAATCATCGTTGGACCAAATAACAAACAGGCTGTAGCCTCACACACTTCCCCAAAATCAATAGTCTGGGGTTCTACGACATTCAACATTGATGCTGACCTTGATAGTTTAACTGCACTCGCTAAGCTGAAGGCACCCGGTCAAGCATCCTCACCATTCGGCACGTTGTCGTGTTACGTTTCACTGCTCGTATTCGACTCCCTAGCCAGTTAGTTGGAACGCATCGATATCTTGGCACGACCTCGCAAATATACTATTCCATCCGACTACGTTATCGTGTTTTACCTTGGTCTCATATTTGTGGGTATATAACATTTTCGAACAATTAGTGGTTGGCCTCTGTATCTATCAAGTTCGCACCAGGACAAATCCTAAAAGGCGTAAGGAAACACTGCATTCAGAATGGCGATCACGATGAGGAAAGTGTGTGGATATATTTAAGTAACTGAAATGGATTCTTAGGCATAGAAATTACAGGCCCCAAACAATGACTTCAGTCCTCACACGGACTGCAACCGAGAAGCCCACATTCTCCCAGACGACTCAGATCACCAGCCAACGAATTCATTGATTGACCCCAAATTTTTGTCTGACGTAGCCCAAACATTTGCCAGCCTGAACCTATTCTGACTAACATCCGGCGACAAGACAGATGGTGACTAGACACGAGTTAAACACGTCCACACCATCTCGATAGACACAAGTCTGCAACCTGAATACATGATTTCTACATCATCGACACGGCGATACAACGAAACGAATAACGACACAAAGGCGATTATGATCAAAAACCTGAGACATACCAGTGCTTTTTATCCCCGATGACCCAGTCATATCTACGATATCGTGGATAGAAGCAGACAGCAAACCCGTGCACTTGATCATTAACAGACAATCCAATGTCACAGTGGCTCCATAGGTGGAATAACCCAGTGAAAGTCAAGCAAGCCATTGGTATGTGCGCAGAGGTTTCGTCGACCAATGACCCATCATAGTTGACCCGATTTACCAGATAAGTGAGGTGGTCAGTGAGCTCAACAACTAGAGTACTTATTGTCAGATGAGGGCTCACTGAAGACCAGTCGTGGAACAACAATCTGCATCTAGGTGATGGGCAGAAAGCCATCTGAAGCATTCTCAAATTTTCACTCAACATGTCTAGAAGCGTCTGCAGCTTGTCAGCGTCTTTAACTAACTAGACTACGTCATTTGCATATTCTAGGTCTGCGAGGGATTCTCCTGGGACTAGACCACCCCGTGATAAGTCGGACGACGAGAGAGAGACCTCAATAAGAAACCCTATTATGAAATGGAACCGGGATGAAGAGAGCGGACGAACAGCGCTTGAAGTGCACAGATCACCTGATAGCTCACCACGTGCTCTAACACACCCAAGGGTGTCGGAGTACAGGTTCTTCAAAAGAGTTATATACACATCAGGCACCACCCGCAATGCGGGACACCACCATAAGATCTTTCGATCTGTGGAGTCGAGTGCTAATTTGAGGGCTGGAATTTTAGCTAGTGTCGAGCATCACTAAGTGTGCCTATGTCTGAGAAGCTAGTGGAGAGTGAATACTTGGTTAATGCCTTCAGAATCAGGTCTGAAACCTGCCTTTTCTCCTCCGGTTTGTTGTTCCTGAGCCCCACTTGTACGTCCAATGGTTATGGAGGCTAGAATCTTAGACACCATTCTCGCCGGACCGATTCCATTGGGTGATTGGTAATCACAGAAGAATTTTCATCTTTTCTTGAAGACTGAGGCAATCAGTGATTGAGACTAGTCAGAAGGGATAATATCTGACTCGCTCACACCAGTTAACACTTCATTTAATTTGGTTAAGATCATGTACCACCGTCCTTGTGTACCTCTGGGACTAATCCATCTAGCCCTGTGGTTTTTCCTCATTTCACGTTGCCTACAGCTTCCACAAGTTCTACAGGTTTTGTGGGTTCTATCCTGATGTTCCATTTGGGATCAAACAGGATCGGACTGAAATGGAGGCTCACTCGACAGCCTTTTGCACGTTCGCGTGGTAGACAGTGGACCAAATCTATTGTGTGGAGCCCAACGATACTTCCTGGCTGTCTCGACCTCCGTGGATAGAGCGTTGTTCCAACCCATAACCGACTGCCTGAAAGTCGAACGCCCTAAACAATCATCCACATCTCCATCTGACTGAATGGTGGGCGACGAATGCTAGCTGGAGGCCAGCTGAACCCTCTGTCAAAGTTTTCCGCCCGTTGTTCCAGTCGTCTTCCCGGCAAGTGAATCGCAGAGGCATCCTTCTTCCCTATAATCTCACTAACCACCGACCTATTTGCCCAGTTTCCTTGATCAGTCTGAATAACTCTCCCGGCTTTTCTGTCACAGTGATCTTTTCCATCTCTTCGGTCTTTGCTATTTACCACTGCTCGTGATCATTGTGTAGACCTTTGTAAGTCTACCTTTGAGTTGCCTCCGGTCCTCATTGTGCTCGGAGCCTGAATGGATGTGTATGCGTGCATCCATTGATTCAGAAGTGGCTGCTGAGATTTAATGGGTCTATCTAAGCACTGTATGATGTTCGGTTACGTGCTTCATCACTGCTTTTACAGGGGACTGGAGATGGCACCAGACTTCTTTTGGATGAGTGATGTTGTTCTTTATCAATAACTGTCATCATCATCATCATTATCAACATAGGGCCAGGCATTACTGCGTAGCGGTCCGAGTTGCCACACCTCATATCAGCACATCAAGTAAAAAGGTAGTGAGGTGGAGGATGAAGATAAGTGAATGCAGTCAAAAGAAATATAAAGTATGAGAAGAAAGGAAAGAGGAGTGACAAAATAGTGAGATTCGGTATAGCGTTGTTAAGATGAGGATAATGTGTGTATACATCTGCGCCACTGACTTCGGTTCTGAGCCATATCACCTAGGGTCTCCAACCACTGGTTCCTCTTGTCCCGCCAACCCCAACCACCTAGTCTGCATCGTCCTACATGGCTTGAACCAACAGTCAGAGACTTCATACATTGGTGCCATGTTTTAGTCTGGCCACCTCGGGCCTTTTTCCAGCCTGGACCCACCTCAGCCAACATTGTGTGACGAGGCAATCGGTGACTAGGCATATGTAGTACGTGTCCCAACCATCTCAGTTGATGAAGGTTCACAACCTCGTCGACTGACTTACCTCTTCTCCCTAAAACTCTACACCTAACTTCTGCATTACTCACGTGGTGACACCACGGAATACGTCCTATACTACGAAGGCAACGGTGGTCAAATACCTGTAACCTTCTCATGTCTTCCACTTTCAATGGCCATGTTTCACAGCCATACAGTAGAACAGAGCGGACTGCTGTGCAGTACACGCGACCCTTAATAGACAAACGAATATCACGGCGGCGCCATAGGTGGCGCAAATTGGCAAAAGCCAATCGAGCCTTTTGTATCCGTGCAGAAATCTCATCGGCAACTAACCCACCGGAGTTGATCCTACTTCCCAGGTAAGTGAGGTGGTCAACACACTCAACCACTTCACTCTCTATTGTTAACCGCGGTACCGCTGAAGACCAGTCCTGGAGCAAAAATTTGCATTTGGGTGGTGAAAATCGCATCCCAAACATTCTCAAATTCCCACTCAAAGTGTTCAGAAGACTCTGCATCTTGTCAGCGTCTTCACCTAACAGGACTATGTCATCTGCATATTCTAAATCTAAGGAAAATTCACCTGTGGTCCGGTCAACGTCTTTGTAATTAGGTGACGAGAGGGAAACCTCCATAAGAATATCTATGATAAAATTAAATAAGAATGGGGATAGTGGGCATCCTTGACGGACACCACTTGATGAGTATAGCTCCCTGGACGACTCACCATAGGCTCTAACATGCCCACAAGTGTTCGAGTAGAGAGCTTTCAATAAGGTGATGTATCAATAACTGTATCATCCGTTGCTTGTTTAAATCGCCTTCAGTATTCTCAGCATAAAGCTGTGCTCTAAACTCTGTTTCTGCTGTAGGTTTCCTATGTATGTTTAAGCTGAGACATATGTATGGTGAAACTTAGGCGTGTTTGCCATCCAAATGCTTGCTCCAGGAGGACTAGCACTCGTCAACTAACAGACTCTTTCCGGAGACAACTGATGGCAATATTTTTCGTACAGGTCCATCGCTGACTTTAAGTCGGTGGACTTTGTGTCAGACAGTGCCTACCTTCATATCTAAAGTCCGTGCTGGGCAGAAAAAGACGGTTGTCCAGTTACATCCGTGACTGGTGATAGCCGTCCTTTGTTCATCCGAGCGAGACTCCGAAAGTGTCACTCAGTGTGTCGTTGAGTCGAATAACACATCGACAACTTTCATCTGAGATACAGCAGAGAAGGGCACTTTCTGAATAGTTTCATACCTACGCCTGCAAGACCGTTAGAACTTGCCATCTAATCCTTAGGAACTCGTAGAGTGAATTTCGTGGATTTATCATGCTAACCGTTTTACGTTTAAGTTAATATCCGCATCTTAAGAACATAGCATACATCCATGGTTTGTGATGCTAGCGTTTTGGGAAACGAAGCTTGTTAACCGATTTGAGCGAGGGTACGGGTGTTGAAAGCTCCAAAGAATCTTTTCGAATGCGGTTTCAGGAGATCATTGATGCTGTTCCGTGAACTTGACTTGTTATGGAGGGCTGAAGGGCTGGAAGAAATGAAGGAGGATGTAGGAATATTACCCACAATGAGTGAAGATGGAATAAAAGGCAAACACATCAAAGTTTGACTAATCTGACGGACCTTGAGTTGTGCGAACGACTGACGCTTTTCAGTCACCTAGCTGTTGAAGGTAGCTGAAGAAACTGTTGATCCGTTTAAATGAATTAAGTAAATCTAATTCTGCAGAACAAACATTGTCAAGAAAATGACCTTCACAAATTCATACCTCATTATATTGGTCAGTGAAAGCTTTATATAATTCCTCCACTAACTTGACCTCGGCTATTGCGTGAGGTAGAAACTTCCCCATCACTGTACCGAAAGACAAATTGGCTTTGAGTGCATCATCTGTGGGATCTGAGGATGACTGAAGTATGCATCCTGAACTGATCGAGTTTGTAACTTCAACGACTCCATGCATATCTATTTGCAAACGAGCGATATCACGTTTCATTTCAACTACCATCTCTACAATCGATTTGGCACAGTACAAACTATGTGCTCTATCCAGTGTAGGGATTTCATCTGCCCATATGTCAGCTTTCTTAGTAAAACTATAAAAAATAGAAGGGTAAGACATTCGTTTACTTTATTCATTACAAACTTATCTAATAGTTTTAAAAACTCCCATCATGTAAATTAGAACGAGGCATATAAGCGAACAATGTTGTTTTCAATTAGATGATCTAGTACAGAGGGAGTTAGAATATATTCGTAATTCATTGGTTGAAATGAACTACCCTAACAGTTTCATAAAAAGACACATCGACAAAGTCAAGGGAAATAAACCTGGGATTATTACGATACAAAAGAAACCGTTGTTCAGGGAATTGCAATTTAATGGGATGTAGCAGGAGAAGCTCTATGTCAGATATTCTTTTCAGCGTGCATACTTTGCACAACCTTACAAGCCTCTGAATGCTCCAGAGCAGTCCCGGTAACATATGCCTGATGCAGCTCAGAGGCCACAGATTTCATTCCAGTTAACCCAGCCGGGAATCCCTGCAAAACCATCTATGGTGTGATTCTCATTCTACGGGATCGCCAGGCGTAAGTTGAAACATTTCGCACTCGTGGCCACAGGTTCCCTGCTCGTAAGTGTTTCACGGCTGAGAAAGTTAGTAGGCCGTGAATCTGAAAACCCACTCTAGGCTACCTATAGAGCCTGAAAGGTTGTACAAGTAGATGGGAAGAGAGGACGAAGTACATTAGTGGTAGTCGTAGTCGTAGTAGTGGTCTTTTGGGCAATTCATCCATTAAAAAACACCCATCACACAAGGCGGATGTGACCACGGAAAATCATTGTCATCATCACTTACTTTAAATTGTTTCCATGATCATGATTAGCTTGGCACTACTCACTGACATTACTCTTATCACAAATAGTAAATAAATAAGTGGTGAATAAATATTTTGTTCTCAAATTAAGAGTTTAATGTGAGATGGGGCCAGTTTACAGGCGTCATCAGATTGATAATGGTAAAGAAATCTCCAGTAGTTGGGCTGTCTCGAGTGGTACAGGAGATATCGCATGAGGGTTTATCATGATGTCAAAAGTGACTGCAGGTTATAAAAGGAACAGAAAAATATCGCTTCACAGTATGTACAGATTGTTTATGAGTTTCGGTTGTCCGCACTCACGTTTTTCACAATAAAGTGATGCCAAAATCATACAATATTCAACGTTTGAGTTGCATGTGAACTAGATGGTTAACCTGGAGGTATAGTTCCGTGTTTCGTCAGATAAACGCTTATTCTAACATCAGTTCACATGTTTTTAGTATCGTTGGTCAACAAGAAGCCACTTCATCGATTTCAGGTGACAGTAAGTGTTAGCACAACCGTATAATCCACATGAGTATATGTGTTTCGCTTTTCCCACTCGCAGTGTGACTTTACTAAGCAATGCAGATGTAATCCATCAGAATTCTTTTTTCCTGTACAAAGAATAAACATTTGAAGGACTATTATCCAGTGGTGATGGAGTTAGCACATAGAATTCACATTGAAGCATATAGCATTATCAAGGGGGTATGTTGACTGTTAATTGTCTTTTATAAAACGGAGTCAAATTAGGTAAAGTGCCAGAGAAGTTTGTTTGCGAACATGTCTCACTTTGAGTCACTGAGTGAGTTTATTTCTCGGACTCAGTTGTTCGTCCAGATTTTCGCCGCCATTATGACCCTCCAGAAGTCTTAGGTCATTTATTGTGGACGGGTTTTCGTACATGGCTGCATCTAGGCTGTTGGTAACTGGACGAGTTTGCTGTGGAATGTTTCAGAAGGTTGAAAATCAATGGGGAAGACCAGTTGAAGGATTCTTTCAATAATTTCTGGCATCATTTATGAAGAAGTATATTCAGCAGGTTGACAATTTCGGTCAGAATTATGCTCAAGGTTTTCTCTTCAAAACTGAGCTGAAAAGAGAGGGAAAGGAGGGCACGAGCAGAAACCGGAGACTGATGCACCATACAGGACAAAATTGGGAAGAGAGAAGTTCCTACCGCCTAAGAGACGCTCGGGCTATATGTTCGCTTAATTTGTGCAAAGAAAAATAACTCTTATGATTTTCCTGCGTAAGATTCGTACAACATTTTGGATATACCGTGTTTATTCGGAGACGCGCTGGAAAGCTGACTCTACATCAGGGTGACATACTTTACTAATGTGCACTTTATCGACTACACGACCTAAGCTAGTAGAACAGTAATCAAGCCCTCTGTGGAACAAGGTTGGGGTCCATCAATGCCAGAGGTACTTGAGATTGGTGACAGCCTTACTTTATACGTTTAGGGGTCCTAGCATGTTTTCATTGGCCCAAATGTGAACATAGTGACCAAACGAGTGATAGACTCAGCAGCTGTGAGGGGCTTATTAAGCGAGCAGCGAAAGACAGGTAGTGAACCTGCAGTACGTACCTCCTTAGGGAGTCTATTCCTGATGTGAGAGAACTTGTTGAGGAGGAAATTACCCCGCACATCTGTCTTACAACACTCAGTCTTAGCTAATCGTTTGTGATAGCTACCTTGACGTGGTGGTCGGGCTTGCACATCCCAATGACCCAACGAGCTATGCTGGTGGAACGCTTGTTCCCTCGAGGTCCTACCATACCAGAAAGGTCTGTTGGATAGTGGTTAGACGAAAAGCAGTTACCGTTATAGTGTAAATTGCTATACTATGATGGGGGTCTGAGGACGAAGTCGTACTGCTGATAGCTGGGTGGGGTGTGATAGCAGTAAGGTGTTTCCCTTGGATGACCAGTAGTGCCATGCTGATGCTGCCTTCTCAGTGGAAGGGGGGGTCGGAAAAGGTAGGCCCCAAAATAACACACTCCACCATACCCTACAGTCTGCAGGGCCAACGGTGGTGGTTCATTTGCCGTTTCTTTTCCACCATCCGGCCCCAAAACAACAAAAATCAAAATGATCACACAAAAGGCTGCGTGTGACAGGCCTCAAGCAGATGTCCGACGGGTTCTGCGGTCACATAAATCTCTTTCAGGTACCTTAAGAAGAAATAGCCTTCCACGGTGTGGGCAGCTGGGAAGTGTCAACCGCCCTCACAACTCTGTCAGCACTCAAGTTTCTTCTGACTGCTATCCACCTCCCCTATCATTACTTTCTAATCTTCCTTCACGTCTCTTAATTAATGATGCTGCATCATCTTCAATTTCTCCTACCTCTGCAGCCTTCGACAACGATCTGAGTCCACAGAACAGCATCCTGGTCTCCTTAAACCACGCTCCAAATTACATATTGGAGCCTTCAATGTCCGCACCCTCCGTCAAATTGGTCAACAGGCTTCGTTAGCAAAGACTCTAGCAACTCGGGCATGGATGTGTGCTGTGTTTGTGAGACACGCATACAGGACCCAATCTGACGAATCCGCAAAATTCACCCTTCGAGTTTCTGGAGATTCGATAGCTAGCTCTCGTGGTCTTGCAGGTGTAGGTATAGCATTAAGCACCAGGGCAGAAAACTCACTACTAGACTGGATCCCAGTTGATAGTCGCCTCTGCGCTATGAGGCTGAACGGCACAGTGAGAACTAAAAGGAATAGTGAGACTCGCCGTTGTCTCTTTGTAATCTCTGCTTACGCACCCACTGACTGTAGTTCGGATGAAGTGAAGGACGAGTTCTACCATAAACTGTCTAACCTCCTCTCGAAAGCCAAACGTTCGGACGTAGTGGTTGTTGCAGGTGACCTCAACGCACAGGTGGGTAGACTGAGTGAGGCAGAAAGGCACTTAGGTGGCACTTTCGGAATCCCAGCTGAACGTACAGATAACGGTGATCGCCTATTACAACTATGCTCAGATAACCGCCTATTTTTAGCCAGCACAAATTTCAGACATAAAGAAAGGCACTGTCTGACCTGGCGTCCACCGAGCTCGACTCAGCGATGGACACAGATAGACCACATTGCTATTAGTCATCGCTGGAGAGGATCGGTGGAAGACTGCCGCTCCTTCTGGAGTACGTGTTTGGACAGCGATCATGCGTTGGTCCGAGCACGTATATGCCTGCGTCTCAATGGACGTAGAAAAAATTTGGCAACAAAACCACTACGAGTTCTGCTGGACAACGAAAACACCAAAGCCGTGTTCAGTGAGAAGTTGGCTAGGCAGTTATCGGAACAAAAGACTGTCACTCATCCAGAAGAAGCTTGGTGCCATCTTCAGTCTACTGTAAAAGCAGCACTGGAGACTGTAGCCGACTCCAAGATAATGGCTAAAAAGAGCCAGTGGATATCAGCAGCTTCTTCCAAACTAATGGATGCACGTGAATGCATCCCTGCAGGCTCTGAGTACAATGAAGAGCGAGCGCAACTTAAAAATAAACTGACGAAAAGTCTGCGCAACGATCGTGAACAGTGGTGGGCAGCAAAGGCTAAAGAGATGGAAAAGGCAGCGGCGATCGGTAACAGTAGACAGTTATTTAGACTTATTAAGGAGACTGGGGGGAAATGGTCAACAACAGTTAGTGAGGTTATAGCGGAGAAGGACGGATCGGCGATTCACTCGCAGGGAAGGCGACTGGGACGATGGGCAGAACACTTTGAGGAACAGTTTAACTGGCCTCCAGCCACCATTGCGCTGCCCGCTATCCAGTCGGACCCTGAATGGGACATAGAGACAGGTCCCCCAACACTAGAAGAAGTTGAGAAAGCGGTAGGTAGCCTGAAACGGGAAGGGCAGCAGGACCAGACGGACTACCTGCTGAGGTATACAAGAATGGTGGTAGAGTTCTCTTAGTCAGGCTAACGGAAGTGTTAGCCAGTATATGGGAATCAAATACGATCCCCTCCGACTGGTCTAAGTCACTCATCATCCCAGTCTTCAAGAAAGGCGAGAAGTCCTCTTGTGATAACCACAGAGGAATCAGCCTGACAAACATAGTGTCTAAGATCCTAAGTTCTATAATTCTCCGACGCCTGAGTGGAGCTCGGGAACAGCAAGCCCGAGAAAACCAGGCAGGCTTTAGACCTGGCCGTGGATGTATCGACCAAATATTCACACTGCGCCAGGTCCTGGAACATAGGCATGCTTACAGACGCCCGACAATAGCTGTATTTCTCGACCTGAAGGCGGCATTTGACTCCGTTGATCGAGAAGTCTTATGGCAGTGTCTGTCACTGAAAGGCGTGCCTAGTAAGTACATCACCTTATTGAAAGCTCTCTACTCGAACACTTGTGGGCATGTTAGAGCCTATGGTGAGTTGTCCAGGGAGCTATACTCATCAAGTGGTGTCCGTCAAGGATGCCCACTATCCCCATTCTTATTTAATTTTATCATAGATATTCTTATGGAGGTTTCCCTCTCGTCACCTAATTACAAAGACGTTGACCGATCACAGGTGAATTTTCCTTAGATCTAGAATATGCAGATGACATAGTCCTGTTAGGTGAAGACGCTGACAAGATGCAGAGTCTTCTGAACACTTTGAGTGGGAATTTGAGAATGTTTGGGATGCGATTTTCACCACCCAAATGCAAATTTTTGCTCCAGGACTGGTCTTCAGCGGTACCGCGGTTAACAATAGAGAGTGAAGTGGTTGAGTGTGTTGACCACTTCACTTACCTGGGAAGTAGGATCAACTCCGGTGGGTTAGTTGCCGATGAGATTTCTGCACGGATACAAAAGGCTCGATTGGCTTTTGCCAATTTGCGCCACCTATGGCGCCGCCGTGATATTCGTTTGTCTATTAAGGGTCGCGTGTACTGCACAGCAGTCCGCTCTGTTCTACTGTATGGCTGTGAAACATGGCCATTGAAAGTGGAAGACATGAGAAGGTTACAGGTATTTGACCACCGTTGCCTTCGTAGTATAGGACGTATTCCGTGGTGTCACCATGTGAGTAATGCAGAAGTTAGGTGTAGAGTTTTAGGGAGAAGAGGTAAGTCAGTCGACGAGGTTGTGAACCTTCATCGACTGAGATGGTTGGGACACGTACTACGTATGCCTAGTCACCGATTGCCTCGTCACACAATGTTGGCTGAGGTGGGTTCAGGCTGGAAAAAGGCCCGAGGTGGCCAGACTAAAACATGGCACCAATGTATGAAGTCTCTGACTGTTGGTTTAAGCCATGTAGGACGATGCAGACTAGGTGGTTGGGGTCCACGGGACAAGAGGAACCAGTGGTTGGAGACCCTAGGTGATATGGCTCAGAACCGAAGTCAGTGGCGCAGATGTATACACACATTATCCTCATCTTAACAACGCTATACCGAATCTCACTATTTTGTCACTCCTCTTTCCTTTCTTCTCATACTTTATATTTCTTTTGACTGCATTCACTTATCTTCATCCTTCACCTCACTACCTTTTTACTTGATGTGCTGATATGAGGTGTGGCAACTCGGACCGTTACGCAGTAATGCCTGGTCCTATGTTGATAATGATGATGATGATGAATCGTTTGTGATTACGTATATTGTAAATAGATGTTACAACCATTTTAATCCCTGGACAGCATGATTGCATTTGCCCACGAGGTAGTTCATAATACAGTATAAGATTCATTCTAAGTCGCCCCTTTCAGAGAGGTTCTGGTCCTAGCATGCTGCATCTGGAGATTTAGTCAAGGTTGCAGTCAGCCCCTGGTGTTCTTAATGTAAAGCGGCCTTGTATCCCTTCGGTTTTTAGTCTGTCGTCTATTCGAGAGCTGCTTACGACAAATGAGCAGTGCTCTAGAATTGGGCGGACGCATACTTTGTAGGGTAGGACCCTTGATTCAGTGCCATAAAATCACGAATGATGCAGCCTAGGAGTCTGCATGACTTAGTTTCGCTATAAGCCGCCTGCTCAGAGAAATTCGAGTTGCTGGAATATCTAGGCCCTAGGTCCGAGACAGAACTAAGTTTTGGTAACTGCTGTCCAGATACTTCAAACATCAGATCAAGGCTACTGTTACCAGTGCAGATCCATCCGCATTTCTTGACGTTTGAACTGTAGAGGGTATCGGCACACCAAGAAAAGAGCCTTTCCAGCTCATGCTGAATAGTAGTCATAGTTTCGCCTAGCTCATGGCCATAACAGGAGTAAACAACTCTTAGGTCGTTGGCATATAGAAAGGCGTCACCCGTGGCAAAGCAGTTGAAACACTGTCAATGTGGATAGTAAACAAAAGAGGCCCGAGAACTCTACCTTGCACAACTCCGCTTGTGACTTATCTTGGAGTAGACAGAGCTGAACTGATAGTATCAGTCGTATGTTTTGTTCAGTTATTTCTTTTCACAGCATTTGTCATCTTTCTAGGTAAGTGGAGCGAATATCAAGTTTCTCCATGTGTCACACCAAACTGGGAGGTGTGACGAGACAAACGATTGAGCCGACTTTGTGTTTCTCTCAACTCAGGATCAGAAGCCATTGTACGGCTTTTCAAGTGCCAGGTTACTCTTCAATAAATTTCATCCTGTGAACGCCATTGTACAGACCTCACAAATGTCCTGATATGCAGTTAATTGTCGATCGGTGCATATTTTTGTCTTATTCGCGAGCCTTAGACACTTTCATTTGCGGTTAGTATGACGTGTACAAAAGAGTTCAAACCGCTTTATATGTCTGGTTTCATTCTGGATCTGAGAAGTACACGCTTAAGAGCACCTTGGCAGGAGTCTACGGGGAGTGGATTGTGGAAGCATGCTTAATTTTGGGGGAACACGCCAGCTCAGGGGGAAATGGGGACGGTTGTCGCGTACTCACAAAGGCCTAAAATCACCTCTCTCCATTTTGATCGACTGAATACTAATGATATGAGTTGAAGTATATCCGTTTTACACATTGTCCAACACAGGTACCTATATCACTTTGCCAACTAGGCGGCGTTTGTAACAAAAGGCATTAAAACGTGTATCATGATTAATATATGGCAGAAGATAGTCACGCGTACACTGGACTGCATGTGATGTGTATACAGAACTTCTTAAATGGCGAAGTGCGAATGCACTCATTAGTTTTCGCCATCGTTTTTCGCAATGCAAGTGCAAACTGTCGTGAAACAGTCAATACCGGCCAAAATTTACGTCCTCTTGTAACGTCATGTATCCTACGCTTGGGCAGATTTTATGCACCGAACTAAATGTACTGTTAGATGTCCAGCTCTACGAACGAAATACTTCTGAAACGCCTCGTGAAATCAGAGTCACAAGTTTAGGTACAGGTTAGCGGAGAAACGGTATTTAAAACGAACTTGTGCAAGAATTTAAGTTCATCATCCGTATGGTGCGCATTACTGTTATTACGCCGAAAGACAGCTGAAGACGGTCTGGCATTGATTCCCTGGCCCTGCTAATAAGAAGTTCTGAAGTGCACTCTAAAGCAGCACACCTGGACTCCAGGTGGTTCCCTGTTTGTTGGAAGCTCCCACTGTCTAAAAACGACCGCGAAACGAATTCAAAGGACAATCATTTTCACTTGCACAGCCATCATCATTCTTACTGCAGCAGGAACCAGGTTCAAAGCGCAAATTCCGAACCACATTATACTACGTCTGAATTTGTTTAAAGGAGCAGCAGTTAAAAGGAGCATCCCCACCCCCAAGCAATTATTGATAGTCATCCATACACGAAAACCTCGCATGGTTAACTAGTTCACTAGTTACTAGCCGGTCCTAAGCCCGAATAAAGAGGGAAGGTTGGACATAGGGCTAGCAACCCTACCCCGGGAAACCAATCCGACCGCTAAAGAAACTCAAAGCACAAACAAAAACAAAACTATTCCTCACTGGAATCGAAAAGATAAAATGACGCCAGTTGGTGAAAGCCTTCGGGAAGCCAATTGGTCGATGTATCTTCACCTCTCTCGATGAAAGCGAAAGTAAATATGGGGACATGGAATGTCCGCATGATGTTTGAACCCAGCAAGGCAGCCCAGATTGCAAACGAGATGAAGAGGTATCACATTGAAGTGCTTGGAATTTGCGAAAGCAGATGGAATGGGAGTGGACTCTCCAAACTGTCAACTGGAGAATCAATAATCTACTCTGATATTGTCACCCAGACGACAACCACGAGCACAGCACACTGAGTTATGGAGTGGCTACCATGATGTCTCCAACAGCATCGAAGGCTCTCATGCAGTGGGAACCAATCTCCTCCTCCACAGTCGGGATCATGACAGCAAGATTCAACTCAAAAGGAAGGAAGGCCACAATCATACAATGCTATGCACCTACAAATAGTGCAGATGACGAGAAGAAGAAGGAGTTCTACAGACAACTTCAATCAACACTGGACAAGACGTCAGTTGGCGATATCAAAATTCGGATGGATGACATGGATGCCAAACTGGGAGCGGACAACACAGGAAGAGAACTGTGCATGGGTCGAGAAGCGCTCGGTGAAATGGTGAAAGAGAATGGAGAATTGTTTGCAGACTTCTGTGCATTCAATGATTTGGTGATTGGAGTCAGGCACTGTGTTCAAACACAAGGATATCCACAAAGTGCCATAGATCTCACCAGATGGACACACTAAAAGTCAAATCGACTTTATCTCAATCTCAAGAAAATGGAGACGCAGTCTACTTGACACAAGGTCAAGAAGAGGAGCAGATGTAGGTTCAGACCACTCCCTCTCTAGTGCAAGGAACCTACCTTCCGAATCAGGTGAAAAGCCTTCAGGGAAGTTGGTGATGGACCAAAGTTCAAGTTCAACACCCACAACAGAAACTGAACTGAAGGACGAAACTACAAAAGAAATCTTCACATCAGTCAGCCATCAAGACAAAATGGGAGATATCGAGGAAGATCCCTGAAGAAACCTGTGTGGATGAACACTGGGAGTCTTTGAAAGCTATGTGGAAAGAAACCTGCACAGCCGTATTAGGAAGGAAGAAGAAAGAAGATAAGGAATGGATTGCAATGGATACATGGGAGAGAAGGATGGTGAAGCAGAAGATAAACCAGTGCAGTGCAAGGATGAACGAGGAGAAGAGGAACTGAGTACAATGTATAAAACACTATACTGGACAAAGAAGTGAAGAAGAGTGGACGGAAAGACAAAAGACACTTTTACGAAACACTGGCAAGTGAAGCAGAACAGGCTGCAGGTAAGAGAGACCTGATAACATTGTATCAAATAACCAGGTTGCTATCTGGCAGGGAAGAGATCAACACAGACGAAACCAATAGAAGATGATGACGAAAATTTAATTACGAAAAAAGAGAAACAAAGGAAACAATGGGCTGACCACTTCAAGAAGCTCTTGAATCGATCACCACCACCACCTGCACTTCTTCCAGAAATACCATCTACAGCCCAGCCGCCGAACTACAAGTGGACATAAATCCTCCAACAAAAGTGAAAGTCCTGAACGCCATGAGGCTACTGAAATGTGGGAAAGCAGCAGGACCAGACGGGATCCCACCAGAAGCACTGAAAACAGACGCAGAGACAACAGCGGACATGCTCACACCACACCACTATTGCAGAAGGTTTGCAAGGAAGGAAGAGAAGGTACCTGGCTAGTGATTGGAAGAAGGGTTACCTTGTCAAACTGCCGAAGAAGGGCGACCTCAGTGTTTGCAAGAACTGGTGCGGAATCACTCTCCTGTCCACCCAAAGCAAGCAAAATATTAAGCCGCATCATCCTGGAGAGGCTAAAGGACGTGCTAGATTCAAAACTACGACCGGAACAGGCTGGCTGGCTGGCTGGCTGGATTCAGGAAGTACAAATCATGTGCCGACCAAATTGCAACGCTTCGCATCATCATAGAACAGAGTATGGAATGGCAGTCAACTGGGGAGGTCTACCTCAACTTTGAGAAGGCCTTTGACAGCGTCGACCGAGAGGTAATTTAGAAACTGCTTCAATGCTACAGAATACCACAAACCTTTATCAGCCTCATTCAACAACTATATGAAGACGCCACATGCCAGCCAAGTAATTCACAATGGGAAGCTCAGTGATGCTTTTGAAGTGAAGACGGAAGTGAAATAAGGCTGTCTACTATCACCCATGATATTCCTGATTGTGGTCGACTGGCTCGTGCAGCAAACAGTGGGGAGCGAGAAGAGGGGGATACACTGGACTGTGGAAAAGAACCTAGAAGATCTGGATTTCGCCGATGACTTGTGTCTAATGTCACACAAACTTGAGGATCTACAGGCGAAAACTAACAAGTTGGCAGAAGAGGCAGGGAGGGAAGACGGGACTTCAGGTGAATATAGAGAAGACAGAGTGATGAAGATACCACACCAACAACTCCAACAACAACAACAAACTCCAATCACCATCAACGGAAGAAACTAAAATGAAGTAACCTCCTTCACCTATCTAGGCAGCAGTGTTTCAACTACAGGCGGGACAGACGAGGATGTCAGCCAGCCAGGATTGGACAAGCAAGACAGGCGATCATTATGTTCCGATGTTCCATTAGGAACCCAAGGAACTAATAATAAATAATAATAAATCCACACAATAGACGGTTGCGGGACAGCACGTGATCTCCAAGTCGTTTATAGCCGCATTGTGCACTCGAAGCGTCCGCAATATACACCACCACCGTGTCAAGACAGCGCGTGTATTTGCTGCTTATGGCCTCATCCAATGGTCCGCGGATTAACTGGCATTTTCATGGAGCGATGTTTGCTGTAGAGGTTGTCAAGCAATTTAAGCCGGTTTGCAGAGTCAGAGGAAGCCTAAAAGAATGGTGATTGGCCGGATTTCGGCTGACTCAGTCGAACGACGCTGAAGACGCCCAAGACGCCGAATGACTGCAATCCCAGATGAGCGTCAGTTCTGTTTCGGATTCTTAAAATGTCCGTAACAGTTGGTCACTACCTCTCAGACACTCTTCATGAAGTTTGCACTCACTCTCTACTCGATTACTCCTACTGTTGCCCAAACAAGTAATTTTGCCGTTGACAATAATGTGCCCACATATGCCTGGGGCTCATTCTGTGCCCCTTTGTACACTCACGTAAACAAGGATGTCATCTATGCAGATACTCATAATACTGAAGGGACTCATCTGCAGTAAATGAAATGACGCTTCACTTACCCATCCATGATTCTGGTCATAATAACTTTCTTGAGTTAACATCCGACGTTGAGATTACAGAACTACCCGTCCGAAATTAATTAAGCTGAAACAGCCGAACTTAAGTGAGAATGCCACCAGCACATGGAATAAGCATAGAGCCACCATGTGGTTGTTAGTGGATTCGACAGCACATATTTTGGCTGCTACCATGTCCACGACAGGAACATTTACGTCATCCGTTCCGCATGTGACACTGGCGAACATTCGTAGAAATAAGCTGGCACCTGCAGCCCTTTCTCGTCTGCACACTACGTTGTGTCCGCAGGTTGAATTGATACACACCACCCCCTGGAATGGCCGGTTCATGCTTACGTGCCCCTGTCGGTTGAATGAGGCAGTGTTTGGTCCCCCTTTCCCAGGGGGCGTACGAACTTTTCAGTTCTGTCCAACACAGTCAATGACATCCTTGAAATCCCTGGCATCTAGAAACTATTGCGACACCCTACACATCTCAAAATACCTGAGTGTGTTCGAGACTTCAGCCCGACAACACTTGCTTTCCAAGATTCATAGAGATGGAGTACAGAATCTTCCGTGTTGGTAGATATACGATGGGGCTTGGCGTTTCCCGCTTGGGTCAAATGTCTGTCCTACACCAGGCTGAGTCGTCCACAATATCGAATAATAGTAGTGATGATAAAAATGCGCACTTCATACACTAACCAATTTGTCTGCATGATCAGTCTGGCAATGTGAATTGATCGTTGTGATCAATAAGACGCAATGCAATAGGAATCCTTATTCAAGGCAGTTGAGAAATGTTTAGTAAAACAAACAATATGAGCGAAGAAATATTTCTTTTCAACGAGTTCAGAGATGATTTGAAGGAAAGAACGTGGTCGTTTCGCAGACAGCAGATAGTGAAAATAATGAAAAAAGATACCAACATCATTACTCAGTAGATTAAAGCAGGTTTATCTCGGGACTAGGAGTCATTCATCCATCGTCTGAACCACCGAATATCGTTAAGATAAGAAGGGTGGTACAGTGTGACCTCGAATTCCTTGTGAAGTTCCGTGTTGTGAGACCCTATTGTTGCATAAAACATTGTTATTGACCCTAACATTTTTTACTTGGCATTCCTGCACCATTTTTACGGTACGACTAGTAGTTTATTTTCTGCCCCCATTGTAATGCCGTTCGCTGATTGGATAATCTCTACTGTTGCTATGACAATGTCCCAAGTTGCTGACAAGACCAGTTGTCATGCGTGTACTTATTCACGTGTTTGGGGATTGATTAGTATTACGTTCTCGGAGAACTAAACTCTCCCACCATCCACCCTTCGGTCTTTCGACCCTAATACATGTTTCTACACGCCCATCGTGTCCTCTCTACTAATTATCCGGTTCGGGAATCAACTAGGAATTGTTGAATATTGGCAGCTGAGAGACGATATCCGTGCATCTTTAGGGGCTATAGCATATGGCAGTCTGACTCCAGATCATAACATTCCGATGGCATGATCCTGTATCCTGCA
Organism: Heterobilharzia americana; assembly: GCA_944470555.2. NCBI lineage: Eukaryota > Metazoa > Platyhelminthes > Trematoda > Strigeidida > Schistosomatidae > Heterobilharzia > Heterobilharzia americana. Next base: position 111,758,092 of record OX104134.1, on the reverse strand, counting down.
CCTCAAACGCGGTATCATATGTCTGAACTACGTGTCTTACGCCTGTTCCCGTGTGCGAACATGTCCAGTGAAATGGCGTTTCGAAACTGAGTCAGTTGTATCTTACGCATCCGGTATCCTAACATGAGCTTGGATAAACCAGCCGATTTCTTCATGCTTGCTTCTAATTCTTGTGGAACAGTGTCAGGTCTCTTGCAGATTCCATTGCAGTGGGTCTACCCACTCGCCTGCTGTAACTGGGGAATGCCCAAAGGACGATCAAATGCTAACTGAATTTGCGGGGGGTTGAGTGATTTGTCCCGGACTGCGGTGCAGATGAGGTCCTCAAAAGTTGCAGCACTGGACGTCTGTTAGCACTGGTTGTAAAAAGGAGGCAGGGAGAATGAGATGTTCAGGGAAAACAAAAAGTAAGAAAAAGCAAACTGAAAGTAACGGGGGAGGCTTCATAGACTCGGAGAAGATGGGAGGGAACTTAAAAGTAGAACAAAACCACAGGGTCAGATGGGGGGAAGAGGGGCACGCAAGATTATGGTGGAGGTAACGGAAATCGAAACAGTAGTTGTTAGTGACTTTATAGCAATTGGAGGTGATACATCTGACGATGAAGCATAAAGTTGGCTGTTGCAAAGAAAAAGACAGGATCCCTCGCGTGCTAGTTGTTTCCTACTTATAAGATCGAACACCACCATAACGTTATCGCTGCCACCGAGGTGAGTTTGAATCTGGACATCTGCTAGAAGGTAGTCCCCAGCAAAATGGTCACCCAGTTTCGATGACTTACTACTCACCTTCCAGTGAGCGTCATCGACGGTCTTCTCATGCGGTCCAGCCTTTTCGAGGACACCTGGTAGCTTTCGATCTAGCATTCGGCTTGAAATTGTACTGTCCTGCCAGAGGTTGAGAGTGGGGGGCATTAAGATCCCTCGCTATGGCTACCCGATCGTCTCCCCCATTCAAAACTGAGGACATTACCTAAGGCAGCTGTTGATCCTGTTCCATGCTGTTAGCAGGAGTTCGATATGCAACTACGTGAGGGCTAATGGAATTGATGTTTCCAGTTACCTGTGGCCGAATGAATTATGTCGTGCTTTTGTTTTTAGTCTATCCCAGTTGACTGATGGTGCGTTGAAGTCTTCTATAACTAGACATTGGCATTTATCTGTTCAGAGGGTCAGCTTACTCAGGAGGAATTCTACTGCCTTACAATCAGAGCTTCGATACATCACGGTTACGTTAACATCTTGTCCCTTGCATTTTAGTCGGGAGCGCAGCACTTCACATGTCCCACTTTCTTGCGCAGCTGTTTTCATGGCTTTTAAAGTTAAGTTATTCTTAACGTAAGGGATGAAACCACCACGTTTGGGTGCTAATCTATCACTTCTAAAAGAGCCGAATCCTCGTAATAGAAATGATGTCAGGGCTTTCGTTGCTGATGACATTACTAAGCTCAGTCCACTTGTTTAAAAGAGTACATGTATTTGTGTACAAGACAATGAAACAAAACAATGAAATGAGTTTCCGTCCTATCCATAAAGGCTTCGGCATCATTTGTTGCCGAAACTTCACTACACGAAAACCCACCACTTTCAGATCTTGCTCTCCAACTGCTAATCTGGATTTTAGCTCTGCCTCTGCCTCTCGCTTTCTGATCCGATCAGCGAGAGCCAGATCCTTTCGCAGGAACACCTTGGATCCTTGAAGTCTATTACCGCTCCTCAGAATCTGATCCTTATAATCTGTTGCCTCAAACATTACTTTAAGTAGCCGAGACTCGTTTTAGCAATGACTGCTTCCTGTTTTCCTACTCTGTATATCTTGAGTAGGGTGACTCCTGGTATGTCTTCTGGTAAAGGCTGGTTAATCAAACTTTGTTCCTTTCCAAAGTCATGTTTGAAACGTTTACATGGTTCTGGGTCTCCGCTTTCTTCCACTCTTTGGGAGATTACGGACCTGTCAAGGATCTCTACTTTATCTTTGCTCTGTGGAGTGACGAGACCCGGTTCGATGACCGTTATCGGTTCCTTAGTAAGCCGTTTAGACCTAATCACCAGCCGTTTTTCAGAGTCGCGTATGCATAGTTTACCAAAGCCTCGTCCAGTGGCCTTGAAGCTGAGAGCCTCAGAACGGACCGGCATACCATTCCGTTTAGTTCTTGTCAATGATTGGGCCGCTGAACTGGGTATGACCAGCGGTCTGCTTGGTTCTGTTGTTGCCATTGAGAGAGTGCTCCACTCACGTTTCTTTCATTTGAAGTAGCCCCAGTATTACAGTCAGCAGTTTTCAGACTGGGTCTGCCAGCTCTGGGGATGAGATGACCAGAAGATACTCTCTTCACCCTGCTTGATGTGGTTTGTACCAAGTCGCTGTCAGCAAACCTAGTGGGCAGTCTACTTGTCCGACTTACAGCTTGTCGTGGGACGTTCTTAAAACTTTGCACAGCAATCTGTTTGTCTGCTGTGTGGTTATAACTATCAGAGTTATAGACTCTGATGGTGACAATTTCATAGTTATGGTATTTAGAAGTGCCTTTGCTTCTTCTACCAGAGTGCGAATATCCGAGCAGCACAATGTACGAAGTTGGGCACTTCCTGAATCGCTGCTGAGGGGCTGAGGCCTATGAAGTTATAGAGGAATCAACTCTTACATTCTCTACACTGCTTATCAGAGCGGCACCCACTCCTACCACAAGTATTTCTACACTTTTGGCTCACCATGTAGCGAAAACTACAGAACTTCACCCAGTAAAAGTTCCTGTCCCACTTTAATCAAATAATATTCCGATCGGAGAAAAAATGCAACAGCCGTTGATGTGTAGGCACAAAATGCCAAGAATCTTGCTGAACGTGAAAAGTCACTCCCTTCTTCAAATAGCGCACATCGCACAGAATGTCGACAGTAAATTATCTCATGGTGTGACATTTTTAACAAACCAACTAAAATGAAATTAGTTCCTAAGTTTCTTTCAAAATGCACCAGTGGGGTTTCAATGTGATGACCTTCAAATGTGCAGCCACATGCGTGTAGTGTGCCACACCTTTGCCTATGCTCTAGTTGGCAGTCTTCCGTTGTCCACGTTGACAGTCTGAAGAATTCTTTCTTCGTTGAGAATTTATTGTTAGAGGTACGTATCTTTGAATCGGATCTTCAGCTTTTGTATTTTATGTTAGGTATTACGAATTTTGTCAGGGCTGGACGCTAAATGCTTTGAGTACTGTGTTAAAGCTGAAGACAACAATTCCCTTGTAAATGTGATGTTTAATGTCTTAAGCAAGGTCTTGTCAGGATTTTTGAGGAGAATTTACAGTATTTACAATGTGTCATGCATGGATTAGGGAATACACGAGAGAAGCCAAAGTGAAGGGGATACCCTCTGAGTGACAACCTTCCGCATAGTGTTTAGCAAGGCTGTATTCCTGAACCACAGGTCTTCCTTAATGTCAATGAAGTACCGAAGTGCTAAGGTTATCATTGTTGTTACTTGCTGATGACATCAAGATACGGAGGACCATCCGTAAAGACATTAAGTTCTCACAACAAGCTGACATAATTAACTAGCTGATATGTCTAATCGATGGGCTCTGAAAATTATTTCCCACTAAAGTGCTGTAATGTTCGTTGGGAGTGACTTTCCTACTGGGTACTCAGTAAATAGTTAACTAGTACCTCGGCTTTCTGAAACAAAAACTTAATTCATTTTCTCATCACACTAAAATTTTGATTCATTAATTTGATGGGGTATCTCAGTGTTTACTCTGTTTCATAGGATTATTTTTATGGTACTCATTAGTACAACAGGATTCTTCAAAAAACAATGCATCAGTATTTTAACGCCTGGTTAACTAGTTCACTAGTTACTAGCCGGTCCTAAGCCCGAATAAAGAGGGAAGGTTGGACATAGGGCTAGCAACCCTACCCCGGGAAACCAATCCAACCGCTAAAGAAACTTCAAAGCACAAACAAAAACAAAACTATTCCTCACTGGAATCGAAAAGATAAAATGACGCCAGTTGGTGAAAGCCTTCGGGAAGCCAATTGGTCGATGTATCTTCACCTCTCTCGATGAAAGCGAAAGTAAATATGGGGACATGGAATGTCCGCATGATGTTTGAACCCAGCAAGGCAGCCCAGATTGCAAACGAGATGAAGAGGTATCACATTGAAGTGCTTGGAATTTGCGAAAGCAGATGGAATGGGAGTGGACTCTCCAAACTGTCAACTGGAGAATCAATAATCTACTCTGATATTGTCACCCAGACGACAACCACGAGCACAGCACACTGAGTTATGGAGTGGCTACCATGATGTCTCCAACAGCATCGAAGGCTCTCATGCAGTGGGAACCAATCTCCTCCTCCACAGTCGGGATCATGACAGCAAGATTCAACTCAAAAGGAAGGAAGGCCACAATCATACAATGCTATGCACCTACAAATAGTGCAGATGACGAGAAGAAGAAGGAGTTCTACAGACAACTTCAATCAACACTGGACAAGACGTCAGTTGGCGATATCAAAATTCGGATGGATGACATGGATGCCAAACTGGGAGCGGACAACACAGGAAGAGAACTGTGCATGGGTCGAGAAGCGCTCGGTGAAATGATGAAAGAGAGTGAAGAATTGTTTGCAGACTTCCACGACTTCGGTGATTTGGTGGTTTGAGGCAGTATGTACAAACACAAGGATATTCACAAGGTAGTGACATTTTACCTGATGGACACACTACACTAGAAATCAGATTGACTTCATCTCAATGTGAAGAAAGTGGAGACACAGTCAGCCTACTCGACACAAGATCAGTTCAAGAAAAGGAGCAGATGTAGGTTCACAATACTCACCATCTGCTGCAAGGAACCTACCTTAAAAACCAAGTTGAAAGCCTTCAAAGAAGAAGCTGGTGATAGACCACAGTTCAAGTTGAACACCCAGAATCGATACTGAACTGAAGGACGAAACTACAAAGGACATCTTCACGTCAGTCAATCAGTCAGTCATCAGGACGAAATGGGAGAGATTGAGCAACATTCCCGAAGGAACCTGTGTGGAAGAACACTGGGAGTCTTTGAAGGCTATGTGGAAAGAAACCTGCATAAGCATACTAGGAAGGAAGAGGAAACAAGACAAGGAATGGATCCTGACGGACACATGGAAGCTGATACAGGAGGGAGAGGAAGATGGTGAAGCAGAAGATGAACCAGTGCAGTGCAGTGCAATGTAGGGATGAACAACGAAAGGAGGAGCTGAACACAACCTACAAAACACTGGACTAAGAAGTGACGTAGAGTGTGTGTAAAGATAAAAGACACTTCTATGACACACTGGCAAGCGAAGCAGAACAGGCTGCAGCTAGGAGAGACAGAGACCTGACAACACTAGGTTACTTACTGTCTGCGAAGAGATCAACGCGGATGGAACCAATGGAAGATAGTGAAGGAAACCTAGTTACCACCAAAGAGGAGAGCGGAAGGAAACGATGGACTGACCACTTCAAAAAACTATTGAATCGACCAAAACCACCACCACCTGCAACTTGTCCACAAATACCATCAGCAGCACAGTCATAGAACTGTCAGCGAACGCAGGCCCTCTGACAAAAGCAAAAGTGGAGTTCTGATGGCCATAAAACTGCAGAAAGCCGGGAAAGCGGCGAAACCAGATGGAATCCCGCCAGAAGCACTGTGAACAGACGCAGAGACAACAGCGGACACACACACCACTACTGCGGAAGGTTTGCAAGGAAGGAAGGAAGGAAGGAAGGAAAGAGGGAGAGGTACCTGCTGATTGATTGGAAGAAGGACTACCTTGTCAAACTCCCAAGGAAAGGAGACCTAAGTCCTTGGAAGAAGTGACGAGGAATCATGCTCCTGTCCTCACCCACCCAGGCAAAATATTATGTCACATCATCCTGGAGAGACTAAATGGATGCACTGGATTCAAAATTATGACCGGAACAGGCTGGCTGGATTCAGAAGGAACAAATCATTTTTGGATCAACTTGCAACGCTATGCTAAGCTACGCATCATCATAGAACAGAGTATAGAGTGGCAGTCGACTCTCTACCTCAACTTTGAGAAGGCCTTTGACAGCGTCGACCGAGAAGCAATTTGACAGGCAGTTGCTTCAACACTACGGAATACCACAAATCTTTATTAATCTCATTCAACAGCTATATGAAGACGCCACATGCTCATTGACGCCTTTGAAGCGAAGACAGGGGACAGGAGTAATACAAGGCTGCCGCCTTCTAACTCCAATGATCTTCCTGATTGTAGTCGACTGGGTCATGCAGCAGACTGTGAGGAGTGAGAATATGGGCATACGCTGGCTGGAACGATAAAAAGACCCCAGAAGATTTAGATTTCGCCCATGATGATTTATGTCTAATGTCTTGTCACACAAACTCGAAGATCTACAGGCAAAATGCAACAAGTTGACAGAAGAGACAGCAAAGACTGGGCGTCAAGTGAACGTAGAGAAGACAGAGGTGATGAAGATACCCAACGAACAACAGCATCTACGACAAGCACCAATCACCATTAACGGGAGGTAACTAAAGGAAGTTGTCTTTCACCTACCTAGGCGGCATCGTTTCAACTACAGGTGGCGGCACAGATGAGGACGTCAATGCCAGTATCGAAACGACAGCGAGAGAGGCCTTCATTAACCTGAAATCAGTGTGGAGGTCTACTGCACTTAGCATAAAGCGCGAACAAGATCCGCATTTTCAACACCAACGTCAAGTCATGGCTTCTATATGGTTCAGAAACTTGGCGTGTCACGAAAAGCATTTCCAACAAACTACAGACATTCATCAATAGCTGCCGCTTACACCCACTCGATACTGAAGATCAGATGGTCAGAAAGAATAAGCAACAAGGAACTCTGGCTGGCTGACTGGCAACCAACCAACCAAGAAACTATCGCCCAACAAATATGCAGAAGAAAGTGGAGATGGATTGGATTGGGCACAGATTGAGGAGGTCGACTGGGGACACCATGCACCAGGCCGGGTCGTAGAGTGGAATCCAAAGGGGAAACGACGAATTAGGCGTCCCAGGTGAGGGTGACATGGAGGAGATCATTTGAGGAAGAAATGAAAGCTTGTGGGCAGTCATGGAGCGAGGTTCAAAAGATTGCAGAGAACAGAGTGTAATGGAGATGTGCTACTGAAGTCCCATGGTCCACTAGGAACCCAAGGGAAAAAATAATAAAAATAATCTTAACGCTTCGAAGTGCTAATTTTTATTGTCGGTGAACACTACGTCTGCAGTTCAAAGTATTTGACGCTGGCTAGTGCCCTGATCCACTGGATAGATGTATGCACTATAAAGGGAATTACTTGGTAAACATTTGGTGTTATTCGACTATTAAGAATATTTCTTTTAAGAGAGATAGTCTGTTTGTTGTATACCTATTACCGGTGTCATCTTTCATATCACTTTATTTCTATTCAGATATAGCAGAAAACAAGGGAATTCTGTTAAGATATCATCAAGCATTCCACCAAATTTCATTTCGTGATATAACATAAACGATGTATTCTGATCATCCTCTTCACACATCATACTCAAGGCTATTGTTTAGGCAGTGGCATGCTGTGAATTACAAGATCGGAGCTGAAAATCTTGTTTATCCAATCTTTTTAAGGTACATTGTTGTTGCATACTTCAGAGTTTCAGCCAGGAACCGGAGTGTGATGAAGTCATCACCAGTTTAATCGATCAGCGGCGTGTAGGATGTAATCGTATCATCGAATTCTTAAAACCGTTGGTGGCCAAGCAGCTGAAATCTGTCCTGTTATTTGGAACCATTAATAAAGACCAGAAGGATGCTGCAGGATCAGGCTGTGACAAACCAGACTCGCCAGTTCTTCGATCAATTGAGTTGATCAAGTCAAAATTTCCGAATTTAGTAGTTATTTGTGATGTCTGTCTCTGTGCATACACTGACCATGGCCATTGTGGTAGTTTAAAAAAATTACTTCGGAACATAATTTAGGCATTTTACGTAATGATGGATGTATTGATGTACCTAGAACTGTTGAACGATTGGCTGAGATATCTACACACTACGCTTTAGCAGGTAAGGTATTCATCAATAAGATTATTACATTAAATGTGCCTTAGCGACCATTTATAGGCTTCCAAGTTCAAACCTTTTAGTGGATTTTGTTCGTCGTCTAGTAGTTTAGTCGAATGCGCACATTTCGGATTTTTAAGTTACAGAATCCAACAATTAAGAAAATAGTGTACATTTGTCAGCGTTATACAAAGTACAGCGAACAGTGCTGTATAATTAACATGATATTTCTCTGAGACATCCATAAAATGTTAGTTATTAGGTGATACTAGGGAGATAATTCTCAGCAGTTCGAGTATTCGGCATTGGAATATATCCATGTTAAAAAGTTGGTTCCGTGACTTTTAGATGTTGTATAAGATCCTCAATCGTCCTACTTTTTGTGAGGAACAGTGCAAAGTAGAGCAAGTTTAATATAGTTAACCTATTTCTGTAACTACGCCCTCTACTTATAGTGCTCAATCCACTTACTGATATTCTGAATATGCTTGCCGTTGGGTTGATATGCTTGATCAAGGATGTTAACACACCGTTCAAATAGAATAGCTCTAGGGATCAGTTTTTAAGCAAGACAGAATACTTAGATGTAAAAACCACTTATGTGATTCTTAGATTTATGGATGACAAGTGTTGATGTACAGAAAGGTTTTGTATCAACAAATTCTAGGTAAATCACCGTAGAACCTGGCACCAAGTTGTATCTGTTCCAATCCTGCAGTGATATGTTTATCCTACACTAACCGTATGTAGTGAAGTACATTGATTCCTCACTGAAGAGTAACCAGTTTCACGTTATCTGGTCCCGAGTGCTGACCGAATTCCGTTGATCGTTTTCTGATATGACCACCAAGCTAAAACACTCAGTATCGTGGTGCAGTTTGGCTGGTGTTAGATGGTTGAAGGCAATCGGCAAAAAGCCGTGGACCCAGGTTTCGTTGCCGAGAAGTGATAACCACTCTCCATAAGCCTTTACACGTGTGCGTGAGTTAGAGTAGAGGGCTCTAAACAGCGTTCAATAAATTTTCGGCATTTCCTCCTCAGCTAAACACAGCCACAACACCTCATAGTGTATAGAGTCAAGTTTCACCTTCAAGTCAAGATATATGGCGTGTCGGCCACCGGAAAGTATACCTATGTTGGACGACATGTCGGAGAGGGAAAATATGGTCAATGCACCCTCGTTCATATCTGAAAACTCCCTGCTTTCTCCAGTTTGCTGTTATCGAGCTGCAGTCAGGCGTCGGATAACTATGGACCATAGAATCTTGGACATATTAGTCAAATAAATTCTTCTATGGTTATCACAAGACGAATTCCTTTCTCATAGACAGGGGTGACCAGTTAAGCATACCAGACTGACAGCAATGGTTATGATTCCCATACAACTACCTAGTTCCTCTATTACTCTTATCAGCAATTTTATACCTCCATCCTTAAAAACATCAGGTGACAAACTGTCTGGTCCTGCTGATTTACATCGTTTCAGATTCGAAACAGCATTCTAAGTCTCAATGGAAGTCGGGGGACTGACACCCACGTCCCATTCAGCTTCGGACTGACTAATGACTGGGCAACTGAAGCGTTGCTGAGGGCCAGTTGAACTGCACTCCAAAATGTTCTGCCCAACGTTCTAGCCGCCTGTCCTGAGAGGTTAGTAGCGTCCCAACCCTTCGGTGATGGCTTCACTAACCATCGTCTTCATCATGCCAGTATCCTTAATACGCCTAAATAGTTGCTGAGTGTTACCCACCGATGATGTCTTCTCCACCTCTCTTGCTCTCTCCACCCACCACTGCTCGCGATCGACTCGAAGACTCTTGGTCAACTTTCATTTGAGTTGCCTTCGTTCTTCATTGTGGTCAGAGCCAACTGTAGTCAGTCTTCTCGAATCAATCACTTCGGATGACGTCGCGGAAATCCAATCACGTTTGCTAACTAACCTTCAGGTGCAGGTCACCAACTGTCGTTACCGCTGTTTCTACAGCAGACTAAATATCACACCAGGTTTCTTCAGGATGAGCATTGCAGTCACGTTCAGATGAATGCTTAGCTAACTCACCTGTAAATGTGTACTTGGCGTTCTCATCCACCAAACCCGAACTACTACTTAATGAGAGTGCAAACTGGTACTCCAGAAAGAGCGGCAATCCTCCACCGATCCTATCGAACGATGACCTGTAACAATATGATCTGTCTGTGTCCATCGTTGGTTTGACGTTGGTGGACGCCAAATGACAGTGTCTCACTTCATGCCTAAGGTTATTGCTGGCCACAAACAAGTGACTGTCAAAACAAAATTGCAACAGACAATCACCATCGTCGGTTCGTTGGCATGGGATTCCGGAGATACCTCCCAGATGCCTTTTCGATTAGTTCAACTTCCTTACTCGAGCGTTGAAGTCACCTGGCATTATGACTCCGTCTAAGCGCTTTACTTTCCATAGTAAGAGTGACAGCTTCTCGTAGAATTCATCATTCGCATCATCCGAACTTCAGTTGGTTGGTGCATAAGCGGAGATTAAGAATAGGGATCAGTTGATCTCAAAGCACTACCTAGTCCTTATAGATCCATTCAGTTGAACAGCATATACATATGGCTGTTGACTGGTATGCAGTCGAGAAGTGCACTTTCTGCTCTACAACTCAATGCTATGCTAACACCAGTGAGTCCACAAGAGCTGGCAATTGGGTCATCGGATAATCTCGAGGTGAATTTCGAAGATTCCACACCTTGGACAGGTGAACTAAATTTAATAACCACAGTCGGATCCTGTACACGAGTCTCAGATTCACAGCGTACACCCTTGACTAGAGATTCCAGAGTTCTTGGTAGTGATGCTTGCTGTTGGATTTTGCATAGAGTTTGGTGGTTGAAAGCTGCAACATGAAATCGATGGTGGGTGTGAGGGTCTTAGGAGACTAGAAATGAGGTTTCGATAATTTTGATCGTTGACAATGATTGCAGATTGAGGGGTTGGGATAAGTGTAAGAGGCATAAAATTAGTATCAGGGGGTGACGGCTGAGGAGGATACGTTATGTGTGATTGGGTCTTGTGTACCACTGGAAGCTTACGGGCAGTTGACACTTCCTAGCTGCCAATACCATAGAAGGCTATTTCTTCATAAGGTATCTGAAAGAGAAAAAGACTTGTGTGACCGCGGAGCTCAGTTGACATCTGCCTGAGGGGTGTAGCGTACGCCCTTCTTGTTGCCATGACAACTGGGCTGTAGTGTTGAAGATGTAGTTGCACGTAGGCCCTGTAGTTTTGAATGGCCAGTAGCCACTTATGTATCATCTAAACCGCGATGCCGCATCATCTCATTATTGAAGAACATGATAGGGTTGACTCACCACTATCCATCAGAGCTTCTGGTACGCTTGGACCTCCAGGGAACAAGCGTTTCACCAGCATAGCTTGTTGAGTCATTGCGATATGCAAGCCCTACCACCACACCAAGGTAGCAGTTATCAGTCGGGTGTTTAACCACCGTCGCTTCAGTAGTGTAGGCCGGATGTCGTGGTGTCACTACATCAGTAACGTGGAAGTCACGCATAAGGTTTTAGAGAGGAGAGTCAATCAATGAGGTTGTTAACCATCATCGGCTCAGGTGACTGAGACATGTGTTACACATATCTAGTCGGCATCTGCTTTGTCGCATAATGTTAGCTAACTGAAGTAGGCTTAGGTTGGAGCAAAGTAACGGGAAACTATACCAAAACATAGCATCAGTCCCTGAAGTCTTCGTTAGTCTGAGTTGTACGGAAATGTAAGCTTCCTAGTTAGGGATGGTGTGACAACAGAAGCCGGTGTTTTGTGACTGTAGGTTCTTTAGCTCAGAATTGATGTCAGCGGTGCTTACGTGACATGACACTATTCTCCTCGTAGTCGCAACCCTGAATTCAGTATTTTCGCATTCTTCTTTATCATCTTATAAAAACTTTCTACTGCTTCGGCTGCTTTCGTTTTATTTCGTTATCTTTCTCGCTTGATGTGTTGATTTAGGATGTCATGACTTAAATTACTATGCAGTATATGCCTGGTCCTGTTAGTCGTATTTTTCTTTTCTCCCTCCTTTAATTGTGTATGTGTGCATGTTTCAGTAATTCAAAGGAGTTGATGAGCCTAGACTGAGCGATTTCCAATAGAATATTTTCTATTAGAAATCTAAGTGTGAAGGCTGTATGGCATTTTTGATACGATTATGAGCGATAAATTCTACCCGTAACGTCATCCAGTAACTAATACTGTGTCACAGTGTGCTATGTCAAGTGAGCAATCTAATATGGAATTATACTCAACCAATGCCCGACTTTTGCACTAAGATTCTTCGGCTTATCCCAAAAAAGTTCATTTGGTAGCATGTGGAGATTTTTTTGTTTGAAATAGTTTCCATCACTAACTGACATCTTCTGGGCAACGATTGAAAGCCTGTATGCATGGGACAGCTGTTTTGTCCCAGTTTGAGACTCTTCAGCAGTGTACACCCCATGACCATTTGAGCAATCAAACCCAGGACCACCAGATTTTTAATTGTTTTGACCAACAAAGTGAATAAGGAATATTCAGACTTGAATAAAAATGACTTGTGTGGCATGAACTAGATTACGTAGCTGCTTTTAAGGAAGCATAATCTCATTTGTTTTTTCATCTACGAAGTCGAGGTTATTTGATATTGTTAACTCATAATGAGTATGATCTGTGGTGTGATACATGCATATAAACATCGTTGCTGAACTGTAAGGTAATTTTTAAAATGTATTAAAGAATAGAAAATTTTTGGAGAAAATGGTCTGAAAACTCGTATTCTGTTTTTCCGTGACAAAAGCTACATTGTCACAAATGAAAACATGGAATTTAAAGTCAGTTGAAGTAGGTACGACCGAATATACTCTCCTCACTACTCAGCAAAATGATTTGCTTTCCTAAAAGACTTTGTGTCATAAAGTGATGTACACATCCTGGCGATATAGATTTTAGTAATGATAGACAATTTTTATCGAATATCGAACAAATAAGTAACCAGTTTTTCTTTTTGTAGGATATCAAATTTGTAAGATAAATCTTCATTCTGTGACGGCTTCTAATCATGCTGTTTACATCCTCTTGTGGTGTACGTTGTTTCTTTGTATCATGATGTGAGGTGTCAACCGTTGTACAGTAATGCCAGAAATCATGTTAGTATTGATCGGCTTTATGTACTGTGAACGGGACAGCGTAAAAACTTGCCATTCTTCTTCAGAGTATGTTGACATAAAGGATTGTAGTTACGTCAACTCTATGTTTATTTGAACAGGGGACTCTAGGATTTACTGTGCATGCAACAATAAAATTACGGCCTATCTAGTATGTCATCCAGAGATTTGCATTTTATAATTTCTTTTTCTAGACCAACTTATTGTTTAATAGTTTGACCTGGTTATATCACTAATAGGAGCAGTTGTGCACGTGTGTATTGGTGGATTATTTTTGTTGTAAGCACTTATTACTGGTTTGTTCGCATATTTTCCGGTTGAGGAAACCCTCCAGGTACTGTTCCTTCATATAATGTTTATGTTTTTCTTCCCAGGAGCTGATGTGATCGCTCCTTCTGATATGATGGATGGACGTGTAAAAGCAATTAAGACTGCTCTTCAAAACGCTGGCCTAAGTGAAAAGGTAGCAGTTATGTCTTATTCAGCCAAATTCGCATCGTGTCTCTATGGTCCTTTCAGGTAAATTGTATTCTTTTGTCCTTTCAATTTGAATTCCAGCTTGTATCTAGACCTGATGGCTAAATTGCAAGAGAGTCTGATGTATTTCAGCGTTCTAATCACCTATATGACAGTCTATGAAATTTAGTCTAGATGATACTTTCATTGTGCGCTGATGCCACATAACTTCTAAAATTATTGTGCATTAACGTGGGACTCGGTAGTACTGTGTAACGATCTAAGTTGCCAAATCTCGCATTAGCACAAGAAAATATAGTGCAACAAGATGAATAAGAGGGAATTGCAGATATATAGTTCATTTGTAGGAAGTCATAAGAAGGAATCAAAAGAGAGTAATGCAAATAATGATAAGTGATATGACAACTACAATGAAGTTAATTTGTGGATTTATTTACACCTCAGATTTATTTTCAGCTCTACCACTTACAGTCTCCAACCGTTGGTTTTAGTTGTCACATGGAACCCACACAGCTCAGAACAATAGTCTGAAACTTCATTTGCAGATGCCATACTTCATTTTGGCTGCCGAAACCTATTTCGGCTAACAGCGCGTTGAGGTAGACGTTGACTGGGCCCGCGTAACACATACCACAATCATCTTAGTTGACTGGAAGACTTAAATGTATGTCGAATCCGATCACTCTACAATTACTTCTTAATTTGTTCAGTTGATTTAGCATACGGCAGTATGGTGTAAAGTACGTAGGCATACTTTTCCACCGTTTACTCTACCAAGTCGGTAAATTAAAATGTTAAAAAACCTAATTATGTACAACTGGTTTGAAATCATCTTTGAGTCTCCAAACCATTGACTTACATCCCCGTAAACACTTCAGTTATATACTGCTGATCAACGTGCTCAATGATTCAGAGACGTTCTTATGTATTTCTCTACTAACATTCAGCGAAAATGCAAAACCACTTGTGTTTAACTTTTTATAGCTTGCCAATAATTGTTTTGGGGCTTCTAGAAGTGCTTAAACTTCTGACAACAGAATGATCTCAACAAAATGCATTTTTCTTTTTTTGTAATGTGACCATTCCAACCTGTACGAAATGATACTGCTTCACAATGTGTCATAATGCACGTTTGGAAATGCGTCATAAATATCTAGATTAGAGACCTGCAACGGTTGTTGTTAACCTCGCCTGGTTAACTAGTTCACTAGTTACTAGCCGGTCCTAAGCCCGAATAAAGAGGGAAGGTTGGGCATAGGGCTAGCAACCCTACCCTGGGAAACCAATCCAACCGCTAAAGAAACTTCAAAGCACAAACAAAAACAAAACTATTCCTCACTGGAATCGAAAAGATAAAATGACGCCAGTTGGTGAAAGCCTTCGGGAAGCCAATTGGTCGATGTATCTTCACCTCTCTCGATGAAAGCGAAAGTAAATATGGGGACATGGAATGTCCGCATGATGTTTGAACCCAGCAAGGCAGCCCAGATTGCAAACGAGATGAAGAGGTATCACATTGAAGTGCTTGGAATTTGCGAAAGCAGATGGAATGGGAGTGGACTCTCCAAACTGTCAACTGGAGAATCAATAATCTACTCTGATATTGTCACCCAGACGACAACCACGAGCACAGCACACTGAGTTATGGAGTGGCTACCATGATGTCTCCAACAGCATCGAAGGCTCTCATGCAGTGGGAACCAATCTCCTCCTCCACAGTCGGGATCATGACAGCAAGATTCAACTCAAAAGGAAGGAAGGCCACAATCATACAATGCTATGCACCTACAAATAGTGCAGATGACGAGAAGAAGAAGGAGTTCTACAGACAACTTCAATCAACACTGGACAAGACGTCAGTTGGCGATATCAAAATTCGGATGGATGACATGGATGCCAAACTGGGAGCGGACAACACAGGAAGAGAACTGTGCATGGGTCGAGAAGCGCTCGGTGAAATGGTGAAAGAGAATGGAGAATTGTTTGCAGACTTCTGTGCATTCAATGATTTGGTGATTGGAGTCAGGCACTGTGTTCAAACACAAGGATATCCACAAAGTGCCATAGATCTCACCAGATGGACACACTAAAAGTCAAATCGACTTTATCTCAATCTCAAGAAAATGGAGACGCAGTCTACTTGACACAAGGTCAAGAAGAGGAGCAGATGTAGGTTCAGACCACTCCCTCTCTAGTGCAAGGAACCTACCTTCCGAATCAGGTGAAAAGCCTTCAGGGAAGTTGGTGATGGACCAAAGTTCAAGTTCAACACCCACAACAGAAACTGAACTGAAGGACGAAACTACAAAAGAAATCTTCACATCAGTCAGCCATCAAGACAAAATGGGAGATATCGAGGAAGATCCCTGAAGAAACCTGTGTGGATGAACACTGGGAGTCTTTGAAAGCTATGTGGAAAGAAACCTGCACAGCCGTATTAGGAAGGAAGAAGAAAGAAGATAAGGAATGGATTGCAATGGATACATGGGAGAGAAGGATGGTGAAGCAGAAGATAAACCAGTGCAGTGCAAGGATGAACGAGGAGAAGAGGAACTGAGTACAATGTATAAAACACTATACTGGACAAAGAAGTGAAGAAGAGTGGACGGAAAGACAAAAGACACTTTTACGAAACACTGGCAAGTGAAGCAGAACAGGCTGCAGGTAAGAGAGACCTGATAACATTGTATCAAATAACCAGGTTGCTATCTGGCAGGGAAGAGATCAACACAGACGAAACCAATAGAAGATGATGACGAAAATTTAATTACGAAAAAAGAGAAACAAAGGAAACAATGGGCTGACCACTTCAAGAAGCTCTTGAATCGATCACCACCACCACCTGCACTCTTCCAGAAATACCATCTACAGCCCAGCCGCCGAACTACAAGTGGACATAAATCCTCCAACAAAAGTGAAAGTCCTGAACGCCATGAGGCTACTGAAATGTGGGAAAGCAGCAGGACCAGACGGGATCCCACCAGAAGCACTGAAAACAGACGCAGAGACAACAGCGGACATGCTCACACCACACCACTATTGCAGAAGGTTTGCAAGGAAGGAAGAGAAGGTACCTGGCTAGTGATTGGAAGAAGGGTTACCTTGTCAAACTGCCGAAGAAGGGCGACCTCAGTGTTTGCAAGAACTGGTGCGGAATCACTCTCCTGTCCACCCAAAGCAAGCAAAATATTAAGCCGCATCATCCTGGAGAGGCTAAAGGACGTGCTAGATTCAAAACTACGACCGGAACAGGCTGGCTGGCTGGCTGGCTGGATTCAGGAAGTACAAATCATGTGCCGACCAAATTGCAACGCTTCGCATCATCATAGAACAGAGTATGGAATGGCAGTCAAGTGGGGAGGTCTACCTCAACTTTGAGAAGGCCTTTGACAGCGTCGACCGAGAGGTAATTTAGAAACTGCTTCAATGCTACAGAATACCACAAACCTTTATCAGCCTCATTCAACAACTATATGAAGACGCCACATGCCAGCCAAGTAATTCACAATGGGAAGCTCAGTGATGCTTTTGAAGTGAAGACGGAAGTGAAATAAGGCTGTCTACTATCACCCATGATATTCCTGATTGTGGTCGACTGGCTCGTGCAGCAAACAGTGGGGAGCGAGAAGAGGGGGATACACTGGACTGTGGAAAAGAACCTAGAAGATCTGGATTTCGCCGATGACTTGTGTCTAATGTCACACAAACTTGAGGATCTACAGGCGAAAACTAACAAGTTGGCAGAAGAGGCAGGGAGGGAAGACGGGACTTCAGGTGAATATAGAGAAGACAGAGGTGATGAAGATACCACACCAACAACTCCAACAACAACAACAAACTCCAATCACCATCAATGGACGAAACTAAAATGAAGTAACCTCCTTCACCTATCTAGGCAGCAGTGTTTCAACTACAGGCGGGACAGACGAGGATGTCAGCCAGCCAGGATTGGACAAGCAAGACAGGCGATCATTAACCTGAAATCAGTGTGGAGATCTTCTGCACTCAGCATGTGGAACAAGATGCTGATTTTCAACACTAACGTCAAGTCAGTGCTTCTATATGGTTCAGAGACTTGGCGCGTTACGAAAGGGATTTCCAATAAACTACAGACATTCATCAACAACTGCCTGCGCTGGCCTGTTACTGAAGATCAGATGGCCAGAATGATAAGAATAAGCAACAAGGAACTCTGGCTGGGAACGAACCAACCAAGAACCTATCACCCAACAAATATGCACTGGAAGGAAGTGGAGATGGATTGGGCATACACTGAGAAAGCCGACTGGGGACATCACGCGTCAGGCCAGTTGCTCGAGTGGAACGCCGATGGGAAGCGACGAGTTGAGCGTCCTAGCTGAGGGTGACATGGAGGAGATCGTGCGAGGAGGAAATGAGAGCTTGTGGACTGTCGTGGAGCCAGGTTGAAGAGATTTCGGCGAACAGAGATCACTGGAGACGTGCTACTGAAGCCCTATGTTCCATTAGGAACGCAAGGGACTAGTAATAATAATAATAATAATAATAAGCGGTTGTTGTTAGGCCATCAACTTTTCTGTGGAGTAAATAACTTCCTATTTTTTAGTGATCACATCTGATATACATAATGTCTAAGATTCTAGGTTTCGTCGTCAATAGAAGCCTATGTGAAGCCCGGGAACAGCCAACCGAAGAAAAACACAGGTTTCAGGTCTGGTCGTGGTGTTTCAACTAGGAACTCTCTTCCCCACACGTCCAGGAATACAGACATACCAGTACTCGTCACTAGTTGTGTTACTTAACCCGAAGACGGTATCGACTCTGTTGATCGACTGGTCTTATGGCATTGTCTCTCACTGCAAGATGTGGTTGCGTACATCACCCTATTGAAGAAGACATTGTATTCACACAACGGTGGGATGTTAGAGCCCATGGTGAGTTATCAGGTGAGTAGTGTTCATCGAGTGGTATCCGGCAAGGATGCTCACTGTCAGTTGTCTGATTTTGTCGTAGATGTACCTATCGGGTCTACCTCATCGCGCAATGTTGGCCCAAATAGTTCCAGTTTCGGTAAAACACAAAAGTTAGGTGTTTCCGTAGATTTACTTCTGGATACTCTTTGGTGAGTGTGTTGCAACACTAGCCCTTAAAAGCGGGATTATTTTCTAAACGATCGCAGCGTTGTCACCAAACAACTCAATAGTAAGTAAATCTGAGAGTAGTAAGTACATTAATTTCTTAATTGTTTGGTTGCACTTACTGACTTGTTCTCCTCATTTTCGGGTTTCTAGATTGCTCTGTATAGTTCTTCCATTCTACCCTCCTTAATATTTGTCACTTTAAACTCTTTTCCGGTTGACTGGTTTATGTTTCAGTATTTGCCATTCTTTTTTTCCGAGAGCATTATCGATGTATTACGTAAAAGTTGTATGATACACTTTCATTTTTTGCTTGATTAGGTAGATACTCCAACCGTTTACTTCTGAATCAGCTGCGGCTGGTTGGATTTAAAGAAGCAACCTTCAATCTCATTGTTTTCGTGTAATTACTTTTTCCTCAGCGAATCTGCCGTAGCAGGTGACCATATCACCTTTAATCGATCACTGAGTATGTCTTTGTCTCATTTGAACCTCGATTCCACCTAGGAACGACTGCACTGGCTAGTAGAACTGCTTTGGTTTATTTTGGCGAAGTGGCAACACAACCCCACGTATTGTGTGACTTCTCATGTTGTAGCGTTTTACCAGTATAATATGTTCCCGAAAAAATGATTTTACTATTGTGTTGAAGTCTTTTACATCATATTTCTTTTTCCCAGAGATGCTGCTCAGTCTGCTCCTTCTTTTGGAGACCGCCGTCACTACCAGCTTCCCCAGGTGCTAAGGGATTGGCTCTTCGTGCTGCTGTAAGTTTTATTTAACACACTAGTACTTTGGGCAGCAAGGAAGTATCATTAGCCCTTACATATTAGATGTCTCTTATTGCCTACTGCATGAAAGTGCATGTGGTTCCTGAGTTGAATTTCTTTTCGGGTAAATACAGGTGTAAACTAGTTGTATAACGTATTTCTGTGTTTATTTGACTATGTGTTCAATGGTGAAGATTCATAACATGTCTTCGTTCATATGAATGCATACAGAAAATTGTGGACACGAATTTGATTGGGGAAATGTGGGAACCTTTGACATTGAAAATACAGAGAATGCCAGAGAATTTTTAGAAGCTTGGGATTCAGGTCAGTCAGTGATCAACAGACATACTGACGTTCACTCAGCCTATCAACGAATCAGAAAAAACAGGAAGGTCAGAGTTCATGTCAGTGGGATAACCAATCGAAACAAATATGGAGACAATGACAAGACTTTGGCAATCACACACAAGGCCATCAGGACAAGGTACTAAGTGACTTGTGGAGAAAACCCTATAATTCACTTTCTTCTGAAGTTTGTTCTCATGATGTCTAGAATGACAATGAGAGCTTCACAATCAAATCATCCAGCTCAGAGAACACTAGCATCAAATACAATTCAGTATTACACGAGTCAGCTGTGATCGGAACAGCCTATTGATAAATTCTTTAACGTTGTCACTAAGCGATATTGGTCAAAAACGATAAGGACACCAATCTCTCCATGGTTGCTTATGTGTCCTGCTGATGGTTGCCAGCGAGCACATAAGACCAGATCTAGGGCTTCTTAACATAGGTTTGTTGTAAGACTATAGCCTGAAACATGTCGTAGAAATGTAAGTTTCTTAATACTTGAATTGCAACTTTCCAGTTCATTTAAACAAAATTCTGATTTCGGTTATCACTGAACACTAGTACACTTAGGTTAAAAATTTTCAGTGACGTAGCATTCAATCAGGAGTGATCTGTCTTATTATCGTTGTATTTTCTGCACTGAGTTTCAGGTTGTTGTAGGTCTCATAAGTTGGATATAAAAAGTTAACAATATAGGATTGGACACAGTAATGTCTTACTTTTGGCTATAAACGAAACGGGAGATCATCAATGAAAAGCGCCACGAAACTAACAGTAACGACATTGGTGAAGTAGGAAAAAGCTAAGTGTTTTAACCCAACTTAAAGTATATAGCTATAGATTAGTTAGCTTTTCAGTACTGTTAACAACACAATGTACAAATGTGTTTGCTCCATTGACATCAATTTTAGGCTGTCACGCTGATAGACAACAATGCAGAACCGCGTGAATGTTTTCATGCTTTCTACTATTCCAAAGTGGGGAAATCAACAAAACTAAAAGGATGTAAATATATGTATACAAAATTAGTGATGAAAGAAACCTTGATACCTGCTTAAATAAATTTTTTTCGTTTAGACCTTATTCGGGAAGCCTACAGTCATTGAAAACTTGGTCCCTTCATAAGTAATTGTCGTAATCTTTTTATGTATACAATCTCTTAACTTTTCCTCATCAAACTGCATCCATCTCGGTGTACCAGTGTCTAATAGTAAATATAAACCTCTAGTGACGCTCCTTAAAAACAATGTTTTTCAAGTTAAGATACTGCTGATTTGGTTGGTAATCACAATGGTTAGACAAATTTTCGTGCGTTTTCTTTCTACACAGATGTTTGAGACATGTCATGTCTAAAAATCGATGGTGCGAAAAACACTTGAGTGTATTGCATTTCTTACAATGCAATCACGTGTATATGTTGGTTTTTCTGCACTTGTGCCAATTTTTAAATTAAACTCATTATTATGTTTACCAGTATGAATAGTTGTGTATGCAAGTTATTGCAGTATATTAATACAAATTTAAGTAAATATTATTGATCAAATAGGTTCAAACATTTTTTTTAATACTGGTTGGTAATTGGAGGTAAAATAAAAACCTGGGTCGCTGTAAGATTGGATCCGGTGATCTGGTTACTGGCTTGGCATTTCACCAACTGAGTTACGAGATCCAGTTACCGACCAGGTTTTATTTTAACTTCCGGTTTTATTCATATTTAAGCAGTAATTATTTTCTTCAACTGTGTGCCAGCTGAAACAAGCATATGCTTGAATAAAATCAAATGGAACTCTAATGGTGCAGGTTAATATGCTAATCTGTAAATGTCATTCACATTTGAAGAATATAAAACAGAATTACTATGACCGTAATCAAACCTCTAGCATCTATTGGCATCGTACGACTAACCTTGTTATTGCTCAATTTAAGGTGGAGTCCAAAGTGGTTTATATTGTTAAACATTCTCAACACTTAAAGACAAACTGAACGTTGAATATTCTTTTGAATAAATTCTCGTCCCTTTTCGATTTGTTCAATTTCAATCCGGTTGTGTGATTGAAATAATTTAAGGTGACTCAGTACTTGTCTTTTTGAAGATTTCACACTGGCTAAGATTCCGTCGGATATTCATCTGAAGACGTTCTTTTACCACTTCAGATTCTCATGTTCATCCACTTCTAGTCAAGTTATCACTGAATATTTTGGGGATTAATTTCAGTCCATACTACTGTCATAAGCTCTTCTAAGACAACCATTTTTTAAATTTGCATCCACCGTCTTATAATACAATTATTATCTCTCAAATTCAGATTCGAGATGCAAATGAAGGGGCTGAGTTTATAATGGTAAAGCCCGGTCTCCCTTACCTGGATATTCTAAGTGAGCTACGGCAATTGGTAAGCTCATTTTGTGTCATTGTTATATACCTATAAACGAAGCAATTATTTATTTGAATAGGATATCTCCGAAAACCGTGTATTTGTTGGTTGATTTCAAGTGCCTTAATACCCTGTTGAAAATCAATAACTTCTTTTGTACGAAATTCTCTTGGTGTGTGTTCCGTACACTTCTTTGTGGAGTTATGGCCCATTGGTTTAGGTTCTCGACTTCCAAACGATGTATCGCAGGTTCAAACCCCCTTCCATCTACCGAGATCTGAGCAACCAGGCCGTGTCATTAGTCCTCACTCAATAGGTGTGTTTCTTAGCCTTCTGCACAAGTAAGCATGTAGTTGCTGAGTGCATTTCATTTACACTGCTTTACAATCAGTATATTTGGACACATTTCTGTGGTATATCACTACTGACACCAATAACGTGAGTCAAGCTACGAAGTTATCGTTTTTTCCACAAATGCAATGCACAAGGGGGTCCACTGTTGCGTTAGTGAGATTATATATATATATATATATATATATATATATATATATATATATATATATATATATATATATAATCCTCTTAAAAAGTTTAGTTCTCATTTCTCAACAGTGCTAAGAGCGCAACTCAATAATTCTTTGTATTGCATGTTCAATGCAGAAAAAGCTTAGTGCAGTGTAGCACAGCGAAGAGAATCTTCATAAAAAGAAGGAATAATGATGTGTAACGATACAGAAAAACTAACATCGAAATTTATTTTGATGATAAAGAATAGTGAAGTAGTCTAAATGAAAACTGCAACAAAAGTTCACTTAATTTTTGAACCCGAAATTCATCCTTTTATATACTCTGTATGAACGCATTTTATGTAAAGAGTAAAGATGTAGCTAAATAGGTAAATTATTCATAAATACGGTAAAAAATTGGTTAGAAAACTAAAAGACACCACCTTCTGTGTACACACTGCAGGCAAATCAAAACCTTATGCATATGCAGAATGACGTTCGCTATTGATTTTATCTTTATAGCACTTATGACCTGTGACATTTCGGAAGCAGTCTGATTGGTCATGAACCATTCCTGGTATTTGGGGCTTCCTGAAGTATCTTCACTGTAGTGCTTCAGGTTGTAATAAAAGGTGGCGTATACTTCTATAGCAAATGACACGATTACACAGTTTGTCCTCTTAAGTACTTTTGCTGATTATCGCACAAAGTATGAAGTAGCTATTATTCTGGGTAAAGTTTTGTCAGTAACCATATATGAGCCAGAGAACATGACTTGTTAACCAAATACAGATTTGTATGACAAAATTATCAAACGAAGAAAAAAGCTGGAAATCGGGTACAATATAATGACTAGAAGAGGTTCTGTACTGTAAATTCAACCCATCAATAACTTTCAGGCTCACGAATCAATTGTTATGTGGGAACTAATAATACTGCATAACTGCGCCGAATTTGATAAATGAGTCAGGTTTCAAATCTATTACTTGCTGGTATAAGCTGAAATCATTGGAACACAGTTCCACAGAAAAGCATCTATATAAGGTGCGTTCAACACGTTTTTGTTGTTTCATGTTACCGCTCAAAAAATAGAAGATCAAGAAATACCGCTGGGTTCATGCTACTGACTTCGACCTTTAACCACGTGTGAAGATATCTTGATTAGTTGATTCACTATCTAGGGTTTTAGAATACAACAATAGATAATGGTTCAATACAACTACTCTCCATTTCACATGGCTACTTAATCGAATGATCAACTCTTTACATTACTGACCTTACACTATTGTCGTTAAACGGTACTCGGTACAACAACTGATAGAATAGCCTGCACATCTTGTCTCTAATCAATGGAGAATGGTAGAACAATTGAACAACTGGTAGAAAAATCAGTGTAAAACCTGGCAGAGAAGTACATTGGTTGAAGTCTCCATGTCTCACTGCATCATGCAAAGAACAAGTGGATACGAAAAAAGTGACATTAAAACATAAAAAGTGTGTGAAAGAGTAAAGAACTAAGGAAAATATTGATCACACTTTTAAAGATGTACATCTGGATCATTGTGATTGTCGTCCATTTCATCGAGAACCAACTAAACAACCATTTCTATTCTCTGTAGAACCCCAGGCACAGTTTCCGTCTACCTACTCTGCTCAGATCGAGTCAAAGAACTGATGCCTAATGTTGTTCCAGCCCCTATGGCCTTCTAATCTTATTTTCGCTTACATTACTCGGCATGTGCAAGCCACCTCACACGGTAAAAATTCACAACCTCAAAGACTAACTTGCCTAGTATCCTACACAACCTTGGCGTTGTGCACATGGCGTTTCATCACACTCGAGTAGTGCTAAGAATATATCTTTGTTCAGAAAACTGTAGCTTCTAATATCTACTTTCGGTGGCTAGGTATAACAGCTTGATACTGGAAAAGAGTGGAATGCTGCACGGTATACTCATACTTTGGTATGTAGTTGGATATCTTCTGGGTGCAGTAAATGGCTTAGGCTGGCTAGCAAATGCTCAATGGCCTATTTGTATCTAAGCTGGAATTTCTTTAAAAAATAAGGTATTTAGGTTGATACCATTTCCTAAGCGAAGTGATCAACGCATTAGACCACTTTATTCACTAACTTTTGTGTTGACAGAGTTCTGAGGCCAACTGAAACTTCTCAGTGTAGGCCTTTTTGAGCTGCCTGGAAGGGGAACTGGATAGTTTTAGCTTGACCACAGAGGCAAAGGAACACTTACATGGGTCCAACCACACTTGGTTTTCTAGGATTTTGGGGCATATACTTGATGGTGTTGAAACTGTAGCTGGCACTCGGAAGGAGGTTAGAAAGGGCCAGTGGATCTCAGCAACCTCTTTTAAATTATTGGATGCACGCGAACGCATCGCTACAAGCTCCGAAACCAATGATGAGCGATTGCAACTCAAACGTAGAGTGACGGGAAATCTACGTAATGACCACCAACACTGGTGGACAACGAAGGCTAAATAAGTAGGGAAGGCAACATCTATAGGTAGCAGTGGACAGTTATTTAGACTTCAGCAGATGGGTCAGTGGATAGTGAGACAATGAAGGGGAAAGATTGGTCTGTGATTCACTTGCAGGATAGACATCTGGAACGATGAGCAGAACACTTGGAGGAATAGTCCTATTGGTCTACTATTCAGTTAAATCCCGAATGGAACGTAGAGATAGGATCCCCAACACTTAAAGAAGTCGATAAGATTGTAGGTAAAGTGAAACGAGGAAGAATGGCAGGGTTGAATGTACTACAGGTGTTTAAGGGCGGTGGTAGACACAAAATCAACGTAGAACCTCACACATAAGCGCATCGGTCCAAGTCACCACATTTTACAGAAGTACACAAAGAACAGGTGAATAGAAGACTGATATCAAAGCAGTTAATGTGTGAGAGAATAAACAGTGTGCAGATGGTTAGTGCAAATATTCAGACTTTATAAAATGCCTAAGAGTGAATGCATCTGCGCCATCGTGATTGATTTCTATCTATGTCACCAAGAATCCACAGTTTCCCGTATGACTCAAACCAGCAGTCTGAGATTTCATGCATTGGTGCCACGTCGTAGTCTGACCACCCTAAACCCTTTTCCATCCTAATCTAGCTTCCCCTAGTATGGCACGTTAATGTAGGCGGTAGTTCAGCATGCTCAATACATATCCAAGCCAGCAACGCTACGAAGATATCTGTGATCAAAAACTTGTAACAACTTATATCTTCTATTTCTAACTGCCATATCTAACAGCCATATAACAGGACATAACGCAGCTCAGTATACTGGCCCATTAATAGGTAGTCACATATCTTGGCAGTCAGTGGCAGAGATGAAGCAAGTTGGCAAATGCGAACCGAGTCCTCTGCATTGGGACTGAAATCTGGTCAGCAACCAGCCCATTCGGGCTGATGCGACTCTCCAAGTAAGTAAAGTGGTCGACACACTACACCACTTTACTCCCTAGCATTAAACTGAGAGTAGTTGTAGACCAGTCTTGGAGCATCCACTCACATTTGACAGGTGCGAGACTCATGCCAAATGCATTCATATTTCTGTTCAACGCGTTCACGAGACCCTACATTTTGTCAGCCTATTAGTATAGAATTGTCGACCAAATTCTGACTGGCCTCAATCACTGATTGTCCCAGTCTTCAATAAAGGTGACAATTCCTCTTGTGAAAACAACAGGGAATCAGTCTGACAAACATAGTGCCTAAGATCCTAGGTTCTTTAATCAAGAGACATCGTCTAAATGGAGCTTGAAAACAGCAGGCCCGAGAGGACCAGGTTGGCTTCAGATCTGGCCATGGGTGTATTGACTACATATCCACACTTCACCAGATGATAGAACATAGGCACACACTGACGCCCGACACTTGCTGTTTAACTCGACCTGAAGCCAGCATTCAACTCCATCAATCCCTAGGTCTTATGACATTGAGTCTCACTGAAAGGGGTTTCAGCTACATTTTATATCACTTTGTTGAATGCTCTCTACTCTGAGATAGGGTTGTGAACGTCAAGTAGTGTTAGTCAGGCATGTCCACCTTCATTCCTATTCTACTTTGCCATAGGCGTTCTTATGGAGTTCTCCCTGTCTTCATCTGGCTTATCACAACTGAATCTTAGTTCGATCTAGAGTGCGCAGATAACATAGTCTTGCTAAGTGAAGGCTGTGACAAGATACCGAGTCTTCTTGACACCTTAAGTAGCAGTTCCAAAATGTTTGGGATGCGTATTTATCGCCACCCAAATGCAATTGTTGCTCCACTAATGGTCTATTGTCGCGCCCCGCTAAGAATAGGGAGCTATTGGGCACATTGATCACTCCACTTATCTTAGTAGGTGGGTCAGCTGTGATGGATCAGTGACCAGCGAAATCTCAGGACGTATACAAAAGGCTCGACTGGCTTTCCAACTTACGCCGTATGTGGCGCCGCCGTGATATCTGGTTGTCTACTAAAGGTCGAGTGTAATGTGCCGCAATTCCCTCTATCCTACTCTATGGTCGTGAAACATTGTCATTGAAGACCCCGACCGATAGCTGCTACCTTGGCATAGTGGTCGGGTCTGCATATCATGATAACGCAAGGAGCTTTCCTGATGGAACGCTTGTTCCCTCGAGATTCTACCGTCCGAGAAAAATATGTAGGATAGGGATATGACGAAAAGCAGTCACCGTTGTAGTGTAAATTACTACAGCATGTCCAGAGCCTGAGGTCAAAGTCTTACTGCTGCTAGCTAAGGCGGTGTGACAGCAGTAAGGTCTTTCTCTTCGATAACCAGCAGTGCCACGCTGATGCTGCCTTCTGAACGGAAGCAGGATTAAAAAAGGTTAGCCCCAATAATAACACACCTCATCATGGCCCATAGTTTACTGGTGCCTAGGATATGGGTTCTCTATATCCGGTATTGAGAAAACCAAACCTCACCACAACAACCCACTAAATGCTGCGTGTGACAAATCAACCGGACGTTCCCCTAGGCTCTGCGGTCACACAAGTCTTTTTCTCTTTCAGATACCTTATGAAGAAATAGCCTTCTATGGTATTGGCAGCTAGGAAGTGTCAACTGCCCGTAAGCTTCCAGTGTTACACAAGACCCAATCACACATAACATATCCTCCTCAGCCGTCACCCCCTGATACTAATTTTATGCCTCTTACACTTATCCCAACCCCTCAATCTGCAATCATTGTCAACGATCAAAATTATCGAAACCTCATTCCTAGTCTCCTAAGACCCTCACACCCACCATCGATTTCATGTTGCAGCTTTCAACCACCAAACTCTATGCAAAATCCAACAGCAAGCATCACTACCAAGAACTCTGGAATCTCTAGTCAAGGGTGTACGCTGTGAATCTGAGACTGGTGTACAGGATCCGACTGTGGTTATTAAATTTAGTTCACCTGTCCAAGGTGTGGAATCTTCGAAATTCACCTCGAGATTATCCGATGACCCAATTGCCAGCTCTTGTGGACTCACTGGTGTTGGCATAGCATTGAGTTGTAGAGCAGAAAGTGCACTTCTCGACTGCATACCAGTCAACAGCCATATGTATATGCTGTTCAACTGAATGGATCTATAAGGACTAGGTAGTGCTTTGAGATCAACTGATCCCTATTCTTAATCTCCGCTTATGCACCAACCAACTGAAGTTCGGATGATGCGAATGATGAATTCTACGAGAAGCTGTCACTCTTACTATGGAAAGTAAAGCGCTTAGACGGAGTCATAATGCCAGGTGACTTCAACGCTCGAGTAAGGAAGTTGAACTAATCGAAAAGGCATCTGGGAGGTATCTCCGGAATCCCATGCCAACGAACCGACGATGGTGATTGTCTGTTGCAATTTTGTTTTGACAGTCACTTGTTTGTGGCCAGCAATAACCTTAGGCATGAAGTGAGACACTGTCATTTGGCGTCCACCAACGTCAAACCAACGATGGACACAGACAGATCATATTGTTACAGGTCATCGTTCGATAGGATCGGTGGAGGATTGCCGCTCTTTCTGGAGTACCAGTTTGCACTCTCATTAAGTAGTAGTTCGGGTTTGGTGGATGAGAACGCCAAGTACACATTTACAGGTGAGTTAGCTAAGCATTCATCTGAACGTGACTGCAATGCTCATCCTGAAGAAACCTGGTGTGATATTTAGTCTGCTGTAGAAACAGCGGTAACGACAGTTGGTGACCTGCACCTGAAGGTTAGTTAGCAAACGTGATTGGATTTCCGCGACGTCATCCGAAGTGATTGATTCGAGAAGACTGACTACAGTTGGCTCTGACCACAATGAAGAACGAAGGCAACTCAAATGAAAGTTGACCAAGAGTCTTCGAGTCGATCGCGAGCAGTGGTGGGTGGAGAGAGCAAGAGAGGTGGAGAAGACATCATCGGTGGGTAACACTCAGCAACTATTTAGGCGTATTAAGGATACTGGCATGATGAAGACGATGGTTAGTGAAGCCATCACCGAAGGGTTGGGACGCTACTAACCTCTCAGGACAGGCGGCTAGAACGTTGGGCAGAACATTTTGGAGTGCAGTTCAACTGGCCCTCAGCAACGCTTCAGTTGCCCAGTCATTAGTCAGTCCGAAGCTGAATGGGACGTGGGTGTCAGTCCCCCGACTTCCATTGAGACTTAGAATGCTATTTCGAATCTGAAACGATGTAAATCAGCAGGACCAGACAGTTTGTCACCTGATGTTTTTAAGGATGGAGGTATAAAATTGCTGATAAGAGTAATAGAGGAACTAGGTAGTTGTATGGGAATCATAACCATTGCTGTCAGTCTGGTATGCTTAACTGGTCACCCCTGTCTATGAGAAAGGAATTCGTCTTGTGATAACCATAGAAGAATTTATTTGACTAATATGTCCAAGATTCTATGGTCCATAGTTATCCGACGCCTGACTGCAGCTCGATAACAGCAAACTGGAGAAAGCAGGGAGTTTTCAGATATGAACGAGGGTGCATTGACCATATTTTCCCTCTCCGACATGTCGTCCAACATAGGTATACTTTCCGGTGGCCGACACGCCATATATCTTGACTTGAAGGTGAAACTTGACTCTATACACTATGAGGTGTTGTGGCTGTGTTTAGCTGAGGAGGAAATGCCGAAAATTTATTGAACGCTGTTTAGAGCCCTCTACTCTAACTCACGCACACGTGTAAAGGCTTATGGAGAGTGGTTATCACTTCTCGGCAACGAAAC
This sequence comes from Heterobilharzia americana, assembly GCA_944470555.2. NCBI lineage: Eukaryota > Metazoa > Platyhelminthes > Trematoda > Strigeidida > Schistosomatidae > Heterobilharzia > Heterobilharzia americana. The sequence continues at coordinate 111,727,976 of OX104134.1, read as the reverse complement.
CTGGGTCCACGGCTTTTTGCCGATTGCCTTCAACCATCTAACACCAGCCAAACTGCACCACGATACTGAGTGTTTTAGCTTGGTGGTCATATCAGAAAACGATCAACGGAATTCGGTCAGCACTCGGGACCAGATAACGTGAAACTGGTTACTCTTCAGTGAGGAATCAATGTACTTCACTACATACGGTTAGTGTAGGATAAACATATCACTGCAGGATTGGAACAGATACAACTTGGTGCCAGGTTCTACGGTGATTTACCTAGAATTTGTTGATACAAAACCTTTCTGTACATCAACACTTGTCATCCATAAATCTAAGAATCACATAAGTGGTTTTTACATCTAAGTATTCTGTCTTGCTTAAAAACTGATCCCTAGAGCTATTCTATTTGAACGGTGTGTTAACATCCTTGATCAAGCATATCAACCCAACGGCAAGCATATTCAGAATATCAGTAAGTGGATTGAGCACTATAAGTAGAGGGCGTAGTTACAGAAATAGGTTAACTATATTAAACTTGCTCTACTTTGCACTGTTCCTCACAAAAAGTAGGACGATTGAGGATCTTATACAACATCTAAAAGTCACGGAACCAACTTTTTAACATGGATATATTCCAATGCCGAATACTCGAACTACTATGAAATATCTTCTTAGGTAATTGAAGTGATAAATACGCTGATCCACTTCACTTTCTATTTAGCTGGGGCATTGCTGAATACCAGTCCCGGAGCAACAATTTGCATTTGGCTGGCAAAAAAATGCATCGGGAACATCCTTAATCTGGCATTCAAGACATCAAGAAGACTTTGCATCTTGTGAGTGTCTTCATCTGGGAAGAGTGTGTCATCTGCGTGTACTAGATCAACCATGGATTCTGCTTTGATAAGGTCAGTCCCTAATAAGTCAGACGACGAGATGGAGACATGCATGAGTATGTCTATGATAAAATTGATTAAGAATAAAGTTGGACATACTTGACGGAGCTCACTCAACGTACACAAGTTACCTGACAGCTCACCATAGTATCTAACATGCCCATGGGTGTTCGAGTACGAGTCAAGTAATACACCTAGCGTCAGGAATCAGTAAGTGTGCCTGTATTCCAGAATCTGTCTAAGGGTAAGCATCTGGTCCATATACCCATGGGTAGGTCTGAAGCCTGCTTGGTTCCTTCGGGTTTATTTTTCTTGAGCTCCACTCAGACGTCTAATAATCATAGAACCTAGAATCTCAGACTAATTCGTCTGTGGTTATCACAAGAGGACCTACCACTTTTTGAAGGGCTGAGATAATCAATAATTGATACTCGTCAGACGGGATCACAATTTGTCCGTCTGGCCCTGTTACACTTTCTCGTTTGCGACTGCTTACAGCTTTCATGAAATCTGTAAGTGTTGAGAGTTCTATCTGTATGATCTATTCAGGATCCGACTGCATCGATTCAGAACTCACTTAGCACTCTTGTGCACAATCGTGCAGTAGGCGATGAGCCAAACATATATGAGGGTCAGTGATACTTCCTGGCTATTCAGACCTTCGTAGGTGAAACAACTTTCGAACACGTGACCAACTGACTGAAAGTCGAGTGCCGAAATAAATGAGCTACGTCTCCACCCAACCGGATAGCGGACAACAGGATACTGGCTAAAGGCTAATTGAATTGCTCTATGAAGTGCTCCTGCCATCATACTAGTCTTCTCCCCTCCCAGTGAATCAAACAGTCATCCTTTTTCGCGGAAAGACTGATATAAAAGTGGACAAAGGTTTATGGGACGAGAGGGAATTTAAAAGTTAAGGTCATTCAAAATTTTCAAACTTCTTTTTTGTACTACTGTTGAGTTCTGCAACCTCAGGCGATGCGCCTATATTCTGTGTTGATTTGGCCAGCGAACTAGGTCCGCCATTGAAGACAGAGGATATGAGAAGGCTTTAAGTCATTTAACCACCGTTGTCTTCGCCGCATTGGCCATATGTTGTGGTGTCACCACCTCAGTAGGATAGAAGTCAGGTGCACGGTATTCTGGAGGAGAGGAAAGTCGGTTGATGAGGTTGTAAACCTCAACCATCTCAAGTGGCTGGGACAAATGATACTCCTTCCTAGTCTCTATCTGACTTACTCCTCAATTTTTTATGAAGTAGGCTCTGGCTGGTAAACGTTTAGAGGTACCCAGACTAAAACATGGCATCATTACATGAGGTCTTTGACTGTTGGTCTGAGTCGTGTAGAGAAATGTAGACTAGCCGGTTGGGGTCCACATGACAACAGAAACCAATGGTTGGATACTCTGAATGACATGGCTTAGAATCGATGTCGTTGGGGCAGATCTATTCACATGTTATCCTCATCCTAATGATAATCCTGAATTCAGTATTTTCTTCTTCATCCTTCCTCTCTTTCACTGCTTTTGACTGATTATTTATTTATCATTCATTTTATTGCTTTGTTGCTTGATGTGGTGACAGGAGGTGTGGTAATTTGGTCTGTTTCGGAGTAATGGCTGGTTGTGTGTTGATGGTGGTATGGATTTCTATGATTTCTTTTATGATTATCTTCATTTCTTTGCCATCTTGTTAACCTCTACGTTTGCTTGGTAATGTAAAATTTGGAAACTTAAACTGTGGGACACTTATGCTGTTCCTGAGGTTTTGCGCTCATGTCTCTTTTGTAATATAGTATGTTTTTCACTTCACAACGTTGAAAAACAGTTTGTTGGTGAATTATTGACCATTCTTTATCGCTTTACACAGTTCAGAAAAAACAGTAAGAGATATACGCGACGGTTTGTAAATCAGTTGAAGCCTTAAAAATTTTTCACTGTTTTTCAATTATCACTGACTTACTACACTAATTTTTATGCTAATTTTCCTTTAACCTTTTCAGCTACCTCATCATCCGCTTGCAGTGTATCATGTTTCTGGTGAATACGCAATGCTTAGACATGCAGCAAATGCTGGAGCTATTGATTTAAAGCAAGCTGCCCTCGAAATAATGACAGCATTTCGTCGTGCAGGTAAACTGCTGTTTTCATTTATTCTTTGTGAATAAATGCCATCTCTTTTGTGTGCATAACATAAGTATGTATAATACTAGTCAAACTAAAGCTGCACTGCTGGTATATTCAACTGTAGTTCTGATAAGAAATTGCTTTATTCCTACTGATCCCGTCCAGTTCATGTGCTTAAAAATATGGTTATTACACTTTCTAATCTATAGTTATTGAAATGTTTTAAGCAGATCTAATTTAATGTATAGGTATTCCAGATTGTCTAGAGGACTAAACTGATACGCAATAGTGAAAGATTATATTTATGCATTAGAGAGCTCTGATTATAAAATTGATGCCTACCTAATTACATCAAATACTTGTTCACCAAATCCAAAGTCACTTCAAAAAGACCCATTTGGCAGTAGTTTACGTGTATGTATATATGTATGCTCTATGAAATAATTGTTAGAACACCTTATAAGTTCGATAGCAATTCAGCATTATATTCAGTTAATCCTTTGTTCAAGTAATGGTTTATGCTACGAAAATTCACTGCACAATTTTGTCTTTCGGTTGTTGATGCTGTTAAACTCTAATGCTGTGGTTAGTTGAAAGTATTGAAGAAACATTTCGGCGAACATCATACTGTTTGTTACCACTGTAATACAGTTCTGAGCTAAAATCATATAGTTATCTAAATGCAATAATTCGGGATACCAGTTGCTGTTGCTTCGTTATAATTATTCCCTGCTGCTTGGACACTATCATTACTAGTTATATGCATTGGGGAGAGAGTCAATTTATTATTAATATATTTGTAATGAATGATTATACGCTGATGTTTCGGTAATATTTCGACCAGAACTATTGCCCGTGACCACACCAATTGTTGGGACTATTTGTCCATATATATATATATATATATATATATATATATATATATATATATATATATATATATATATATAAATTCTATCCGTAAATATGTGGACAAATAATCCCAACAATTGGTGTGATCACGAACAATAGTTTTGGTCGAAATATTACCAAAACTAAATAACATCATTCTATGTAAACATTCATCACAGATATATTTATAGTAGAATGATTATTCTAACCAGTGATACAAGAGCTATGAAAAACTAATGGCGTGAATTCTTCCCACCTTTGTAGACACTGGATTGCTACTAATGTTTAGATGGTTAGCTAGTCTTAGTGTTCAGTTAAGGGTATTTCACCAAATATTATCTAAGCGTTGTTCGTAGTTCATAGTCAGCATCTATGTATTATGAGCTGGAATTAACTTCATTTCGAATTTGAACGTTTAGGTACCAAGTGTACTTCATAGACTGGCACACGATTTTGTATCAGATTACGTTTGTTTGTCTAGCTGGCGTACATTCGTTAGCAGAACGCTTTACTGTTTTCTTCATCAATATTTAGTATACACGTTTGTACACGTACTAACAAATGTTTTTCATAATTTATAGGTGCATCCATTATTATAACATATTTGACTCCGTATCTATTGGATCTTGATTTGTCTGAAGCCTGTAAATGACGCTCAGATTTTTTCCTGATTCCTATTTGATTTTGGCAATTTATGAATGAATTAGTTGTTGAAGGAAATTTAAAAACTTAGGACTATTAGGAGTTACCTTTCCTCATTTGTTTTTTCATCTTCTTTCTTAATCCCTTTCTAGTAGTTTTCTTCTATCGGTAATCATGTTTCTTCTATGTAGCATTATCGTCTACTGCAGATGTAGTCTTGTCCATCGGTGTTTATAATTCTGTTTGTATCAAACTGATTTACTTAGATATTTTGTATAACTATAAACGTACTCTTTCCTACCGATCATTTACGTCATCAACTAATATGTCAAAACATTTTAAATTTGATTTTTCGCTTTCTGTTATGCACTATGCAAAATTGTTTACTGATCAAATATAATGTGCACTGGGCTCAACATTTGCTGCATATCTTGATAAATTTACTATGCTTTAATCCAAGCAGTTCAATAGTAGCGTGACTGCATTTAATAACTCACAAGAGAATACGTAAATTTGATTCACATTTAGAAGCCTTGTGACAGTCAAAAAATGGAAAGGATTTAACCGGAAGTTCAGGGAAAGTCAATTTAAGATCTGTTTCAAAAGTTTCCCATTGGCAGCAGTGGTGGGTTGCGAAAGTGAGAGAGGTGAAGAAGGCATCAGCGTTAGGCAACACCCGGTAACTGTTTAGGCCAATTAAGGATACCAACAAGAAGACGATGGTTAGTGAAACCGTCACTGAAAAGGACGCTACACTGCTAACCTTCCCGGACAGACGGCTAGAACGTTGGGCGGAACACTGAAGCACAGTCTCACTGACCCACAGCAACGCTTCAGTTTCCCAGTCACCAGTCAGTCGCAACCCGAATGGGACGTAGACGTCGGTCCACCGACTCTTGTCGAAATTGAGAAGGCTATGTCGAACGTAAAACGATGTGAAGCAGCTGAACCTGATAAAAATGGAGGTAGAAAATTGAGTAGAATAACAGGAGAAAGAGGTAGTGCCATCATACTGATATGCGACACTGATCATTCTAGTCCACAAGAAAGGAAATAAGTCTTCTTATGACAACCATGGGAGGATCACTTTAACTGGTATTGTGTCCAAGATCCCAGTGTTCGTATTTATCCGACGCCTAATAGTCAATGTACCATCTTTGTGCATAATTCCATATGGTATGGCACATAGTGATGCAGTATTATTTAATGGAGGAAGTTTCGAGCAGAATTTATCACTCATATATCAAAGTAATCATGCGACTGTCCAGCTTCATTTACATAGTTCTACAGTCCTTTCTTTTGCTTTAATGGTAGCAAAAGTTTCCAGATATCTGCATTATTTGATGAGTGATTCCTGTTACATACATTTGGTGTTGATTCAATGAGCAAAGATTCTGTGATCAATTTTTCCCTCCACTTAGCTATATTGGGTTTTAGAACTGTCACCCTTTCCCATCATACTGTGGGATTATGCGTCACTCCATACAGAGCGATAATCCGGTCTCTCTCTGAATTACGTATCTTTCATTCTACGTTTCGCTAGATCTTTGTGCTTGGCTATTCTTACTGACACTGATCGTCTCTGTAGCCTACATACTTGACCTCACAAGCATTGAATAGTATCTTGTTGATAAGTCATTTTGCCAAATTAGCTGTACATCATCTTTTAACCTGCAGTTTTTCTGAATTTATGTGTTTATATGCCACTCCAGTCCCAGTCAAATTTTGGTGTTTTTAATTGTCAACACTACATAGGCTTTGAATTCCCTGTTAGGTATGTTGCAATTATCACTAATATTATCGCTCTTTCTCTGATAAGTCTATAAATATTTTAAGAAATTTGGATGGTAGGTTATTAGGTAGTAGTATTTCGTCAGTGTTTTAGTTCCCTGTTTAGATTTTATGACTTACTAGTCAAACTCCTAGCTCGATTACTCAAACAGTTTACCATGCTTGCGTTTACAGATATAGGGTGAGACGATGTAAAATCCAATTATTTGTTTAAATGTTATGGCTGCTTAGAAACACTGGTATCTGGATTGCCATCTCTTAGTTAGCAATCCAACATACACAGTTCTCCTTTTTGAATTTATAATTCATAAGTGAATTGGATTGCATCTACCAGCTAAAGTAATGTTTATATGTGTGCAGATGCAAGCATAGCGTTGAGCACTAAGGCAGAAAGCTCACTACCAGACTGAATCCCAGTTGACAGTCACCTATGTGCTGTCTGGCTGAACGACACAGTGAGAACTAAAAGGAATAATGAAACTCGCCGTTGTCTCTTTGTAATCTCTGCCTACGCACTCACTGACTGCAGTTCGAATGAAGTGAAAGATGATGAGTTCTACTGAGAACTGTCTAGCCTCCTTCTGAAAGCAAAACGTTAAGACGTGGTCGTTGTTGTAGGTAATTCCAATGTACAAATGGGTAGGCTGAGTCAAGTAGAAGGAAACTTAGGTGGCACTTTCGGAATCCCGGCTGAACGAACAAATAACGGTGATCGTCCACTACAATTGTGCTCAGATAACCGCTTATTTCTACTTAGTGTGGCGTCCACGGAGCTCAACTTAGCGATGGACACACAGACCACATTACCATCGGCCATCGCTGGGGAGGATCGGTGGTAGACTGCTTCTCCCTCTAGAGCACGTGAATAAATAGTGATCAACAATGAGAGCACTAGGGCCGCTTTCAGGGAGAAACTGGCTAGGCAGTTATCAGAACAGAACACTATCACTTATCCAGAAGAGGCTTGGTTCCATCTCCAGTCTGCTTTAAAAACAGCGTTGAATACCCTAACCGGATCTCGAAGAGTGGTTAAAAGAGCCAGTGGATATCAGCAGCTTCTACATTAATGGATGCACGTGAGTGCATCTCTGTAGCCTGTGGGTACAATGAGGAGTGGACACAACTCAAATTTAGACTGACAAAATAACCGCGAACAGCGGTGGTCAGCGAAGGCTAAAGAGATGGAAAAGAGCGACGATAATTAGCAGGATGGGTCTACGATTCAGTCATAACGATGCAGTCAGCTCTTCTCTCCTTTATGACTGTGGAACATGACCATTAAAAGTAGAAGATACGAGAAGGCTTCAGGTACTTGACCATCGCTGCCTTCGTAACATTGGCCGTCTTTCATGGTGTTGACGCGCGAGTCAGGCAGAACAGTTGATGCTGTTGTGAACATTCATCGACCGAGATGGCTAGGACGTGTTACGTATGCCTACTCATCATCTGTCTCGTCGTACAATGTTGATCGAAGTAGATTCAGGCTGGAAAAAAGCCAAGGATGACTAGCTCGAAACATGACATCAATGCTTGAATGTTCATTTGAGCCATGAAGGGGGCTGCAGACTAGCCGGATGGGGTCCGGGGAACAAGGGAAACCAGTGGTTGGAGATGTTAGGTGATATGGCTGAGAAACGATGTCAGTGGTGCAGATGCATACACATTATCCTCATTAGAACCGCTTTACTTAATCTCATTCTTCCTTCCTCTCTTTTACTGCTGCTTCCTTTGACTGATTATCCTTCCTTATCTTCCATTTTATTGCCTTGTTACTTGATGTGCTGATATGAAATGTGGCAACTTGGACCGTTACTCAGTGATACCAGGTTTTATATTGTTCTTGATGATGATATGATAAACTGGATTTATTCTGACCTCAACAGTGTGTCATCTACGTATCGCCACCATAATTTTGAGGTCGGTGGGGACCTTTCTAATCCCATTTTCTCCCAAATGTCTGCTATGGTAGGGAATATTAAAGATCCCATCGCTACTCCTGTTAGCTGAAATACTTTGTCGTGAAATTTGAAGACCATGGAAGTTAGACACCATCATACCACTTTTTTCAATGAGAACTTCAGTTCCGTTGCTGAGTTCATGATCAGTGGTACGACATAAATTGGCTCGTCACATCAAAAGTGACCATCTTGACTCGCTGCCGACCGATAGCTGCTACCTTGGTGTGGTGATCCAGCCTGAATACCACAGCAAACTATGCTACTGGAACGCTTGTTCCCTCGAGGTCCCACTATATCCGAAAAGTCTGTTGGATTGGGGTTAGACATAAAGCAGTTACCGTAATAGTGCAAATTGCTACCCTATGATGGGTGTCCGAGTGCGAAGTCGTACTGCAGACTGACTGGCATTTGACAAATGTAGGCTGCTTCCCCTTGGATGACCAACTGTACCATGATGATCCTGTCTTCCCTATTGTAATGGGGTGCTTAGAAAATTTTAACCTAAAAGAAGGACGCTCCTCCCCCTTTCACGGCCTCCCGGTAGTATGGGTTTTCTCTATGCAGCGTTAAAAAAATTAAATCTCACCAAAAATCCTAGAAAGACTATGTTAGGCCTCGAGCAGATGATGCATGTACCCTGTGGTCACAAAACTTTTTCTCTTGCAGGTGTCTTAAGAGGAAATAGCCTTCTACGGGGAGCCAAAAAGTGTCAGTCCCCCCACATGTTTTCAGTAGTACACTAGACGGAATCAAAGATAGCCTATTCCACTCAACTTTGTCTACGACCTTACATTCACCTCCTAATAACAATATTAGAACTCTTACACCTATCCCAACCCCTCAATCTGCAATCATTGTCAACGATCAAAATTATCGAAACCTCATTCCTAGTCTCCTAAGACCCTCACACCCACCATCGATTTCATGTTGCAGCTTTCAACCACCAAACTCTATGCAAAATCCAACAGCAAGCATCACTACCAAGAACTCTGGAATCTCTAGTCAAGGGTGTACGCTGTGAATCTGAGACTGGTGTACAGGATCCGACTGTGGTTATTAAATTTAGTTCACCTGTCCAAGGTGTGGAATCTTCGAAATTCACCTCGAGATTATCCGATGACCCAATTGCCAGCTCTTGTGGACTCACTGGTGTTGGCATAGCATTGAGTTGTAGAGCAGAAAGTGCACTTCTCGACTGCATACCAGTCAACAGCCATATGTATATGCTGTTCAACTGAATGGATCTATAAGGACTAGGTAGTGCTTTGAGATCAACTGATCCCTATTCTTAATCTCCGCTTATGCACCAACCAACTGAAGTTCGGATGATGCGAATGATGAATTCTACGAGAAGCTGTCACTCTTACTATGGAAAGTAAAGCGCTTAGACGGAGTCATAATGCCAGGTGACTTCAACGCTCGAGTAAGGAAGTTGAACTAATCGAAAAGGCATCTGGGAGGTATCTCCGGAATCCCATGCCAACGAACCGACGATGGTGATTGTCTGTTGCAATTTTGTTTTGACAGTCACTTGTTTGTGGCCAGCAATAACCTTAGGCATGAAGTGAGACACTGTCATTTGGCGTCCACCAACGTCAAACCAACGATGGACACAGACAGATCATATTGTTACAGGTCATCGTTCGATAGGATCGGTGGAGGATTGCCGCTCTTTCTGAAGTACAAGTTTGAACTGCAACTATGGGGTAGTTTGGGCTCGTGTATGTTTGCGCGTTACGAGTCACAGAAAAAAGGAGAAAATGAACTCTGTCTATGCGCGATTGGTAGATGAGATGCGCTACGTACGCATTTGGGGAAGGTTTAACTAAACAGTTACCTGAACGTGACCGCAATGCTCATCCTGCGGAAACCTGGCGTGATTTTAAGTCTGCTATAGAAGCAGTGGTAATGACGGCTGATGGTAACCTGCACATGAAGGTTAAGAAACATGAAATGATTTATGCTAGATTATTGATTCTAGTTGGCTGTGACCATAATGAAGAGTAAAATGAAGTTAGTGGTAAATAGATTAAGTCTTTGCAACTATATCCACCAAAAATTTGTACTCTTTGGAGAGAATCAAGCTATTTCAAATCCATTTATAATCTGTTTTTTCAGTAATTTTGCTTGAAAGATTACCGTTGTGTGTAGACATTCATTACAAATATATTTATGATAAAAAGTCTTCGTGATTATCGCGAGCAGTGGTGGGTTGCGAAAGTGAGAGAGGTGAAGAAGGCATCAGCGTTAGGCAACACCCGGTAACTGTTTAGGCCAATTAAGGATACCAACAAGAAGACGATGGTTAGTGAAACCGTCACTGAAAAGGACGCTACACTGCTAACCTTCCCGGACAGACGGCTAGAACGTTGGGCGGAACACTGAAGCACAGTCTCACTGACCCACAGCAACGCTTCAGTTTCCCAGTCACCAGTCAGTCGCAACCCGAATGGGACGTAGACGTCGGTCCACCGACTCTTGTCGAAATTGAGAAGGCTATGTCGAACGTAAAACGATGTGAAGCAGCTGAACCTGATAAAAATGGAGGTAGAAAATTGAGTAGAATAACAGGAGAAAGAGGTAGTGCCATCATACTGATATGCGACACTGATCATTCTAGTCCACAAGAAAGGAAATAAGTCTTCTTATGACAACCATGGGGGGCACTTTATCTGGTACCACACTAAAGATTGTACTGTTTTTAGTTATGTGATGCTCATTTGGACCTTATTATTATTGTTATTATAATTATTATTTTGTCCCTTGGATTCCTAATGGAATATAGGGCCTCACTAGCACGTCTCCAATGCGCTCTGTTCTCTGAAATCTTTTCAACCTGGCTCCACGACAGTCCACAAGCTCTCATTTCCTCCTCGCACGATCTCCTCCATGTCACCCTCAGCTAGGACGCTCAACTCGTCGCTTCCCATCGGCGTTCCACTCGAGCAACTGGCCTGACGCGTGATGTCCCCAGTCGTCTTTCTCAGTGTATGCCCAATCCATCTCCACTTCCTTCCAGTGCATATTTGTTGGGTGATAGGTTCTTGGTTGGTTCGTTCCCAGCCAGAGTTCCTTGTTGCTTATTCTTATCATTCTGGCCATCTGATCTTCAGTAACAGGCCAGCGCAGGCAGTTGTTGATGAATGTCTGTAGTTTATTGGAAATCCCTTTCGTAACGCGCCAAGTCTCTGAACCATATAGAAGCACTGACTTGACGTTAGTGTTGAAAATCAGCATCTTGTTCCACATGCTGAGTGCAGAAGATCTCCACACTGATTTCAGGTTAATGATCGCCTGTCTTGCTTGTCCAATCCTGGCTGGCTGACATCCTCGTCTGTCCCGCCTGTAGTTGAAACACTGCTGCCTAGATAGGTGAAGGAGGTTACTTCATTTTAGTTTCGTCCATTGATGGTGATTGGAGTTTGTTGTTGTTGTTGGTGTGGTATCTTCACCACTTCTGTCTTCTCTATATTCACCTGAAGTCCCGTCTTCCCTCCCTGCCTCTTCTGCCAACTTGTTAGTTTTCGTCTGTAGATCTTCAAGTTTGTGTGACATTAGACACAAGTCATCGGCGAAATCCAGATCTTCTAGGTTCTTTTCCACAGTCCAGTGTATCCCCCTCTTCTCGCTCCCCACTGTTTGCTGCACGAGCCAGTCGACCACAATCAGGAATATCATGGGTGATAGTAGACAGCCTTATTTCACTTCCGTCTTCACTTCAAAAGCATCACTGAGCTTCCCATTGTGAATTACTTGGCTGGCATGTGGCGTCTTCATATAGTTGTTGAATGAGGCTGATAAAGGTTTGTGGTATTCTGTAGCATTGAAACAGTTTCCAAATTACCTCTCGGTCGACGCTGTCAAAGGCCTTCTCAAAGTTGATAAAGTTGAGGTAGACCTCCCCACTTGACTGCCATTCCATACTCTGTTCTATGATGATGCGAAGCGTTGCAATTTGGTCGGCACATGATTTGTACTTCCTGAATCCAGCCAGCCAGCCAGCCTGTTCCGGTCGTAGTTTTGAATCTAGCACGTCCTTTAGCCTCTCCAGGATGATGCGGCTTAATATTTTGCTTGCTTTGGGTGGACAGGAGAGTGATTCCGCACCAGTTCTTGCAAACACTGAGGTCGCCCTTCTTCGGCAGTTTGACAAGGTAACCCTTCTTCCAATCACTAGCCAGGTACCTTCTCTTCCTTCCTTGCAAACCTTCTGCAATAGTGGTGTGGTGTGAGCATGTCCGCTGTTGTCTCTGCGTCTGTTTTCAGTGCTTCTGGTGGGATCCCGTCTGGTCCTGCTGCTTTCCCACATTTCAGTAGCCTCATGGCGTTCAGGACTTTCACTTTTGTTGGAGGATTTATGTCCACTTGTAGTTCGGCGGCTGGGCTGTAGATGGTATTTCTGGAAGAGTGCAGGTGGTGGTGGTGATCGATTCAAGAGCTTCTTGAAGTGGTCAGCCCATTGTTTCCTTTGTTTCTCTTTTTTCGTAATTAAATTTTCGTCATCATCTTCTATTGGTTTCGTCTGTGTTGATCTCTTCCCTGCCAGATAGCAACCTGGTTATTTGATACAATGTTATCAGGTCTCTCTTACCTGCAGCCTGTTCTGCTTCACTTGCCAGTGTTTCGTAAAAGTGTCTTTTGTCTTTCCGTCCACTCTTCTTCACTTCTTTGTCCAGTATAGTGTTTTATACATTGTACTCAGTTCCTCTTCTCCTCGTTCATCCTTGCACTGCACTGGTTTATCTTCTGCTTCACCATCCTTCTCTCCCATGTATCCATTGCAATCCATTCCTTATCTTCTTTCTTCTTCCTTCCTAATACGGCTGTGCAGGTTTCTTTCCACATAGCTTTCAAAGACTCCCAGTGTTCATCCACACAGGTTTCTTCAGGGATCTTCCTCGATATCTCCCATTTTGTCTTGATGGCTGACTGATGTGAAGATTTCTTTTGTAGTTTCGTCCTTCAGTTCAGTTTCTGTTGTGGGTGTTGAACTTGAACTTTGGTCCATCACCAACTTCCCTGAAGGCTTTTCACCTGATTCGGAAGGTAGGTTCCTTGCACTAGAGAGGGAGTGGTCTGAACCTACATCTGCTCCTCTTCTTGACCTTGTGTCAAGTAGACTGCGTCTCCATTTTCTTGAGATTGAGATAAAGTCGATTTGACTTTTAGTGTGTCCATCTGGTGAGATCTATGGCACTTTGTGGATATCCTTGTGTTTGAACACAGTGCCTGACTCCAATCACCAAATCATTGAATGCACAGAAGTCTGCAAACAATTCTCCATTCTCTTTCATCATTTCACCGAGCGCTTCTCGACCCATGCACAGTTCTCTTCCTGTGTTGTCCGCTCCCAGTTTGGCATCCATGTCATCCATCCGAATTTTGATATCGCCAACTGACGTCTTGTCCAGTGTTGATTGAAGTTGTCTGTAGAACTCCTCCTTCTTCTCGTCATCTGCACTATTTGTAGGTGCATAGCATTGTATGATTGTGGCCTTCCTTCCTTTTGAGTTGAATCTTGCTGTCATGATCCCGACTGTGGAGGAGGAGATTGGTTCCCACTGCATGAGAGCCTTCGATGCTGTTGGAGACATCATGGTAGCCACTCCATAACTCAGTGTGCTGTGCTCGTGGTTGTCGTCTGGGTGACAATATCAGAGTAGATTATTGATTCTCCAGTTGACAGTTTGGAGAGTCCACTCCCATTCCATCTGCTTTCGCAAATTCCAAGCACTTCAATGTGATACCTCTTCATCTCGTTTGCAATCTGGGCTGCCTTGCTGGGTTCAAACATCATGCGGACATTCCATGTCCCCATATTTACTTTCGCTTTCATCGAGAGAGGTGAAGATACATCGACCAATTGGCTTCCCGAAGGCTTTCACCAACTGGCGTCATTTTATCTTTTCGATTCCAGTGAGGAATAGTTTTGTTTTTGTTTGTGCTTTGAAGTTTCTTTAGCGGTTGGATTGGTTTCCCGGGGTAGGGTTGCTAGCCCTATGCCCAACCTTCCCTCTTTATTCGGGCTTAGGACCGGCTAGTAACTATTGAACTAGTTAAGTCAAGAATACCATGATTGGGGGAACTAGGCAGGTTTCAGATATAGTTGAGAATATCCTAATGTGTCCACCCTTCTGCCGGTACTTGAACACAAATTGGATATTTCTCGCCATTCTACACTCGTAATATTTCTTCACCTGAACGGGGCTGGCGACTCCGTCGTCCTTGAAGTGTTGTGTTACTGTTTGCCTGTGAAAGAAATACCTAGCATGTGTGTTACGCTAATCAAGTCTCTCTATTCAAAATGATGCTGGTATTTTTGTGCTGTTGAGGCATTGACATACGAATCAGCGACTACTTGCGTCCTGCAGGGGTATTCGCTCTCACCGTTCCTATTTAATTTCGCAATGGATGTAACCTTGGCTATGTGGATTGTTCTGCTCCCTGGAAGTTATCTGGTTGACTTGAAGTACTCAGATAATATTGTCCTGCTAGTTGGAGACGCCGGCAGAATTCAGTTTCTTCTGGACGCGTTGAGCAGAAATCTAAGTTTGGTGGACATGCGTTTCGCTATCACCAGTCAAAGGTAAGAAGATGTCCCAGAACTCCTAGTTCAGTGATAGTAGGTGAAGTAGTGAAATATATTGACCAGTTACTTAATTGTGGTGTTACATCAGCTGGAACGGGCTGGTTGCTGACGAAATCTCAGCTCTGATATTGAAGGGCCTTTTGGCATTTGTCACCTTGCCTTATCTTTGGCGACGACTGGCGAGATTTCTGATTATGTATTAAAGTTCGGGTGTACGGCGCTGGAGTTTTTTCCGTCCTGTTATATGGTTGTGAGATATAGCCAATGAAAGGAAGAGATGAAGTGGTTACAGGTTTTCTAGATCAGGTGTCTTCGCAGGATAACTCGCGCTTAGTGGAATCGCTGTGTGCACAATGTTGCGCTTAGGCGAAGGGTACTAGGCAAAACAGACAAGTCAATTGGTGACTTTGTGAATTTTCATCTGTTGAAGTGGCGTGGACATGTGTTGCACATACCTATCCACTGCTTCTTCAATTTGCCATTCTAGGGGAAGTTGGGTTATGTTGGAAGATGGTCCATGGTGGCTAGATCAAAACCTGGCACCAATACATGAATTTACTAACTTTCTGTCTGTATCATGTAGTGAGGTGTAGACTACCTGACTGGTGTCCGCCAGAGGACCGGAAAATGTGATTTAGGACTTTTGGTGAAATATCTGAAAACAGATCACAGTAGTGCAGATAAATGTACTCATTATTTGACGTCTCTCGTGGGTTGAATATTTTGACCAACCATTTTTCAACTACTGCCATGCACCTGTGTACTTTGGTAGTCTTGTTCTATCTACCTGTTCTTTTCATGATGCTGTGAAGTTTGACAACGTGAACGGATGCACCATCGGACGGCGTAAGCACATTTGTGTTCTGGAACCTCTGGAAGTATGAAAATTTGATCGATACATCCTCTTCCAGGTCTGAAAAGGGCTTGATTATTTTGAGCTCCAGTTAAGCGTTAGATAAATAAAGACCTTGTGTTCTTCGACACAATATTAGTGAAACTGATTTCCTCATGGTTATCACAGAAAGATTTATTTCCTTTTTGGTAGACTGAAATGATCAATGATGTAGACCAGTATGATGGTACTACCTCTGTTTACCATACACTGTCTAGTACCTCAGTTTCTCTAATCGGCAATTTCTTTCCACCATCCTTAATAACTTCGGTTGGTAAACCGTATGGTCCTGCTGCTTCGCTCTTTTCAGATTCGAAACAGACTTCACAATTTTCGCGGACAGTTGGGGGATTGGCATCGCGCCCCATTCAGGTCTGGGCTTGATGTTAGGTAACCGGGAAATAATGTTGTTTGTTGGATTTTCATTAAAATATTCTCAAGATGATGCGCACTTGAATACAAAATGGGGAAATTAATACTTCCAGCACTCACCACAAAGTGGGCGATGCATAGCCAATGGGCAAACCACTCGATTAGAAGAAAGCATGTTCAAGATTTGTACAACAATCACCTTCATGAATTTCTCTGCATCCGTCGCACTAATTAAATACATGTAAAGAAAACAGGTGATGTATGCTTTATATCATTTGTGTATATTTTCTCAGTTAGACAACATTGATTATTGCGATTATGATATCATAAAAAAATAATCCCAAAATCCTTTGCGAATCTTGATATACGTAACATGGAGAAAAATGTATTGGTTGCTTAAATTGCGTAGGCTACGTGAAAATGAAATCGTCTACCCTAAGCACACCAAACTGGTGAAGCTTATAGAAACGAATAGAATAGCATTGCACTAGCTTCATTTTTTGCCTAAAAATAGCTGGTTTTTATCTGTTTGATGATAGCTAGTGACATCGTGAATGACCTTTTCCTCATCCTTTTTTATTCCTGTAAAATAACTGACGGAAATTGTAACTAAGTGTCGTGTTATGGTGTCATGGATTGTCTTTCGGACAACATTGTCCTAATGTACGAACAAGTTCTATTCTCTAAAAAAATTAACATTACATGTGAATTCGCGCTGTTCTAAATGTAGTGTGGTGAATGTTTGTAAGAAAGAAATCGATGTTGCTAACCATCGATTTTATTAGTCTTTATACGATATGCAACAAATCCAGTTAAGTTTAAGTACAAATCTGCAAACCGAAATGTCATTTACACATACTGAACAGCACCTTTTCACACACTATGTTTAGTAGTGAGCTGATTTTCGTTCATTTCACTTTCAAAAGTGAAAACCTAATTCATGGCTCAATTTGATGAACAGATATAAAGCGATTCGTAACTTTCTCCTCAGTTAAATACTCATACTTTTCAGTCACAGAACAAGTGCGTGTAAACCATGAGAACCAATATACAGTCTATTGATACTGCGTGGTGTTTGAAGATGAAATGAAAATTTTGGGCGGTGATGGGATTCGAACCAGCGACCGCCAGATTTCCAGCCCAGTGTTCTACCATCTGAGCTGTGATGTGATTACAGACCAGATTTTTATTTCACTCCAGTCATTAAGGGTTTTGACCAACTACCACGTGAATTCATGACACTTTACTACCACTTGGTCGTACTCACACTGGCTGCCCAGTCAAGACTTCTCATCCCAATCCAATCTACCTTAATTAGAGAGGGGAAGCATCCTATTGATTATCAGTCTGAATATCTGAGATAACCATCTGATCAGTGGTGGAGTTTCGTAGCTCAGGTGGCAGAGCACAAGGCTGGAAACTCGGTGGTTGCTGGTTCGGATCACACCGTGAGCCAAATTTCCAATTCACCCTCAGTCATCATCCAATTTAAATACTAGTCTGCCAAACCACAGCTTTCTCAGATAGTCAAAATTACTACAGTCTGTTAGTAAGATTGAAAATAATTAATGGTGTAGGTTATATAATGGTACTGGGTGTTCAAAATCAATTATGCGACAGTCACCTATTCCGAAGCTGGCTAAGGTAGTAATAATTACTGCAACTTTTTCTTTTGTTTAGGCTGAATGGCTTCAACTGCTGTTTGAAGTATTCTGTATCCTGTGGCTCTCGATAGGTTAATGATAGATGCATATTCAGTTTGAGTTAATAATGAGCTACTTACATTTTTCTCGATACCTTTACTTCACCACACTCAGAGGTCTTCATGAGCGCGAGAAATTAAATTCCTAGAACACCGGCCAACATTAGTGGTTCTACAAGAGTAGTTAAACTGGTAAACGCAACTACTAGCAGTTAGCCTCGGCAAAACGTTTGGGCGTGTAGAAAAAGCAAGATATTTTGCGTATGAATTCATATCTCTATGAAGTCACAAGAAAGCTGCGCTCTGCTTTCATTTTTTTGACAGTTCTCTAGTTGATCTCAATCTGTGATGGGAATCAGTTCGTAAGAAGCAAACCTTCAAGAAAGCAGAAAAATTCACCTTAATGCATATCAAACAGCACTTCCTAACCACTGAGATGCAAGGAAACGAAAAATATCACAGAATCACCTATTATGTGTATATCTTTGAAAGTACTTGCTACCTACGACGAAAATTAAAGTGGTGTGACTAATCACACTATTTTCTATGTCATTCTGTGCAATCAGCACGTGGTGAGTGGTAAATGTCATAATGTAAATAACCAAACACAATCCATGAATCAGGTTGAAAACTGTACAATTCAGTGCAATAAAAAAATGCTTCTGAAAATGTCAGCTATATCTACACTCGAAATATTGATAGACCCGATAAGATTCAGATCTACGATGGAACAGACAGACAAAATCAACAAAGAACCTCACACACCATTCTATCAGTTCAAGTTGCTATATTTCACAGCAGTATACAAAGAAACGTCGACAGGAAAAGCGTCATATCAAAGTTGTATGTGGGAATGAAGAGTGCGAAGATAATGGCTACTGCAGATATTGAATCTATAGAAGATGCAAAAAAGTGAACATATCCACGCCAATGAGACTGATTTTCAGCCATGTTAGCAATAATCCTCAACCACTGAATCCTATCATCTCGAGACCCCAACCAGGTAGTATACGCCTCCCGACACAGGTGAAACCAACAGTCAGGGGTTTCATAGACTAGCGCAACATACTGTTTGGGCTACCCTGAATCCTGTTACAACCTAATTCAACTTCTCCTAGCATGGCACTTCGGGGCAGGCGATGACTCGTCTTGCATAGTACATGTTTGATGCACCTCATTCTATGAAGATCGAGAAACTCACCGACTGACTGCCTTCTCTAGTCCAGTACTCTTCAGCTAACCTCGACATTGCTAACACAGTGATTCCACTATGCGTGAGCAATGCTGCGAAGACACCTATGGTAAGAACCCTGTAATCGCTTCATATCTTCTACTTTTAACGGCTATGTTTCCCAGCTGTATAACAGGATAGAACAAACTGCAATGTAGTATACCCATCATTTAACAGGCAGTCGGATACCTCACCAGAGCCGCAGATGACGCAAGTTAGCAAATGCCGAACGATCCTTCTATATCCAAACTGAGATTTCCTTAGGAACCACCCTTTTCGAGTTGATACAACTCCCCAAATAAGTGAATCGGTCGAGACATTCAATGACTTCACTCCCTACCATTGATCTGGTAGTCGTAGCAGACCAGTCCATGAACATCGTATTACACTTGTTAGATGGAAACGCTAAGCAGCCAAAATAATAGGTGTCAGCGCCTCCACGGGCAGGACGATATCGTCTGCATAGTCCAAGTTAAGTAGACGATTGCAGGGTAGTAAGTCAATCCATGTGAACTCAGACGTACCTAAGGTTGTGTCATTTAGTACGTTTGTGAAGAAGTATAATAAGAATGGTGACAACGGGCATCTGCGGTGGATGGCACCAGTTAGACTCAAATAATATGAAAACGATCCATAAAACCTTACACGGATGCGTGAGTTCAAGTAGAGGGTTCTAAACAACATTCAATAAATTCTCGGTACTCCCTTCACAGCGAGACACCACCACAACACCTCATCGTGTACAGAGTCAAGTTTCACCTTCAAGTCAAGAAATATGGCGTATCGGCAACCGAAAATTATGCCTGTGTTAGACGATATGTCACAAGGTGAAAATATTTTATATAGGTTCAGCCGTCCCTTTTTATATCTTTACCAGTGACCTGAAAGAGCCTGAATTATGTATATGTGAAGGCTTCTTTAGATTCCACCCTTAATAGTCACTCAGTTTCTTTGTAAACAGAAAAGGCGGTAATAGAAGAGAAGGTTTATATATATTACCATGGCCATGGGTGTTTCCAGGCCTACTAGATTTAAATTTTATGATTTTGATCTCTTCGATCAACCTCATGCGTTGGTTCATGTATTTTTCCCGAGACCGCACAGAAAAGCGATTGGGTGAAAAAAGGCTTTGGGCATATGCGGTTATTCATGAATATTTTGCCAATGTTTCTGCACACTATGGCACCTCCCCCTTGAAAAAGTGAATTATAGTACAACAATGTCTTTTGACTGACTAGTAACATTTTACCGGATCCTGACAAAGTATTCCTTAATACTTTTCTATCTCTGCTCTGGCATAGTCTGAGTAACTGAACTGCAGTTTGAAATAAGGGGGATAATTGGGTGACAGTCTGAAGTAGAGTATTTGATGAGCCTTTTCCTCCCACTTAAAAACCAAATTCACTTAGGCTTTTTTGAGCAGACAGTACTATAGTATTACTTTGGTTCCGTTTACCATCAAGTCCAAGTTTTCTAGATGATAGCCTGAGTTCTTGTGTCCAGTTTGAGTAGGCATGAAGTGAAGCTAGCTTGCAGACGACCCTCATGTCCATTTTATCGTCAGGCATTAGATAACTATAGACCGTAGGATAGTCGACACAATATTAGTCAAATACATTTCTCTAAGATTGTTACAGGAAGAAAACTCTACCTCCTTATAAATTGAGATGATCAGTGAAGTCGATCAGTCTGACGGCGCTCAGATCATTACCATACACAACGTACCACGCATTTCCCTATATTTAGAAACTTCATACATCCATTCTTAAAAACATCAGGTGACAAACTGTCTGGTCCTGCTGATTTACATCGTTTCAGATTCGAAACAGCATTCTAAGTCTCAATGGAAGTCGGGGGACTGACACTCACGTCCCATTCAGCTTCGGACTGACTAATGACTGGGCAACTGAAGCGTTGCTGAGGGCCAGTTGAACTGCACTCCAAAATGTTCTGCCCAACGTTCTAGCCGCCTGTCCTGAGAGGTTAGTAGCGTCCCAACCCTTCGGTGATGGCTTCACTAACCATCGTCTTCATCATGCCAGTATCCTTAATACGCCTAAATAGTTGCTGAGTGTTACCCACCGATGATGTCTTCTCCACCTCTCTTGCTCTCTCCACCCACCACTGCTCGCGATCGACTCGAAGACTCTTGGTCAACTTTCATTTGAGTTGCCTTCGTTCTTCATTGTGGTCAGAGCCAACTGTAGTCAGTCTTCTCGAATCAATCACTTCGGATGACGTCGCGGAAATCCAATCACGTTTGCTAACTAACCTTCAGGTGCAGGTCACCAACTGTCGTTACCGCTGTTTCTACAGCAGACTAAATATCACACCAGGTTTCTTCAGGATGAGCATTGCAGTCACGTTCAGATGAATGCTTAGCTAACTCACCTGTAAATGTGTACTTGGCGTTCTCATCCACCAAACCCGAACTACTACTTAATGAGAGTGCAAACTGGTACTCCAGAAAGAGCGGCAATCCTCCACCGATCCTATCGAACGATGACCTGTAACAATATGATCTGTCTGTGTCCATCGTTGGTTTGACGTTGGTGGACGCCAAATGACAGTGTCTCACTTCATGCCTAAGGTTATTGCTGGCCACAAACAAGTGACTGTCAAAACAAAATTGCAACAGACAATCACCATCGTCGGTTCGTTGGCATGGGATTCCGGAGATACCTCCCAGATGCCTTTTCGATTAGTTCAACTTCCTTACTCGAGCGTTGAAGTCACCTGGCATTATGACTCCGTCTAAGCGCTTTACTTTCCATAGTAAGAGTGACAGCTTCTCGTAGAATTCATCATTCGCATCATCCGAACTTCAGTTGGTTGGTGCATAAGCGGAGATTAAGAATAGGGATCAGTTGATCTCAAAGCACTACCTAGTCCTTATAGATCCATTCAGTTGAACAGCATATACATATGGCTGTTGACTGGTATGCAGTCGAGAAGTGCACTTTCTGCTCTACAACTCAATGCTATGCCAACACCAGTGAGTCCACAAGAGCTGGCAATTGGGTCATCGGATAATCTCGAGGTGAATTTCGAAGATTCCACACCTTGGACAGGTGAACTAAATTTAATAACCACAGTCGGATCCTGTACACCAGTCTCAGATTCACAGCGTACACCCTTGACTAGAGATTCCAGAGTTCTTGGTAGTGATGCTTGCTGTTGGATTTTGCATAGAGTTTGGTGGTTGAAAGCTGCAACATGAAATCGATGGTGGGTGTGAGGGTCTTAGGAGACTAGGAATGAGGTTTCGATAATTTTGATCGTTGACAATGATTGCAGATTGAGGGGTTGGGATGGGTGTAAAATAAGTATCACTTTTTGAAAACAGGAGAGGAGATATAGTTTAGGGGTAACTTGTATTTGTCTTGAGTACTACAGGAGGTCGACAATGGGCTGTACACACCATGGAATGCTATTTCTTCTTAATACACGTAAATGAAGGACGATTTATGTAACCGCAATACTCCTGGGACATCTGCTTGGAACCTGTCTTACACGGCCTTTCACGGATTGTTGGTTCGAGGTTTGGTTGTTATAATGTCGGCACCGAGGACTGTTTCACAGGATTCTGATAGTAATAGAGCCAATTTTTTAACTTTTATTTCCATTCGGAAGGCAACATGGCACTGCTGGTCATGCAAGCGAAAAACCTTACTGCTCTTACACTCCAAGCATCCAGTGGTAGCATAATTTTCCCTCAAACCTACATCATATTGTTGTAATTTACACTCCAACGGTAATTGCATTTCCTCTTAGCCCTATGCAACAGTAATTTCTGATATTTTTTTTATTTTGCATATGAAAGCATACCAACTCGTGTAGCGCGCCGGGTCAGAGCAAAATGCAAGCCAACAACCACATCACGGTAACAGATATAGACCAGAGATTCCGTCCAACAATACATGTATTAATAATAAGAGACAATGACTTGCATTGCGTCCAACGACACCGAATCGACGACGGACACAGATGGATCATATTGTCACCTTAGCCATCTGTTGAGGATTGCCGCTTTTTCTGGTGTGCCAGTTCGGACACCGATTACGCGATAGTACAGGCTCGTGTATGTTTGGGCCTTACTAGTCACAAAAAAGCGATAGGAATATGTCTATACCAAATTGGAAGACAAGGATATCAATAAAGTATTTAAAAAGGAGTCTGCACCTTACTGCACATAGGAAACAATGAGGCTTATCTGTGCTTGATTGCTAGATGAGGACGCCAAGTACACATTTACAGGTGAGTTAGCTAAGCATTCATCTGAACGTGACTGCAATGCTCATCCTGAAGAAACCTGGTGTGATATTTAGTCTGCTGTAGAAACAGCGGTAACGACAGTTGGTGACCTGCACCTGAAGGTTAGTTAGCAAACGTGATTGGATTTCCGCGACGTCATCCGAAGTGATTGATTCGAGAAGACTGACTACAGTTGGCTCTGACCACAATGAAGAACGAAGGCAACTCAAATGAAAGTTGACCAAGAGTCTTCGAGTCGATCGCGAGCAGTGGTGGGTGGAGAGAGCAAGAGAGGTGGAGAAGACATCATCGGTGGGTAACACTCAGCAACTATTTAGGCGTATTAAGGATACTGGCATGATGAAGACGATGGTTAGTGAAGCCATCACCGAAGGGTTGGGACGCTACTAACCTCCCAGGACAGGCGGCTAGAATGTTGGGCAGAACATTTTGGAGTGCAGTTCAACTGGCCCTCAGCAACGCTTCAGTTGCCCAGTCATTAGTCAGTCCGAAGCTGAATGGGACGTGAGTGTCAGTCCCCCGACTTCCATTGAGACTTAGAATGCTGTTTCGAATCTGAAACGATGTAAATCAGCAGGACCAGACAGTTTACCACCTTCAGAGTGCAGTTCATTCCGTGTGAAATCAGAGATACCTTTGGTTGTGTATATAAGTATGTTCGTGGCGAATTTAAGTAGGAATAGTGAGAGTATGTATCCCTGTCGAACACCACTAGTTATCGTTGATTCTGATGACAAGTGTCCATAAGCTGCGTGATTTGAAGTAGAAAGCCTTGGTTAGTGTAACATGCTTTCTAGGTATTCCTTCTTCAGTGAAAACAGTACAGCACTTTTTGGAAGAGTTAGTCGAATGCCACGTCCAGGTCAAGAAATATTACGAGTAGGTTGGCGGGAAATATGCTATGTATTCCAGAGCTTGTCGAAGGATGAACATCAGACTCGTGCATCCTCATCCATACCTGAATACTGACTAGTTTGCCAGAGTTAATCGCTCTCGAGTTCCATTCAGGCATTGGATGGCTATCAACCCTAGGATATTGAAGACGATACTAATTAAACTGATTTCCCCATAGTTGTCATAAGAAGACTTGTTTCGTTTCTCGTACACTGGGATGATCCATGAGGTGGTGGAGCCCTACCTCTGCTACCTAGGACCTTGAACTCACGCAGCCTAGTCATAGCTTATGGAGAGTTATCATCAGAAACGACGATAACTAGTGGTGCCCATTGTCCCTGTTCTTATGTAACTATGTTATAGACGTATTAATGGCCACAACCTTGGGTATGTCTGACTTTGCGGCGGTTGTTCTACTCCCTGGCGGTTACCTGGTTAACTTGAAATATGCAGGTGATATCGTCATATCATACGGAGACGCTGAGAAATCGCAAATTCCTCTGAATACGATGATCAAGAATCTGAGTGTTTAGCTGGCATGCGTTTCGCATCTGTCAAATGTAAGATGATGCTCCAGGACTGGTCTGCTGCAAGTACTACGAAAATAATGGTAGAAGGTGAATTGGTAGAACGTCATGACCAGTTCACTTACTTGGGCAGTTGCATCAGCCTGAGTGGGCTGGTCGCTGACGAATCCTAGCTCTGATACGAAAAGCCGGTTTGGTATGTACCAACTTGTCCAATTTCTGATGCCATCTGACATGATATCCAACTACCTATTGATGGATGAGTATACTGTGTTGCACTCCGTTATTTCCGCTGAAATTAGAACATATCAGGAGACTACACGTTTTCGACTATAAGTATCTTCTTAACATTGGTGAAATCACCTTATGGGCAATGTCGAAGTTAGGCGAAGAGTATTAGGCAAGATAAGCAAGTCAATTAATGAGGTTGTGAACCTTCATCGAATGCCGTGTGTTGCATATGCCCAGCAACCACCTAACTCAACGCTCCATTTGGAAGCTGGATCAGTTGGAAGAGGATTCAGAGTGGGCAGATAAAGACCTGATATCAGTCGATGAAGTCCCTGACTGTTGGATTCAGCCGTGTGGGGAGATGTAGATTACCTGGTTGGGGTCTCCGAGACGAGAGGAATCAGTGGTTAAGGACCCTTTGTGACATGGCTGAAAATTGGTCGTAGTGGTGCAGAAATATTCTCTACTTGACGTCTTTCGAAAGCTTGAATATTTGCGATAACCTTCATCTTCAAATTACTTATTCTCTCATGCAACTTTGATATCCCTTTTTCTATGCACTTGTCCTTTGGATACTACTGTGAAGTCTGGCAACTTAAACTAATCCACTTGTCTGCGAGGTTCTACGTTGACTTGTTCTGTCTGCCTATATTTCTCCCTTTATAAATTTGAAGTAGTTAGCTTTGAAACAGGATTGTCACTATCACCGTAAATCAATGGGCATCTTCCGATCACAGTTGATTTTGATTCTAATAGATTAGAAACGATATCCAGGCTTTTATCATTTGGAATGTTAGTATATAATAAATTTATGTCATAGCTCACCGAAAACTCGGTAACTTCCAAGAATGATCTCATCGGAAACTTATGTTTGCGAATTCTTCGTAGGCTATTTTTTTATTTGTCCCTTGGGTTCCTAATGGAATATAGGGCCTCACTAGCACGTCTCCAATGCGCTCTGTTCTCTGAAATCTTTTCAACCTGGCTCCACGACAGTCCACAAGCTCTCATTTCCTCCTCGCACGATCTCCTCCATGTCACCCTCAGCTAGGACGCTCAACTCGTCGCTTCCCATCGGCGTTCCACTCGAGCAACTGGCCTGACGCGTGATGTCCCCAGTCGGCTTTCTCAGTGTATGCCCAATCCATCTCCACTTCCTTCCAGTGCATATTTGTTGGGTGATAGGTTCTTGGTTGGTTCGTTCCCAGCCAGAGTTCCTTGTTGCTTATTCTTATCATTCTGGCCATCTGATCTTCAGTAACAGGCCAGCGCAGGCAGTTGTTGATGAATGTCTGTAGTTTATTGGAAATCCCTTTCGTAACGCGCCAAGTCTCTGAACCATATAGAAGCACTGACTTGACGTTAGTGTTGAAAATCAGCATCTTGTTCCACATGCTGAGTGCAGAAGATCTCCACACTGATTTCAGGTTAATGATCGCCTGTCTTGCTTGTCCAATCCTGGCTGGCTGACATCCTCGTCTGTCCCGCCTGTAGTTGAAACACTGCTGCCTAGATAGGTGAAGGAGGTTACTTCATTTTAGTTTCGTCCATTGATGGTGATTGGAGTTTGTTGTTGTTGTTGGAGTTGTTGGTGTGGTATCTTCACCACTCTGTCTTCTCTATATTCACCTGAAGTCCCGTCTTCCCTCCCTGCCTCTTCTGCCAACTTGTTAGTTTTCGTCTGTAGATCCTCAAGTTTGTGTGACATTAGACACAAGTCATCGGCGAAATCCAGATCTTCTAGGTTCTTTTCCACAGTCCAGTGTATCCCCCTCTTCTCGCTCCCCACTGTTTGCTGCACGAGCCAGTCGACCACAATCAGGAATATCATGGGTGATAGTAGACAGCCTTATTTCACTTCCGTCTTCACTTCAAAAGCATCACTGAGCTTCCCATTGTGAATTACTTGGCTGGCATGTGGCGTCTTCATATAGTTGTTGAATGAGGCTGATAAAGGTTTGTGGTATTCTGTAGCATTGAAGCAGTTTCTAAATTACCTCTCGGTCGACGCTGTCAAAGGCCTTCTCAAAGTTGATAAGTTGAGGTAGACCTCCCCACTTGACTGCCATTCCATACTCTGTTCTATGATGATGCGAAGCGTTGCAATTTGGTCGGCACATGATTTGTACTTCCTGAATCCAGCCAGCCAGCCAGCCTGTTCCGGTCGTAGTTTTGAATCTAGCACGTCCTTTAGCCTCTCCAGGATGATGCGGCTTAATATTTTGCTTGCTTTGGGTGGACAGGAGAGTGATTCCGCACCAGTTCTTGCAAACACTGAGGTCGCCCTTCTTCGGCAGTTTGACAAGGTAACCCTTCTTCCAATCACTAGCCAGGTACCTTCTCTTCCTTCCTTGCAAACCTTCTGCAATAGTGGTGTGGTGTGAGCATGTCCGCTGTTGTCTCTGCGTCTGTTTTCAGTGCTTCTGGTGGGATCCCGTCTGGTCCTGCTGCTTTCCCACATTTCAGTAGCCTCATGGCGTTCAGGACTTTCACTTTTGTTGGAGGATTTATGTCCACTTGTAGTTCGGCGGCTGGGCTGTAGATGGTATTTCTGGAAGAGGTGCAGGTGGTGGTGGTGATCGATTCAAGAGCTTCTTGAAGTGGTCAGCCCATTGTTTCCTTTGTTTCTCTTTTTTCGTAATTAAATTTTCGTCATCATCTTCTATTGGTTTCGTCTGTGTTGATCTCTTCCCTGCCAGATAGCAACCTGGTTATTTGATACAATGTTATCAGGTCTCTCTTACCTGCAGCCTGTTCTGCTTCACTTGCCAGTGTTTCGTAAAAGTGTCTTTTGTCTTTCCGTCCACTCTTCTTCACTTCTTTGTCCAGTATAGTGTTTTATACATTGTACTCAGTTCCTCTTCTCCTCGTTCATCCTTGCACTGCACTGGTTTATCTTCTGCTTCACCATCCTTCTCTCCCATGTATCCATTGCAATCCATTCCTTATCTTCTTTCTTCTTCCTTCCTAATACGGCTGTGCAGGTTTCTTTCCACATAGCTTTCAAAGACTCCCAGTGTTCATCCACACAGGTTTCTTCAGGGATCTTCCTCGATATCTCCCATTTTGTCTTGATGGCTGACTGATGTGAAGATTTCTTTTGTAGTTTCGTCCTTCAGTTCAGTTTCTGTTGTGGGTGTTGAACTTGAACTTTGGTCCATCACCAACTTCCCTGAAGGCTTTTCACCTGATTCGGAAGGTAGGTTCCTTGCACTAGAGAGGGAGTGGTCTGAACCTACATCTGCTCCTCTTCTTGACCTTGTGTCAAGTAGACTGCGTCTCCATTTTCTTGAGATTGAGATAAAGTCGATTTGACTTTTAGTGTGTCCATCTGGTGAGATCTATGGCACTTTGTGGATATCCTTGTGTTTGAACACAGTGCCTGACTCCAATCACCAAATCATTGAATGCACAGAAGTCTGCAAACAATTCTCCATTCTCTTTCATCATTTCACCGAGCGCTTCTCGACCCATGCACAGTTCTCTTCCTGTGTTGTCCGCTCCCAGTTTGGCATCCATGTCATCCATCCGAATTTTGATATCGCCAACTGACGTCTTGTCCAGTGTTGATTGAAGTTGTCTGTAGAACTCCTCCTTCTTCTCGTCATCTGCACTATTTGTAGGTGCATAGCATTGTATGATTGTGGCCTTCCTTCCTTTTGAGTTGAATCTTGCTGTCATGATCCCGACTGTGGAGGAGGAGATTGGTTCCCACTGCATGAGAGCCTTCGATGCTGTTGGAGACATCATGGTAGCCACTCCATAACTCAGTGTGCTGTGCTCGTGGTTGTCGTCTGGGTGACAATATCAGAGTAGATTATTGATTCTCCAGTTGACAGTTTGGAGAGTCCACTCCCATTCCATCTGCTTTCGCAAATTCCAAGCACTTCAATGTGATACCTCTTCATCTCGTTTGCAATCTGGGCTGCCTTGCTGGGTTCAAACATCATGCGGACATTCCATGTCCCCATATTTACTTTCGCTTTCATCGAGAGAGGTGAAGATACATCGACCAATTGGCTTCCCGAAGGCTTTCACCAACTGGCGTCATTTTATCTTTTCGATTCCAGTGAGGAATAGTTTTGTTTTTGTTTGTGCTTTGAAGTTTCTTTAGCGGTTGGATTGGTTTCCCGGGGTAGGGTTGCTAGCCCTATGCCCAACCTTCCCTCTTTATTCGGGCTTAGGACCGGCTAGTAAGTAGTGAACTAATGAACCGGGCAAGGCTTTGGAATTTAAATTATATAGGACTTAAGTTTGAGTTCGAACAGTGAAGTGACTTAGGGTTTCAGTTCCAGTCTACTGGTATCATGTTTGATTTCATTCAGGTCGACAGATCTTTTTATGACCTAATAAATATGGTTCTTCGGATAGGTGTTCAATTGCCTTGTTATCATAATCTGTTCTGTCTACAGTAACGTTTGCGTTCCTTTTATCTTCCTTTGTTTAACATTGTCTTCAAAGTTAATTGTTTTCCGGATAAATGCCATGATCAATGCAATTCAAATGTAAGAGACTGACAGTTTTGCTTGAATCCGTTGATGGACAACTGTTTACCAACAGAAAAATTATAGCTCGAACACAATTCAGTATGAAAAGTCATAATTCTGAAACCCAACTTACATTGTCGAATCTGTATACTTCTGCAGGTTGACACAAATCCAGACCTACCACTTAAAAATTGCTAAGAAACAAGTCATCAGAAACAAAACAAGAGACAGGAATATATTTTATTGTAAGAGGATATAAATGTGGGTATACGCTACAGGAAATCAAGTAGTAATCGATTGATATAAAAAACTATAGTGAATGAATTATAAATACAGTTTGTTGTTCATCTTCGACCTACAATACTGTTTTCTTGAGTAGAAACAAAAACCGGACAAAATTTTATATATTGCTTTTGTAACTATCACTTCGAAAGGCTGACGATACTAGTAGGTTTATAAGTCTAAAGCAAAATGTAATTTATATCACATTGTGCATAGAGAGATCTAAAAGCATAAAGCAACAAATGAACATGGGTATGTTTTATATAAACCGTGAAAGATAGTAAAAATTAGTCGCAATACAATTATTTATTACTGTTATTACTTGATATTGTACACTCTACCAAATACGGAAACCAGATGATACCAACCAGGCAAAAAGACCATGTTTACAACTCACAAACAATAGCTCGAAGAAAAAAAGAAGTAAGGACAGAGCTGCGAAGCTGATTCAGTATTCCTTCATACAATAAATGTGGTATATCATACAAAAAAAGGAAAAAATAAGACCAAAATTTACTGCAGGGTAAATGATAATTACTATCAAAAGTAGTATTGTAAATTATAAGAACAGTTCACAAAAATTGGTTAATGTACGTAAATATTTCAGCTTCTTGCATTATGCTGATTAGGAACCAAATCACCACCACCGATAATTTGAGCTAAACCACGTCTTCCGACTACTTCTATTGCAGGAGTGAAAATCTACAAAAACAGGAAAATACAGTTTGTAAACGAAGACTTCTTCCAGTATGTAGACAATACAGTGCATGAATATAATATGTAACATGTACATCTTAGTATACTGGATTATGAGCTACACCAAGTAAAACTGAGTTGGTAGTACCGCCCATTCGCTCAAGCTCTGGTAAATGTACCAGCATCTTTACCGATGAACCACTGAGTAAAAGTCGATAGCCAGAGAAATGACTCCTTCAACGGTTAATTACCAATAAATAGGCAGCGATATTTATATGATTCATCATCAAAGCATAACAGTTCAGGTTACCACACCTAAAGTGAGTTTTGGATATCAATCTAAACTAGTAAGAGGAGTGAAAACATTTGCAAAATCAATAATCTGGGCAATGAAGTACATATTACGCAATGATGTTTGCACCTTATTAATGAAATTCACTAGATACACAGACAACTACATAAATATCTCAGGTCGACAACCCTTGGTATTTGACATTGAAACTGTCTTCATTTCATTTTAAAGGGTATTTATTGGCACCATGCATAAAATATTGTGCCTCTTGGATAGCTGACACCTTGAAAGCTTATGTGCATAGAATATTCGTAGATTCATGGCATAAGTTCACCTTTAACAATTTTTCAAACCCAAAGTTAGTCAAGAGTAAGAAATTCTCTTATCTGAATTACACCGAAAATACCAAGCAGAAGTATAGAATGAGTTCCAATTTTTCAGACGAAATCAAGAACCAACGAAGAAATTTTAGACGACGGAGAGATCATTGTAGTCACGGGCCAGAGTAGGATGTTTGGGGTTAGATGAACTGAGTAAGGTCATCATTGTACCCTACTTCAAAAGGTGTGGCTTTTTTGGAGACACTTATCAGGATTTCAGTCTTCTACCAAAACAACATTGGTTGTTAACATGCTCAACAGGTTTTGCAAAACGATAGCAGAATTGAATGAGTTTAGTCATGGTCGTGAATCAATTGACCAAGTGATCACCGTCATATGCTAGAACACTATCACGTTTTTCAAGTAAACAATCGTTATGCTCTTAGATAGTACGGCTACCTTACGTTCATTGTTCCTTGGAATTACTTATTAGAAAGGGATGTCCGTGTGAAGTTCATAAACACGAGGAAATATTAAGCGAAAACCCATCAGTTAGGGTGAAGGCATAAAAACACATCTCCCCTAGCTGTGTATAGTTTCTATGATTATGCCACAAAAGTTCGGTTTTGTCATCGATGACATTCTCGAAGGCAATATCGTTTAACAGCATAACAACATGTCACACTTATTCACTAGGCGATCAGGATCCAGACATATAATAAATGCTTTGCCTTGACGGAGTGTAAGGTACTTTTGAAAGATTGACAAATGCTTGTGTTTGCACACGACCTCGGTGGTTCACCACTGAAAGTGGTCGAAACGTTTGTGCATATGAGGGATTGTCGAACGCTGACGGGGTGTAAACGAATGAAGTTATCGATCATATACAGACCGGAATATGAAATCTGGCAACTTCAACCGATGCACTTGCATGCGAGGTTCTAGGTCAATCTTGTTTTTCATACGACAAATAGCCTTAAAGGCTAAAGATGGACAATTATGCTGTGGGGATATGACTTCAATACTTAGCACAATTAAAATGCTGAATTTGGTCAAGTAGATACATTATCACGTCTGTTAAGTAGTCACAAGTTGGAGAATGAAGATACAGCCCGTTGGATCACTTTTCATAGAAGATGCAAACAAAATTCTAGTAAATGCAACTAAACTACTTCCAACAACTGCAGCTTAGATTGTCCGCCACACCCTATATGATTCAGTTTAGCCGCAAGTTTCAAAGTTTATCCGATGCGACTAGCGCCCGCAGGTCCATTCTCACGAGCTAAACCAGTTGTATCAACTACAATCTTTATCCAGTGTAAGTGATTGTGATGTTCGCTAACTGATTGCTGCAACCTGCTAATCTCCACAGCTATGTTTCCTGCCAACTTTATTCGTTCTATCCTGACATAAGATGAATGAAATCGACTGCTCATAGCTGTTTACCAGTGTGATATTGATAAACAGATTCAAGATGCTGTTCGCCGACGCAGCAAAATGGGCCAAAACATCAAAATGTCCACGAAAGACAAACTATGGTCTTGATCACTGTCAACAAAACCACGGTCTCGAGTGCATGTTGACTTTACCGGGTCGCTCAACGATACAAATATTCTGATATGCGTCGATCCATACTCCAAATGGCCGGAAGATTTTCCCATGTGTTGCACAACGCTCAACGTAGAAAATGGCTCAACAGCGTCAGCTATTTTGCAGCTTTGGTACTCCTGATGTCTTGATGGCTGATAATGGAACTCAATTTACATCAACTACTTTCTAAAATTTTGGCAATCAGTTGTGCATTGGACATATTCATACCTCTTCATATCATCCGAAATCAAATAGTAAAGCAGAACTGTTTGTTGATACCTTTATTCGAACTTCATTTAAAAAGATGAAAGAGGAAATCTTGCATAAATTTAGGCTGCTTTACCGCACGCTGTCGGATCCTTCAGCCCCGAATCGATTATCTACAGCAGAAATCAAGTTTGATAGAAAAGTTAAAAAGGTTCGCGATGCAACTAAACCTAAGCGAACAGAGAAAAAGTAAAGCAATATTAAAATGCAAGACCAGTTCAATCGCAAACATGGAGATAAACGTCATCTTAAGACTAGACCAGTTAGTTGAAGTGCGAGATTTTCGTTATTCACCGCCAAAGTAAGTTCGCGGGCAAGTAATCGGACGCAGAGGAAATCATCTATACAAAGTGGGTAAGACACATCAACCACATGAGAGATTTAGCAGAGACAGCAAACAAAAAGAAACAGGACTCCAAGCTTGAAGCTTTACTAGATACATTTGATGTGTCTCAGCCAGAAAAACAGGACGCAGACCAGACGCAACTCGTAACTTCTCGAAGGTCAGTTCGAAAAGGAAGAAGACTAAAGCCTTTCCAAATCGACCCCAGCAGGAAGTCCTATGGCTTTAACGAAGGAAGGCGATGGAAAACAGCTAAAATGGAAGTCAACATTTTAAGTCAACTGTTGGTGGGGTTGGATTTTTTGAGCTTCAAATCCGATTTATGCTGCTGTGAAGGATGGATGTCTTAGTAGGCAATTTCACACTACAAGGAGACAGCCACGATAATTCATTTTATCCCTGAACAGTTCCATTCTTGTTTGCGAAAAATACATAGGTCTGATGTATCTTCGTCGAGTAAAGGCATCCTTGCAGTCATAGGTTAGTTTTGTCTCCCGATATTTGCGTAATTCAGTTAACAGTCTTTATGGCGTTTGGCATCATTATTATATCTGCATCGTGTTACACCAGGTCACTTAAGTTTCAAAATTAGTATTTGGTAACATAGTTTCAACAGATAAAAAGAATAAATAAACATTTACTCTAGTTTATTTGTTCATTAAAAATTCCAGAAAGCAAGGTACTGATATCAAATTCTTTAAGCATATAACGTCCTCATGAACAAGATGGTAAAATATATAACAGTAACCAAGTTGAACTCTTCAAATAAGTTAAGTGTTGATTGGGAAAGAGACGAAGGTCCTCAAGAGCAGCAGTAAAACTTGCAACGACACAAGTGATGAAACCAAGCTGTATACTAAATACATACATACATAAGCGAAAACAAATATTCTAACAGAAAATACATACCTTATTCATGACTAAATCGGCCGACTGATCAATAGCATTAGCCAACTCTGGCGATCGACCAGTATAACTTAAAAATAGCCAAGTGAACAGAGTGATCAAAGCAATGTAGAATGGCAATGTCAGAACACCAGAAATCATTGATAATCCAATAAATTCAGATACTCCCGTGACAATGTAGAAAAGTAACAAGGTGACAGCCAAAACTGCTGGAGTACGAAAGGTCTTAGGATGAAAAGTAAGGCAGTGAAAAAAGGAGTTAGTATGAAATGATTTCATGAAACATGATTAGGCGAACACTAAACCGATAAAGAATGAATGCACTGAGAAAGAATACCTTACCCCAATTTTTACTATATATATAACATTCGTTCATATTAATACCCTGACCAATCGCTGCTACCTTGACGTGGCGGTCGGATTTGCTTATCACAATAAACCAGCGAGCTACGCTGATAGAAAGCTTATTCTCTACAGGTCATGCTATACTAGAAAAGTTTGTTAGACAGTGTAAGACGAAAAGCAGTTATCGTTGTAGTGTGAATTACTACAGTATGATGGGGGTCTCTGGGCGACATCACGAGGCTACTTGCTGGATAAATGTGTGACAGCAGTAAAGTACCTCCCTTGGATGACCAGCAGTGGTACGTTGATGCTGCACGTCGGAAGGTGGGTTACAAAAAGGTCGACCACATACTCTTCCCTACCCCACAGTCTCCCGGTGCTAGCAGAATGTTTTCTCTATCCGGTGTTAAAACAATCGAATCTCATACCGATAATCCCGGAAAGGTAGTGTGTGGTAGACATCAAGGAGATACCCATGGGCTCTATGGTCTCACAAATCGTTTCCTCTGTCAGGTACTATGAGAAGAAATAGCCTTCCATTATGTGGGCAGGAGAGGGGGGGGTGTCAACACTCACACCCTTCCAGTAGTGTACAAGAGACAACTAGACATAACCTATCTTTCTCGACTATATCTCCTCTTATGCCTTCACATCCTGATTATAATATTAAGCCTTTTACACCTTCCCCAACCTCTCACTCTGCAATCATTGTCAACGATCAAAATTATCGAAACCTCATTCCTAGTCTCCTAAGACCCTCACACCCACCATCGATTTCATGTTGCAGCTTTCAACCACCAAACTCTATGCAAATCCAACAGCAAGCATCACTACCAAGAACTCTGGAATCTCTAGTCAAGGGTGTACGCTGTGAATCTGAGACTGGTGTACAGGATCCGACTGTGGTTATTAAATTTAGTTCACCTGTCCAAGGTGTGGAATCTTCGAAATTCACCTCGAGATTATCCGATGACCCAATTGCCAGCTCTTGTGGACTCACTGGTGTTGGCATAGCATTGAGTTGTAGAGCAGAAAGTGCACTTCTCGACTGCATACCAGTCAACAGCCATATGTATATGCTGTTCAACTGAATGGATCTATAAGGACTAGGTA
This sequence comes from Heterobilharzia americana, assembly GCA_944470555.2. Lineage (NCBI taxonomy): Eukaryota > Metazoa > Platyhelminthes > Trematoda > Strigeidida > Schistosomatidae > Heterobilharzia > Heterobilharzia americana. Next base: position 111,692,328 of record OX104134.1, on the reverse strand, counting down.
GTGCTTTGAGATCAACTGATCCCTATTCTTAATCTCCGCTTATGCACCAACCAACTGAAGTTCGGATGATGCGAATGATGAATTCTACGAGAAGCTGTCACTCTTACTATGGAAAGTAAAGCGCTTAGACGGAGTCATAATGCCAGGTGACTTCAACGCTCGAGTAAGGAAGTTGAACTAATCGAAAAGGCATCTGGGAGGTATCTCCGGAATCCCATGCCAACGAACCGACGATGGTGATTGTCTGTTGCAATTTTGTTTTGACAGTCACTTGTTTGTGGCCAGCAATAACCTTAGGCATGAAGTGAGACACTGTCATTTGGCGTCCACCAACGTCAAACCAACGATGGACACAGACAGATCATATTGTTACAGGTCATCGTTCGATAGGATCGGTGGAGGATTGCCGCTCTTTCTGGAGTACCAGTTTGCACTCTCATTAAGTAGTAGTTCGGGTTTGGTGGATGAGAACGCCAAGTACACATTTACAGGTGAGTTAGCTAAGCATTCATCTGAACGTGACTGCAATGCTCATCCTGAAGAAACCTGGTGTGATATTTAGTCTGCTGTAGAAACAGCGGTAACGACAGTTGGTGACCTGCACCTGAAGGTTAGTTAGCAAACGTGATTGGATTTCCGCGACGTCATCCGAAGTGATTGATTCGAGAAGACTGACTACAGTTGGCTCTGACCACAATGAAGAACGAAGGCAACTCAAATGAAAGTTGACCAAGAGTCTTCGAGTCGATCGCGAGCAGTGGTGGGTGGAGAGAGCAAGAGAGGTGGAGAAGACATCATCGGTGGGTAACACTCAGCAACTATTTAGGCGTATTAAGGATACTGGCATGATGAAGACGATGGTTAGTGAAGAAACCACCAACAACCAATCCTGGAACCTGCCTGATTTTCCCAGGCTTCACTTAACCAGGTGATTATAAAACCTATGATCTGAGGTATTGTTCGTTAGACAGATTTCTCTCGAGGATTTATGTCCTTTACTGGGGGCAATCAATGATTGGAACCAGTCATCAGAAGGGACCATGTATGATTCTTAAACGACAGCTAAAGCTTCGGTTGATCAAATCAACAATTATTGACCACTACGCGTGCATTCAGCTACCTTGTGCACACCCGTGCAATAGGCCATGAGCCACATTTATTGTGTTAGGGCTAGTCACACTACCTGACGGCTGCCCAAACCTAGGTGGGTGGGCGAGGCTCGAGCCTGTGACCCAGTTGTGGATAAACATTTACCTAAATTATTGAACCACAACTAAGTCAGGGAGCGTACAGGTTATTTTTTAACTGGGATCCAGGTGAGCTATGCCTAAATCTGCAAGACTGCGAAAACTAACAATGGAATCTCCAAAAAAGAGAACGGTGAATTTCGTAGATACGTCACACTGACTGGATGGCGTTGAGTGAATAACCAACTTTAGGTCTTGTATGCGTATGCGCACATCTATGGTTACACATTCAGGGCTTTGGTTGCCGAATTTCGCTGTTCTGTTAGATAAAGTTTGCGAACAATCAAAGCTCCGAAATGAGGTTTTGAGAGTAGTTCTAAGAAACCAGAAGCGCCATTAATTGAGATCGACTCTTTATCAGCTGCCGAAGAGCTGGCAGAGAATGAAGCTGATGTAGGACAATCAACACATGCGAAAAATTTTAAAAAGTGTGAAAGGTTGATCATGATCCAAAGGATTGGAGTGCTAACAGAGATTGCCAAAGAGATGAGAAGGTATGGCATAGAAGAGCTTGGAATCTGCAAAAGTAGATGGAATGGAAGTGGACTCTCCAAACCGTCAACTGAAGAATCAATAATCTACTCCGATATTGTCACCCAGACGACAACTACCAGCACACTAAATTATGCAGTGGCTATCATGATGTCCCCAACAGCATCTAAGACTCTCAAGCAATGGAAACCAATCTCCTCCTCCACAGTCGGGATCATGACAGCAAGATTCAACTCAAACGGAAGGGAAGTCACAATTATACAGTGTTACGCTACGCACCTACAAATAGTGCAGATCAAGAGAAGAAGGAGGAATTCTACAGACAACTCCAATCAACACTGGACAAGACGTCAGTTGGCGATATCAAAATTCTAATGAGTGACATGAATGTCAAACTGGCAGTGGACAACACAGGAAGAGAACTGTGCATGGGTCGAGAAGCACTCAGTGAAATGAACGAAAATGGAGAACTGTTTGCAGACTTCTGCGCATTCAACGATTTGGTGATTGGAGGCGAGGCAGTATGTACAAACACAAGGATATTCAAAAGGCAGTGACATGGATTTTACCTGGTGGACACACTACACTACAAATCAGATCGACTTCATCTCAATCTCAAGAAAGTGGAGATGCAGTCAGCCTACTCGACACAAGATCAGTTCAAGAAGAGGAGCAGATATAGGTTCACACCACTCCCTATCTAGTGCAAGGAACCTACCCTCCGAATCAAGCTAAAAGCCTTCAAAGAAGAAGCTGGTGATAGACTACAGCTCAAGTTCAACACCCAGAATCGATACTGAACTGAAGGACGAAAATACAAAGGACATCTTCACGTCAGTCAATCAGTCAGTCATCAGGACAAAATGGGAGACATTGAGCAACATCCCTGAAGGAACCTGTGTGGAAGAACACTGGGACTCTTTGAAGGCTATGTGGAAAGAAACCTGCATAAGCATACTAGGAAGGAAGAGGAAACAAGACAAGGAATGGATCCTGACGGACACATGGAAGCTGATACAGGAGGGAGAGGAAGATGGTGAAGCAGAAGATGAACCAGTGCAGTGCAGTGCAATGTAGGGATGAACAACGAAAGGAGGAGCTGAACACAACCTACAAAACACTGGACTAAGAAGTGACGTAGAGTGTGCGTAAAGATAAAAGACACTTCTATGACACACTGGCAAGCGAAGCAGAACAGGCTGCAGCTAGGAGAGACAGAGACCTGACAACACTAGGTTACTTACTGTCTGCGAAGAGATCAACGCAGATGAAACCAATGAAAGATAGTGAAGGAACCTAGTTACCACCAAAGAGGAGAGACGAAGGAAACGATGGACTGACCACTTCAAAAAACTATTGAATTGACCACAACCACCACCACCTGCAACTTGTCCACAAATACCACCAGCAGCACAGTCATAGAACTGTCAGTGAACACAGGCCTCTGACAAAAGCAAAAGTGGAGTCCTGATCGCCACAAAACTGCTGGAATCCGGCAAGGCAGCAAGACGACATGGAATTCCTCTAGAAGCACTGTGAACAGACGCAGAGACAACAGCGGACACACTCACACCACTACTGCAGAAGCTTTGCAAGGAAGGAAGGAAAGGTACTTCTAGGTTGGTTGGAAGAAGGGTTACCTTGTCAAACTCCCACAGAAGGGACACCTAAGTATTTACAAGAACTGGCAAGGAATCATGCTCCTGTCCTCACCCACCCAAGCAAAATATTATGTCACATCATCCTGCAGAGACTAAACAATACGCTGCATCAAAGTTACGACCGGAACAGCTGGCTGCATTCAGGAAAAACAAATCATATGCAGACCGAATTGCAACGCTACGCTATGCATCATCATAGAACAGAGTATAGAATGACAGTCAGCTCAACTCCATCGACGTCAAACGAGAAGTAATTTGGCAGTTGCTTCAACACTACGGAATACTACAAACCTTTATCAGTCTCATTCAACAGCTATATGAAGACGCCACATGCCAAGTGATTCACAATGGAAAGGCTCAGTGACACCTTTGAAGTGAAGACAAGAGACAGGAGTAAGACAAGGCTGCCGCCTACTATCACCAATGATCTTCCTGGTTGTGATCGACTGGGTCATGCAGCAAACCGTGAGGAGCGAGAAGATAGGCATACGTTGGCTGGACCGATGAAAAGACCCCAGAAGAACATTTGGATTTCACCAATGATGATTTATGTCTAATGTCTTGTCGTACAAACTCGAAGATCTACAGGCAAAATCCAACAAGTTGACAGAAGAGACAGCAAAGATGGGACTTCCTTCAGGTGAATGTTGGGAAGACAGAGGTGATGAAGATACCCAACGAACAACAGCATCAACAACAACAAGCACCAACCACCATTAACGGGAGGAACCTAAAGAATGTAGTCTCTTTCACCTACCTAGGCATGACAGCATCATTCAAATACAGGTGGCGGTACAGATGAGCATGTCACAGCAGCCAGGATAGGAAAAACAAGACAGGCTTTCACTAATCTGAAATCACTGTGGAGATCTACTGCACTCAGCATAAAGCGCGAACAAGATCCGCATTTTCAACACCAACGTCAGTCAAGTCAGTGCTTCTATGTGATGGTTCAGAAACTTGGTGTGTCACGAAAAGCATTTCCAACAAACTACAGATATTCATCAACAGTTGCCGCCTACACCCACTCGATACTGAAGATCAGATGGTCAGAAAGAATAAGCAACAAGGAACTCTGGCTGGCTGACTGGCAATCAACCAACCAAGAAACTATCGCCCAACAAATATGCAGAAGAAAGTGGAGATGGATTGGATCGGGCACAGATTGAGGAGGTCGACTGGGGACACCATGCACCAGGCAGGGTCGTAGAGTGGGATCCAAAGGGGAAACGACGAATTAGGCGTCCCAGGTGAGGGTGACATGGAGGAGATCATTTGAGGAAGAAATGAAAGCTTGTGGGCAGTCGTGGAGCGAGGTTCAAAAGATTGCAGAGAACAGAGTGTAATGGAGATGTGCTACTGAAGTCCTGTGGTCCACTAGGAACCCAAGGGATAATAATAATAATAATAATCATAATAATAATAATAATAATAATAATACTGATAATACTTCGACGTTTAACACAAAGTACTTGAGGTGCACATGGCTGGTAGTCCTAGGTTTATGAAACTGGGTTGCAAATTTATAGCTTAGAGCAGTTTTATTGTATAGGATGTATTTTTATTTGTGTAATCCCGGCGTAGTATATTAGAACAAATAACAAAATAAACAAATATTTTGTATTATTCCTCAACGTTTCGATCTTGCTAGGAAGATCCTTTTCATGAGTATGAATCTGACACCAAGTTTTCAGGTTAATATTCAAGTTTTGGTACAGAAAGTGGTGACCTTTACAATCATCCAATTACATAGTGATATGGAGCAAAGATTAATGTAATACAGGTGAGTGAATAAGCAACTAGGTCAGAGAGGTTTTTCCGTTGTGCGAGTAAGGTGGAACAAAAATAGGGTGGGGAAATTTTTTAGTTTGTCTATGAAAAGTACAAATGGGGTTGTGAGACATCAAGGATGAGAAAGAATAGATTACTAGTTTGGAAGGATGAATATTTGAAGATGAGACAATGTATCTTAAATAAATAATAATAATAACCATAAATGTACTTTTGATAACACTTGAAGTATGAGTGATATCAAAATGGTGTATGTAATAGGACTAGACAATCCTACCTTCTCTTCAGATATTATTTATAACTGCATAGGCGAGTCATTAATGTTTGCCATATTAGTGGGATGCCTAACCCATCTTTTCTGTTGACCGAAGAAGGATATGAGCAGATGTGCAAAGCTTTTGCAATGGTCCGCTCTTTGTGAGAGAAAACCCTTTTGCAGAACTTTTGTCTGTTCGAATGATATTTTATGACCTGAATATAAGGCATGAGCCACGATAGCAGAGCTTTTTTCAAGTTTTTCTAGATCATAGGAATTTTTTGGTGGTTTTTTGGAACTCCTACCGTGTTCGGCTAGACGTGTTAGTATTTGACGTGATGTCTCTCCAATGTATATGGCATCGCATTCACTGCAGTCTACCTTTTAGACACAGTTTTGTTGTTCCGAATGAGGAATCGGATCTTTTAATTTACACAGGTGTGAGTGTAATGTATTCGTTATCACTCATACTTCAAGTGTTATCAAAAGTACATTTATGGTTATTATTATTATTTATTTAAGATACATTGTCTCATCTTCAAATATTCATCCTTCCAAACTAGTAATCTATTCTTTCTCATCCTTGATGTCTCACAACCCCATTTGTACTTTTCATAGACAAACTAAAAATTTCCCCACCCTATTTTTGTTCCACCTTACTCGCACAACGGAAAAACCTCTCTGACCTAGTTGCTTATTCACTCACCTGTATTACATTAATCTTTGCTCCATATCACTATGTAATTGGATGATTGTAAAGGTCACCACTTTCTGTACCAAAACTTGAATATTAACCTGAAAACTTGGTGTCAGATTCATACTCATGAAAAGGATCTTCCTAGCAAGATCGAAACGTTGAGGAATAATACAAAATATTTGTTTATTTTGTTATTTGTTCTAATATACTACGCCGGGATTACACAAATAAAAATACATCCTATACAATGAATCATACTAACTCGGTGCCCAAGTTTTTTCAAACCATCCAGTCCATTGTTGGTCAGGATACCTTCGAACTTATTTCTAATCGCATTAAGTTTTCAAAGTTATATTCAAATGAGAGCAGTTTTACTAAGGGATTAAATTGCCATTAACCGGTCCGCATATTATAGAACACATATCTACTACCTGCTTCCAGATTCGCAAGCTAAACTTCCATCAAGATAAAAGTATAGATTTAGAAAAGAAAATCATGGACAGTAGTACAGAGAAACACGTGAATCTACATGAAAGATGTTCTTCTTTGAATTAGATAAACGATAATCTTCTCCTAGTTGCTTTAATGTCTCCTTCAAGCGTTGCAAATGATCTGCGGAAAATGCTTCACCACCCATTTTGGGGATACTGTTAAACTTTTCAATAGAAGCTTTATACACTTTCAAATGAAATGAATCGAGTTCAGATGGATTGATGTATGGTCGATCGGGTCCACAAATCTGTTATCAGGATGAAAAAAGATACAAAAAAGTATTATATACGGAATGACATTTTATGAAATATATCACGCGATTATCAAAAAAGTTTAGAAGTTTTCAGCATATGTTTGTGGCTGGAGTCAAATATCAATGAGATGTATTTTGGGACCTCAAGCGAACTAGCCTTCTCTTACAAGTCCAAAAGCACTTGCCAGCATGAATGCAAGTTAAAGCTGATATCTTTGACCTATTCACACTATCACTGACCTTCAGTAGAACTGGGTAGCTATACGAACAAGTCAGTGTGTAGTTAGCGATTTAAGATCGTAGAAAAATTAGGGTCACTAAATTATATAAACCACTTAGCAAGTGAAATGTACTTTTTATCTTTTAAAAACATCATTTATCAATCAAGACTGAAATAGGCGGGACAGTAAACGAAGTATGTACGCTAGTGATATGGCCTTTGAAACTGTCTTACTTAGATTACGAGTTGGGACTGTAGGTAAGTGTTCAGACTGCTTGGTTCCTCATCATACAGCAACAGAGATAGAACCCACTTTGAACATCCCAGTGTGGTCAACCAGTTAGTTTATTAGACTCATACGTAGTGAATACATCTGACTACTTGCTATACAAGTACATCGTTAAATATCCCCTTGTATTGCATATAGGTTTTAGATAAACTAATGCCTTATATTTTACCAGCATAGGTGAAAATAAACATTTTCCCCTGCTTTGTCTCCCCCATTGTTTTGTTTCACTTAGAGGAGCTGTGACAATTTAAACCACTAAGCGGAAAAGCTGAGTTTTGTCAGTAGAAAACTGTTTTCAGCTCTTGTTGCGTATAAATGTGCACACCGTAAGTCAACTAATTTCGAAACCACTAAAGAACAACTATGGCCGATTGAGACTAGGATTAATATTGATTATGCACACACGTGTGAAAATGTCATAGTAAGGAACTGAAGATGCACTCCATTAACCAAAATACTTTTCTCATTTCTCAATAACTCAAACGTATTAAAATAACCCGGCTTCTGAGTCACGAGAATATCAAATAAAATATCACGAGAAATGAATGCATTACATTTAATTGAAAAATTCCACACTACCCATATAATAAAAGAACGTGAACAAAGTCTGTCACGTCACTGAAATTAATCCTTGGGTTTATAAATCTTGTTTGTCTGAGAATACTACAAATAACCAGTTAGAGACACTATTCAACAAAAAATATTGATGAAATTTGGTAACTTCCCTCAAGTTGCTTTTGTGATGGCTAAATATACCTGGACGATGAGGTAACTGGAAATATTAAGGTTACTTTCTCTTCTAAAGCAACAACAGTGCGGTTTTGAAGCAAAAATACTACACGTTAGAATTTCGTACCAATATTCGGTAAAAGGCGAGTAGCCTAATCGACCTTGCAGTAGTAACCTGTATTAGAATTCTGAAAATGCATCTCACAGAGTATTGCCTCAGAAAGTCATTTATTTAACTCTAATATTCAACGCAGTGTAATTGCTGTGGTCTTAATTCAAACAAAGCGTTACTCCACTCAGTAAACAAATAGCGTTTGCATAATCACTTAGTTCTACCAACTAACAACATTTGAGATTTGTTAGAATGTGGGGAAACAAAAAAATACAACACACGGAGAATTGCCTAAATGGAAGTCAGAGAAGCACAAAAATAAGGATTAAAAAATTTTCACGCAACGAAATTATGCTAGGCCGATGACAATAATGCTCTTTTTTACCTTGTTCATTGCCTCCGAGTACATTTCTTGACATGTCAATATTGCATTCAAATTGTTTGCCTCAGCAGTTGCTTCCAACATAGAACGCGGTTCCGGAAGAGTATCACTCTCATAAATCTTTATATACGCTTTAAAATAGGTATAAAGTCCACGACATGTAACTTCTTGGTCATTTATCCTTTTAACAACTAAATTAGCGGGAGCTAACAGATGAGGAACCAGAACTATAAGGTTCTCAACAAAATTAGGATCAATGTCTTTAATTCGTCCATCAAAAGTGGGATTGGTTGAAACCTTAAGACCAGGATGCGGCAGCAGAAAACAATCTAACTTGGAGAAACAAGAGCGAATATGGCGACGGACAGCTTGATGTTCTGTATGATGCTCTTCAACAATCTACAAGAGAAAGTGACAGAAATAGAAAGAATGAGCCTTTTCATATCAACCGGTTGCCAGATTTGAAATTTGACTTTTGGACCACTGAAGTCTACTTACAAAGACATAACAAGGTCATACATGGATGTAAGTCTTATTAAAGTTAAAATGATCAGAGCGATTACTGGATATACTCACTTATCCAATTTGGGATTATCTTTGAGCTCCTTGAAGAATTACTTAGACGAAGGGTTAAATCAGAGCTTTCTCAATGAGGTTAAAAACAAAGTAGGTCGATGGATGAAAGCATTTTAAATTAGGAAAATGAAACTAAGTGATCATGCATCCGACTAAATACGAAATTCGAGCCAGCTAATATATATATATATATATATATATATATATATATATATATATATATGATGAGCACATGAACTAGCATTGCAGACACAATCACAACTGCATAGGACATGTATTCAATGGAATAAAATCATTTTAACAACCTAATGGAAGTATACAACCCACATTCTTGAAAAAGGAAAACACCGACTAAATAAGCTATCTATTCGGCAACCAAAGGTTTACTTTAGGCTTCAAGAAAATGCTTTCTGTAAAGAAAGCAAAGAAAGAAAAACTTCGTCTTTTAAACATCAAAAACTACTGCTAGTTAAATTACCAATAACTATTTTACGGCATTTTGGCAAAAAAAAACAAGCTAGATATTGTCATTTTACACTTTTTTGCTCATGCCAAACTTGTCAGTAAAACTTTTGCTAAATGTATATTTCGCTGCCTAAAGTTTTGAGTTTCCTATAAAATTTACGTTGATGCTATTTGAGATGCAGGTGGGAAGTAAACCAACTGAAATTACAAGTATATATTAACCCTTTTTTCCATTCCTGCTCATTCACTATTGCATCGTTTATTGCAACTGGCTCAGTGGTTTGGGGGGACAACCATCAACCATTGGGTCACGGGGTTCGGGCCCCACTCCACCTACCCAGGCTTGGAAAGACAGGTAGTATCACTAGCCCTTACACAAAAGGTGTGGCTCACTGCCTACTGCACGGATGTGCACAAAGTAGCTAAGTTTGTTCTGTCGTCACACTGTTTATTCAGATAGTTCAGTCACCTGATGAATACGATACAACTAAAAAAGTGTACACATTGCACATACACGGCGATAGAACTAACGATAATTCAGATACCCTTTTGACTATATGAAATAGTAGTAGTTTGGCACCACGGGTAAGAATGTAGTGAAGCTATGAACGTATGCCTAAGCAATTTGACTAAACACCTAAACCACTGGTCTAAAGTTCAACAGTAATCTGCCCTGCTGCTCCCTAATTTACGCCACATTTAAATCTGATAACTCTTAAAGACTTCCAGAAAACCAGTGAATGAGCTGCATAGAATTCCTAGACTAATGTAATAAATGGTACGGATGAATTCAAAATGTAACTCAAAACACTAATGCACAAAATCAGATAGTTGATGACTGGAATGGAGGAAGAATTTGAGAATTGGGAAATGCAGACAGCTGGTAGAATCATGCATGATCCAGAGGTAGGGAGATAAAGTTTAGGTTTGAAGATGAACACAGAGTAATACTTACGATCTAGAAGGCAGTCAACAGATGCTCACAGTTAAATATGTGATTTTACCTTTTTAATTTGTTTGAAAAAATCACATTAATTGGTGATTTACTCCGTAGTATGCAAACCACTTAGGTATATTCACGGTCCCAATCCTATACACTGTCAATGACTGTAACATAATCCAAACACTAGGTAAGATTTCAAGGTGTGTACATGGAAATGGCCAATTGCCTTTTTGTCATACTAGTAGTATGAACCCTTAGACAGTGATTACACTGCAAGATACGAGCCTACAAAATTCTTCTAAATATTTGCTGTAGGAAACATTATTAATAAAACACTAGCATTCCCAAAATTAACAATGATTATACCATAAATTTCGAATTACCTTAAGACGGTTATTCAGCAGCAGGTTTCCACCATCGATCCCAAAGTCATATTCGTAAGCGTAACTCCAATCACGAACAAGAAACAACAGATGCTACAGATGAAACATAAATTCGTCGGATAATTACTAACAATTAATACGATCAAATTGCAGCACACCTATGACAGCTTAAGCGAAAATTACTATATGGTCGAAAAGTGAGGTGAAATTCGCTTGAAGACACTCAAGCCAAGTTAGGATTTGATGCTTTGGAAAATTCTAGTCATTAGGTACATGATTTTATTTCGGTATCTGTATTTCCAAACGAATGTTGTTTTAATGACCTTGTTTTGTTTTACATTAATTGAGGAAAAAATACCGAAAGAATGAAACCTATTTACTTTTATATTCAAGAAACAACTAAGACAGATGTGTCTCAATCTCATCAACAAACCCCCTTTAAACATTTTATACCTTTTTTGATAACTGTAAACACTCTTTGAGAAATATAATGATGCATTTTCAGCAAGTAGTTTCGCGGTTCACTATGATTTTCAGGACATTTCATGATAAGCAACAAACAAGTTAAATACAGATACCTACGAGGTTTATAACGGCCATTGAAAAAATACTCTTCATAGGTTTTTAACATAACCCGCATTCTGAATTGACTTCATAGGTTGAAACTCATTTCGAAAAAGATCCAATAAAAACAAACAACATAGCTCCCATTTTTCCCTTGTCACAATTTGCACAATATGTAGACGATAAAAACGTAAGGTCCGGTAAAGGTGTGTGACAGTTTAAATTATAATAATCTATGTTAGCACACTGAATTGGAAGTCAGTAAGAGGAAAAACAAACGAGCGGCAATAGTAAGATGCGAAAAGGCGACAAGAAAAAGAGGGGGAATAGACAATAAAATAACCAAGTTACATGATATAATTTAGAAGATTATGCACGTTTGTACCGGCAATACAGCCGCTGAGTAGTTTCCGAATATCGGTTTCACATATATTAAAGACACGTATTAGGAAGCCCACATATCCGAACGTCATCAATATCCTCAACATGGGAGGAGGCATTACTGCCCAAGTTGCCGCACTTCATATCAGCATATCGAGCGAGAAAGCACCAAGACGAAAGGTGAAGAAAGAAAAATCGGTCGATAGACAGGTAAAAGATAATCAGAATTAAGGAAATACTGAATTCGGGAGGAGATTTAAAATGAGGACAATGTGTGGATACATCTGCGCCACTGACATCTATTCTGAGCCATATCACCTAGAGCTTAAAACTATTGGTTTCTGTTGTCAAGCGGACCTCATCTCGGAAGTCTGAGTTTCCCTACCCGTCCCTAACCTTTTCCAGGTAGCATTGTGCAACGAGGTAGACGGTGAACAGGCATAAATGACACATGTCCCAGCAACCTGAGTTGAAGGTTCACAACCTCATCGACTGATTGTCCTTTTCTCCCTAAGATGCGACATCTAGCTTCTGCGTAACTGACGTGGTGACATCATGACACGACAAATCTCATGAAGTCAATGGTGGTCAAGAACCTGCAGCCTCATATCCTCTACCTTCAATGGCAGTGTTTCACCACCATATAGTAGAACAGAACGGATTGCAGTGCAGTACACTCGACTCTTAGTAGGCAACCAGGTATCCCGATAACATCACAGTTGGCGAAAGCCAATCAAACCTTTCGTATGAATCCAGAGATTTCGTCGATGACTGACAATTCAGAGCTGACCCAACTTCCCAGGTGAGTGAGGTAGTCAATGCATTCGGCAGGGTACCACTGAAGATCAATCCTGGAGAAACAATTTGCATCTGGGTGGCGAGAAACACCCTAAACATTCTGGAATCGCCCCTCGGGGTGTCCAGAAGACTATGCATCTTGCCAGCGTCTTCACCTAACAGGACTATATCATCTCCGTACTCTACATGTATGTATAAGTCTTTGGCATTTGTATTAAGGTTAACGTGTTAACAAAACTCATCTCTTGAGTTATCCAAACGGTACATAGCATAATGTTGACGAGGATGCAGATGAGAAGTGCTCTTCATGCTACTGAACAACGATATCCAACCCGCAAGAACATGACATCAAGATACTTAGCATTCGTAGTGGATTGTATCAAGTCCCCACAAACAGACTTGGATCGTGTGCAGGCGTATTATAAAAATGCCATATATTAATGTCTTAGCTGGTAAACGTTGATTCTAGGCATGGGAAGGTTCAGAAGCCAAAAACTCAAGGTTTCGATCCACGGTGTGGATTAAGGAGACTAGAAATGGTACTCTGTTAGTCCGAATCGTCAGCAAGTGCATAGGAAAAGTGACGTTAAAGTAGACAAATGTGTACAAGACGATAGAAGAAAAATAGATGTTTAACAAAATGTTCAAGACTTTGAAGATGACAAAGAATGTATACATTTGCGCTGTTATGATCGATTTTCAGCCATATCACCAAGTTTTGAACCATTGATTCCTATTGTCTCGAAGAAGTCTACATCTCCCTACAGCTCAGATCAGTCAAAATCCTCATGGGCTGATCTTAATCTTTGGTATGATGATAAGGGAATGAATGAAGATATAGATATTAGTGATAACTAACAGCCATTTGTATATTTTCAAAAGCATGGAAAATGGTTATACTATTTAGCTCCATGAATTATGGAGGTTGGTATTCGTTTGCAGCACTTAAAAAAGAAATTAGGTTAGTCTTGAACTGTTCCACTAACTTACGCACATGCGTCTCAAAACTGTTAGAAGTAAAGTTCTTCAAGAATAATCTACACTGCAATTCAGCTAGAGGATTGATATGAAATAAAGCTCCTGAAGAAATTAAGCAAGTCACAGGTTATGGGTCATAAGTAGGTTCAAAGATTCGGTTACACGGCGCAACCAGATAAGAAAATGTTAAGGTTGCGAGTGGATTTCAGGGAAATTAAAGTAAGTCGACAGGGATGTGGATCTGTACCAAATAAATTGGCTAAAACGTTTTGAAACTGCTGAGAAATCGTTCAAAACAAGAAGCATGAACAGAACAAGGATGCGTATCAGCTCTTAGCTGTGTACATGTATGTGTTACCGGATTAATTTTTACTGGATATCAGGAATTAATATGGGACATGAATACAAATTGATTCCAATGGCACAGAAGTGGTTAACCCTCTATATCTTCAAATTTCTGATGATTATGATTCAACTACTAGTTTTCTGGTGTCAGATACCTTGGTCCTCCAGTTTTATCTGTTCATTTGCCAATGTTCCTTCCATGTTCTGTTGATAAAAAGTCACTCAATGCATTTACGTGACAGATACCACGCCGATTTTCCTATTAACCTCTTTTTCCTCTAGTAGCGGTATGAACATGAGACCGACTACCCAGATGTCAGGTGAATTCGTCAATGAAGCACAGTAAGTGTAGAAGCATTTGTGACGTGGTGGAAAGTGTCCGCCACTTCACTTACTCGAGGAGTTACGTCAGCCAGAACAGACTGGTTGTTGACGAAATCACAGATTAGATACAGAAGATACGTTTGGCAACTGCCAACTGGAGTCACCTGTGTCCCGATTGATGATATCCGACTATCTATCAAAAAGAGGGTACTGCGCTGCAATGCGTCCTGTCCTGTTATACGGCTGAGACGTAACTGTTGAAAGTAGACGATGTGAAGCGGTTAAAGAGTTTTGATCATACATGTACTCATAGCATTTTGCTCGAGTTTGGTGGAACCACCGTGTGGGCAATATTGAGGTCAGGCGAAGGGTTCCAAACAAGATAGGCAAGTTGACTGATGAGGTTGTAAAACTTCATCGACTGAGCCACCGCCTAACTCCATGTGCCATTCTAGGGAAAGTTGGATTAGGTTGGAAGAGGGATCAGGGTAACTAGACCAAGACCTAGCACCAGTCAATGAAGTCTCTGACTGATGGTCTTAGCCATGTGGGGAGATGTAGACTACCTGGTTGCGATCCCTGAGACGAAAGAAATCAGTGGTTAGGGACTTTTGGTGACATGGTTGAAAATCAGTCACAATTGTGCAGATGTATTCACTCTCTGACGTCTTCTAAAGCTTGAATATTCGCACTAACCATTGTCTTCAAATTGTTTGTTCTCTCACACTAATTTATCTGATTTGATATCAGTCACTTTTTAGTCACCTTTTCATTGTGTACTACTGTGAAGTGTGGCAACTTGAGCGGATACACTTGTGTGCATTTGTCCACTCATCACCCCACATTGACGCCAGTTTTTGTTGTTATAATTTAGTTTTGTCATTTGAGGGACTCGAAAATGATCCAACATATATATATATATATATATATATATATATATATATATATATATATATATAAGCCACAATGTATGGTTCCAACACGCCATTTACCTGAAACGGTGATCCAGATATATCAGACTCCAGTGCCAGCCTACCATACTCCGTAAACAGATGTAAGTGCTGTAAATGATCTTCTTGAATATTATTGTGAATATTATAAACTTGAGTACTGCTGAGCATAGTACTCAGAGCGAAAACTGTTGCACATTGGCGTACGGTACTGGTGCTGTCAAAAGAACCCTAAAAGTTATGACAATGCACGAGAATCCACGTACTTGTGTGTCCATAAGCAGAACAACTACTTCTTCTCCAGATGGTAGGGTCATAATGAATGGTTCGCTCCAAAGTAAAATTCCAACAGTGTCTCTTTCTGAACCGCCCCGCCATGGAAACCCCTTCAGAGGTTTCTCGGGATCTCCTAACCAGTTTGTGCGATCATCACAAAGCAAATAACGAAGAAAAAAGTCCAGTAGGAATGACTTCCCCTGGCGGAACGCGCCTGCAACGGAAACAACGACGACCTTTTTGTCACGCACATCTGGTCTCAGGAGGATAGATGATAAAGCTTCTTCATTAAGGCTAAAGGTGGTCTTCTTATTACGCTCTTCAACATTTATTATTTGAACTGCGTGTCCACTTGCGTCACACATTATCAACTTACGGTAGCGCAACCCTTCATTGTACCGCTCAAGTCTTTTACAAATACTAATGAGCAAATCCTAAACTTCAGTATGTAACATCAGCATTGAAAGTAGGGGAAACTTTTAGACTTTTAGCTGCAGAGGCTCAGTTCTTCTTTTTCGGTCGTACTGCTTCGATGCTCGCAGAAGTCTTTGCATTTTCTTGCCTATGGCTTTGGAGGTAGTGACTGTCTATTTGAGGGTAATTTATTTGCAAATTGTAGCTTGGCTTTTTTTTGGGGGGGGGGCAGCTGAGCTGCTGATTAGATCAATTAATCGGTTACAACTCCTGTTTTTCCAAGCACCTGCACGTAAGTATTAAGCGTTACTTAAAAGTAGGGGGATGTGAAAAATAGGAGTGAGAAGTGCTCATGGAAAGATAAGTGTTACTGGTTATAATATCGGGGGTAGATGTGTCTCACTGCGGATGATAGGATTGGGGAGTAAAGCGATGGAAGAGAATATCATCAGTTGCTACTGACGAATGCTCATGGTAAACAGTTGGCGCTTACATACTCATCCGACAGTCATTTGAAGGAGTCGACTGAAGCAGCTGTGGCTACTTCCTTCGGAACAGCGTTCCATAAGTCATATACTCTGTGGGGAAAGAATTTAGGTATCACTCTCGCCTTTGACCTGTGGTAGGGTATGCAAGTGGAGTCCCAACGGGACGGTTGGTTTTGGACCGATGACGTTGACCTATTCGGGTAGTCCACTTGGTGAATGATCCTGTAGGCTGTTATCGGGTCACCTGGTTCCCTTCGATAGCTCAGTGTGAACAAGCTGAGGTTCTTGAGGTGTTGCGCATAGGTTTCGCTTGCCAGTCCGACAACCGACCTTGTTGCTGTTCTCTGTAACCTCGAGAGTATTTGCGTCTCTCTTTAGTGGTGGGGGCTATCTTATTGAACACCTCTTGGTGTAGTCTAACGAAGGTTGTCAATACCACAAGGAATAATTCTGGGGTTGAAGATCAAAGCTGCCTTTTTAGAAAGCGCATAATGGCGTTCACCTTTGCTGCCATTCCTTCATAACTGTCAGTAGTATCCAGTGTCAGAAACGTTTGACCCTAAGTCCTTCTCTGTTGATACCTTAACGAATGCACCCTCTCTAGGAAAGCAGCTGATTTTCATCGCCTGTGGTGAGCGAAGACGCATTACCTTACATTTCCCCAGGTTAAAGTTTAAATTGGCCTCAATCTATTCGGATTGCGGCGGCTTTGATTTCGTTCTGTCTTTTCTCTATTCCCATATTTGGGCTTGTTTACAACGCCTTCCTCCTTTCTACAATAAATAGATTTAGTCACATTGGATAGCCGGCCGTTTTTTTGCACATGACAGATTTCCTTAACCAACCTGGAATGTCCTTACTTGGAATAAATTTTGTTTCCTTTTGCAATGGTGAAATACCGTGGGACTGTCAACGTCACTGGACCGATTTGGAACACCATCTAAGAACAGACTGGCCCCTTTTCTCTAGCTGAGTGACTTCAGCAGTCTTTCGGCTCACTGACTTTTCAGTCAGTTTTCAGCTATAGGGATAGTAGGACGAGAAGTCCTTATTAATCCTTGAAGATCCAGTTCCCTCCTGAAAACGCCCATTGAAAGGGTAGCTACCACAAGTCCCTCTTCGAGGTTCTAGTCACTGACCAACCTGTAGGATAACCTGAACTGCCCCCGCAGTTTATTCGACAGTGGCTTTCGAACCATTTCGAGATGACCTTCTGGATGATCAGTCCTAGGGGAAGTATCATGACCGGGGTGATCAGCGAATAAATCGTTGTTCAAGGTCTGATGAGCCTATTTAAGACCTCCCCCTTTTCTACGACATGACAATAAGGAAGCATTTGAATTTTCCGACTGCTTTTCTCAGGGAAGGTATGAAAGCTCCGGCACTAACTAGTTACTTACCCGCTCCAGAGTGCCTGTTTCTTGCCTGAAGTGAGGATTATCCTCCAGCTTGTGGCAATCGAAATGTAGTCCTGCGTAAGCAGGATATATCATCATAAACATTTCTGCATCAGAAAACTTAAAGGCTCTACGGACCGCTCAAGGCATAAGGAATGGCATGGCTGCGACTGTGATACAGTGGGTTATTGTCTTCAAGCGATGCCCTGTAGAAGCACCTAGATCCTTTTTATTCTCAAACACAGGGCAGTTTTGACCCATCTAGTAAGTACGAGAAGCACAACCCCCAACCGTTGTGCACTACTGCACGTTTATTGAAGCCTGCTTCTGAGCTCTAAAACTAAGACTGTTCGATGAGTTCACCTAAGCCAACCTACATCGTCATGAAGAACCCTTCAAACCTTAACTTCACCTGCAAAAAGGAGAGCATTGCGACATAATCGTGCCTGCTATTTTAGTGTTCCTCAGGTTTCCAGCACAGTCGCCTGCATATCGACCTTTTTTTGCCGTCAGTACCATCAAGAACTTAGCTAAGTTCCAAAGTTTCTTGTTAGATGTCTCACCTTCAGCTACAATACCCCCACTAAAAACTGCTCTCCTAACTCCCATTAACTGCTCAATTCCTCCCTCCTACCCTATGATTCCATCCAGTTCACTGGAGCTCCTTTTATCACCGGTTTTCTTCCTGTCTTCCTTAAATCTATGTAGGTCTCCTCAGTTCTTTCGTTCTGCTTCTTTTCAACGTGTTTTTCCCACTTCCTCTCCTTCGTTTTCCCTTGATATTTCATTTTTCAAATTTCCTTTCTGCAATGAATCCTAACAACTTTCTGGTGATCCGAAATTTGAGGAACTCATCTACACCACATTCCCAGGACAAATCATTTAGTTGTCTTGCAAATTCACCCACCATCTCACTGCCCGTCGGGTTTACCTGAGCAACAACAGGTAAATGGGTAAACCTATTGCAGTGGAAGTCATCAAAGACCAGAAGCCGTTCCACAAGCCCCGGAAGCGAGCACGAAGAAGCCGGTTGACTTACACAAGTTTGCAGAAAGATATTTCATATTGCATTTGTATGACATGGTGATGTTTTTTAAGCGCCTTTATTCGAAGTAACGCTACATTATAATGTTTAGCGTGTAGTATTTTTTTCAGTCGAGGATCTTACTGTAATACTTCTGTAAGTGGTTAATTTTTATGCCATTACTAACTATCTACGCTTTATTTTTTTCAAACCGGAAACCTAAGTGTAGTTTAGAGTCCTATGGAGGTTGTAGGCAAAGACAAGGAGGGCCAGCCCGAAAATAGATCAGTGAAATTGCAGGCCTTTTTAAAAACTACTTTTCCAATAAATTTTACGCTTGTTAGATCCACAAGGATATCACTTCTCTTCTCTTAATCTCTGTCTACCCTATCTTTCGTACTTCCCTGATAACGCTTAACAATTAGAGGTTCCTATAAAGACAGGAATTGCTGTAGGTTAATTAATCCAATCAGAGACTCAGTTTCTCCAAACAAACATGCCTACAATTTGCAAGGGAAAACCTTGGGGTAAACCTAAAAGACTGCAGGCACGGAAAGAAGTACAACCAAACAAAAAGAAACCGAACCTTAAGACCTAGACGGAAGACTTTAAAAACTGGAAGGTTACTGTACTGGTACACTTAATACTAAATGCCACGAGTAATGTGTATGAGTTATGTGCTTTACTGCGCAATTGCCATCACGAAAATCCTAAGCCATTTACCAACAAATGGAAAACCTTCCATTAATTAAATATGTTCGTTTATTTTAATCTCAAGCTTAGCTGTGGTTTTGACTCCCATTCTTAGTACGTCATCCCGTAAAATAAGGGATTCTTTAGTACTAAGAATATTACACTTATTTGGCCTGTATCAGTAGTTAAAAGTTTCTCTACGAAGGTTTGGTTCCAATTGTAATGCTCAGCGATCTTCACACCTTTCTTTGACGTGATTTTAAAACCTTTTTGAATTGAAGAGACGGTGTTTATCCCTATAAATAAGGCAACCGTCTCCACTCCATGGCCTTATCTTATTTGAATAGCATGTGAACTAGTGAAAGATATTTTCACCATAAGTTAGTTACTTCCTAAAGTTAGATGATAGCTGCTAACTTGACACAGAGATAGGGCTACGCTGGTAGAACCACAACAGAAATATCTATCGGAATGTGTTAAGACGAAAAGCAGAAACCTTTTGCCTATGCTAATATACTATGATAGTGGTCTGAGGGCGAAGTCGTACTGCTAACTGGACGGGAGTGACAGCAGCAATGCTTTTTTCGTGGATAACCGGAAATGCCACGTTGATTCTGCTTTCTCAACATGAAAGGGGAGTTAAAAAGAAGCAGGGCTGGGACCCGTGACCCGTCGGTCAAAATTCATCTACCTAAACCAATGAACCGTAACTCCACATCCACATCTTGACTAGATACCAGTCAACAGCCGTCTATGCTGTTCAACTGGATGGATCTGTAAGAAATAGTAGGCATCGTGAGACCAACCGATACCTATTCGCAATCTCCGCCCATACACTATAGTTTGGATGATGCAAAGGTTGAATCCTATAAGAAGCTGTCAATTAAGCTACTGAAAGCAAAACGTTCAGATGTAGTGTAATCGCATGGGAATTCAGAGCTGAAATAGTAGATCTAAGCCAATTAGAAAGGCATCTAAAGGGCCTATACGGAATCCCACGCCAACGAACCGACGTTAGTGATCGTCGGTTGCAATTTTGTTCTGACAATCACTTGCTTCTGGTCAGCACTAACTTTACGCATAAGGAGAGACACTATCACATGGCGTCCTCTGACATAGAACCAGCGATGGATATAGATAGATCACATTGTTATAAGCCATCTTTGGAAACGACAGGTGGCTAGAACATTCGGGAGAACACTTTAAAACCCAATTCACATGGTTCTCAGCAACGCTTTCCTTGTCTAACATCCAGCCTCAGCCTGAATGGGGAATAGATGTCGGTCATCGAACTCTCCTCAAAGTTGAGAATGCTGAATCGAACCCGCAACAACCCAAACCAATAGAATCTAAGGATTTCCCTGCCGAATTCTTCAAGGATTGAGGTAGGAAATACGAATTAAAGTAACATTATTTTTGTCAGGCTGGTTTCCCAGTGATTTTTAATAGAGGAATTCTCACTTTACTTGAAGAAAAGGGACGATCAGTGATTGAGAGCAGTCAGAAGGGACCATATCTGACTCCCATTCATTAGGTAACACTTCAGCTAACTTGATCAATAATCCGCAGCCCCTGTTCTCAAATAACTACAGCGCGAGACCATCTGGTTCTGCTGACCTTCCTCGTTTCAGACTACGTACAGTTTTATCGACTTCTGCAGCTGTTAGACGTCCTGTTTAAGTGTTTCTCTCAGTATGCCGTTGGATAGTAAGCTATCGAATTGTTGGCATGGCTTCGAACTGTTCCGTGAAGTATTAGGTGGCATATGGAAATCAGAGGTGATGCCGTAATACTGGTCAACTTCATTGATCATTCCAGTCTCAAGGAAGGGAGAGACATCATCCTCTGGAAACCAGAGGGGAACAAGTGTGATGAATATTGTGTTCAGGATCCTACAATCCATAGTTATCCAACGTCTAACTGGAGCTAGACAACAACAAACAAGAAAAGCAGACAGCTTTCAGACGCAGACGAGGGTACACCTATCACATCGTCAACCTCCAACAGGAACTGGAACACAAGCATACCAGCTGGTGGCCGACACTCGATATTTCTCGACCTGAAGGCGACACCTGACTCTATTGACCGTGAGGTGCTGTGTCAGTGTTTGACTGAAGGGAGTACCGTACAAGCACATAACGCTAATCAAAGCTCCCTACTCGAACTCACGCAACTATGTAAGAGCTAATAAGAGTTGCCATGTGAATTGACGATAAAAGGTGGTGTTCGCCAGGGATTTCCACTGCCACCGTTCTTATTTGACTTCGTTAGAGACGTACCAGTGGACATAACTTCAGATACGTCTGACTTCAAAGGACTGACCTACTCCCTAGAGGTCATCTGGTTGACTTGAAGTACACAGATGGCATCGTCCAGCGAGATTAAGACACTGGCAAAATGTAGGTTCTTCAGAACGCGTCGAGCAGATATCTGAGAATGTATGATATGCGTCTCCCTGGCACCAGTTAAATGTAAGATGATGCAACAGAATTTATCTGCAACCACTCTTAGTTTATTGATGGAGAGTGAAGTGGTGGAATATGGCGAACATTTCACATACTTGAGGAGTTACATCCGCCTGAGCAAGCTCGTTGCTGACAAAATCGCAACTCCAATGCAGAAGGCCCGTTTGACGAGATATCTGAATTTCGATCAAAAACGAGTGTACTGCGCTGCAATGCGTCCTGTCCTGTTATACGGCTGAGACGTAACTGTTGAAAGTAGACGATGTGAAGCGGTTAAAGAGTTTTGATCATACATGTACTCATAGCATTTTGCTCGAGTTTGGTGGAACCACCGTGTGGGCAATATTGAGGTCAGGCGAAGGGTTCCAAACAAGATAGGCAAGTTGACTGATGAGGTTGTAAAACTTCATCGACTGAGCCACCGCCTAACTCCATGTGCCATTCTAGGGAAAGTTGGATTAGGTTGGAAGAGGGATCAGGGTAACTAGACCAAGACCTAGCACCAGTCAATGAAGTCTCTGACTGATGGTCTTAGCCATGTGGGGAGATGTAGACTACCTGGTTGCGGTCCCTGAGACGAAAGAAATCAGTGGTTAGGGACTTTTGGTGACATGGTTGAAAATCAGTCACAATTGTGCAGATGTATTCACTCTCTGACGTCTTCTAAAGCTTGAATATTCGCACTAACCATTGTCTTCAAATTGTTTGTTCTCTCACACTAATTTATCTGATTTGATATCAGTCACTTTTTAGTCACCTTTTCATTGTGTACTACTGTGAAGTGTGGCAACTTGAGCTTATACATGTGCACAACGTTCTACGTTTATTCAGTCAGTGAGTGAGTCACTTAGTTAGTCGATAACTGTCTATTGAGTTCTTCATAGAAAGCAGCTGAAAATCCATCTGGTCTAATATATATATATATATATATATATATATATATATATATATATAATATATATATATATATATATAGTTCTTCGGAACCGTCGGAAGTTTTAAGCTTCTTACTAACGTTAATTTACTTCTCTTTGCTCCAATACCCTTTCTTTTACTTTACCACTCCGGTTTTCATCCCACTTACGAGCGTGCAACTTTAAATGATGCACTTTTGTTTAAGGTTCGACTTGATTTTCGCCTGTCTGAGAGAAACCACAACATAATCTTGTAGTGGGTATGCTCTAACGGGTTTGTTTGTTAGATGGTCTTGTTAAATGAGGTATTAAAGCCCCGTCGTCATGAAATAATTGTGTTAGTTGCAGTTTATTTCAACCGCATGAAGTTCAGGATGGTTTTGGTAGGTTGATTTGGTGGAACGTGATGTTAGTTGTTTAGGCTAAAAGCTTAGTGTACTCACTTAAATGTCTCAGGGTACTATACTTTTGCGGATGCACTCATTAGTTTTCTTGATCTAAGTCGTCATATGGAATTTCGTGATTGTTTTGTCCACTCTTCCTCTGTGGTGACTTCGTACTACCTTTGATTACTTTCTTCCTTATTTCTCTCCCTTTAATCTTGTTCCTTTCTACCATGATTTGGTGATATGCTGTATGGCAGTAATGCCAGGACTCATATTGCTGCTGACATTGATTTAGTGTATCTAACCAAATAGTATTTATAGAACTAGCTTTTTATCAGATGAACTAGCCTACATAAAGTTGCATTTGTCTTTATCCTTCTCTTGGTGTGCTAAATAAATCATTTTGAATCTGTTTCAGAATCATTGGTGTTGTACATTAACAGTATAAGTTAGTTAGAATCCATTATTTGTCAACATATTTTCTGTGATTTTACTTTGAATCGATAATGAAAACCTAAATTATCCAAAAACATCTACCAATAAATCAGTGTTAGCTTGCCAATTTGCATATTTCAGGGATGTCAGCTTACGTAGACTTCTCGACTGTGTTCAGTTTTGATCATAGAGGTCAGTATGTAAAACTTTCTCCTGATCGGACGAAAGCTCGTCGACAAGTTGGCTTTTGTGACGGTGTAGTTATTTCTCAAAGCTTTATTCGTCCTGGCGAACTCGTAGCTGTTGAAATTACGGAAACACAACGAGGCTGGAGTGGTGATTTGAGGGTTGGATTTACTTTATTACCAGACCAGTTGCTCTTGCCCCTACCCAGGTAAGTTTTGTCGTCTTTTAAAAGTGACGTATTCATTTTGGATTTTTTGAAAATGAACTAAATCTGTCCCATTATTTCGTTGTTATTAAATTTCGTAATGAGATTTTCATATCTTTTTTATTTGTGTTTGGATTCTCATATGTAACAATCTTTTTTCTGAGTGGAAGACTTTGTAGAGATTTGTTGTGATGAGAAACAAATGGAATTCCCCCGGTAATTTATAAGCATGAAGATCTCACAAGTTAGAATAACTCACATCCTGGTAATGTTGCATATCGTTTCAACTTGCTATAAATTTCTGACACAGTGAGAGCAAGTGACTAAGATTTTTGAAAAAGAAACGAAAACAATAATATCAAGACTCGTAAATCTCTAGAAAAACAGATAGACAGATATAAAATCAACGTAGAACCTCGCATACACGTATCAGCTCAAGTTGCCACACTTCACAGTAGTACACAATGAAAAGGTGACTAAAAAGTGACTGATATCAAATCAGATAAATTAGTGTGAGAGAACAAACAATTTGAAGACAATGGTTAGTGCGAATATTCAAGCTTTAGAAGACGTCAGAGAGTGAATACATCTGCACAATTGTGACTGATTTTCAACCATGTCACCAAAAGTCCCTAACCACTGATTTCTTTCGTCTCAGGGACCGCAACCAGGTAGTCTACATCTCCCCACATGGCTAAGACCATCAGTCAGAGACTTCATTGACTGGTGCTAGGTCTTGGTCTAGTTACCTGATCCCTCTTCCAACCTAATCCAACTTTCCCTAGAATGGCACATGGAGTTAGGCGGTGGCTCAGTCGATGAAGTTTTACAACCTCATCAGTCAACTTGCCTATCTTGTTTGGAACCCTTCGCCTGACCTCAATATTGCCCACACGGTGGTTCACCAAACTCGAGCAAAATGCTATGAGTACATGTATGATCAAAACTCTTTAACCGCTTCACATCGTCTACTTTCAACAGTTACGTCTCAGCCGTATAACAGGACAGTACGCATTTCAGAGCAGTATACAGACCAATAGGTGCTACACTAACGTGGTGATCGGGTTCGCTTATGACTATAACTCAAGGAATTACTCTAGTGGAACGCTTGTTTCAAAGTGGTCGTATCTTGCCAGATAGGTAAGACGAAAAGCAGCTACCGTTATGGTGTAAATTACTACACTGTGATGAGAGTCTGAGGATGAAGTCGCACTGCTGCTAGCTTAGTGTGGTGTGACAGCAGCATTGTGTTTCCCTGGGATGACCAGGAGTACCACTCTAATACTGCTTTCCTTATGGGAAGGTGGGGTTATAAATTTCGGCCCTTAAGATAACACACCCCCACCCTGTCGCGGCATTCTGATGCTCCGACTCAAAAGCAAAACACTGCACCAATCAAATATAACTTATCCCCCTCAAGTCTGTCTCCTTCTTTGCCTTCACCTCGTGGCGCAGGATCGGTGGATGATTACTTTTCCTTCTAGGGTAGTTGTTTGGACTCCGATTATGCGCTAGTACGGCTCGTGTATGTCTGAACCTTACTGGCCACAAAACAGGCTGTAGCAAAGTCTATGCTCGATTGGAAGATTAGAACGCTAAGTACGCAACTCAGTGACTTGAGACCTTATCAGATATGGGTTTTAATGGGAACCAGTGCCGGTCATGCTGTAGTTTCCTTCTATCTTCTGCTGCTGAAATGGATTGTGTTTTGTTTTGAATGTGTCTTACTGGACTGCCCCTCTAATCATTCTATCCTAATTATATTTTTCTTTTTATCCATTTCCCTTCGCTTTATTTTTTCAAAACAGTGTTATATTTTGTGTGGCTCATTTCTTGGTGCCCTCGCTGTACCATGTTTGTATTTCAATGACAATAATGATAATAAAAGTTTCGGGGGTGGGTTTCACACTTGTCAAATGTAAAATGATTCTTTAAGACTGGCCACGACTGACTACCAGGGAATGAGGTGGTAGAATGCATCGACCAGTTTAGTTACTTGGAGCTTAACAACAGCCTGTGTTGGTAACATGCTAACAAAATATCATTTCGGATACAATGCCCGTTCAGCATTTGCCAACTTACACCACTTATGAAGCTGACAAGGTTTCTGATTAAATATCAATGGGCAGACAGAAAAATCAACGTAGAATGTCGCACAGAAGTGCACTGGTTCACGTTTGCGTGCTTCACAGTAGCATGCAAAGAATAAGTAGAAAAAAAATCAAGGTAGACAGGTATATTGGGGAAAAAAGAATTGAAAAATGAAGACTAGTCAAATATTTAAGCTTTAGAAGACATCTGTGCCATTGTGGCCGATTTTTAATCATTTCACCGAGGACCTCCAACCAATGATTACTATCATATCGAGGACCCCAACCAGGCAGTCTACACCTCCCTACACAGTTAGGTCCGAAAATCAGAGACTTCATAAACTGATGCCAATCCTTATTCTGACAACCATAAGCCCTCTTCCAACGTAATCCCGCTTCTGCCTGCACTGAACGTCGATATAGACTATGGACCAACATGAGTAACACATATCTAAGTCACTTCAGTTACTGAAGGTTCATAGTCTCATTGCCTTATCTACCTCCCTTGCATGGTACCCTTCACTTACCCTCTTCATTAATAATAATAATAGTAATAATAATAATAATAATAATAATAATAATAATTACTTTATCGCAAATAATATGTCATATTATCATTATTTGTTCCTTGCGTTCCTAGGGGACCACAGGACTTCAGTAGCACATCTCCATTACACTCTGTTCTCTGCAATCTTTTGAACCTCGCTCCACGACTGCCCACAAGCTTTCATTTCTTCCTCAAATGATCTCCTCCATGTCACCCTCACCTGGGACGCCTAATTCGTCGTTTCCCCTTTGGATCCCACTCTACGACCCTGCCTGGTGCATGGTGTCCCCAGTCGACCTTCTCAATCTGTGCCCGATCCAATCCATCTCCACTTTCTTCTGCATATTTGTTGGGCGATAGTTTCTTGGTTGGTTGATTGCCAGTCAGCCAGCCAGAGTTCCTTGTTGCTTATTCTTTCTGACCATCTGATCTTCAGTATCGAGTGGGTGTAGGCGGCAACTGTTGATGAATATCTGTAGTTTGTTGGAAATGCTTTTCGTGACACACCAAGTTTCTGAACCATCACATAGAAGCACTGACTTGACTGACGTTGGTGTTGAAAATGCGGATCTTGTTCGCGCTTTATGCTGAGTGCAGTAGATCTCCACAGTGATTTCAGATTAGTGAAAGCCTGTCTTGTTTTTCCTATCCTGGCTGCTGTGACATGCTCATCTGTACCGCCACCTGTATTTGAATGATGCTGTCATGCCTAGGTAGGTGAAAGAGACTACATTCTTTAGGTTCCTCCCGTTAATGGTGGTTGGTGCTTGTTGTTGTTGATGCTGTTGTTCGTTGGGTATCTTCATCACCTCTGTCTTCCCAACATTCACCTGAAGGAAGTCCCATCTTTGCTGTCTCTTCTGTCAACTTGTTGGATTTTGCCTGTAGATCTTCGAGTTTGTACGACAAGACATTAGACATAAATCATCATTGGTGAAATCCAAATGTTCTTCTGGGGTCTTTTCATCGGTCCAGCCAACGTATGCCTATCTTCTCGCTCCTCACGGTTTGCTGCATGACCCAGTCGATCACAACCAGGAAGATCATTGGTGATAGTAGGCGGCAGCCTTGTCTTACTCCTGTCTCTTGTCTTCACTTCAAAGGTGTCACTGAGCCTTTCCATTGTGAATCACTTGGCATGTGGCGTCTTCATATAGCTGTTGAATGAGACTGATAAAGGTTTGTAGTATTCCGTAGTGTTGAAGCAACTGCCAAATTACTTCTCGTTTGACGTCGATGGAGTTGAGCTGACTGTCATTCTATACTCTGTTCTATGATGATGCATAGCGTAGCGTTGCAATTCGGTCTGCACATGATTTGTTTTTCCTGAATGCAGCCAGCCTGTTCCGGTCGTAACTTTGGATGCAGCGTATTGTTTAGTCTCTGCAGGATGATGTGACATAATATTTTGCTTGGGTGGGTGAGGACAGGAGCATGATTCCTTGCCAGTTCTTGTAAATACTTAGGTGTCCCTTCTGTGGGAGTTTGACAAGGTAACCCTTCTTCCAACCAACCTAGAAGTACCTTTCCTTCCTTCCTTGCAAAGCTTCTGCAGTAGTGGTGTGAGTGTGTCCGCTGTTGTCTCTGCGTCTGTTCACAGTGCTTCTAGAGGAATTCCATGTCGTCTTGCTGCCTTGCCGGATTCCAGCAGTTTTGTGGCGATCAGGACTCCACTTTTGCTTTTGTCAGAGGGCCTGTGTTCACTGACAGTTCTATGACTGTGCTGCTGGTGGTATTTGTGGACAAGTTGCAGGTGGTGGTGGTTGTGGTCAATTCAATAGTTTTTTGAAGTGGTCAGTCCATCGTTTCCTTCGTCTCTCCTCTTTGGTGGTAACTAGGTTTCCTTCACTATCTTTCATTGGTTTCATCTGCGTTGATCTCTTCGCAGACAGTAAGTAACCTAGTGTTGTCAGGTCTCTGTCTCCTAGCTGCAGCCTGTTCTGCTTCGCTTGCCAGTGTGTCATAGAAGTGTCTTTTATCTTTACGCACACTCTACGTCACTTCTTAGTCCAGTGTTTTGTAGGTTGTGTTCAGCTCCTCCTTTCGTTGTTCATCCCTACATTGCACTGCACTGCACTGGTTCATCTTCTGCTTCACCATCTTCCTCTCCCTCCTGTATCAGCTTCCATGTGTCCGTCAGGATCCATTCCTTGTCTTGTTTCCTCTTCCTTCCTAGTATGCTTATGCAGGTTTCTTTCCACATAGCCTTCAAAGACTCCCAGTGTTCTTCCACACAGGTTCCTTCGGGAATGTTGCTCAATCTCTCCATTTCGTCCTGATGACTGACTGATTGACTGACGTGAAGATGTCCTTTGTAGTTTCGTCCTTCAGTTCAGTATCGATTCTGGGTGTTGAACTTGAGCTGTAGTCTATCACCAGCTTCTTCTTTGAAGGCTTTTAGCTTGATTCGGAGGGTAGGTTCCTTGCACTAGATAGGGAGTGGTGTGAACCTATATCTGCTCCTCTTCTTGAACTGATCTTGTGTCGAGTAGGCTGACTGCATCTCCACTTTCTTGAGATTGAGATGAAGTCGATCTGATTTGTAGTGTAGTGTGTCCACCAGGTAAAATCCATGTCACTGCCTTTTGAATATCCTTGTGTTTGTACATACTGCCTCGCCTCCAATCACCAAATCGTTGAATGCGCAGAAGTCTGCAAACAGTTCTCCATTTTCGTTCATTTCACTGAGTGCTTCTCGACCCATGCACAGTTCTCTTCCTGTGTTGTCCACTGCCAGTTTGACATTCATGTCACTCATTAGAATTTTGATATCGCCAACTGACGTCTTGTCCAGTGTTGATTGGAGTTGTCTGTAGAATTCCTCCTTCTTCTCTTGATCTGCACTATTTGTAGGTGCGTAGCGTAACACTGTATAATTGTGACTTCCCTTCCGTTTGAGTTGAATCTTGCTGTCATGATCCCGACTGTGGAGGAGGAGATTGGTTTCCATTGCTTGAGAGTCTTAGATGCTGTTGGGGACATCATGATAGCCACTGCATAATTTAGTGTGCTGGTAGTTGTCGTCTGTGTGACAATATCGGAGTAGATTATTGATTCTTCAGTTGACGGTTTGGAGAGTCCACTTCCATTCCATCTACTTTTGCAGATTCCAAGCTCTTCTATGCCATACCTTCTCATATCTTTGGCAATCTGGGTAGCCTTGCTAGGTTCATACATGGTGCGGACATTCCATGTCCCCATGTTTACTTTCGCTTTCGTAGAGAGAAGTGAGAATACATGGGTCAATTGGCTTCCCGAAGGCTTTCACCAACTGGCGTCATTTTATCTTTTCGATTCCAGCGAGGAATAAATTTATTTTTATTTTATTTTTGCTTTGAAGTTTCTTGGTGGTTGGACTGGTTTTCGGGGAGGTTTGCTAGCCCTACGCCAAACCTTCCCTCTTTATCCGGGCTTAGGATCGGCTATTAACTAGTGAACTAGTTAACCAGGCGAGGTTAATATGTCATATGCAGTATGGAATTCTCAACATGTAAGACTACAACCAGTTCACCACCATGCTAGTTCTGCAGGACTGTATTTTCAAACGAAATGATTACTGCAACCGAATGATGCTAATAATATCACTAATAAAGGAAATAGTGTGAAACGGTCAGCTGGTGTTGAATCGCTTCTGATCTAGAATGGAGGATGTACAGAAAATAAAGCGTAAGTTTGTTGGTGATGGTTCATTCAACGAATGCAAGAATCTGCAATCCGAGTCAGTCATCCGAGGAGTAGAAATGTGCTGAATGTTTGCAAATCGAAAAGTTCATTTTCATTAAACTTGACATTTTTTGTTCGCTTTGTCAACTACCTAAGTAACGGCTAGTTGAAAACATTTTAAAACTGTGCAAGAGTACATGGTACGTCTAGAAGACATGATCATGTCATCAAAACAAATTGAAAGCAAAGAATGTGACGTACGTGATCGTTGGAAAGTTTTGGTTGCCCAATGTTCAAGCAGACTGTTAACATGTTGATTCCACTATACACGAGAAATGCTACGAAACACCTTCCCTTAACAAATGCATCATCAACGTAGTGGTGCTGGTCATCCAAGAGGAACACCAAGCTGCTGTCACATTCCCTTTCAGCCGGAAGTACGACTTTGCCCTTATACCCCCTATCATAGCGTAACGGTTTTCACTATGACGATTACAGCTTTCGTTCTAAAACTATCCAGGAGACCTTCGTGGCGTGATAGGACCTCGAGGGAACAATTGTTCAACCAGCATAGCTCATTGAGTCATTGTGATATGAAAGCGTGACTATCACATCAACGTTTCAGCTCTCGACCAGTCCCTGAGAACTAGCTGTGATTGTATTTTTCAATATTCGGCGCGTATATTTATCTTTTCGATTCAACCAAAAATGCCTGTTGACCGAGAATAATTATTGATCGAGAAATATTATGTGATTTATTTATTCTTGCTTCTATTTGCAGATTCGCTTTGCCAGCATTAGTTTCTCAAGGTAGAAGTTGGATTGTTCCAGTTGGAACTGCTGTGGCTCTTCTCTTGTCTCATCATCATCAGACGTACTGGAAACGACAACAGCTGAAGTGTAGCCGTCAGTTGAATAGATCTAGTATCAATCCCCTTACATTCTTCGATTCATTTAATATGTTCTGTGGTAGACAAACCGATATACCCAATATGAATCCGATAAACGGTACTATCAGCAATCCTAGTTTATTGGGAGTTAATTCTCATGTGGATAAACAATCAGTTCACTTACAAGTTATGCGTTCCTATGTTTGTACTTGCTGCCTACACACTAAACGTGGTAGAGTACCACTGAGTCAACTGGTGCCACATGAGTTAGAACTAACACTACCTCAGATGTTGAAAAAGGTAGTGTTATAGCTATTTATTACGAACTGGAACCACTGTTAGCAGATGATTCATCTGCTCGAGGTACAAGTCCTACAGTAGACGAAAATATGAACATGCTTAGTGATGTTGGAAATATTCCTTCTATAATGCCAGATGAGAATGTACAGAATCTTTTCAGATATGCTTTGAACCCCACTGGGAGCGAAGAGAGTTCAAATGCAGAAAAATTGCTTTTTCATTTTCGTTTTCACATTGTTATCAACGGCATTGACATGATTGCCATAGCAGTAAGTCCTCGTTCTTTATACGCTTTAGACTCACTTATTTGCCTTGAAATATTTTTTGAAAATGCTTTCCAAGCTGTTTTAAATATTTGAATACATGGGACTAGGAAACAAAATGTATTAGGTAGACTGTCTCTTCGAGGTAAATTTAGGATGATATCAATATCGAAATTTATTCAGTTGAGAAATCTCAGTATGCATCTACTGTCTGTAGTATAGCTGTATTAAAGGCATCATCCAAAATGTGGCTAAAAGGGTGTGACAATGTGGCTGATAGTTGTAGATATTTCATTCAAATATAAGGATTTTGGATTACAATCCACTACAATCACTTTAAACCTTTAAATTGCATAGTACGTTTAAACTACACGCGATAAATGTAGACCACAGTATATCATATGAGATGTTATTGAACTAGGTGGTTCAGTTTCTTGCCGAAAATGAAGGACTGAAGTTTAATCTTCTCTCCTAAAACTTTTCACCATATTTCCAAATAATGACCTCGTGCTTCACATCAAAGAGAAAAATTGAACTCCACTCAATAATCTTGTGCACGATCGTGTAGTAGACAATGGGCCACGCCTATTGTGTGGGAACACTTCATACTACCTTACTGGATCTTAGTAAATGAAGCGAAGTCCGAACTAGTGATCCACTGGTTGAAAGTCAGCACTTTGAGCTAATGAGCCAAGCTTATTGTGGGTTATTCCATGTGGCTATCACAAACGATTTTCACGTGGGATACTTCTCCGTTTGATTTAACGGCTAATCGGGGTTTAGAAATACCGGCTTTTAAACATCTAGCACACTGTAGAACAAAAATCTAGTTGATCTGGAATTCGTGCATGACAGTAGTATAGGAATATCCGGAATAAAATTCGAAGACCTCTTGTGAATTTCCTTCACTTAATCTCAAGGTTGTTCTGCAGGTTTTGCGTACACGTAATTTCTCTCACGGACTTGAACGAGAGTTGTGTTTGCATGTATTTATTGAGGCTTTTGCTATTCTTTGATTGCAACAATTTTTATGTGTTGTGACTGCCAAACGACTGTTTACATAAATGTGCAATAGTGTTCCGAGTAAAAGCAGGATTAGAAGAGCTTTAAAGGAAGGAAACCGAAATATGATGAAGTTCATCAAGTCATAGACTTTGGACTCTGGCGAAATATAAGTGAGTTTTGTCAGAGAGCTAAAGTCTTTGGCCAAAAATTAAGTTTTCTGAATGAGAATTAATCTCATTTTACTGCATCTTTCGTTGGTTATCTAGTGTTCATCACTTAAAGTATTGAAATGTTCACTTATCCGTTAACCTATCATCTTTCTTTCGTTTAAGTGGCTAGAGTAATTGCTTACTGTTAAAGATATCGTTAGTTGAATTTTAGGAGAACTTTAAATACTGATAAATGGAATCTTGGTAACAAGCGACAAATTATCTGAATGCTGGTCTAATCTTTATGAAGTTACTGTCTTAGAGTAGCTCATGTAGCGCAGTAAAGTCATGTGGTTAAAAACCTTTTACAAATATTCATCAGAAATTGATTCATTTTGAAAGTCATTGTGGTATTGTCCTAGCTATTCTCATTTTTTAAAGCCTTTTTTAACTCATCCTTTCGAAAAGCGTAATAACCTGAACTTTTTGTTGTAACTTCTCACCTGATTCGAATGAAGTTATTTTATTGGTCACATTTTTTGTTAAGTCTGACTTCATGACTGTCTTATATCACTGATACATATCATAAGTTACACTGATAACTTGGAAATAATTCTGTATTTCTGAATTGCCTTCAATGAGTGTAATTACCTCACGATAACTGTTAAGTTTTCTAATGATAGACGTGAAAATGAGACTCAGAGTGCTTCGTAGGAGTTTTTCGTTCACATTTTTCGACCAACTACGGGAACTACAATAATACCCTGGAAAGTAAAAGTAATTTGAACCATCTTAGTGTGGCTTTCAGTTACTTGTAACTATAACCTTTGTTATTCGATGGAATACTTCTCTTTAACCGTACTTTCCTGAGAACTGTGACGTTGTTTCTCTCCTTGAGCAGTTTAAGAGTTACTGTCTGGTGCTTTACTAAAAGAGATCTCCATGTAAAGCTTTACTTCTGGAAACATGTTACTATTGATTAATAGTCGCTTCGAAAGCTATTTTCGGCTTGTGTGTTGACATCATTTTCCACTCCTTATGGTGAAACGGAATAACAACACAGTAGTGCAACTCAATACGCTAGTGTTTATGTATTAGTTTATGAACGGCAAACTGTCAGCACGTATGATGGTACCCATTTACCCAGATCAAAGTAGGTAAGACGGGATTTAAACCCGGGACCCATTACTTTGAAGTCGAATGCACTAGTCTCCTAACCATATCCATTCAAACCAGTCTCAGGGTAGCACTTTGCATTCGAAAGGTGAGGAACACAAAACGTTCACCAACTAACAGCAGTTGTTTGAAAGACTTTACTTCGTCAGCGTCTTCGTTTAGCTGGACAATGTTCCTTTTGCACTGAAAGTTGATCTACAAATGTCTGATTTGAAGATCAGTTCAGATTAGGGTTAGAGACAAAAGCTGTAACCGAAATGAATCCATTTACGATTATGTTAAGTGAAAATGCACAGTGAACAGCATTAGCAAACACGACTCGGAAATATTGCCTCGCACAGCAATTTAACACTTATGTACGAGAAAAAGACGAGTGCAAAATGTGATTCTGAGGTAGACAAAAGTGCATAGGTTGAGAAATAAGTCAAGCTGTTGTTAGTCTCCGGGTAAGTGAATTGATCGATGCATTTTATCACCTCATTCCCTATCCTTCAACTGATAGTTAGTACTGACCAGTTTTAAAGCATAATATTACGCTTGAAAAGTGTGAAACCCACACCCTAGACCCTCAAATGTTTGACCAAGACCTACAAAGGACGACATTTTGTCAGCATCTTCGTCTAACTGGAGTATATCATTTCCGTGGTTCAAGTAAACCAAGTGCTCTTCTGTGACTAAGTTAATCCATGAGAATTAGGAGCTCCTCAGGGTTATATCCATCAGGATGTCTATAACATAGCTGAAGAAGAATGATGACACTAAGCTTCATTATTAGATACCTCTATGTGTCGTCAGTTCAACCGACAACTTTTTGTAAGTCCTTACATGATTGCGTGATTTCGAGTAGAGAGCCTTCATTAGCATACTATACTTGATCGGTATTCCCTTCTCAATCAAAGCCTGACGCAACACCCGTCGGTCGACAGAGTCGTATGCAGCCTCTCGCTGGACGATGCCATCTGTGTACTTCAAGTCAACCAGATGACCTCTAGGGAGTAGGTCAGTCCTTTGAAGTCAGACGTATCTGAAGTTATGTCCACTGGTACGTCTCTAACGAAGTTAAATAAGAACGGTGGCAGTGGAAATCCCTGGCGAACACCACCTTTTATCGTCAATTCACATGGCAACTCTTAATTAGCTCTTACATAGTTGCGTGAGTTCGAGTAGGGAGCTTTGATTAGCGTTATGTGCTTGTACGGTACTCCCTTCAGTCAAACACTGACACAGCACCTCACGGTCAATAGAGTCAGGTGTCGCCTTCAGGTCGAGAAATATCGAGTGTCGGCCACCAGCTGGTATGCTTGTGTTCCAGTTCCTGTTGGAGGTTGACGATGTGATAGGTGTACCCTCGTCTGCGTCTGAAAGCTGTCTGCCTTTCTTGTTTGTTGTTGTCTAGCTCCAGTTAGACGTTGGATAACTATGGATTGTAGGATCCTGAACACAATATTCATCACACTTGTTCCCCTCTGGTTTCCAGAGGATGATGTCTCTCCCTTCCTTGAGACTGGAATGATCAATGAAGTTGACCAGTATTACGGCATCACCTCTGATTTCCATATGCCACCTAATACTTCACGGAACAGTTCGAAGCCATGCCAACAATTCGATAGCTTACTATCCAACGGCATACTGAGAGAAACACTTAAACAGGACGTCTAACAGCTGCAGAAGTCGATAAAACTGTACGTAGTCTGAAACGAGGAAGGCAGCAGAACCAGATGGTCTCGCGCTGTAGTTATTTGAGAACAGGGGCTGCGGATTATTGGTCAAGTTAGCTGAAGTGTTACCTAATGAATGGGAGTCAGATATGGTCCCTTCTGACTGCTCTCAATCATGATCGTCCCTTTTCTTCAAGTAAAGTGAGAATTCCTCTATTAAAAATCACTGGGAAACCAGCCTGACAAAAATAATGTTACTTTAATTCGTATTTCCTACCTCAATCCTTGAAGAATTCGGCAGGGAAATCCTTAGATTCTATTGGTTTGGGTTGTTGCGGGTT